>OW052250.1:13860135-15107635 GCA_932526585.2 Philonthus cognatus | reverse complement strand
CTCTGTATACGTGGCATGTATTTTTATGTAAGTACCGTTTTAAAATATGGCCAGAGGAGCGACAGCCCCTGTTCCATTTTTATTCGCCATCTCGTGGCGGCAACTGTAACTATCACTAACCCAAACGCACATATCTATTTTGATGTGTGTATTAGCAAGTGAGAAATACAGAAAACTGTAATATGAAATCCACTCACGTATGAACCACCTTTCATATGCAGGTTTTTTTCTATTATGTATATCCCCACGTATACGCTGTAAATTTTAAGACATTCATTGTTTTTATTTTTAATTTAGAGCTTCTAGCGAGTCTTTCCTATCCTTAATTAAGCCTAAAGTAAAATTTCGAGTTTAGAAAAGACAAAAAATTTGGTTTGGTCGCGTAGCGCTAGGCGACCAACCCAAATTTTCAGGCTTTTCTAAACTAAAAATTTCACTTCATGCGCCACGCGTACACTGATTCAAGTTACAAATATACTGCTTACTTCGCACTATTTTAGTGTTTAATGCGCGTGGCGCATGATGTAAAATTTCGAGTTTAGAAAAGCCTAAACATTTGGTTCTTTAGCGTAGCGCTATGCGATCAAACCAAATTTTTAAGCTTTTTTAAACTTGACATTTTCCTTCATGCGCCACGCGTATAAGGCACTGATTTCACGGGAAGTTCACTTCTTCACAGTATTTCAGTGTTATAGAATTTTTCAATTTAGGCACTCTCATGCACAAAACGAGCGCCGTTCGTGTATTTCCGCTGCTCAAAAAATGAGAAAGTGGAACCTGACTACGTTGGGCGCACATTTATTTAATAAAAAGGAACTCGCGCGCACATGCCAGGTGGTGCATCGGACGAGGACCCTCAATGGTGTTATCTCTGCGAGAGCCAGCGCCGAATGGTACATTTACGGCTAAACGTTTTCAGCACTGTCTTGCCTACGTTCGGGAAATGCTGTTCTCCCGCGCAAGTGCCTAATTTGGGTAATACATCTATATCAGTGTTTAATACGCGTTTCGCATGAAGTAGAATTTCGGGTTTGGAAATGCCTGAAAATTTGGTTGGGTAACTTCGCTTCGCTACGCAACCCAACCAAATTTTCAGGCCTTTTATAAACTCGAAACTTTACTTCATGCTTAACCTGAGAGTAGAAAACACTCGTTTAACGCTTCAAATTCAACTGTAAAAAAAAACAATGAATTACTGAAAACTTACAGCATATAATTCGAATATGTATACCTAGAAAAACTCTCTGTAAGTTTGATCTAGCATTAATAGATTTTACAAATGTTATACAAAATGTGTTTTCGGCTCACCTAATTATTTATTTTGCCCCTGTAGATATCGCAGGATGTAGGGATAATTATGGTTTGCGAGGAGACAAAGGGGCATTGTGTCAACAGGGTTTAATCATATTATTCAGGGTATGGCCATTGGAAATTATCTATTAGAGGGTGTGAAGCTACGCAGTAATCTCGTTGAAAATAAATTAGCCTGCATGTTTCCTTTACGAATTATTTTCCTCGGCCAATTTTCTGAATATTTGCATAAAATCAATACATTCTCATTTATTTAATTTTATATACATTTTTAAATACTTTATATAACCATAGAATGTTATAATCCGTAGATTCTCAAATACTTCATATTAAATTCCACTATAATAATCGACTAATTTCCATATCTAAAAGGCGCTTTTCGTAAAAAAGTAAATACTAATTTTAAATATGGCCGCTAGAGCACTGTGATCGCTTTTCCGCGCATGCGCGCTTATTAATCTCAAACGAGCCACATACGTCATAATGAAAACATTCTTATTTTTCTTCATGTACCATATACGCGACCAAACCAAATTTTTAAACTTTACTAAACTCTAAATTTTACTTGATGCTTAATCTGGGAGTGGAGAACACTCGTTTAAAGATTCAAATTGAACTATTTTTAAAAAGCGTATGCATATGTACCGGGTGGGTAAATAAGCGAGGTAAGCGGCTGTATCTCAGAAACTAATGATCGTAGAAAGTTACGGTACAAAATTGTACAGGTAAAGTGGGCAAGGGAATATGCTGGAAATTATTTTCAAGTTTCCAAGATGGCTGCCAGTGGGCGTTTCCACCATCTTGAATTATATAAAGTTACGTTTCTCGCGATTTTACCCAATGAATGTAACAAAAAAGTAATTGCGTTTTAATGCTAACCTAAAGTGGAACATTTTTTGTAAAAACAATTTTTCTCTATCTTTCGAAATAAAGTGGTGGGGGGTATTTGAATGTTGTTTTAAATAAATGCCTGTAACTTCGAAACGAATTAATGGATTTGGATAAATTTGGTATCATTGAAAAGAGCATTTCTTGGGCTTTTAGGTTTCTTGTAATGACAGTTGTGACCTACACGGCCGCCGATAGAGGGCGCTATTCGATATTATAACTAAAATATTGGATTTTCTCAAAAATTATAATGCGATGATATGAGTTAAAGCGCAGATAGAAAAAACAGTTTAGACCAGTAGTCTCCAAACTACGGCCAGCGGGCCAAATCCGGCCCGCGACTTGCATGAATCCGGCCCGCGATTGTTTGTATTTTTTGTTGTAAATGTCATATTTTGAAATATTGTAACAATTGTTCCTTAAATTTTTCATAATTTCATAAAATTAATCGGATCTTGGCCGACTTTATTATGTAGAATTGTATTTGTGGCCCGCGAACAAGATAGTTTGGAGACCCAGGGTTTAGATAAAATAATATAATTTGCATAAACAAAATACTTCTATAGAAACTACATAAAAAACAACTATTTGTAATATAATTTTGCGTTAAATCAGGGCGTCTGCAGATGCTTATTTACGCACAATTTTTTAATGGTTTTAAACACGCGGCGATTTCAAAAAGACAAAATAAAATTGATAGCAGCGATTAGGGGGGGTTCTAACCCCCCGTGACTCCTTCCTGGCTACGCCAATGCAGGAAATTGTTCTTGTAAGTATAGAATTGCATACGCTCTACATATTCAGGCATTCGTTGATTTAACTTCATGCGCCACGTGTATAAAACACGGATCTAAAGTAAAGTTAAAAATATTCTGCTTAAGTTTGATTTCACGTTAATAAATTCTACAAATGATTACTTCATCTAACTAAATCTTGCGCTCTGAAATTTCAAGCAATCTTCTTTAAAATTAATAACGCTTACACTTTCGAAGATTTGTTTATGCGAAATGACTATTTGTAATATTTATTAATGTGAGATCAAACTTAAGCAGTATACAATTTTGTGTTGTAGGCGTTCACTTTGTTGTACATCTTAGATACACTTGTAAATAAAACACTTTTTTACTTTGTTTAACCACTGTATATACTGTGGTTAAACAAAGTAAAAAAGTGTTTTATTTACAAGTCTATTTAACAGGGGCGGCTCGCAGCCTAACTTCAGGGTAGGCTAGAGACCCAAGGTAATATGTATCCATTATTGAAAAGTGACTTTGGTGTGCAATTTCTTGTATTTATAAAGCGCGATCCCAACCTCAAATTTTGTATGCCTTGGCGCTGTAGCCTACCCTGAAGTTAGGCTGCGAGTCGTCGCTGGTATTTAAGCAGTATATTTTAATATGTAAAGTTATTTAAATAAAAAACACTTGTTATTGTTTCACAAATTAATTTGTGAAACAATACCAAGTGTTTTTTATTTAAATAACTTTACATATTCTAATATGTTTCACCAAGTGCCAGATGAGAAATTAATTCAAGAAAGTATATTTTAAACTTCATTTTAAATCGGTGTTGTATACGCATGAAGTGTTCAAAAAGGGTACTAAATCTGATGTCAACAACTACAGGCCTATATCAATCTTGCCTATAGCTTCTAAAGTTTTTGAAGACCTACTATAGAGTCAGCTGGTATCATTTATTAATAGGATCGAATTATTATCAAAAAGTCAATTTGGGTTTAGGTATGGTTGCTCGACCACAACTGCCACTCTACGGTTTGTTGAAAAATGTCTAGAAGCATTTAATAATAGTAAAATTATCCAGGCGACCTTCCTTGATTTACAAAAGGCGTTTGATAGTATGAATCATGAAATCCTATTAAGTAAGTTTTTACATGTACAACTTTCACAGCTCCAGCTGTGGACTAATCTCAAGCTTTCTCTTTGACAGAGTACAGTCAGTAAAGGTTTAGGATTCGCTTTCAACTAAATACACCTGCAACACAGGGGTACCACAGGGTTTAAAGTTGGGCCCCGTGATATTCTTGTTATACATAAATGATATCTGTAAATATGTTGGAGAAGACAAAATAATACTCTTTGCAGATGACACTACCTTAATTAATCAAGGAACGTCGCAACTGGGAATAAGTACCGACAGCATCAACACAGTGAAATTGGCGACAGACTGGTTTTCAACGAATCAATTGGTATTAAATAATAACAAAACCGTAACCACCCAGTTTAGTTTAAAACATATTCCAAATCACCTTGTTGATGAAGTAAAATTTCTAGGTTTCCACCTAGATAGCAAACTATCATGGAAAAATCATACCTCAAAAATTGTACTTACAATTAATAAATCTATATTTTTGCTGCGTCGGCTTTCCTTGGTCGTTAACTACGACACTTTAAGAACATGCTGTCTATCGTTAGTAGAATCGTACATACGTTATGGTGTACTTGTATGGGGCCATTCGGCAAGTGCAAACACGGTATTTTCGGTACAGCGGAAAGCGTTAAGAATTCTCTGTAACCTCGGTTATACAGAAGACTGCAGAGGATATTTTAAAAGTTGCAATTTGCTAACGCTGCCCTCTATTTATATATTGGAATGCCTTACCCACATCCACAGTAATGTCGAACTTTACAACATAAACAGCAATATTTCCTACATCGAAACAAGAAACGCGAACGCAATCCGGACTCCATATAATAGATTAAAACGCACTCAAAATAGTACGCGTTTTTACGGCATTAAATTATACAATGCCCTTCCTTCCAGGTATAAGAAATTGAATTTCGTTAATTTTAAGCACGAAATAAAAAATATGTTACTGCTAAACGCGTAATATTCTCTGGATGAATACTTTGTTAGATATAAGTGATTAATAATTATATGCATATATATTTCTGCTTTTGTGACGTATGTACCTGTGGTCATAAATAAATATTATTATTATTAAAAGAAGTAAAACTCGAAATGTTACTTCATGCTTAACTAAGAAGTGGAAACAATCGTTAGAAGCTTTAAATTGACTTCTTTAATGAAAACAAGGAATTTCTGAAAACTTTCAAAACGCTGTAATTATATGAATTTGTATACTCAAAAGAAAAAATCCCTGAATATTTATTTAATCCCCCGAATCGAAAGTAATTTGATTTCCAAAGTAGATATCCCTTTCACTCTCTTTTACTCTCTCTCTCTCTTTCAAAAAGCAATACGCATTTATTCCGAATGAAGATTTTGCTTGAGCGATGCCTTAAGAAGTGATATGTGTTTGCGTTCCGGGTTAGTAATCTTTGATCAAACATCCCTTCGGGAATAATAAAGGTTGTATCACCGGATACGCTGGATCCTTTTAATGCGGTCCTTGTCGCTACCTGGACGCTCCTTTTCCAAGAGAGTGTGAAAAGGATTTTGCGGCTACGAAATCCCCAAAAGCTTTCATTAAATATTAAGGCTCGTGGTGGATTATTACGTTTAGGTTAGCTTGCTTATAGATGAAGGGGGAAATTTGTATGGCGTTCCATCTTCAGGTCCTTATATAATATATTTAATAAATACACTACTCATCGCCGAAAGTATCTCCAAAATATTTTATTCTAATAATAAGCTTAATCATAAGAAAATTAAATTATTTAATTCGTATATTAAAATATATTAAATAGATAAATATCTTTCACTGTGTTTTAATTAATCACTTGGTGAAACATTATTAAAATAATGTTTCATTAAGTGATTAATAAAAACATAGTGAAAGATATTTATCTATTTAATTTGAATCTCTTCTAAAAGTCTTGCATTTTGTAAAATTAGATTATGTATTGAAATTCTGGTCTGTTTTAACAAGACTTATGTCTTGTCTATTTGATTTTAAAATTAAACATGCAAATTGAATTTCCTATGGTGGATAGTTCAATATTATCCTAGAGATCGATGGTGGGTTGGAAGGATCCGGATGTTAATTACGAGATTTAATTACCGGCTAAAATTGGAGACGGCAGAAAACTTACCGGCTTTTAATTGCCGAGAGAGAAGCGATATCTTAGCTTTCAGATTTCAACTTCTCGCCCTTTATGGTGCAGAAATATGCAATTCCGGCGCTGACTATTGCAGACGAATATTAAATCATAAAATGCACGTTGGTTTTTTGAATAGACCAAAATAATCATTAATTAGGTATATAAAGATGGGATAAAATAAGGTTTGCAAGAAACAAATACTGGGAATTTATCTTTTACGTATACATATGCATACGCTTTTTCTAGAAGTTTAAATATAAATTTCCAAATTATTTCCTGTAAATTTTCTGATAGTCGTCGTTTTTTTTAAGAGTTAAATTTGAAGCTTTAAACAAGTGTTTCCCACTCTCAGGTTAAGCATGAAGTAAAATTTCGAGTTTAGAAAAGCCTTAAAATTTCGTAAATGTTCTGATATTCGTCGTTTCTTTTAAGAGTTAAATTTGAAGCTTTAAACAAGTGTTTTCCACTCCCAGGCTAAGCATGAAGTAAAATTTCGAGTTTAGAAAAGCCTTAAAATTTGGTTTGGTCGCGTCGCGCGAAGCGCGGAGCGGCCAAACCAAATTTTCAGGCTTTTCTAAACTCGAAATTTTACTTCATGCGCCACGCGTATAAGACTTTGATTTCAAATGACGTTCACTTGTTCACAATATTTCAGTGTTTTCAGTGTTTAATACGCGTGGCGCATAAAGTAAAATTATGAGTTTAAAAAACCCTTAAAGTTTGGTAAATGTTCTGGTATTCGTCGTTTTTTCTTAAGAGTTTAATTTGAAGCTTTAAACAAGTGTATTCCACTCCCAGGTTAAGCATGAAGTAAAATTTCGAGTTTAGAAAAGCCTAAAAATTTGGTTTGCTCGCTCTGCGAAGCAGAGCGACCAAACCAAATTTTTAGGCTTTTCTAAACTCGAAATTTTACTTCATGCGCCACGCGTATTAAACACTGAAAACAGTGAAATATTGTGAACAAGTGAACGTCACTTGAAATCAGTGTCTTATACGCGTGGCGCATGAAGTAAAATTTCGAGTTTAGAAAAGCCTAATAATTTGGTTTGGTCGCTCTGCTTCGCAGAGCGACCAAACCAAATTTTTAGGCTTTTCTAAACTCGAAATTTTACTTTATGCTTAACCTGGGAGTGAAAAACACCTGTTTAAAGCTTCAAATTTAACTCTTAAAAAAACGACGAATATCAGAACATTTACCAGAGCGACCAAACCAAATTTTTAGGCTATTCTAACACGAAATTTTACTTCATGCTTAACCTGGAAGTGGAAAACACTTGTTTAAAGCTTCAAATTTAACTCTTAAAAAAACGACAAATATAAGAACATTTACCAAATTTTAAGGCTTTTCTAAGCTCGAAATTTTACTTCATGCGCCACGCGTATTAAACACTGAAATCACTGAAATATTGAGAACAAGTGAACGTCACTTGAAATCAGTGTCTTATACGCGTGGCGCATGAAGTAAAATTTCGAGTTTAGAAAAGCCTAAAAATTTGGTTTGGTCGCTCTGCTTCGCAGAGCGACCAAACCAAATTTTTAGGCTTTTCTAAACTCGAAATTTTACTTCATGCTTAACCTGGAAGTGGAAAACACTTGTTTAATGCTTCAAATTTAACTCTTAAAAAAACGACGAATATAAGAACATTTACCAAATTTTAAGGCTTTTCTAAGCTCGAAATTTTACTTCATGCGCCACGCGTATTAAACACCGAAAACACTGAAATATTGTGAACAAGTTAACGTCACTTGAAATCAGTGTCTTATACGCGTGGCGCATGAAGTAAAATTTCGAGTTTAGAAAAGCCTAAAAATTTGGTTTGGTCGCTCTGCTTCGCAGAGCAACCAAACCAAATTTTTAGGCTTTTCTAAACTCGAAATTTTACTTCATGCTTAACCTGGGAGTGAAAAACAGCTGTTTAAAGCTTCAAATTTAACTCTTAAGAAAACGACGAATATCAGAACATTTACCAAATTTTAAGGCTTTTCTAAACTCATAATTTTACTTTATGCGCCACGCTTATTAAACACTGAAAACACTGAAATATTGTGAACAAGTGAACGTCATTTTAAATCAAAGTCTTATACGCGTGGCGCATGAAGTAAAATTTCGAGTTTAGAAAAGCCTGAATATTTGGTTTGGTCGCTCTGCTTCGCAGATCGACCAAACCAAATTTTAAGGCTTTTCTAAACTCGAAATTTTACTTCATGCTTAACCTGGGAATGGAAAACACTTTTTTAAATTCAAATTTAACTCTTAAGAAAAATCGACAAATATCAGAAAATTTACCAAATTTTAAGGCTTTTCTAAACTCAAAATTTTACTCTATGCTTAACCTTGGAGTGGAAAACACTTGTTTAAAGCTTCAAATTTAACTCTTTTAAAAAAACGAAGAATATTAGAAAATTTACTGCAAATAATTGAGAAATGTATATTTGAAAAAATAACTTCCCTAAGAATGTACAGCTTAATTATCAAGATATGTATACTAAAAAGAAAAATACCCTATATTTGTGGAAAACTAAAACTTAAAAAACTTGTTAAAATAATGAATAGTATCTGGTGTAAGGGAAAGTGCGCATTGCTGCACTGCACTTAGACCTCATTAGGCCCATTATGCTAATGAGTAGTATTCATAAACGAAAATATTTTTATCTTTAATTAATTTCTGACTTAATCCGTGGTGAAACATTTTTGAATCTAATACAGGATGATTTAAATTTAATTTAAATCATCCAGTATTAGAAAATATTTTTGTGTGCTATTTGTTTATTTTAAGAAAACTTTGTTCTGTGAATTTTGCCTCACCCTATATTTTTAACTTCACAATATTTCTAGTAATGTGACGTAAAATCAAATATTGATTCCTCCATCCTCAATAGAGCACATTGAAAATCCAAGAGCCATTGGGGCGAATTAAAGAAAACTAAGTCGCAATCGATGGGGCTTGGAACGTTTCCGAGACAAGATAAACAATTCGGACTTGGGGAAAAAGCAAACATCCCTCCAGCAAAAAGGAAAATGCATACTAAAGTTTATGTACACATCGACATGAATATGCATCAACATATCAAAGACTGATGCCCAAGCAAACAAAAACAGTATCTGAATATCCCGTAAAAAATCCATATTAAAAATATTATTACTTCAAGATAAATTTAATAATTTGTTTAATATTAAAGACATTCCTTGTATTCTTCATTTTCATTATTAATAATAATAACAAATTTTAACTTTTTTTCTATCTCTCGGCGAGCCACAGACTGGGTTCGATTCCCGTGCACGGGGAGATGTTATTTAAAAATAATAACTCGTTGTGTTCCTAGGTGTAGTGTGATTGTGTCGTGATGTCCAAATATATGTTTAATATACAATATATAAATTATCGTTAGTGGCTAAATGGCTATAAGCTATGCCAAACAAACAAAGAAACAAACTGTCAATTATACATTATGCCGAGAAGCTCCGTAAGTTGGACCTCCTAGAGTCTTTGGAAATTCACAAAGCCCGCGCTAATCCGGAAATCCCCGTGATCAACGACTAGCATGACCTAATATACAGGGTGAGTCACTAAGCGGAAATCGGTCTACAGTGGGCGTATCGTTAAAAATAGCTAAAATAGTTGTTCAGAATCAAGTTTTTCATAACCCAAAATTATTGCTAAATATGGCGGCCTTGCGGTTATACCGGAAGTAAACATCAACTTCCTTATTTTAAATAGAATACCCTATATATTTTTACATTTTTAGATTGCTTGTTAAAAATAAACATGGGTTTATTCACACAACATTGGGTCTCAGTTGAACCGTTTTCGAGTTATTTCATTTTTTTTGATAAATTTGACGATATCTTTAATTAATTTCTCACTTAACCCGTGGTGAAACATTTTTGAATATAATACTGGATATTTAATTAAAACACTTGGTTTGTTTCACTAATTTATATTTTCTCCGACTAGTTTCGACCATTGGTCATCTTCGGGGGGGAATGTTCCCCCCCGAAGATGACCAATGGTCGAAACTAGTCGGAGAAAATATAAATTAGTGAAACAAACCAAGTGTTTTAATTAAATATCCAGTATTATAAATTTGACGATTTCAGAGCTCGACGCCATTAACAATATCTTCAAAACGAAATAAGTCAGAGTTGTGCGGCTTACGGTTTTGGATTCGGGAAGAAATGTAGTATTTGTTTAAGTTTTTGCCATTAGTCAGATTTTCTAAATTGAACCGAGTCGGTCGACGATATTCTTCAGTACTTCAAACATGCGTAACTTCATTTTTTTAAATAGAATCATCTATCTTGTGACACTTTATCTGATGCGATATTAAATTTCCTTTTTATTGATACCGGGTTGTTGCCATATCCTTCCAACAGTTTTTGAGAAATTTGCGATTTTGTTAAAATTTTAATACATTTCGTATTATCGCGTTAGCCCTGGATACTGATGAGGTTTGGCGATTTTGTTTTGACTCGCTTGTCCGACAAATGTTAGTTTATTTTACATTGTCAAAACTATAGTCACATAATAGTCTCAGTTATACAAACAAAGTTAAAATCGTGTTTCATTTGTGAAAGAAATAAACATTTTTTTATACTACCAATTTTTGTAACATTTATTACAAGCTTTTAATATATTCGATACTTGTTCTGCTACTCTTTTGATGGAACCAAATTTTCAAATTGAGTAAAGGTAAAACACTTGCATTGTGATTTTATTTTCAGTTGCAGTTTTTAACTTTGAAAATAATCGTAACGGATCGAAACACGTGTCAGGCAACTGAAAATAAAAACATGGAACAATACAAGTGTTTACCTTCACCCATTTTTTTATAACAAGCGTTTCCACTCCTAGCTTAAGCACATGAGCGTAGCCAAGGGGGAGGGGGTGCCATAGTCCCAACATACAAATTTTACATGGCCTAACCCTCCTCTTAAGCATATCGTATTTTATCGTTTCTAATTCAATTTGCAAACATTAATATCATATGTTCAATAAAAAAAAAACTCTAGTGTGCCATGATTTCATCTTTTTTCTAATTTAAGTTGGCTACACACTTCAGGAATTGAAGTATAAAACCTCAGACATAATAATTATAATGTATATTTTCAGAGCTGCCAACTTAGAATATTTTCCATGGCCCTCTAGAGATTTTTTTAAATTGAACATACGATATATGCAAAAGTCAAAAGCCCCATTTTTTTGTCGTATTCTTTAAACCTTTATAAATTATTTAAAAAAAAGGAGCTGCATTTTGATTTCATAAAAATTAATACCAAATTTGAAATCAGCGACCTTATAAACCTATTTAGTAAACAAAAATTAGATCACGTAAATAGCAATCGGTATCCACTATGCGCTGCTCGCCGCAAATAAAATTCTATTTTAAAAAATGTGCATGTTACATATTTTAAAATAGAATTTTATTTGCGGCGAGCAGCGCATCCACTATGCGCTGCTCGAGGTTGCTATTTACGTGGCCTAATTTTTGTTACCTAAATAGGTTTTTAAGGTCGCTGATTTCAAATTTGGTACTAATTTGTATAAAAACAAAATGGCGAATCCAATACGGTGGACTTGAAATTACAAAATAATCCGATTTAAATCAAGATTGGGTTATCCTGCACTTCGAGGTTCAGAGAAGATTTTATAAACGATTGAAATTTTTGAAAAATCTATTAATCATTCTCTAGTCTTTTTTATTCCCAGATTAAGCATAAAGTAAAAATTCGAGTTGAGAAAAGCCTGCAGAATTTGGATTTGGACGCGCAGCGTCCAAATCCAAATTCTGGCTTTTCTCAACTCGAAATTTTACTTTATGCGCCGCGCATATAAAACACTTATCTGTAGTAAAGTTAAAAACATACTGCCCTTTTAATAAAAAAATCTAATAAATTGTTCACACTTTTTCAGAATGCTCCCAATTTTTGATCTTTCATCACTATTCGACATTTTCATCAATTTTTGCATTATCGACAATTTTGACAGTTTTACCACTGGATGTGTAATTTTTTACTTTATTTTTTTTTATTTTAAATAAATATTTTTATGATTTTGTTTATTGAAAAATTGACGAAACAAATTTTAATTAGTTTATTTTTATTTAATTCACAATTATATATTATTATTATATTGATAGCAATTTTTTGTTACTTTCCGTTAATTTTAAAAATATTGACAGTGTTCATAATTTAGAATAAATTTAGAAAATTTTAATAAATCTTTAACGCTTTTCGTAACTTGCGAAAGATTTTCTTTTCTTTAATTTTTATAATTTTTATTTGGCATAGGTTTTACCATTCAGCCACTAACGTTGATTTATAATAACTATTTAACATATATTTCGACTAATTTGGACGTCACGACACATTTACACACATCCATGGAACCGGAGACGAGTATTTTTCGTTAGAGAAATTACTCGCCTCCGCTGGGAATCGAACCCAGATCACCTCCGTGTCCGATTGGCGAAACCGGCGGCTCAACCGCTCGGCCACGGCGGGCCCAATTTTTATAATTCTTGTATTTTTTTAGATTTACGTTAACCCATTAACGGCCAAGCAATTATGGAGTTAACTCTAATAGTTGGTTTTAGGTAAAAATGTTACACTTATTTTTATGATTTTTATGAATGACTTATTGTATGACATTCTGTGAATTTTTCTTCTAAATATACACAAAGTCTATGATGTACATTTTTAGGTATTCGTCGGTTTTATATAAAAACGTGCAATATGAAGTTTAGAATGAGTGTGTCCACTCCCAGACTAAGCATGAAGTAAAATTTCGAGTTTAGAAAAGCCCCGCGTAGAAAATTTGTCGAGGGTCGCGCCAGCGACCCTCGACAAATTTTCACGGGGCTTTTCTAAACTCGAAATTTTACTTCATGCGCCACACGTATAAAACGCTGATATATTGTGAAGTTAGAAATACACTGCCATTTATTTTATTATGAATAATCGAAATATTTAAATAACAAAATATTTATATTTTCTTTATACATTTTCAAGTCAGGTCCAATAATATAATATATCAAATTAACTTATTTAGTAATTTAATTTAATTAACAACAAAATGATAATGTTGCGTGTATGCATCTATGGCCATAGATGCATACACGCAACATTATCATTTTGTTGGTAATTAAATTAAATTACTAAATAAGTTAATTTGATATATTATATTATTGGACCTGACTTGAAAATGTATAAAGAAAACTGTAAATATTTTGTTATTTAAATATTTCGATTATTCATAATAAAAAAAATGGCAGTGTATTTCTAACTTCACAATATATCAGCGTTTTATACGTGTGGCGCATGAAGTAAAATTTCGAGGGTTAATGGGTTAATATTAAAAATGTTTATACTTTTCGTCAATTTTTCTGTTCATGTGAATTTTTAAAAATGTTTATTAATTTTTAATATTATGACGCGTGTTATGAAATTCCATGATTTTAATAATTTTCAAAACTGACGGTTTTCGTAAATTTTCAAAATATTGATACTATTTATGAATTTTCTGGATGTTCGTCAAATTTTAAAACATTTACAATTTTCGTGAATTTCCTAAACTTCCGTTGATGTTCATAATTTTCTACGATTTTAGTTGATTTTTAAAATCTCGACCATTTTTCGTAAATTTTCAGCGTTTAAGTCAATTTTAAAAATCTAAACGCGTCTTGTAAATTTCTACATTCAGCATAAATAAATGGTTTTAGTAAAAAAAGTGTGTGTTTTATTATCTTTTAAACAGAGATTGAAATACTCCATTCAATGTTATATGTATTTAGTGCAATTTTTATATAAGTATGTATTTTTTTCATATGTTTAAAAACGTAAACGCCATCTAATGCCCATTTGCTCAGGATGCTAGTCAATATCTGGAAAACTAAACGTTTGTATACAGCAATTGTTCGTCCACAACAGAGCTTTATTTTATAGAATACAAATATCAAGAATATGAATTTGTATTCAGTAGTCATTCATTCACTGGATAACTATATACGCGCTTCAGGCTTCAACGCCATCATGAGTATAGTCCCGAATCAGTGCTTGAAGAATAACTGATCACCTTTGACCATTTATTATGGTCTGTGCAATTTACATATGTTAGAAAGCGTAAACGCCATCTAATGCCCATTAGCTTAAGTAGCATCGTCAATAGCTGGCATGCTACTTAAGCTAATGGGCATTAGATGGCGTTCAACGCAATTATCAGTATAGTCCTGTATTAGTACTTGTAGAATACTGAGCATCTTTCACCATTTATTATGGCCTGTGCAATTTACATTTGTTCGAAAGCGTAAACGCCTATTGACGATATTACTTGAGGAAATGAGCATTAGATGGCGTTTACGCTTTCGAACATATGTAAATTGCACAGGCCATAGTAAATAGTCAAAGATGTTCAGTATTCTACAAGCACTGGTTCGGGACTATACTGATGATAGCGTTGAAGCCTGAAACGCGTATGAAACGCGGTGAATGAATACTGATCACAAATTCATATTCTTAATAGATGTATTTTTTTTAATCCAATTCTGGATATTTAATTAAAACACGTTTTTATTAAATATCCAGAATTACATTCAAAAATGTTCCACCACGGGTTAAGTGAGAAATTAATTAAACATGTATTGTTGTGTTTATATTTTCTTTATTTCACATATAATTGTATTTAGGTTTGTATTTTCTTTGTAATATTAAGATTTTCGTTATAAATGTAAGTTACCTGACGCCAAAATAACAGACTCCTTTCATTATAAACAATAGGACTTACTGTCTAATAATTATAAACATCTTTATTTCTGAGTTAACTACAATACAGATATAATACATAAAATACAATACATTTTGATTTTGTTTTTTTTCCAACTCAGAAACTGGCTAGAGACCAGCGGTCTTTCAGCCTCTTACTACCTATTTATCTATTAATATGTAATTCTGCTTATTTTGCTTTATTGTTATCTTATGCTTATTTCGCTATTTTATCCTATTATATTATATTTTATTATTGTATAGTTAGTTATGAATTAGAGACCAAACCGTGAGCACAGGTGTTAAGAAATAAATTCCTTTTTAAAAAATTGGTTTGTGTACGAGTAAAGTTAATTTGTATATTATTATTATTTTTATTAAGTTTAATTATACCCATTCTTTACAAAAAAAAATATTACTTTATTAAATATTTTTTATGACTTTCGGTTCGTAATTTTATGACTTTGTGTCGGTTAAAAGTATTAATTTTTATTATCCTTGAGATAAGAATTTATTTTTAGTACTCGATAATAAATATCAATCGGGTTTTAAAGAATTCGATCGGAAAATTGGACCATCCGTTTAATTAGATAAAGTGTGGCGAAGTTTGGGGGAAGTTTTTCCTTTATTGATCGGGGTTTTATGGTGATTAAAATCGTTTCGGGAGAGTTTATTGTGTTTGAAAAAAATAATTAATTTCCGGCATGAAGCGTTTATTTTTTAAATGAGCCTAATTAATTTAATAGTATTTTCGTAATTTAATATATCGGAGAGGATTATTTATTTATACCTGTAATTAAAAGTTTAATGAAAAAAAAATAAGATTTTAAGTATATTTGTTCAGAAAAGTGTTTTTAATGAGTAATTTGTAGTAGGATTTTAGTACTTTACTTGATTTGCGAGGTGTTAGGCCTGTTTTAACAAGAAATGTTGTAAATAATAATTCAATAATTAAAAACGGCCTATTTTATCGTTGTAAAAGTGTCATTAAAGAAAAGTAATTTACTATTTATGCTCGAAGATTATTATAATGTTATTAAATGTTTTAGTAGATAATTTTAATGCCCATATCGAGTTTAAGAATTTTATAGAATTTATTTTCGTGTAATTATAAAGATGCATATCTAATATACAGAGAGTTTTATGTAACACCGAACATTTTCAATATACATATTCGTTTGTTCGATTTGTCAAGCCAAAGCAATTAACACGATGTCAAATCGTTAGTTTTGAGGTTATGTGTAAATTAGGTTGCCTATATGACCATTACAAATTATAGCCAATCAATCGCAATTAATGCCTAAACTTATTTCAGTACAAATTGTCCCAATTACAGCGTATGTGTCTTAAATCTTTAGATAATCGCCGTTTTTTGAAAAGAGTTTATTTCGAAACCTAAAACGAGTGTTTTTCACTCCCAGACTAAGCATGAAGTAAAATTTCGAGTTTAGAAAAGCCTGAAAATTTGGTTTGGTCGTGTAGCGCGAAGCGCTACGCGACCAAACCAAATTTTCAGGCTTTTCTAAACTCGAAATTTTACTTCATGCGCCACCGGTACAAAACACTGACATATTGCAAAGTTTAAAATATATTTCGAGCTTCAGAGTGTTTCAGTGTTTTACACCGGTGGCGCATGAAGTAAAATTTCGAGCTTAGAAAAGCCTTCAAATTTGGTGTGAATTAAAATTTGTTTCGTCAATGTTTCAATAAACACATTTATTTAAAATAAAAAATTGAAGAAAAAAATTTGGTGTAAATTAAAATTTGTTTCGTCAATGTTTCAATACAAACATTTATTTAAAATAAAAAATTGAAAAAAAAAATTACGCATCAAGTTGTAAAACTGTCAAAATTGTCGATAATGTAAGCATTGTTGAAAATGTCGAAAAGTGATGAAAGCTCAAAAATTGGGGGCATTCTGGAAAAGTGTAAACAATTGATTAGATTTTTTTTAATTAAATGGGCAGTATATTTTTAACTTCACTATAAATCAGTGTTTTATACGCGTGGCGCATGAAGTAAAATTTCGAGTTGAGAAAAGCCCTAAGAATTTGGATTTGGACGCTGCGCGTCCAAATCCAAATTCTTAGGGCTTTTCTCAACTCGAAATTTTACTTCATGCTTAGTCTGGGAGTGGAAACACTTGTTAGAAGTTTCCAATTGAAATTAAAAAAAAAACAGTGAAAAGAATACAATTTCACACGCTATACATACATCAATATTACCCGTTAACAATATCAGTTTCGGACTGTCAGTAAATCACATAACACGTCAGTTCAATATTATCCTGGCTCAAATAATTACACGGGGGAAATATCTGTTTCAGCGGGGGGGAAGGATTTCACGGTGGTGTCGCGCCTCGGCAACTTGCCAGCCGGGGGGTGGATTGGTTTCCGGGTTTAGTGGCCTATAATGATTTTCAATTAAGGAAGTGCTAAGATCTGCATTGTGTTGTGTTTATTTTTTTTTTTTATTGCGAGCTCAGTTCCACTCTCTGTCTAATTTTTTTCGGAATTGAATTACTGAAAAAGTACAGGAGAGCTTTCAGCACGGGAATAATTAAGTTATTTCCATGCACATTTCAAATCAGAGGGGTATTCACAGCGCGACCGCTTATTAATTTCATTCTTGACGTTTGAAAAAAATAAAATGAAAAGGTACCTATATTATCCGTAAATTGAAAAAAAAAAATATAATAAGGTTTTTTAATTCACATATTTACGATGCTTGGCCCCCGCTACTGAATTTAAATACCAAACTGGCCCTCGCAGCAAAAAGTTTGGACGCCTATGCATTAGAGCCAGTTACACCAAACACGTTGAACTGGATTAACTCTGAACTTGAGTTTAAAGTGACATTAGAACAATAGGAACTGCCATCTTGGACTTGAGTTCAGCTTGAAATGGAGTTTAACGTTTCTGGTGCAACTGGACCTTAACCCATTAACGGCCGAACAATTATAGATTTAACTCTTAAAGTGGATTTTAGGTAAAATTCTACACTTCTTCATATAATTTCTACGATTGACTTATTGTATTACATTCTGTGAATTTTTCTTTTAAATATAAATATTGTATACGTTGTAAATGCTAGGCATTCGTCGATTTTGTATAAAAACGTGCAATATGAAGTATAGAACGCGTATTTCCACTCCCAGACTAAGCATGAAGTAAAATTTCGAGTTTAGAAAAGCCCCGAGACAAATTTTCACGGGGCTTTTCTAAACTCGAAATTTTACTTCATGCGCCACGCGTCTAAAACAATGAAATATTGTGAAGCTAGAAATACACTGAAAACATTTTATTTAAATGATTAATAATCGAGATATTTAAATAACAACATATTTACGTTTTTCTTTATACATTTTCAAGTCAAGTCAAATAATATAATATATCAAATTAAGTTATTTAATAATTTAATTAACATAAAATTAATAATGTTGCGTATATGCATCAATGGCACATAATAGGTTAATCATTTCATCTATGAATTTGAGTTACCAATGATATTGGAAAATGCCCTGTATTTCAAAGGGTGAATTCATTTCTGAACAATGGTCAAAATGAACATTTTCTAATATCATTTAAATTCGGTGATTTAACTTGGTAGCCTTTTCCTTTAATTAAAACAATAAAATGTTTATTTGACTTTGTCAAATTTGATCCCTAAAATAAAATTATTTCAGACGTACCTTGTCAAACCAGTTGACATAAAAAAATTACCGTGCAATAACTCAAAATTTACGTACATGATTTCATCCAAATCCCGGTTATTCTACTCACATGCATATCCTCTCGAGATCAATCCGCAACTTACGAAGAACACCCCTAAGAAAGTTTAAAATCCCGTATCCAATGAAAGCAAGAATCAAAACTAAAATGTCCGCCCACGATTACGCATCGTTGACCCTTCCCGGAATCGCCTGGGTCAAAAAGTCCTTGAACGAAAACGACGACGAGGAAGAGGAGTCTGATTTGGAGGACAACATAACACATCTGATAATACTAGCGAAACTGGCACTGGAAAAAGGTGATAAAGAACGTGCAGAAGCCATCTTGCAAATGGGACTCAAATTGTGCTCTGAGAGGAACATTTCTTTCGGTTTGCCTTTTATGTATGATATTTTAGCGACCATCGCTTTGTCGAATGGGGAAATTGAAAAGGCTGAACAGTTGCTCGTGACGGGGATTGAGAAGATGTCCAAAAGTGGAGCATCTGAAGACAATCACCACATAATTAGTACGTATAATTTAGTCATTTTCAAAATTGTATACAAAACTCGCTACATAGCCTTCTGGAATCATTGAAAATGCATAAAGTTCATAAATTGTATACAGGGACCTTTCGGTACATTCTTAACTTCGCAATAGGTCTGTTTGTTACATGAACTAGTGCAGCACTTTTTGCATTGAATCTGTTAGTTCCATCAACCGCACTGTATGAGTACAGCTCCACTGAACATGCACTGTTTGCACCAGACATCTCATAGTGTCAATGTCAAGTTAAGTTTAGTGCAAATGAACTTAACTTGACATTGACACTAGGAGATGAACTGGTGACGTCACAGACTTATACTCAGTTCAATTTAGTGCAGTACAAACAAACAAAACATAATTTCAGAAAAACTTATTGTTTTTGTTTATAGATTTCAAATTGAGATTAGCACGTATCTAAAGTAGCTATCACGAATACGACATGGCTGAGCTCGGCTTTAAAACCTGCTTACAAGCCCAGCAACAGAAAATCATCGACGGCGACGTGAGCACAAAAACCGGCATGCTCTACGTGAACGTCCTCTTCTGGTACGACATCCACAAAATCCGCAACCTGCACTACATGAGTGCGAAGAAACTCCTGGACACCGCTTACGACTACTCCAGCAAAATCAAAGGGCTGAGCTCCTACCAGGAAATGGTGATTTTGTACACTCTGGCCGATTTGAATATGGAATTGGGGCTGTACGACGTGGCGCTGTTAAATATGCAGAACGCCGTCATGCTGGGAAAAGGGATTGGCAGTTCGGATTTGCCCAGGTGTTATGTCAAGTTGGGGAAGATTTACTTGAAGTTGAATGTTTTTGATATGGCGCGGAGTTCCGTGGAGGAGGGGATTAAGATGGCAGCGCTGTTTAATATTGTGGATGTTGTTGAAGATGGTGAGGAGGGTATGAGACAGATAAGAAAGAAAAATGTTTAGGATGTTCAAAACACAGCGATAAAGAATGAAGGTAAACTAATTAATTCCTGCAAATCTAGGCAAAAAAAACAATGGTAGTAACGCCTCACTCGCAGTACGAACGGCTCAATGGTCTAAGGGTATGATTCTCGGTTTGGGTGCGAGAGGTCCCGGATTCAAATCCCGGTTGAGCCCAGTTTTTTAACAAAGAGAAGACAAACTGATTACTTCCTGCAAATTTAGGCAAAAAAACAATAGAAGTACCGCCTCATTCACAGTACTACCGTCTCAATGGTCTAGGGGTATGATTCTCGCTTTGGGTGCGAGAGGTCCCGGGTTCAAATCCCGGTTGAGCCCAGTTTTTGAAAAAATAAAAGGCAAACTAATGAATTCCTGCAAATTTAAGCTAAAAAACAATGGCAGTACTGCCTCTCGCACCCAAAGCGAGAATCATACCCCTAGACCATTGAGCCGTTCGTACTGCGAGTGAGGCGTTACTACCCTTGTTTTTTTTTGCCTAGATTTGCAGGAATTAATTAGTTTGTCTTCTCTTTGTTCAAAAACTGGGCTCAACCGGGATTTGAACCCGGGACCTCTCGCACCCAAAGCGAGAATCATACCCCTAGACCATTGAGCCGTTAGTACTGTGAGTGAGGCGGTACTGCTATTGTTTTTTTGCCTAAATTTGCAGGAATTAATCAGTTTGTCTTCTCTTTGTTAAAAAACTGGGCTCAACCGAGATTTGAACGCGGGATCTCTCGCACCCAAAGCGAGAATCATACCCCTAGACCATTGAGCCGTTCGTACTGCGAGTGCGGCGTTACTACCATTGTTTTTTTTTGCCTAGATTTGCAGGAATTAATTAGTTTACCTTCATTCTTTATCGCAGTGTAAGTTTTGAGTAGTCGGCACAATGACTAGCTCATTGAGCCATTTGTACTTTAAATGCAATAGTACCTTGTTTAGTACTACTAATGATATTTGAATACAGGTATTTTTTATATAAGATAATTTTATTTAAAGGTCAAAATACGTAGATCTACATTATTTGAACATCCTAAACATTTTTCTCTCTTATCTGTCTCATAACCTCCTCACCATCTTCAACAACATCCACAATATTAAACAGCGCCGCCATCTTAATCCCCTCCTCCACGAAACTCCGAGCCATATCAAAAACATTCAACTTCAAGTAAATCTTCCCCAACTTGACATAACACCTGGGCAAATCCGAACTGCCTATCCCTTTTCCCAGCATGACGGCGTTCTGCATATTCAACAGCGCCACGTCGTACTGCCCCAATTCCATATTCAAATCGGCCAGAGTGTACAAAATCACCATTTCCTGGTAGGGGCTCAGCCCTTTGATTTTGCTGGAGTAGTCGTAAGCGGTGTCCAGGAGTTTCTTCGCACTCATGTAGTGCAGGTTGCGGATTTTGTGGATGCCGTACCAGAAGAGGACGTTCACGTAGAGCATGCCGGTTTTTGTGCTCACGTCGCCGTCGATGATTTTCTGTTGCTGGGCTTGTAAGCAGGCTTTGAAGCCGAGTTCGGCCATGTCGTATTCGTGATAGCTACTATAGATACGTGCTAATCTCAATTTGAAATCTATAAACAAAAACAATAAGTTTTTCTGAAATTATGTTTTGTTTGTTTGTACTGCACTAAATTGAACTGAGTATAAGTCTGTGACGTCACCAGTTCATCTCCTAGTGTCAATGTCAAGTTAAGTTCATTTGCACTAAACTTAACTTGACATTGACACTATGAGATGTCTGGTGCAAACAGTGCATGTTCAGTGGAGCTGTACTCATACAGTGCGGTTGATGTAACTAACAGATTCAATGCAAAAAGTGCTGCACTAGTTCATGTAACAAACAGACCTATTGCGAAGTTAAGAATGTACCGAAAGGTCCCTGTATACAATTTATAAACTTTATGCATTTTCAATGATTCCAGAGGGCTATGTAGCGAGTTTTGTATACAATTTTGAAAATGACTAAATTATACGTACTAATTATATGGTGATTGTCTTCAGATGCTCCACTTTTGGACATCTTCTCAATCCCCGTCACGAGCAACTGTTCAGCCTTTTCAATTTCCCCATTCGACAAAGCGATGGTCGCTAAAATATCATACATAAAAGGCAAACCGAAAGAAATGTTCCTCTCAGAGCACAATTTGAGTCCCATTTGCAAGATGGCTTCTGCACGTTCTTTATCACCTTTTTCCAGTGCCAGTTTCGCTAGTATTATCAGATGTGTTATGTTGTCCTCCAAATCAGACTCCTCTTCCTCGTCGTCGTTTTCGTTTAAGGACTTTTTGACCCAGGCGATTCCGGGAAGGGTCAACGATGCGTAATCGTGGGCGGACATTTTAGTTTTGATTCTTGCTTTCACTGGATACGGGATTTTAAACTTTCTTAGGGGTGTTCTTCGTAAGTAGCGGATTGATCTCGAGAGGATATGCATGTGAGTAGAATAACCGGGATATGGATGAAATCATGTACGTAAATTTTGAGTTATTGCACGGTAATTTTTTTATGTCAACTGGTTTGACAAGGTACGTCTGAAATAATTTTATTTTAGGGATAAAATTTGACAAAGTCAAATAAACATTTTATTGTTTTAATTAAAGGAAAAGGCTACCAAGTTAGATCACCGAATTTAAATGATATTAGAAAATGTTCATTTTGACCATTGTTCAGAAATGAATTCACCCTTTGAAATACAGGGCATTTTTCAATATCACTGGTAACTCAAATTCATAGATGAAATGATTAACCCATTATGTGCCATTGATGCATATACGCCACATTATTTATTTTATGTTAATTAAATTATTAAATAACTTAATTTGATATATTATATTATTTGACTTGACTTGAAAATGTATAAAGAAAAACGTAAATATTTTGTTATTTAAATATTTCGATTATTAATCATTTAAATAAAATGTTTTCAGTGCATTTCTTACTTCACAATATTTCAATGTTTTATACGCGTGGCGCATGAAGTAAAATTATTTCTATGTATGGCACTACCTATATGTGCGAACAAACTTTTTCCAGGATGAAGTATCTGAAATCTAAATATAGGGCAAATTTATCGGATGATCATTTGCAATCATTGCTAATAATTGATGTTTCCGATTTGAATCCCAACTTTGAAGAAACTCTCCAGGAAAAAACCCAGTTCCACCATTCCCATTAAAAATTGCATGAAATAATTTTAGAATAATATAATTTAGACATGTTTGTTTAGTATTGTTATATCTGTAATTTACTGTAAAAAATAAAATTCAATGTTGCTTTATATGTATATATGTATTTTATAAAATGTTGAATTTTCTTTTCAATAAATTACATACGTGGTTTTCAGACTGTCTGCTTTGTGTGCGTCAGTGAACAAGATAACTTACAAACGAAAAGGGTATCATCTGTTCTTGCCAAAATTAGCGCGAATCGTATTTAATTTAATTTATTTAATTACGGAATCTCCATTTTACAATCTATATTTTCATTTACAAAGAATAGTAATACTAATAGTAAAAACATAACATAATTGGTGCGTTAAATTCAAACATGTTACTTCACGTCCCATTATGGTTCAATAAATCCTTAAAATTATAAATTTATTATTGCTCAACTTTGCTGTTGAATGACAAGACAAACAATAGTATATTTAATTGTTTATTTGTGTATTCATGTTAGTTATGCTTTTTTTATTACTTTTGCTTATCTACATCCAGGCACCGTGGAAACAAAATAAAGAAAAAAGAACATTTTCTCAAAATCTGCACATAAGTAAGCTGTCAAATTTCTACCTACGTGAAGCTTGTGTAATTTCTCTTTTTTATAACCCTTTAGCTGGTTTGCATCTCCCTTTCCGTGTTATTTACTTTACCTCTTATTATATTTGTATTTTTCATTATCGTTAAATAAATTCAATTATGTCAATAGTCATATTATTTTCATTCATTTTTGTTCTGATCTCTTTCAAGTTCCAAGTTTGTTTGTCTGTTTGTCTATATATATATATATATATATATATATATATATATATATATATATATATATATATATCAGTGAACAGAATAGCTCAAAAACGCAAAGACTTATAAAATTGTAAACTTAGTTTCTATACAAAAATTATAGCTCTGTATCAACGTTTAGCTGAATTCCAAAAACTGAAGAGAGCAATTTTTAGATATTTAGAAACATTGTGCTAGTTACCTATTTAATATTTATAAATATTTTGCATAAAAATTAAAAAGACAATAACAAAATACCGCGTAATCAAACTTAAGCAAAATATTTTTATCTTCATTTAAAATTAGTGTTGAAAGTTTACTTCATATGCCACGCGTATAAACACTGATTTAGTCTAAAGTTAAAAATAATGTTTGTGTATCATTATTGAATAAGTTACATACATTATAGAGATTATTAAATAATAGCATACATTTGCTGATAAAATTCCCAATAAAGAATTAAGCTCTTCTTTAGGTGAAGTTTTCATAGTTTATTTGTATATATATATTTATTTATATTTGTAGCGTAGTAGTTTGATAGTATATTTTAAACTTCACTTGAAATCAGTGTTTTATACGCGTGGCGCATGAAGTAAAATTTCGAGTTTAGAAAAGCCTTAAAATTTGGTTTGGTCGCTCCGCTACGCGGAGCGACCAAACCAAATTTTAAGGCTTTTCTAAACTCGAAATTTTACTTCATGCTTAACCTGGGAGTGGAAAACACTCGTTTGTGTTCTATTTGAACTTTTCTCAAAATCGAGGAATATCTGAAAATTTCAGCATATACAGTCTATCGGGGTATCTATACTTCTAAGAAAAACTCTCAGTAAGTAACTCTATAAAAGATCTAAATATATAGAATGTTTGATGTTTGAAAACGTTTCTTTATTATTTTCTCAATTGGGTAAATGAATGAGTTGGTCTCTTTCTGCAGAAAGTAGTCCATATGTTGTTCTAATGTTTTGTAATTTCAACTTCAGGTAATTTTTTTATGAACATTAAAGAATTATTAAATTAATATAAAAATCAGTATATTCACATGGATACTTACCATAAAAACATTATTTATATGTGAATTTACTGATTTTTATATTAATTTAATAATTCGCTTTCCCAAATCTCACCATTTTAACAACATTTAGTTAATTTTGTATAAAAATAAGTCGAGGTATCATAACTTTCTTCATAACAGGCTAAAGTTACACCAATTCTGTGTAATTACAGTTAATTTCATCTTGATTGAACAACCCATTGGTTTTTTTACAATTTTTCATACATAATATTTCTTTATGAATCGGTTATTATTACGAAATTTCAAATTTGGTTCACTTTTTTGAGAAAAACGAGTATCGATTTCTTACGCCGTATCGCTCCGTAGTACCATTATGAGAAAACACATGTATTTTTGAATTAAATAAATATTATGTGTGTGCACTTTTAAGAAAATATAAAAAAATACCCCTACAAAGAGTGTACTTCGGGTTCAGGCTTAGGACTAATAATATAAAAAATGTCAAACGATATTTGCTAGTAAACATTATTTTATAAATATATTGATAATTTACACATTTTTCATATAATCGATCAGAAGCCTGTACCTTTTGTAGTGGCCTTTCTATATTTTTCTAAAAAGTGCACACAGAAAATATTTATTTATGTTTAATTAATGTCTCACCTAATCCGTGGTGAAATATTTTTGAATATAATTCTGAATATTTGCCAAGTGTTTTAATTAAATATCCAGAATATTTATTTAATTCGAAATAATACGATAAGTCTTAAATATCTTTATAACAGATTTAAATTATTTCCAAGTAAATTTAATATGTTGAATGGTTAAATTGTCTGTTGATTTTTTAACATTTTGAAAACAAAATATTCCTTTAAATGAATCTATGACTATTTCACAATCCTCGTCCCAACGTTTTGAAAAATATAGAGGTCGCCGATCGATGAGCCCTAAGAGTGCTTACGCAAATCAGACAACCTAATAACCCCCTACACAACCCCTCCAATGCTCTCCTGTATGAAATGTGCAATACTCCCCCTATTAATCAATGCCTAGAATACCTCTCCTTAAAGTTCGCCACAAATCCTAATATGACTACTATCCTTAATTGTATGTGTATACCCCGCAACCCTAATACCCACCCTAAATTCAAATATCCCACATCTACCTGTTATCAATTAATCTCATTACATCAACCGGACCCTGACAATAACGTTAGCGATCACGACTTTTAAAAACAGACATAGACAGGACAAAGACAGGCTGAAAGACCGCTGGTCGATAGCCAGTTTCCGAGTTGAAAAAAAATAAACAAAATCAAAATGTATTGTATTATACTTTGATTAAAAAACTCCTGGAACCTTTCTTCAATACTTTATTTTGTAACCAAATGTACATTTCGGACACGAAGTGTCCATTATCAATGGTTTTATACTAATACGAAAAATATACATTTTACACTGATATATATACACTAAAAAATGAGGGAATTAGAGGGTGTCGGTAGGGGGTGTGGTTATGGTGGTAATAAACTAATTTTAGCCGAAAAAACTAATTTTAGCCGAAAAAAATCGGCTAAAATTAGTTTATTACCACCATAACCACACCCCCTACCGACACCCTCTAATTCCCTCATTTTTTAGTGTATATATATCAGTGTAAAATGTATATTTTTCGTATTAGTATCAAACCATTGATAATGGACACTTCGTGTCCGAAATTTACATTTGGTTACAAAATAAAGTATTGAAGAAAGGTTCTAAGAGTTCTTTAATCAAAGTATAATTATCTTCACGTAACTCAATCAATTCAAATATTGTATTATATGTATTATATCTGTTTTGTAGTTAACTCAGAAATAACGATGTTTATTATTATTATTGAATCTATGAGTATGTTTTTTTTTTAATTTCAATATTTGAAAAAAAAATCTATCGATGTACGTTTATTATATTCGAAGAAGCTTAAAGTGCATTTATCGTTGCTATTTTACATTTTTTCACACTTTCTTCAAATTTCGTGGCATTTGTAAAAGGTAAGCATTACTTTAAATTTTTGAACAAGCTAGTCAAGATGTTGAATTTTTGAATAAACTGGTCAAGATACTTAAATTTTTTTTAAGGAAGAATAATATCATCCATTCACTTGTTCGTAAACGCATTAAGTCTTATGCTGATTAAATCTATTGATTTTTTTACAATGATTCATAACTTCAATTCTGGCCTAATTATTTTAAGTTAATTTTGAAATTAAATTAAGTGTTTAGTTTGGTTTCCCTAGTTCAGCTCTTCATATTTATTGAATCGTTCAATATTTTCCGATCCGTGGTCAAGCATAAAGTAAATATTTCAAGTTGAGAAAAGTCTATATGTGTTTTTTCTAAACTAGAAATATTAAAAATTGGGTAAAGTAAAAGAGTTGTTTTGTTGAATATTTTTATTTTCAGTTACATGACACGTGTTTCGATATGATACGATCATTTTCAAAGTTAAAACAAGTAAGAGCTATCCACCATAAATGTTCTGCCAATATTTCTTTTATAAAAAAAAATAAACATCATTCTTTCTTAGTTGACTACAAAAGAGATAAAATACATACAGAGAGTTTTAAGTAACACCGAACATTTTCATAACGAGAATTTGTCTTTGAAGTATCCATATGCATACGTTGCATATTTTCCGATGCTCGGTTTATTAATAGAATTCAATTTGAAGCTTTAAGCGAGTGTTTTCCACTCCCAGGCTAAGCATGAAGTAAAATTTCGAGTTTAGAAAAGCCTGAAAATTTGGTTTGGTCGCGTAGCGCGAAGCGCGGAGCGGCCAAACCAAATTTTCAGGCTTTTCTAAACTCGAAATTTTACTTCATGCGCCACCGGTACAAAACATTGACATATTAGGAAGTTTAAAACACACCGCTAAACTTTACATTAAATCAGGGTTTTGTACCGGTGGCGCATGAAGTAAAATTTCGAGTTTAGAAAAGCCTGAAAATTTGGTTTGGTCGCGTAGCGCCAAGCGCGGAGCGGCCAAACCAAATTTTCAGGCTTTTCTAAACTCGAAATTTTACTTCATGCGCCACCGGTACAAAACACTGACATATTACGAAGTTTAAAACACACCGCTAAACTTTACATTAAATCAGCGTTTTGTACCGGTGGCGCATGAAGTAAAATTTCGAGTTTAGAAAAGCCTGAAAATTTGGTTTGGCCGCTCCGCGCTTCGCGCTACGCGACCAAACCAAATTTTCAGGCTTTTCTAAACTCGAAATTTTACTTCATGCTTAGCCTGGGAGTGGAAAACACTCGCTTAAAGCTTCAAATTGAATTCTTGTAATAAACCGAGCATCGGAAAATGTGCAACGTATGCATATGGATACTTCAAAGAAAAATTCTCGTTATGATAATGTTCGGTGTTACATAATACTCTCTGTGTAATACAATAATTTGATTTTAAATGTTTTTCCAACTCGGAAACTGGCTATCGACTAGCGGTCTTTCAGCCTTCTTTTATTATTTACTCAATTGCAATATGTTTCAATTAAAAGTTGTAGACAATAATAAAATACACAACTAGCTTTTTTGGTTTTCGAGATATCTGCAAAAATAAGTTATTTTTCGCAATATTCATCAAATACAATTCTGTATACAAGAAAATCTAGAGAAGAACAGGCTCAATTTTTTCATAATCTAATTTAGACACAAACAAAAAATAGTATATTGTACAATGAGCTTGGAATGATGCCATTTCCCATGAGTATGAGTGGGAAATAGTTATTCCATGCGGGTTGTACACTATACTTTTTTTACGACTACACACATATATTTGAAAAAATCAGTTTCATTTATTAGAAAATTAGCACTACTTTTCGCCATTTTATCTTTTAACACGTTGATCGCCGCGCAGTATTCACTTTGTGCCACGTTAAATTTGCGATTAGGTCCCGCGGCAATCAACGTGATAAACGCGCAATTCTGCATGGGATTCCTCTGGGTATTCTTTAATGTGTAGTCTGATGTGTCCTCCTCGCACTATTGTCCGTTCTCACACACTAAACCGCACAACAGCACTCGACTCAAAAGGGGTAAAGTTTCGATTTATGCTTGATTTTTTTATCGCGAGTAAGCTTCGCGTGCCGGAGGCACTAGTTTACCTCAGAATAGACCCATGCGGGGGCCCCATTCGGTTTCTGTAACGCAAGCCGAAAGTACAAAATCAGGAATATATATTTTTATTTGCGAGTAAGCTTCGGGTGCCGGGGGCACTTATTTACCTCAGAGTAGACCTATGCAGGGGCCCCATTCGGTTTCTGTAACGCAAGCCGAAAGTATAAAATCAGGAATTTCTGACGTTTTGTCAGATTAACGTATTTTAGGTCGCACTCCACGTCGAATGCGCGTATTCAGTTGATTTGTATTTGTTATATGGTCGTTACCATAGAATCCATTACAGTTCTAGACTTACAATACACCTATTGTAACTTTAAAGCTACAATGGTTTCTATGGCAACGTCCATATAATAAAAAATCCATACATTTACTAATCATTTCAGAATGGTAGTAGGAAAAAAAATACTTTAAATACAAACTTCTCTCATAAGATATAAATTTATTCTCCAGCAAAACTCTTTCCATTTTTTACCCTCTCATATTAATAAAACACACGTTCATAAAATTTGATCTTTAAAAGAAAAGGGGACGGCCTCTCGTATTCGATATGACAGCACTTTTTTTCCCCGACTGGCGACTGTCCCGCGCAATTTCTCCTTTTGTTTACAAGAAATTCCAACTGCGCACACTTTATTACCATCACAGATCCCGACGAGTTTACAGAAGTTTCCAAACAGAAATCTCCAACGTTTCCTCCTCCCCTAACTCCCTCTCTTTTCAAAGCTCTTATGAACTGCACAAACTTGCCGAAACACGTGCTTCGCAGGTTGTTTTTTTTCTTTTATTCATAACTGAAAAGAGGGGATATAAAATAATTGGTAGAGACGCACAACTCTGGCTGGTCGAAAGGAAAAGAATAAACTTCTTCTTTTCCTTTCGACCAGCCAGAGTTATTTGATAAATAACTTGAAATAAATTGATATTCGAAAACACATTCTCTAATAAAACCACGAATAAATACCAAAGTACCCCCATAATTACCCCCAGTATTAATCACCGAGAAATTTAACGCAACTACTCAATCAGGATTACTGCCCTTGCGGTAATTAATCAAAATCGCCCTTCAAACCCCACTGATTAGTTCCCTAATTCACAACGTCCAATATAATAATTCGCCTATCTTAATTATTGCATCCCTGGCAGCGAATCGAAAATAAAATCAATGATGTTCCACGCTGGGAAAATTGTTTGAATGGCCCTCACAAACACGCGGCCGGCCCCATTAATCTTTCAATAAAAATCCTCACCGCTGGATTGTATAATAAATTAATAAACACTGGATTGTAATTGTTTTTCAATAATTTTTTTATGGGATAGTGAAAAGCGTGGGTTTTGTTGTTGAAGTGCGAGTTAATTTAGTTGTGGGATAAATGTTTGGTTTAAATTAAATTTCTGTAAATATAGAATAATTTATTGGATTTGATTAAATAATAATTGCTTAATTGTATATTTGCACCTGCATGCGTGTGAATGAAATAAAGGTATTTAAATATTGAAATTATTTGATTATTGATGTTTTTGTTAGTTAATACAATTTGTATTAAATTTCAATAATTCGCTAAAATGCACAACTTTTAGTTTGATTCATGCATAAAATAGAATATTTATATACTCATAAATCAGCGTTTTTCAACGGGGTCGGTACCGACCTCCTGGGGCTCGATATCGACCTCCTGGGGGTCGATGAAGTTTCACAGAAGGCGGTGATTGGCAAAGAGTCGATTGGGGGTCGATGATGATCAGGGAGTCAATTGGGGATTAAATATTATTATTATTATTTATTTTCCCAACAGATATACAAGTATCCAATTACAGGGAACTTAATCTAATATAAAGCTATGTTACATAATTTTAAATCATACATACAGTGCGCAGAGAAAGAAAAAAAAGAAAAAAAAAACAAACTTAAAGCCTAAAGATTTATAACAATATCACTGGTACCGATAAGTCTGACATTATTTTGATGAGGGATTTTCTGGTGTCTACGAAAATATCTACTCTATTATTTAAACTATTAAACCTTCTAATCAATTTTAAAACGGATGAATTAAAATGAGCTAGCGTATTGGCATGTGGTTGAAATAATAGGTTATTACTGCGAGACGTTAGTCTAGGAACCTGAAACTTCAGCTTACCTAGGATGTTAGGGTCATCAATATCGTAATTTACTACCCCATATAAAAATAAAATTGAAGATTTCGTACGCCTGTCACTTAATCTTTCGACATTAAATGTTTGTAAAAAGTTATTTATTTAAAAAAAAAAACATTTTCAAAAACTTTTTTTGAATTACACAATGAAACACTTTTAACGTTGTTTGTATAACACGTTTTATTTAATGTGACTGCAGTTTCGACAAATTTAGCTTGTCATTATCAAACATGGAGTAACTTAAACCAGAGGTTTTACAGGTATATATACACAATTACAAAACAGCGGTAAAAATGGGGGTGTACATTAGGTCATTAAGGGAATTCCTGGATTAGCGCGGGCTTTGTGTATCTCTAGTGCTTCTAGCAAATTCATTTTACGACCCTTTTCGGCATGATGGATTATGGTAAGTACATCTTTTTCAAAAGTGTGATTTTCGTCTAAAAGGTGTTTTGCAAAAGACGACTTATCACTCTGTTTAAGCGGAAAAGAGCGCAAATGTTCCCTCAATCTTATGTTGAAATTACGACCAGATTGGCCAATGTATATCCCTTGCAAAACACCTTTTAGACGAAAATCACACAAGCTAAATTTGTCGAAACTGCAGTCACATTAAATAAAACGTGTTATACAAACAAAGTTAAAAGTGTTTCATTGTGTAATTAACATGTATAACGAAATAGAAGCCTCCACAATACAGAATTTTTTTGAATTGCTTCTATTTTACTTACAGTATTTTCGTAGTAAGGTGACTAAATAACAAAGGCAAATTCGAGGTTAGAACGAACGTATGAAAAATACAATTTTTTTTTAAAACGTCAATGTTATGAAAGTCCTTACAAGTGCGATGGAAAAAGCCCAACAGTTTGATACTTTTGTCACAAATCTTATTTATTTGATCATTAAATGTTAACTTATGATCAAAAGTTACTCCTAAATCTTTAATTGAGTTTTTACGTTCAAATAATACATTGTTAATACCATAATCATATATAACAATATCTTTTTTACGATAAAATGACATGCACTTACACTTTGATAAGTTCAACGATAATCCCTTTACCTCACACCATTTATGAATGTTAAGAGGTCGACAACCAAATATAATAACGTGCGATCGGTAAAAACACGATTTAGAGTAGGTTTTAAATGTTAAATTAGATTGGCACTACTGAGTGTTAACACATAGTGTACCATAACCTAAAATTTATTCTATCATTCAATTAGCATTCTGGGCAACCGCACAAAAAAATGCTGCCTACTTTACATCATAATTTAAACGATTGCGCTGTATATAGACTACGAATGATATTTAGTAATTTTAAACCTTATATTTCTTCGATATTATCTTGTGCCAAGTGTCGTTGTTGTTCAAATGTCGGCTGGCGCCGACTAGTGTTAACTGTCATTGTTAGTTGAACTATCGGCTGGCGCCGACTTATGTCAAGTGTCGCTATTGTTAAAATTTCGGCTGGCACTCACTAATATCTGCTGTCTCGATGAACATTTATCTGAGTCAATAAATATCAAAAATGGCATATAAAATGTCTAAATTATTGAAAATGTCAGAATTATATTAATCCTATATTTATCCTATCCTATTTTCCCGGTCTAGTATACCGGAAAATACGGATGTCCGCTTGTCAATAGAGAATTCCGTATTTTCCGGTATACTAGACCGGGAAAATCGATAAAAAGCACAGTAATCAATGCGTCAGTGAATATATTCGTATACAAACAGTATTGATAATGTTTTTCTTGATATAATAATGTTTAGTTGGATATTCTTGATGTATAAAATAGATTTAAATGCCACTTTCTATGCGGGAAGTTCGAAAATACTTTATACTAAAATTTAATAGCTTGCATCGCCATTTACTGCTCATTAGCTTTTAATTTAAAGTCTGATTTAAACGTCTGTATATCCTATTTTACTTACACGACATTCATCCACTATTAAACAAAAACAAATCCACGATTAAACCGACCCGACACGTCGAAAGTGTCTTCGGGAAGAGATACAGAAGGTTTAATCAAAGGATGGAACCCGCCTCAGAATGGGAGACTAAAAAAAAGGCAGCTCGGGATTTTTTCATCCTTTCGAGAGGGCTTTCATCAGGGAAGCGACGTTTCGTTTCACGTGTATTTTAATTAAAGCCCTTATATTGTCTCTGGGGCAGCCGGCTCGAAAAAGAAGAAAAAAGCCGGAGGATTGATTTCATGATGCCATCAATTTTGATATTATCCTTTGAGCCGGGCCGGCGTTTGTCATTCTCTCGCATTGCCAGTAAAATTTATATAAGCGAGGGATGTTAAACGTTGCCCTAGTTCACATCAGTGGTGAATTAACAAAAGGGGAAGAGGTTACTTTTATGATAGATTATTATGATGTTGGTAGGGTTTATAATGAGCTAGTTAAATTTTAATGTATTAGATCAAGAAATTATGAAAATATTAATCATAAAATAAATAAATTTTAAAAGGCATTATTTGTTTTTATAAAACAAAATAATTTAAAAGTTTTTAACGAGTTGGAAACACTTGTTTTATTTGTAATAAAAAAAACAATAAATGCATTTTTTTAATTCAAATATACGTAAAGTTATTTAAATAAAGAACACTTGGTATTGTTTCACAAATTAAAACTTTATTAAGAGTAGGTTCGGTTTGTTAGACCATTTTCAACATTTACATTCCTTTGAAAATTTAGACCATTTTCAAAGGAATGTAAATGTTGAAAATGGTCTAACAAACCGAAACTACTCGGAATAAAGTTTTAATTTGTGAAACAATACCAAGTGTTTTTTATTTAAATAACTTTAAATATTCTAATATGTTTCACCAAGTGCCAGATGAGAAATTAATTCAAGAAAAAAAAAATCAAATATACGGGTTACACCATTTATAAAAGAGGTGATTGCTCACTGAGCTTAAATTTAAATACATAATAAAATAATATCTAAATACATATTTTTTACATATATTTATTTATTATCCTTAAGTAAGCATGAAGTAAAATTAAATTTTAAGAGAGAGAGAGAGAGAGAGAGAGAGAGAGAGAAAGAAAGAAAGAGAGTTAGCTCTGTTCAGGGCCGTGTTTGTCTGCTCTAGTAGACTAGAAAAATAACAACGGATAATCAGAACAGTTAATAGATAATTTATTAAAAAAAGAAAAAACAAAGTCAATTACTAAAATATTTTTACGCAACCAATCCAAATTCTAAAAACACCTGGCAAAAAATAGATTATGTGGCAGACCTTTCTGTAAAATTAAAAATTACTTTTAGAAACAACAAATTTGACATCATTCTAACAGACCCCATTAATTTAAGTAAATTATTAGTGAATAATAAGTTTAAAAACGATAGAATAGAACTATCAGGTGTTTATGAATTAAGATGTAACGACTGTGATGCAGTATATATAGGACAGACCGGACGATCATTCTTTTTTTTTTGTATTTGGCTTTTGCCTGGCCTTGGGAACTTGCCCATTAGCCAACATCATTTATTTATATATATTTTGTATTATTAATTGTTTAACATTACAATTTGTAGTATGCTATTATACGGACAAACACTCACATTCATACCACACCCAGGGTCACGACGAGAAATTATTTTTAAATAAAGTCTCCCCGTGCACGGGAATCGAACCCGAGTTTGTGGCTCGCCGAGCGATTCAGCCCGACGACGTTACCGCTCGGCCACCACCTGCCCGGACGATCATTCCAAATCCGTCTCGACGAACATAAAAAAGATGTTCTAAATAAAAAACAATCAACGGGTATGACCAAACACTGCATCACAGCCGGTCATCTATACAACAGCAATAATTTTAAAATATTGTATACAGGCAATAAGGGTCGTATACTGAATTTCAGAGAAGGCTTGGAGATAAATATAGCAATAAAATCGGGAAAACATGTGGTCAATGACAATGACGAGCTATGGATCTCCCCAATAATGAACGCCCTTATTACCTGATTTTGTATATAAATATCGTGTAAAAATGTATTCTCTGTACATTCCTTGATAATGGCTAGAAGCCGAAACTAGTCGGAATAATAAGTAAAACGTTAGTGAAACAAACCAAGTGTTTTTATTTCAAATTTTATTTTAATCATGTTTCACCAAGTGATTAATGAGAACATTGTGAAAGATAAAATAGAAAATACGGTTTTCGCACTATAAAGAATGCGTCAATTTTTACTTTCGAGGCGGCGCACAGTATACTAGTTGAGGGTTATCGTACACTTTCCCGAATATATTTTCCCGAATGACCTTTTTCCCGAACGCCATATTTCCTGAAAATAGAAATCCCGAATCCCATTTCCCGAATCCAATTTCCCGAAAGGTATTGTTCCTGAATAAAATATAAACTATTTAGAACAGAATATCATCGTACGGTTTACACTTATAGCAGTCCACTTTCGAGGATAATGCGTTATGCAAATTTGTTACAGCGTTTTGAAAATTTTGATTTATTTGCTGATTCTATAAATACTTTTAAACGTAATTTGCTACGTACCAATTTAGAAAGTATTTTTGCAAAAATCCATCACCTTAATATTTTTTATTCCTCATTCATGTGCATAATGTACCTATTTTTAGGTAAATAGACTTTAGGTATTAGATATAAGTTATATTTTGTAATCATTGTATAAAATTGGAGATTTTCCGTTTTCGAAAGAAATAAATACAATAAATACAATTTTGAAACCTAAACAAATTAAGTGTTTTGTTAAAGTGATATTATGGAGTTTTAACAACTAACAGCCTCAACTAAACAGTAAATATAAGCTAAATTCTGACTTCAGTTTCTGGAAGTATTGACCTAAACTAGAAAAACCCTATTTGGGTTTTGATAGTTTAGTTCGGGAAAAACATCATTCGGGAAAGTTGATTCAGGAAAGTAGTATTCGGGAAAGTGTGTTCGGGAAATGTATTATTCAGGAAAAACGTAATTCGGGAAAATGTATTCGGGAAAATAGGCGGATACGCTAGTTGAGCGTTCTAGCGAGACAAAATTCAAACTATTAAATTATGAAAATTACAAATGCATCACTACAAATTATTCATGTGCATCAGAATTATTTTTTTTCATGTGCATATTTATTGCATATTTATTATTCATGTGCACCTGATGCAAAATTATTTTAGTTTACTTTCAATTCACTGTGATATCAAATACCAACATTGAAATAAACAACTAATTCCATTTTTATTGATTATTGATTAACCCATTAACGGCCGAGCAATTATAAAGTTAACTCTAAAAGTTGATTTTAGGTAAAATTCTGCACCTATTATTATTGATTTCTATGTATGACTTATTGTATTACATTTTCTGAATTTTTCTTTTAAGTATACATAATGTAAACGCTGTAAATTTTCAGGCATTAAGTTTAGAACGAGTGTTTCCAGTCCCAGACTAAGCATGAAGTAAAATTTCGAGTTTAGAAAAGCCCCGCGTAGAAAATTTGTCGAGGGTCGCGCAGCGACCCGAGACAAATTTTCACGGGGCTTTTCTAAACTCGAAATTTTACTTCATGCGCCACGCGTATAAAACACTGAATTATTGTGAAGTTAGAAATGCACTGAATTTTTTTTTTTTTTAATGAGTAATAATCGAAATATTTAAATAACAAAATATTTATATTTTTCTTCACACATTTTCAAGTCAGGTCAAATAATATAATATATCAAATCAACTTATTTAGTAATTTAATTAACAAAAAATTAATAATGTTGCGTGTACGCATCAATGGCGCTTAATGGGTTAATGTTATTATCAATTATTTCAAAATTGCATCGTTTAATCAAAGCTAATTATTATTTTCTCTTTGGTGCCGTTTTCTGCAAAAGTGTAGCTACAATATAATATATTATTTGTGTAAATATAATATAATATGACAAAAAAATATTAGGTTATTAAATTTAGAAAAAAATAAATATAAACATTTCATAAAAACATTTATCTGTTTTGTGTCATACACCATCATAAATTACTACCTGTTTTCTAATAATCCTCAGGATGTCTTATTTACAATAAATCTTGTTAAATTGTGCGACTTTCTGCGACAACTAAGATATTTAACATTTTTGTTAGTTGTAAGTTGATATTAAAAAATTCTTTAAAATGTATAATATACTTTTCTATAGCTCTATTAACTACAAACCTATGCCGTTTTTTCATAGTTAGAAATATGCACGATTATTCAAATCAACTTATCCGATAATATTATAAATAATTCAAATAATATTTTCTAACTTCCTGTGTATATTTTATATAGCGAGTTCTTATTTTAAGTATACATACAAAGAGTTTTATGTAACACCGAACATTTTTATAAAGAGAATTTTTCTTTTAAATATACATATGTATACGTCGTACAATTTCCGACGTTCGGTTTATAAAAAGAATTTAATTTAAAGCTTTAAACGAGCGTATTCCACTCCCAGGCTAAGCATGAAGTAAAATTTCGAGTTTAGAAAAGCCTGAAAATTTGGTTTGGTCGCGTAGTGCGAAGCGCGGAGCGGCCAAACCAAATTTTCAGGCTTTTCTAAACTCGAAATTTTACTTCATGCGCCACCGGTACACAACACTGATTCAATGTAAAGTTTAGCGGTGTGTTTTAAACTTCATAATATGTCAGTGTTTTGTACCGGTGGCGCATGAAGTAAAATTTCGAGTTTAGAAAAGCCTGAAAATTTGGTTTGGCCGCTCCGCGCTTCGCGCTACGCGACCAAACCAAATTTTCAGGCTTTTCTAAACTCGACATTTTACTTCATGCTTAGCCTGGGAGTGGAAAACATTCGTTTAAAGCTTCAAACTAAATTCTTTTGACAAACCGAGCGTCGGAAAATGTACGACGTATGCATATGTATACATAAAAGAAATAATGTCTTTATGAAAATATTCGGTGTTACATAAAACTCTCTGTATGTCAATTACTTTACTTTTTAGAGAGTTCAGTTTTAAGCTTAAAATAGGTGCTTTCCACTCCCAGGTTAAGCATGAAGTGAAATTTCGAGTTTAGAAAAGCCTAAACGTTTGGATTTTGACGCATAACGTCTAAATCCGAATTCAGGCTATTCTAAACTTAAAATTATACGCGTATAAAACAATGATATATTGCGAAAATATTCTTGTTTAGGAGTATATTCTTAATTCTGCCCAGTAGTATTTTTTTAATACTGATTTCACAGTGTGTTCTAAATTTCACAATACATCAGTGATTTCTACGCGTGGCGCATGAAGTAAAATTTCGAGTTTAGAAAAGCCTGAAAATTTGGTTTGGTCGCGTAGCGCTACGCGCTACGCTACCAAACCAAATTTTCAGGCTTTTCTAAACTCGAAATTTTACTTCATGCTTAATCTGGGAGTGGAAACACTTGTTTAAAGCTTCAAATTGAACTTTTTGAAAAAAACAACGAATGTAAACTTACAGCATCATGCGCATATACTGTAAGTTATCACTTACAGGTATACTTAAAATAAAAATTCCCTGTATAAAAAACGTTTTATAAAAGTCAATCGCTTGTGATTAGTCCAAAAGTATACACAGTGATACATATCATGAATAAAAAAAACTCCACAACATGAGTTGAGTAACAAACATAATGCTAAATTTATGCAAAATGAACTATAAGAACAAACATTTATATATATATATATATATATATATATATATATATATATTACAGGGTGACTCAGAGGAGATTTCAGTTTTTAACACGTTATAATAACAGCATAAAAAGTGTTGGAATAATTTTAATATTAAATTAAGAAAGTACAGAGATGCGGATTTCATTTTTTAAACACAATGTTGTCCAAATGTCGACGATCCTTCTCATAGCACTCCTCCAATGCTGCTCTTAAATGTTTAAATACCCGCCAACACATTTCAATAGGAATTTTGTTAATGGCCTCTCGAATGTTGTCTTTTAACTGCTCCGTAGTGGCTGGAGGATCGTCGTAGATGATACTCTTTAAATATCCCCACAAAAAGTTGTCAAGGGGAGTAAGAGCTGGTGATCTTGGCGGGCAAGAGATATCCCCAAATCTCGAAATAACAGTTCCTGGAAACAATTCACGTACAGTGTCCATTGACGCTGCTGCTGTGTGTGTTCCGTCGCCCCATCCTGTTGAAACCAGGTCCAGTTTGGGTCATAACCAGGAACGTTTTGAAGAGCTGGAGTCAAAAATTGGTGGAGCATTGCAGTGTACCCTTGGCTTGTCACAGTAACAGAGCGGCCACGGGCATCCTAAAAAAAGTAGGGCCCGATTATTCCAGAAGACGACATGGCACACCAAACTGTTACCTTCTTGGAATGCAATTGTTTTTGGTGGAGCATTGCAGTGTACCGTTGGCTTGTCACAGTAACAGAGCGGCCACGGGCATCCTCAAAAAAGTAGGGTCCGATTATTCCAGAAGACGACATGGCACACCAAACTGTTACCTTCTTGGAATGCAATTGTTTTTAGTGCTTTTCTTCTGTGTTCTTGGGGGCCCAATACCGACAGTTTTGTTTGTTTACGTGGCCCTCAGGTGGAAGTGAGCCTCATCACTGAATAAAATGTTGTCCAAGCCTCCTTCATCCCAAAACATATTCATCATGGTCTCACAATATGTTTTTCTAATTTCGTGGTCTGTAGGCTTCAGGAACTGTACCAATTGAATTTTGTATAGATGGAAGTGTAAGTCTTTGTTTAAAATCCGTTGCACACTTGAGCGATGAATATTCAGGGCCTGGCTATGTTTTCGAATTGATCGCCTTGGATTTCCAGTCGCAGCACGTCGCACAATCTCAAGGTTCTCTGACGTTCTGATGGACTTCTGTTGACCTGGGTGCTTCCGATTTGCCACGGAACCTGTTTGTCGGAATCTTTGAACCCACGATTTCACTAAATTTGTCGACGGAGCATCACGTACACGCCGAATATTGTAATGGTTGCAAAAACGTCGAATAGCCACTACATAGGAATCGTTCGCTTTAAATAACGCCTCTACCACGAAGGCACGTTGTTCGTTTGACCACTGCTCCATGTTTACTGACAATCCGCACGTATTCGCCGCAAATTGCTAGCGCTACCCCCCACAACTTTTAAAGCGGTTGCACAGGGTACGTTCGAAAACTGAAATCTACTCTGAGTCACCCCTTATATAATATCTTTATTCACAGAATGTACTGTGCCAACAATTAGAATGCATAATAAGTATATACAAGAAACAAATATTTAATTCTGCAAATTGGCTATCGACCCTGGGGTCTTTCAGCTTATAAACATTTATTTGATTGATATCACACGTCAAAGCTCTTACTGAATGTAATTATTGACTCATTTAAATATATATTTTTTTAAATATATTATTTAATATCAAAGTTAATCCAAAATGGACCAGAAAAACTTGTCCATGAACTTTGTCCCGCTAGATTGGTTAAATCGTATACAGTGCGGCGAGTTCCAAAACGTACTTATATACCGTGCGATAGTTAAAAACATGATCTAGAGTAGGCTTTGAATTTTAAATTAGACACTACTGACTGTTAATACATAGTTTACCATAACCTCAAATTTATTCCATCATTCAATTAGCATTCTAGGCAACCGCACAAACAAATACCTACTCTAAATCATAACTTAAATAATCGCACGGTATTAGGTAGCATAGCGTTTACGCAGTGTAGTATTTTTATTTATATGTTTTGTGAGAAGTATAAAAGTATTTACATTTCAACGATTGTGCAACCATGTATCTTTCGTATTTCATTTTTTTTTAAAATTGTATTCTAAAAAGGCGGTAAATTGATATTTTAATAGCATTGCAAATTCCGCTTAAATCGTTTCGGTACAATTCAAATATTTAATATTGCGCGTGTTCTTTCCGCCCAATAAATCCACGGAAAAAATGTATTCAACTTGAAAACCCTCCCCATATTTCCGGTTTATTAAGATCGTGAAAATGTGCAGTAGCTGACGATTTTTTTGCTTTCTTTCTTTTTCGCCCACTTGGAAAAGTCGTCCGTTTTTTATGTGTTTTATTGGAAAGTAAATATAATATATGTTTAATAAAAAATGTGCTGATGTATAATTTTTAAAGGGATCTGATTTTTATCAACCCATTAACTAACTAGCAGCGACGGCTCGCAGCCTAACTTCAGGTTCGGCCACAACGCCAAGGCACACAAAATTTGAGGTTAGGATCCCGCTTTATAAATACAAGGAGGTGAGATTTAGATAAACAATTTATTTAGTACAACTTTTTATGTTTCTCCAATTTAAAAACAAACCGTCTACATTCTTTTCAAATTTGTGCTCGACGTTCAGTTGCATTTTTAATAAGCCTTAAGATGACATATGGACGCCCTCGCCAATTGTACCAATCAAAATCACGTATTACTTAGAAATTAGCCAATCACATACGAATTACGTGAATATTTTGACAGCGAATATTTGGCCAGGCAAAATATCCGAATATTTCCCGCAAAGATAACTAGATGCCTAATTTTTTAATAATTTTATTACTAAGGGTAAATAACAAAAATATCAAAAAAGCATTTAGAGCATTTTTATTTATAAAAGATCAAAACTGGAACAGTTGGTGAAATTGAAAGTACAATTATGATAAACATTTCGATGATTTTCTTCCGTTTCGTTACGTTACGTTTTGCTTACAATATGCGAATTATCAATGACAGCTACCTACTCAAATTATTTGATATATTTCTATAAATTATTTTAGTTCTGCACAACAAAGTCACCTTTCAATATATATCTATATATAGGCAGGCGGCGGGGCAGAGTTCGGAAAATTTCCTAACAGGACATTCGACCAATAATACGGCAGGAGAGATGTGTGTAATCTACTTTATTGTAATACCAAGCTTTCGGGACTCATTGTGTCCCTTCGTCAGGGTTAACACTAAAAAACAATGAGCAAAAAAAACAAACAATTACTGATCTGAATCAAACTATTAGTTAATGACGAATTCTTAAAAAAAAAAGTGAATAAATTTTGAGCTTACATTTGTGATTATTTGAACAAACTATTGTTAAATTGATGCTGCATTTGTTTGATTATTCCATCGCTACTCATGGTGGTTGTTGAATTTAAAAAAACGAGGTTATGGTGTATAAAAAATCGTAACAGCGTGGTTACAGAAAAAGTGAAATTTTAAAATAAACGGCACATTCACATGTTAAAACTATGGAAATTATCACTGCGTTGCACTGTCTCTTGGATAACCCGGGGTGGTATCACCGCGGATGTTTAAATTTAATTAACCTGTATTCGCGTGGTCGCATCGTAGTGCGAAACGACGCACGTGTTTTCACACAAACAACAACAATGGCTGGTGCCTGTCCACAGGTGCCGTTCGGCTCTCTCCGTCTCTGTCACCGACGGAGGGAGGCGCACGTCATTCGTTTCCAGGAGCGTCACGCCATTTCGAATTTCCGCGCGCTGGCTGGCGTGACGCTCCTGGAAACGTACACAAATTTGGACCACCCTTCTTTATTTCTTGCCATCTTCTCCGCTTCATTAGATTTTACATTTCTTTTCTTTAGGAATGCTGTCGTTCCAGGTTTTTGTTGGTCTTCCTCTCTTTTTCTTTATTCCTGTCTTCGCCTGCCAGATGTTTTTCACCTGTCTTCCATCGCTCATCCTGCATAAATGTCCAAACCATTTGAGTTGGTTCAATTCTATGTTATCTGCTATAGATGGTACCCCTAATTCTTCTCGGACTGCCTCATTTCTAATTCTGTCTCTCCTGCTTATACCTTTCACTCTTCTCAGGAACTTCATATCAACGGCCTGTATCTTACTCTTCTGTCGGTTTGTGAGAGCCCATGATTCGCTCCCATAGGTTAGTATTGGTCTGAATACTGTTTTGTATACTGTCATTTTTGTTTTCCTACTGATGTTTTTATTGCCGATGAATGAGTTGCTTAACGCAAAGAAAATTCTAGTGGCGGAGCTAATTCTTTCGTCTATTTCTTGTTCCATGTTTCCGTTTCTTTCTATTGTCACTCCGAGGTACTTGAATTGGTCGACTTGCTCTTGTTCTTGGTTGTTTATGTCTAAATTTATTCGTCTGTTGTCCTGTCCTATAATCATTACCTTTGTTTTACTGATGTTGACGTTTAGGTTTCTTTTTCGAAGTTCATTTCCCCATATCATTAGACTTGCCTTCAGGTCTTCTTCTCTGGGTGCGTATGTCATCACGTCATCAGCAAACGCGCATTCAGATATTCCTACTGGCTTTAGTTTATTAAATCCTATATGTACTGTTTTCACATGCTTTTTCGTTTCTTGTAGGATATCATCAATAATTATAATAAATAGTGCTGGACTCATTACACCTCCCTGTGTAAGGAATTGCACAACAAAGTCACCTTTCAATAACGTATACATATTACCTTAGGTCTCTGCCATACCCTGAAGTTAGGCTGCGAGCGAACTAGATAAAATTCTGCACTTATTTTTATGGTTTCTGTCAATGACTTAATTTATTACATACTGGAAATGTTTCTTTTAAATTTACATAATGGTACACGCTGCAAAGTTTTCAGATATTCCTCGGTCTTATAGAAGCATTCAATTTAGAGTTTCGAACGAGTGTTTCCATTCCCAGACTAAGACTAAATTTTCAAGCTTTCCTAAACTCGAAATTTTACTTCATGCGCCACGCGAATAAAACACTGAAATATTGCGACGTTAGAAATACACTTAAAAACACTTTTAAAAATGAGTGATAATCAAAATATTGAAATAAGAAAATATGTTTTCTGGTGCTTTCATCACTCCCGTAACAAAATCACCGATCGATTTATTGATGACGAACTGGGACAAAGTTTATCTAGCCGAGCCGAAACTAGGTAACTTGATTTGAAGTAACTTTCAGTCGACTCAACTACCCTCACCAAGTAAATGGTTTCTTAGAGGGAAGTTCCCGGCACAACGCTAATTTAAATTTATGGGCGTGTTCTACTCGGATAATAACTTTCGAGGACTGTGCATTTTATATCAACACCCACTTAAGTATGTACATAACTCAGGTTCGAATCAACGCTCGCGTTTGTGTTTCTGTAATAAATTTATTACTTTCGAAACAAATTTGTTAAAAGTACCCCAAGTGTTCTTAGCAAATATTAAATATTAAAGAAATAAATTTATTATAACTTACTTAGGCCCATTTGCAACCCGACTAATTAACTTTAATCAACCACTAATCATTGATTAAACCTCTAATTAAGTCATAATTCTAGAATATAAGAATGTTTTAAATTTGTAATATATCCTCAATATGTCTATTTTATCATGATGTAATTTTGTAAATAATTTATATATAAAATTGCTGTGTTTTTAAGAAGTACTAATCACTAATTATCTTAATCGACTTGGTTGCAAACGGCTATTAGTGTTTTTTTTTTTTAATTGGGTTTTGGCTTTTGCCTGGCCTTAGTTACTAGACTATTAGCCATCATCAATTTTTATTATTTGTATACATTTGTTTTTTATTTTAACTTATTACTAAGTACATATAACTATATATTTGGACGTCACAACACATTCACACACACCCATAGACTCCGGGATGAATATTTTTCGTTGGAAAAATTTCTCGCCCCGGTTGGGAATCGAACCCAGATCACCGCCGTGAACGATTGGCGAAACCAGCGGCTCAACCGCTCGGCCACGGCGGGCCTAGGCAATTAGCGTATTTATTAAATATAAAATTAAAATGAAATTAGTTTTTTTTAAAGCAGGTGCTTGTACAGGGAGTTTTTGTTTTGAGTTTACATGTTCCAATTACAAGTGTATGCTATAAATCTTCAGGTTGTTGTTTTTTAAAAGAGTTCACTTTAAAGTTTTAAACGAGTGTTTTCCACTCCCAGATTAAGCATGAAGTAAAATTTCGAGTTTAGGAAAGCCTGAAAATTTGGTTTGGTCGTGTAGCGCGTAGCGCTACACGACCAAACCAAATTTTCAGGCTTTTCTAAACTCGAAATTTTACTTCATGCGTTACGCATATACAACACTGATTTTAAATTAAGTTTAAAACATAATGGTTTAGGATATTGCTTAAGCAGTATATTTAGAACTTTGCGATATTGCAGTGTTTTATACGCCTGGCGCACGAAGTAAAATTTTGAGTTTAGAAAAGCCTGAAAATTTTACTTTATGCTTAATCTGGGGTTGGAAACACTCGCTAGAAGCTTCAAATTAAAAACTTTTATAAAAACAACGAATGACTAAATATATATGTAGATAAATTCCTTGTATCTTGTGCTAACCAAATTCAGTTGAATTAAAAAATAGTTATACATTAAATAACTATATTTAATTTATTATGATATATTAAGTGTAAATCTGTATTAGTTAAAGCACGAATTAAGAATTTTTTAGTAATCATAATAATAATAAGTAAACAGCCTAAAATGATGTTATAAATATTTTTGACCAAAGAACAACTGAAATGGACAATTTTATTTGACAAATAAATTTGCTTAGCAAAACTCAGTATAAGTTTGTTTACAAAACTTACTGCAAAAATGTAGTCTATTTGAGACATTTCTAAATATTCATTGAAACAACTACGAATATTTAGAAAAGTCTTGACGAGGCTAAATTTTAGCAGAAAATCGATATTGGTTTTAATTCGTTTTTATATTTTGTAAATATTCTGAAAAAAACTGGCAAATTCACTTTTTATAAGTTAAGTCTATTAATTATGAAATTAATATTTTCGAGTTAAAAGTAGAAGCCTCGGTGGCCGAGTGGGTAGAGACCGTGCCCACAGACCCAGAGGTCGCGGGTATAAATCCCGCCCGGTGGAATAATTTATGAATAATAAATTATTCAATCCGGGTCCATGGATGTAGTGTGAATGAGTTTGTGTTGTTTCAGGAATAAATGGTTATTTATCGAAAATTAGAATTGGTTAAAAACATAGAAATGTTAAATATATATATATATATATATATATATATATATATATATATATATATATATATATATAGATTAATGACTAATAGATTAAGATACCAATAAAAAGTAAAATAAAAAGAAGTCAAAAATACTTACCGGAGTGATTTTGTCCATTGACCATAAGATAAAAAGAAGTACACATACCTGTAACAAGTAAAAATGCATTAACATAAATATTCTGCAATGAAAAAAAAAAATCAAGTTTAGTACTAGGAATAAATATTTAGTAAAACACTTCTCAAAATTTATAAGAATCAATAAATTTAATTTATACATACAAGGCAGTACGCTTATCCAAAACACTGCTCGGATTTTAAAAGTACAAGATTTGTTTAGACAAAACAAAGAACTTCAAAATGTAATAATGTTAGATCAAACATAAGTATATTTTTAACTTCACAATATTTCAGTGTTTTATATGCGCGGCGCATGAAGTAAAATTTCGAGTTTAGAAAAGCCTGAAAATTTGGATTTGCCGGGGCGCGACTCGCTTCGCTCGCGCGCCCTGGCAAATCCAAATTTTCAGGCTTTTCTAAACTCGAAATTTTACTTCATGCTTAACAAGGAGTGGAAGACACACGTTCGAGAAATTAGATTAAAACAGATGAATTATGTAATTTCTTCAATAAATTTCTCATCTGACACTTGGTGAATTGAATTATGTATGTTATACGTAAATTAACTGTAAGTTTGGAGTTTACGTGAAGTGATTATTACTTTTTACAAGCTGGCATTTAATAGAAAAATCACTTAATTTATAAATAGTTTGATATTTATGTTTGTTATTTGTGTATTTGGAAATGTACAAAACTATACAAATAAAAAGTGAAGTAAGGAAAAGCAGTATTTTTATGTGTAATATACACTTCACGTAAACTTAAAACAAACAGTAAATTTATAAAGATATTTGTTTTAATAATAGAGGAAAAATCAATGCGTTCATTTATGCTTAGTTGAAATTGAATTTGTGTTCAGTATTCCGGCACCAGTATCCACAGACGCGTTTCGGGCTTCAAGATCATCGTCAGTGTGGTCCCGACCCAGTGCTGAGGAACTCTGAACATTTTTGACTATATCAAGCTAATATGTAAAAACTATTAATAGATTCGATAGCTAACGCCATTTAATGAAAATTAATTTATTTTAATAAATATTTTAATATCTCGTTTAATTTTTGTAAGTTCTAGTCAAAAATTAAAACGTGGATAAAAAATTAAAAGATGTTTGTTTTAAAAATTTTTAAAATTGATATAAAATCAAATGCGCTCTGAAAATCACTCCCAATTATTTTGTTTTCAGAGACAAAGTTAAGTTATTTCCGAAGAATAAGACAACAAAAAAAACTCGATTTAAGATGATAATTTAGAAAATGCTTCGCAATTCATTTTTAATTTATTCAAAACACATATATGTTAATTAAAGTTGGGTGAGTTACGTGGAGATTATAATAACTTTAATTAAAACACTTTTAACGTCTCTTCACAATTTTTATTATATACCAGATGTACAATTCGGTCACAAGGTGACCATTATCAATGGATTGATACTGAATCTTTCGGCGTCTTTCAGTATCAATCCATTGATAATGGTCACCTTGTGACCGAAATGTACATCTGGTTTATAATAAAAATTGTGAAGAAAGGTTAAACGTGTTTTAATTAAAGACATATATTTTTTTGAACTATATTTTTTCATTATTTCCATTTAAAGAAAAAATTATATTAATTAAAGCCTGGTTTATTTTTTCCGTAATTTTTGGCCAAAAATTAAAACCTTAAAAATAAAAAAGTTCGTTTTAAAAAATTGTATAATTGATTTAAAATTGAATGCACCTTAAAAATCACTTTCAATTATTTTATTCTCAGTCAAAATTGAATTATAAAAAATAAACTCAATTTAAGATGTAAATTTAGATAACGTATAAAAATTCATCGCAATTAATTTTTAATTTATTTGAAACACATAGATTTTATTTGATCTATATTTTTTTAGGTATTTATGTTTGAAGTAAAAATTATGTTAATTTAATAATCTTTTTACTTGTGATTTTTTTTAACATTGAATATCCATGACATGGCTATATCGAAGATATTTAAGAGGAAGTCGACCGCTCTCTAAACGTATAAAACTAAGCATAATGCCGTCTTAATTACATCCTTGTTTAGGGATGAAATATTTTGAAAAAATAGGTATACTTCAAGGAAAGTACAATCTTTAAGCCCGTCTCAATAAAATATTTTATACTTTTACCGTTATTTCATAAAATAATATCAAACATTGGTAAACTAGCGAAATCGCGAACCTAATTTTATTTTTGTCTGCAGTATCTATAAAAAATATTAAAAAACTAAATCAGTCACATTATAGATAATTCATTTGCAAAGATATATGATTTTTTTCATTTATCTATTTGGTTAAATATAGTCACTAGGATGTCGCGCTAAAACAATTTTTCAAATTTTCTGAAACTTCAATATCGCGCGACATCCTAGTGAATTTATTGTACGATAGAAATAATTGGAAAAAATTAAAATCTTCGAAAAAAATTCTTCTACAATGTGACTGATTTAGTTTCCCAATACTTTTTATAAATGTTGCAGAAAAAAATTATATTGAAGATGCGATTACGCTAGTTTAACAATGTTTGATATTTTTTTATAAAAGAACGGTCAAAGTGGGAAATATTTTATTAAGACAGGCATTAGGATTCTACTTTTCTTAAACTATGCCTATTTTTTCAAAATATTTTATCCCTAAACAAGGATGTAATTAGGACGGCAGTATGCTTGGTTTTATACGTTTAAAGAGCGGTCGACTTCCTCTTAATGTTGAAAAAAATCATAATTTGGATGGATGTTTATGAAATTAGCTGTTGATTTTGAGAAAACATTGCTCTTGCAGAATATATGAAAACCTTGGAATACCTATACGGTAGTATTTCAGTTATTTAAAAAAAAATTTGAGCGCGTAACATGTCCGAGTCGTGGAGTCGGAGTTTAAGCATTTTAACCGGAGTCGTGGGGTCGGAAATCTATGTCGTAGAATCGGTGTCACGAAGTCAAGCATTTTCTATAACTTATTACTTTTTTTCTGAATAACTTTAATGTATCCTGTAATTGGCCTTTATGGCTGTTGGGTTTGGACTAAATAAATAAACTCCGACTCCGATCACAACTCATTTTTAATATAATTATTTACATGTATTAGTGATCAAAATGTAGTCGTGGGGTCGGAAATCTATGTCGTAGAATCGGAGTCCCGAAGTCAAGCATTTTCTATGACTTATTACTTTTTTTCTGATTAACTTTAATGTATCCTGTAATTGGCCTTTATGGCTGTTGGGTTTGGAATAAATAAATAAACTCCGATTGCGATCACAACACATTTATAATATAATTATTTACATCTATTAGTGATCAAAATGATTTACTATTCTTCTTAAATGTCAAAGGGTTTTAATTGCAATGGAAATGTAGTCAATTTTCTCTTAAAAGAAAAGGACTGGACTATGGTATTATAAAGCCGAAGTCGGAGGCAGGAGTCTTAGTCGGGTTTTCAAAAACTAGCAGAGTCGGAATCTGATCTACCGACTCCATAGCCCTGAATTATAGCAACCTAATATGCATTCACTGTATTGGGTTGCCTATAATCACTAGTTTCAACAATTAATTCAATAAAATAGAATAGAATACCTCCACACTTAATCAACCTCTTAAACAGTTTCATGCACAACAGATCCCTCCAAGTTAAAATAGGCCTTGCGCAAGGATCCCCTCTATCACCATTTCTTTATAATCTTCTCGTCCATGGTATGTACCATAATATCACTTCCAAACGTAAATGTTTTACCTTGACAATTCATGATTTTATTTTATCATTTTTAATAACTCTAGTAATCACGACGATTACAATCATTTGATAAGACAATGGACGACATTAGCAATCAAGACATTTCCTACACAATAATTGACAAGGGCAGAACACTATAATTCCAGGCGAAAAGACTAACGGCCGATAGCCAATTGGCAGATTATTTAATTTTTATGTTATTAATTGTATTATATTTTTGAATTATTACTGTTACCAAAATTTGCCAATAAAGATTTATATACTCGTATATATATAAATTTAGGGAAGTAACGCTGTAAAATCTGAAGAATGAAGCAAACGGATGTGGGTATAATAACGGCTAGGGCTATAGGCAAACTGTTTTTTTTTTAAATCCAATACGTCGCCAACCATTTCGGCTTCATCAGAGAAATTGTAAAATTTATTTACTTTTAGCAAACGGTTTCAGTGAAAACCAACCGGTTTCAGTAAAATATATCGTGATGTACAAATTAAAATGTAAAATTCAGTCGAAGTAATGCACAAAATAATCTACCAGGGAGAGCTAATTCAATTTCGTAAAGGTCAAAAAGTGGAAAAGACCCTTAAATATGTATTTACATCATACAGAGAGTTTTTCTTTAAAATATACGTATTCCAAATTCAGCCTATTTTCAGTAAATCTTGAGATATTCCCTGTTTTTTTTTTAAGTTCATTTCAAAGCATTACAAACAAGTGATTTCCACTCCCAGACTAAGCATGAAGAAAAATTTTGAGTTTAGAAAAGCCCCGTGAAAATTTGTCGAGGGTTGCGCAACAGAATCAAAGAATTTAGGGTGGGGGTAGAGATCGCTTACGTCACAAATGCGCGCTGAATTTAAATGTGGTTACTTTATGGTAAACTTTAGGTAAGCATGCATAAGCTGTATATTTTCTGACATTCGTTGATTTTTAAAAGAGTTCAATTTGAAACTTTAAACGAGTGTTGTCCACTCCCAGACTAAGCATGAAGTAAAATTTCGAGTTTAGAAAAGCCCGTGAAAATTTGTCGAGGGTCGCGCAGCGACCCGAGACAAATTTTCTGGGCTTTTCTAAACTCGAAATTTTACTTCATGCGCCACGCGTATAAATCGCTAAAATATTGGGAAATTTATGTATATTCGAACTTCGCTTAAAATCTGTATTTTATAAGCGTGGCGCATAAAGTAAAATTTCGAGTTTAGAAAAGCCCAGAAGTAACCACATTTAAATTCAGCGCGCATTTGTGACGTAAGCGTTCTCTACCCCCACTCTAAAATCTTCGATTCTGTTGATCCACTCGTTACCGTCTACTCGACCGTCCTTGGGTTAAGCCTACATCGCCGACTCGCACTCAGCAAGAGGAACACAACAGTATTGCCAACCCCTCGGTATATTGTCAATACACCGAAAAGTCAGCAACCTGAAAGTCCCAAATTTAAAACTTTGACAGCTGTCTGAATCTGATATGATATGAACCCATGGACCCTCGGTCAGGGGCCCCACTCAATCCCTCCCAAATCAGATTGTCAGACTAATACTGGAAGCAATTGAGCGGCACACCCGCGCGTGGTACGGTGATGTCAACCATATACAGGGTGAGTCGGGAGGAGCGTATCAAACTCTAGGAGTGTATTATACACGGGAAAATAATGTAAAACAACTCATTTGTTCTTATCCGATTTTCTTTTGTTTTCAAGTTATGGCGTAATTAAAAATGTTCATCTAGCTTTCCACTTCTATCTGAATTTTAACATTATCAAAGTATGCCATGTTCGAGGCTTATAAACATTTGATAATTCTGACGTTTTGATGAACTGTCAGTGTATGGTGAACAGTAACTGAACGTTTAAGTTCGAATTAATGTGATTGTTACTGTTGCAAAATGCCACATACTTATTCAAATTTAGAATATGCAAATATGGTGTTTGTATATGGTTTCTGTAATGGAAATGCTACAGCTGCTGTTGAAGAATATCGTGAACGTTTTCCACACCAAAGACATCCTGATAAAAACATATTTATTAGAGTTTTCAACAAATTGTGCGAGACTGGTAAGCTTCCCAGTGCTAACATAACATATGAGCGCGCTGCTCGACAAGGTTTTGTAGAAGTAGAAAATATTCTGCATCTAGTTGAAGAAGATGCAACTACTAGCTCACGGAGACTTGCCACTCAATTGGCAATTCCACAAAAAAGAGTGATGAACACGCTACACGAGCAAGGCTTATATCCTTATCACGTTCAGAGAGTACAGCACCTACAACCAGGGGATTACGCTAACCGTACGGAATTTTGTCGGTGGATAAATAATAATCATCGTAATGTATCGAAGCAGAAAATGTTTAGAAGTCGATGGCGGTATTTTTGAACATTTGTTGAAAGAACGCTATGATTAAGAAAATATTTTTGTATAATAACTTGTTTATTTGTTAATATGCTATAACTTGAAAACAAATAAAAATCGGATAAGAACAAATGAGTTTTTTACATTATTTTCACGTGTATAATACACTCCTAGAGTTTGGTGCGCTCCTCCCGACTCACCCTGTATAGAATAGAATAGAATACTTTATTTCTAATCGTAAATACATACATTCATAAAAATAGATATGATATATAGAAATGAAACCGTCATGCAGTGAAGATTAAAAAATAAAACTAAAATTATACAATAATTTGCTACATCTACAAGAAAAAATCATCTATTGTATATAAACACTATTCCAGTAGATGGACTTTAAGAGACTGCTTAAAGGACAAGTGTAAATTATGTAGCCATTGTAAATTATACCATCTTCAAATAATTCTTTTTATGACCGGGCGACAGAAATTGGCCTATAAATCTTACGAAATAATTATGTTGTAGCCGTTTAAACATATAAACCGTTTTGTCTAACAAATATTGATACGTCATCAATTTATTTAAGCTAATGTAAGATCCCCACATTCTGTAAAATTCATTGCGTAAGTTACTTAAGTATTATCAAGTTTAATTCATAATTAAAGTACTAATATCCTTTCTATACTAGAAAAACAAACAAAGAAAATACAAAGAAATTATTAGAGACAACGGTTACAAAGTTGTAAAGAGGAACCCTTTCCAACAACTTTGTATAATCACTGTCTCTTATAATTTCTTTCGGAGTTTAGAGCTGCTTAGGTGGGTCATGTCCAAAAAAAGGTTGGAAAACACTTATTTACAGCATATACATCGAGATATGTATACTTTAAAAATTCCCTGTATATAAAAAATGAAATGGCTATTTATTTACATTCTAAATATGTTGTACCAAAAACGAATTAATTTATAGATATGATTAAGCGAATCAATCTAATTAACGAATTTTATCATTAAAATGAACATTATTGCCATGATCATGATAGCAAATCCAATAATAAATATTGATATCCATGCGAAATTAACGCACAAACATCATTAAAATTTAAATTACGCAATTGGATATCAATGGAGTCAAGGGAATTTCATTTATTTAATCATTTTTCACGTAATTAATAATCTTGTTTAATTTTATAAACATAATTGCCTAAATACAGTAAAAATGCGATTCATTTCACAATCTACAATATTGATATTGGTTACTTTGTGTCCGAAATGTACATTTGGTAATTCAAATAAAAGTGTGAAGGAAGGTTATTAGTGCTATATTCGTCAAATTAATTAGATCTTTACGTAACTCACAATCAATTTACTACAACATTATAATAAAAGAATACAATATTATTATTAAATTGTTCTGTTACAAACAGTCTGTTAATACTATATTAAGATAATAGATTTGCAAATGGCTATCAATGCCTTTGTAAAACAATCCAACATTTAAATGATTTTAATTGTATTAAAATGATCAAACAAATTTGAAGAAGAATCGCTCAAAAAACACACTGAAAGTCAATGAAGCGTTCCCCACTTTACATAGAATTTGTCTCGGAATTATTCAGTTTTTATTACAGCCAACCCTACTGAATTAATATGTATTTCGCCGCGACCGACGCCACCGGCCGCCGTAGATGAAAAGACAAAACTTTACGCAACTTTCCAGCAAAACTGATTTAAACTTTTTTACGCGTCTAAACATAATTTAATAATCTGATGGTTTGCGGTGCTAATTAAATTTGCAGTCCTTTATAATTTCAACGAACAACGTTTGTTTACGGCAAACAAACGAGCAGCGCAAAAAAATGAAGTCTGAATGAAAACGTTTGTTTGTTTAAACTTCTGTTTGTTGAATTGTCTAAAACATATTCATATTCGTATAAAAGTTACATGTACTTAAGATATAAAAACGAATTAAAATTAATTCGTTTTTATATTTTGTAAATATTCTGCAAACTATTGGCGAATTCAATTTCTCTTTATAAAGATATTATTTTAATAGTAATATTTGCTGTTCTTTCTATTTCTTTATACAAAGAATTTTTCTTTTTAGTAAGCACATCTAGATTGAGATTTCTTCACAGAGTACAATGTAGTTTTTTATAAAACGTTCAGTTTGAAACTTCTAATAAGTGCTTTTACTCCCTGATTAAGCATAAAGTAAAATTTTAAGTTTTTCTAAATATTGTGAAGTTTAAGCTAAAGCAGTATGCCAAAAGAGGATTTTGAACTTTACGTTAAATCAATGTTTTATACTCGTGGCGCATGAAATAAAATTTCGAGTTTAGAAAAGCCTGAATTTGCGAATTTGCGAAGCAACCAAACCAAACTTTCGGGCTTCTTTAAACTCGAAATTTTACTTCATGCGCCACGCGTATAAATACTGATTTAACGTGAAGTTTAAAATGTACTAGTTTAGCATACTGCTTTTCCAGTATATTTTAAACTTCACATTAAATCAGTTGATTATACGCGTGGCGCATGAAGTAAAATTTCGAGTTTAGAAAAGCCTGAAAATTTGGTTTGGTCGCGTAGCGCTACGCGCTACGCGACCAAACCAAATTTTCAGGCTTTTCTAAACTCGAAATTTTACTTCATGCTTAATCTGGGACTAGAAACACTCGTTAGAAGCCTCAAATTGAACGCTATTATAAAATGAACGAATGCGTAAACATTTACAGAGAATGATTGAGATCCATATTCTTAAAAGAAAAAATCCCTGTATGAATCTCATCAACTATACAGGGTGTATCAGAATTATTGAGCAGAGACTGATACGATACCTGCAATTAAAAATGAAAAAGGGCAGCTTGGTGGTGTAGTGGTTAGAGTGTTGTACTGCCACGCCACGGACCGGGGTTCAAATACCGGCCTAACAAGTTGTCTGCATTTATATAGGTTAGGATAAAAATGCCAAACACTCCGTCTTCTCGGATATGACGTTAAATGCATGTAGGACCCGTGTACTGCCTGGATGTTGCGTGCACGTTAAAGATCCCTACCGGTGGGTTGGAACTCCCACCGGGTTCGGCAAAATTCCCGGATAGCTGTAGACCTAATCTAATCTCTCATGATTAGCCTTAGCAGCGGAAATAGATGACGTAAAACCCAAAATAAAAAAAATTAAAATTAAAAACTTTAATAATCAATTATTAAAAATAATTAATAATAAGAATAATTAGCAATGTGCTTATGATCTATAAAAACAGTGCGCTTATTTATTTAACCGACATTACAATTAATCTGCTTGTTTTAAACGATCTCAAGAATTCGGAATTCCTTGGAAATACGCGTCGCGCAATTTAAATATATAAACACTACAACATACAGGGATTGTTTTCTTATAAGTATACATACCTTGATGTGTAAATAATCATTCGAACACTGCAACGTTAACGTCTTTATCAAATAGTAATAAATATTTTAAATTCGAGGAGGTATCGTCAGCTCACGTTAGAGACATTTTTTCTGTTACTAAGAGTAAAACCAGTAAAGATATACAGGGTGTCCCAAAAGTTTGGAAACGGTTGAATATCTCGAGAACACCTCATCGGATCAAGATGGTATAAAATACATCATTCTTTATTTTTAAAGCTCTATTTAGGCATATAAGGGGTAATTGCTGTTTTTTTTAATCAAAGTAATTTTGGTTGTCTCATTTTTTGATCCCTGATCTAAAATTGGTTATGTTATTGTTATTAAAAAATCATTTCGTTATTTTGGCTTTTTCCCCACTTTCTACTAAGATCAAAATTAACTTTACAATACCGTCGGCATTAGCGTGACCCGATGTGCACCACGGGGAGGTTGCATGATCGGATTTTGCTCATCATGTAGCCCTGAAAGGGGCTGATTGTTGCACTTCCGGTGGTTTGATGTTGCATCTCCGCCGCCAAATCGTCTTCTTCCTTATCGCAAATGTTCAAACTGACCGCCATTTTGGCCTTGGCACTGACCCAGTCGGCTGTGAAAATCGTTGATCACGTTGGTCCTCATTTGCGGTATAAATAATGCAGCCTGGTCCATGATGCGATTCCGCAAGTCAGCTATATTGGCAGGTCTGTTAGTGTACACGCTGTTCTTCACAAATCCCCAGAAGAAGAAATTCAGTGGGGTCAAATCCGGCGATCTCGCAGGCCATTCAAGAGGGCCGCGTCGTCCGATCCAACGGTTGGGAAATGTACGGTCCAAAAAATGCCTTACTCTCACGGCGTAATGGGGAGGCGCTCCATCTTGTTGAAACCACACATTTTGCACGTTTCCATGGAACAAATGATTAATTGCTGGTACCACTTCATCTTGCAAAAAATCTAAATACTTTTCGCCAGTCAAGTTGTCCTCGGTGAAAAACGGCCCCACAACTCCATGTTTAGAAAAACCTGCACAAACGTTCAGCTTCTCCGGATACTGGCTGTGAATGTCACTCATCCAGTGAGGATTCGCGTCACACCAATAACGACAATTGTGGCGATTTACTTGACCATTCAGCTGGAATGTCGCTTCGTCGGAGAAAACCACGTTATCCAGGAACGCACGGTCGGCAGCACAACGACGCATCATGTCTCTGCAGAACTCGTTCCTCCTTCGAAAATCATCCTCCAAAAGTTCTTGCACAAGATGAATCTTGTAAGGGTGCCACTTTTCCTCCTGCATTATGCGATGTACTGAAGTCTTGCTGATGCCTTGAGCTCGCGACACTCTCCTTACAGAAACATGAGGGTCTTCCACGAAATGCTGCAACACTTCCACCTTCTGATCTTCGTTTGATGCCGTTCTTGGCCTGCCACTGCGTTCGCGATCCTTCACTGCTCCAGTATCTTCAAATCGTTTCACTGTTTTTTGAACCGTCGATTTTGATACTGGATCACGATGCGGACTGGATGCATTAAACATCCTTGCCACCTCCTCGTAAGATCTCACATTCTCCCCGGACCCACGCATCATTAATAATGATATGCGTTCACTTTCCGATACCCTCATCTCAAAACGACAGATAGCAGCTTAATTAATTTAGCTTTAAAGTTTATGAGCTATTACCCATTTCTTAGAATTTCACGGAGTCGTCGAGAACGTCAACATTGACAGTCCGAAATAAATGTTTAATAACTACACTTCTGTGCTTTCATTTAAAATTGTAAACATGACAAAATGGAAAAAAGTTTCGACGATAAACTGAGCGAAAACTTCCTTTTTCCACCCTTCAAAAAGGGGTTAAGGTGTGGATATTTTGCAACTCCATAAGGAGTTTTTGATAGACAATGAAACTCTGCAAGAAAAATCATTTTTGTCTAAAATAAATGGTGGTACTTTTTTTTAAAATACCACTTTTTCTACTTTTAAAGGGTGTGTGTGTGTGGGGGGGAGTGGCAATTTGAAAAATTCATAAACCGTTTTTGATACAAAATGTAACAGTGCAAGCAAAATATTTTTTTTCGCAGAAAAATTCAAAACTACCCTTTCCACCACCGAACGGGATTGGGGAGGGAGTGATAAAACAATTAAAAAATAGGAGTTTCCATTTAAGTTTTCTAAACTACCCCCTCGAACCACCCCCCCGAGGGGTGTGGGTGGCTATCGCACTTTAAAAATAAAGAAAGACGTATTTTATACCATCTTGATCCGATGAGGTGTTCTCGAGATATTCAACCGTTTCCAAACTTTTGGGACACCCTGTATATGGCCTACCAAGTGAGGTGATAAAATCGGTTAAAAGCATTATCATACTGCCATTGACACGTCTAATTACCAGTGTTTACGGGAGAATTGTTTTCCAAACTCACTTAAAACTTCAAAGTGCATTCCCGTACTTAAGAAGGGCAACCTATCTGATCTGAATAACTATCGGCCAGTGTCAATAATTCCTGTCATTGCAAAGATCTTGGAGTTAGTAATGTACAGATAAGTATCACAGTATTTTGAAGAGAATGGTCTATTGACAGAACATCAATTTGGATTTAGTAAAGGAAAATCGACAATTCATGCAATTGTAGAAGTTATTGATGCTATTTTGAGTGGTTTGGAATCAAAATCATTTGTACTTGTAAATGTTATGGATCTGTCGAAAGCATTTGATTGCGTATCGCACGAGCTATTAATAACTAAATTATAAGGTTATAATTTCATGCCATCCAATTGTGAAACAAAAACCAAGTGTTTTATTTTATCAACCTTATATAAAAAGTGTAAAGATGTTTCACCAAGTGTTAGATGAGTCAACAATCAAAAGTTTATCCAATTGCGGAATGATATTGTCTTACCTAACTAATCGAAAACAGATTGTTTCTTATGGCTATAATACATCTGATGGCGTTCTTGTTACTAAGGGGGTACCTCAGGGATCTCACTCAGGGCCTATTTTGTTTTTAATATACGCGAATGATTTTCCATGTATATTTAGTAACAATCAGGTTAAAGTCACTCAATTTGTTGATGATACCTCACTTTTTATCACTAATCCTAACATAGACCAACTATTAACATGAAACTTGGCTGAATCAGCGACAAAATCTAATTGATGATTTTTTTAAAGTAAATAATAAGCTCACAGTCTTTTCATCATTCATGCAAAGACTGTTTGAATCAAACCATATTTTAGAAGCTCTCCTTGCATCAACCAAGGAGAGCTTCTAAAATATGGTTTGATTCAAACAGTCTTTGCATGAATGATGAAAAGACTGTGAGCTTATTATTTACTTTAAAAAAATCATCAATAAGATTTTGTCGCTGATTCAGCCAAGTTTCTAGGGTTACAGATAGATAATAAGTTAAAGTGGGATGTGTATGTTACCAGTTTGGCAAATAAAATAGCAAAGAATATATACCTGTTGAGAAATTTAGTGTTTCCCAATATGTTGTTAGAACAGCTTACTTTGCGGTATGCCATTCAATTATGTCATAAGGACTTCTTGCTTAGGGTCACTCGAGTGCCGCGGAGCGGATTTTTGCTTTACAGCGTAGAGCTGTTTGAATAATAGCTAACGCGGCTTACAGGGAAAACTGCAGGAATATATTTGTGGAGCTGGGTATTTTAACTTTGCCTTGTCAATATATATTGCAAAGTTTACTCTGAGTTAAAGATCACAATGAAAACTATTTGGAAAATATTCAACATCACAATTACTACACTAGACATAATAATGAAATACGACCGACGAGAAGCCAGTTAACTTTAGCCCAAAACGGAACACGCTATCATGCAAGAAAATTATTTAACATATTACCACAAGAAATAAAACTTTTCAAAGGTAAATTGTTTAAAATAAGCATGAAGAAAATATTACTTGAGAATGCATTTTATTCTTTAGAGGAGTATTTATCGCATAATTTTAATATATAAGTGATTTTATTTTAATTAAGGTATATTATTTTGTGAGATTGATGATTGTGTTGTAACTTTAAAAAAAAAACGTTTCATATTTATCAAGCATATATTTTATTTTTATACTTGTGTGAAACAATGTTTATGTGTTTATAATAATAATTTTATAAATTTTACAAAGATTGATTAACAATATTTATATGTATATGACTTGCGTAAACGTTTGTAAAGCACCAAATAAATTGATTTGATTTGATTTGTACTCTGCAAATTTTCAGGCATTCGTTGTTTTTTCGAAAAGCTTTCAATTTGAAACTTCGAACGAGTGTTTCCACTCCCTGATTAAGCATGAAGTAAAATTTCGAGTTTAGAAAAGCCTGAAAATTTGGTTTGGTCGCGTAGCGCGTAGCGCTACGCGACCAAACCAAATTTTCAGGCTTTTCTAAACTCGAAATTTTACTTCATGCGCCACGCGTACTAGACACGGATGTAATGTAAAGTTTAAAATATACTGAAAAAGCAGTATGCTAAACTAGTATATTTTAAACTTCACGTTAAATCAGTGTTTATACGCGTGGCGCATGAAGTAAAATTTCGAGTTTAGAAAAACCTGAAAATTTGGTTTGGCCGCTCCGCGCTTCGCGCTACGCGACCAAACCAAATTTTCAGGTTTTTCTAAACTCGAAATTTTACTTCATGCTTAATCAAGGAGTGGAAACACTCCTCAAAAGCTTCAAATTAAAACCATAAAGAAACAACGAATGCCTAAAAATTGCCAGGGTGCTCATCGGGATATGTTTTCTTAAAAGAAAGATAACCTGTATGATGATATCACATACTTAATAACGAAATTATTGAACATAAACATAACACATATTAGATTATCAAAACACTCACATCCAATAACGAGAACATTAATTACGTGAACGCTTATAATACATGCAACGGCAATTTACTTAATGGCAATAATTCCGGTTTAAATAATTCGCTTAAACGTCTAACTAAACGTTCAGCTAATCGCGTATTGTGTATTTAACCCATACGATAAGTCATACACGCGTTAATAATTCGAGAACTTCTCTTAATTAAGCGAATAGTTTCTCGTGTGAGGGGAGCGTAACACATCGCGTTAATAATTGATTACATCCAACAGGTGTTCGTCGGTTGAGGGGCGAAAAAAAAAAGCAACAACATAGAAGTCGTGAATAGGTGGTTAATTAGGGTAGTTAAATAAATGCGCGCCGCTTTAACAAACGGAGCGCTCATTTTTGGTGTGATGAAGTGACACGAATATAACTCACCTACTCTTCTTCTTCATTATTTAGCACCAGTTTTACACTTATCGAATAACGAGGGTGAAGGGCCATTTCGGTTATATCCAACGGTTGTAAAACTGGGTCTTAGTGCAATAAAATACAATTGGTTTAATGGTAAAAGTCATTAAGTGCAATTAAACTGATGTACTACGAGAGTTTAATGCTTAGCCTTACTGCAATAACATTGGAGATATATTAAAAGCCATTAAATACATAGAGTTTTAGCATTAACTGTTATTTCACCTGTTGGAAGGTAAAAGCGGGTCACCTATCCTCAGCTCAACCATCCCACCTTGTCTAGGTAGTCCAGTATTACTAAGGTGGGCAAATCCCTGATGATGTCCATCATCGGCCATCTTTCACCAGGTATGGATCCTCTTGATTGACGATAGCGTACATTTTCATTTTAATTTGTGCTTAATGGTGAAATGTTTTTTCGGGTTAATTTTAAACGTGCACATTTTCATTGTTTGCTGATTAATCTTTAAATTTTCGCGCGTGGCGATAAATTAATTTTCACAAAACAGCGAAATTTGTGCGTGTCGGCTCATTATTTTGCTCGAAACTTAATGAAATCGTAGCTTCGGGCCCACGCCGCGTTTCCTCCTCGGATCTATTTACGGGCCCCGCAAGCTGTCGCGAAAAGCTTTTGTAAATACACTCCGCATATTAAGTGTTTGATAATGCCACGCGAAATCATAATTCTACTTTAAATTAACACCCGAACGCTTCATTTAAAATATAATTTAGTAAAACATGGAGAAATTACAATTCTATGTTCAGTTTTAAATAAATCAGGCAACTCAATTATATTATATACATATTCGATATAGGCAACTCAATACACACAAAATATAATTAATAGTGTTTTTACACTTGAACATTTTCACCTGCAACTTTTGGTTGCGCAAATTTTCTAATAGCAAGTTGCATTTGCAAACAATAATATGTCAAACAAGATAAATTCAAAATTGAATTTGTGTTCAGCATTTCGGCACCAGGTACCCACAGACGCGTTTCGGACTTCAAGGTCCTCTTCAGTGTGGTCCCGACCCAGTGCTGAGGAATACTGAACATTTCCGACTATTTCAAGCCAATATGTGAAAACTATTCATGATTTCGATAGCTAACGCCATCTAATGCTTCATAGTGGCATCGTCAGTGACGATGCCACTATGAAGCATTAGATGGCGTTAGCTATCGAAATCATTAAGATAAATTCAAATTAAAAACTATTTGAATTCGAGAAAATAAGCTTACGCTTCTTATAGTTTGCACACTTTAAACATAATATATAAAATTACGAAAAAACTATTCGTGAAAATGCAAACAATCTCTTAACTAAGACATTGTTTGCATTTTCATGAATAGTTTTTCCGTAATTTTATATATTAAATAAAATGTCAGTTTAAAGTCACCTAAATCGATATGTAAATTAACAATTTATTTTTGGTAAACAAAGTTTGTTATTTATTGAAAACTGCGCAACAGCGCCATAAAAGTGTACACGTGTATTTGCTTTATTAGTATAACATTTAGTGTAAAAAAGTCTATGTCCAGTTTTAAATAAACACAGCAAACTTGTATTGATTGTAGGCAAATAAACACATAAAATAAAAAATAGTACGAGTACAACATACAGTTTGTAATGCGAAGTGCTTTTTAGAGAAAGTGTGAGGTCCGGATCAATTAATATTGTAATTTTTTTTTTAATTTATTGGTGTATTTACATAAGTCAGTTACAATTAATAATAAAAGTGAAAATATTAACGTAGCACAAACATACAGTGCGCTTTTTATCTGGGTATACATAGGGATTTGTATACCGAAACGAAAAAATTCCCTGTATGCATAAGCTGTAAATTTCGACATTCGTTGTTTTCTGAAAGAGTTCAATTCGAAGCTTTAAACGAGTGCTTTTTTTTAAAATTTTGAGTTTAAAAAAGCCCCGTGAACATTTGTCGAGGGTCGCGCAGCGACTCGAGACAAATTTTCCGAGCTTTTTAAACTCGAAATTTTACTTCATGCGCCAACACAGATTTCAAGTGAAGTTCGAATATACGTAAATTTCACAATATTTTAGTGTCTTATACGCGTGGCGCATGAAGTAAAATTTCGAGTTTAGAAAAGCCCAGAAAATTTGTCTCGGGTCGCTGCGCGACCCTCGACAAATTTTCACAGGGCTTTTCTAAACTCGAAATTTTACTTCATGCTTAGTCTGGGAGTGGAGAACACTCGTTTAAAGCTTCAAATTGAAATAAAAAAAAAAAACAAGGAATATCTAAAGATTTACAGAAAATAGGCTGAATTTGGAATACGTATACTTAAAAGAAAAACTCCCTGTATATAATAAATAATAAAATATTGGTTAAAATAAAAACGAATTGAAGTTAATATCCAAGTATATTTTCCAGCTGTAAAATGCATGCTTATTCAGGAACTTTTTCATGGTTTATAATAATGATTCGACCCTAGGTGTTACACAAATTTATAATTTTTATTATTAATTACGTCGTGTTGTCTATGTAGTAACCCTTTAATTAAATTACAAGGTTCGTTGTTTGTGTCATTATGTATTATCGTGAATACTGTCTCTTTCTTCTTTATTAAATTTACCAAGAGGATGTGTGGACAATAAATAAAACAGAATATGACATTAACGTATGCAAAGCTTATTGAAGTAATTATGACATTTCTATTAAATTTGCATTTCTTGTATTGTTTATATTCACAAAATATTGTACTAAACGTTTGTGTTCGTGTGCATTCAGTTGGACTGAAAATTTGTATGACTCTACTTGTGGGAGCAAAATTAATTAAACCTGCATTTGCATTAAAAGATGGGAAACCCATAAAAACCACCCTGGAGCTAGCATCATACAGGACTAGAGTGGTTTTTACCTTGCGGTGTATACCAATAGAGCTTCCTTCTTAGGGGACGGTGGATCACCGCCATACCGACGAACCACTGCCCGTCGGAGACCAACCCACATGTGAACCGGAGGGGCGGAAAGATACCACTGGGCTTTTCAAGGCGCACCCCCGACTCCTCATTTAATGGTGACAAGCACCATGGCTGAGTGAACCCCACCGTGAGCACGTGTTAGCCCTATGCAAGATAGGGACACAGAGGTTACCTCAAGAAAGTCTGTAACTCTGACTTGGAACATCGTCCCTCTCAGACATCCTTCGTCCGAAGACTCCGGTCTGCCCCCGCTGCCTCCTTGATAGGTGCTATAACGGGACCTCCCTAGCATCATACAGACTGGGTGTGCTCAGGTTTTTACCTTTTGAGTGTGTACCTTTTGAGCGTCCATCTAAGGACTGGTGGATCACCGCCATACCTGCGAACCACTGCCCGCCGAAGACCAACCCACATGTGGAGCGGAGGGGCGAGTAGGCACCCCTGGGCTTTTCAAGGCCCGCCCCCGACTCCTTATTTAGCGGCGACAAGCACCAGGGCTGAGTCAACCCCGCCGTGTGTAAGTTAGCCCTACCCAAGATAGGGACACAGAGGCTACCTCAAAAAGGTCTACAGCTCCGATTTGGACAATCGTCCCCTTCAAACATCCGTCGTCCGAAGACTCAGGTCTGCCCCAGACGCCTCCTGTTTAGGTGCTATGCTGGACCTCCCCTAGCATCATACAGACTACGTGTGCTCAGGCTTATACCGGTCGGTGTGTGCCTTTCGAGCGTCCGTCTAAGGACAGGTGAATCACCGCCATATCTGCGAACCACTGCGATTAGATAGTGGGACAACCTGTCACATCAATCGCACATCCATTCTCGATTAGTGAGTGGAACGACCTTCCGCCTCGGTCCACTCATAATCGAATTTGGCATACTTGTGATTAGTAAGTAGGACAATCTTTCGCAGTACTAGCTTAGGTCGGACTTACATATCAATCGAACTCGGTCGATTAGTTAGTAGGACAATCCCTCGTTTTCACGCTCAAGTCGGCCTTACACACCAATCACACATGTATTCTGCATACTTGTGATTAGTTTTTTTTTTGTCACGTTAGGTGGAGTCGCTTTGCGTCCCTGCACTGCGGTCTCCGTGGTCCTTTTGTACGCCTCTGGATGGTTTACTTCCGGTGTACTCCTGTGTCTTCTATGAAGTTCAGCAGTTTCAGCCAGGGGAATTTTCTTGAGCTCTATTTCAGGAAGCACAGGCTTCCCGAAATGCTCCGTGCGTTGCCTTTTATAGGCTTTGAATGTATACAGTAGGTGTTGGGGAGTTTCCTCCTCTTGCAAACACCCACGACATAGGGACATTGTGATTAGTTAGTAGAACAATATTTCGCAATAACAGTCGGCCTTGAGGTAGGATTCCTAAGCGACGACTGAAATGACTAAAGTCGCACGACTGGGGACGCGGCTCAAGTCACGCGGCTTAAATCGCTTGGTCGGATTCTTATGCAACGACTATTACTGCAATTTCTACGAGATCGTTATTGTTAATACACTTTCTTTAAAGATATATTTAATAATAATAAATATTTTTACCGATGAAATTAATCTAAATATCAAATGAGAGCGAGATACTAACTTAAGTGTATTTAATAAAAAAAATAAGTTGTTTATTCAATGACCTTATTTGGATTGCTTCACTGGACCACCATCTTGTTAGAAATATATTTTTTTATCAATGTTATAATTTTAAAATTATGAAATAGACTCGATTTATGTTAAAAGCCGCGCGGCTCTTACGACTATACTGCTCTCTGTACAAGTAGAGTTGTACGACTCGAGTCGCCGCACTAAAGTCGTCACAGTCGCACGGCTACAGTCGCGTCTTAGGAAAGGCTTTCATTTATTTACATGCAAAGCAGCTGGTCGCGGGTCGAGTCATGTCAGTCGTCGCTTAGGAATTCAACCTTTACACATCAATCGAACTAGGTGGAACGACCTTTCACCTCGGTCCACTCATAACCGAGTTCGGCATAGTTGTGATTAGTTAGTAGGACAATCTCTAGCAATACTAACTCAGGTCGGCCTTACATATCAATCGAACTCAGTCGATTAGTTAGTAGGACAATCCCTCGTTTTCTTGCTCAAGTCGACTTTATATATTAATCACACATATACTCTGCATACTTGAATTTACCTTATCCTTTACTCTTGGTTTAGGTGTCGATGTCTGTCGATCCCTCTTGCAAAATTGCGAACTTATTCTTCACGTGATGCACCCGTCAGCGCTCTTATTGCCAAACTCTGTTCTTAATTCACCATTAACTTGTTTTCAAAACTCCCAACCTGACTTAAATCGAACTGAACCTTTCGCGATCCCATCCAAAAACAAACTCTCCCGTTCCCAACCAAAACCACATTTAAAAACTATCTCGCTTTTCTTAATCTGCACTAATGACAACTTCAAGTAAGTGTTTTATACATTTAGCACATGAAACAAATTGTACGTCAAAAGAAAACGTACTACAGAAAGTTGCACTAATGACAACTTCAAGTTAAATTGTTGTTTATGAACATTACAACAGATTAGTGTTTTGTACACCTGGCACATGACACAAATTGTGCGTTAAAAGAAACCGTACAAAAATATATCACGTAAAAAAATTGTACGTCAATAAAACATCAACGACCTGCGTTGATGTTATATTGACGTACTGTATGTACGTATTGTACTATTTTGGGCTCCGAAGTTGAGGAAGACCCTCATTTTGTAAGGCACCGATAATGTCTATGTTCAATTTTGAATAAAACATCAGTTTATTGCGGATTGGAGGCAACTAAACATACAGAAAAAAACATTTAGTGAATCACAATGTCGCAATATCTATGTTTAATTTTAAGCACACCGTAGGCAATTAAACATACACAAAACATAATTTAGAACAGTGTTATATGTTTAGTTTTAAGCACAACAAACGTGTATTGATTGTAAGCAACTACGCATAAACAAAATACAATTTCGTACAACATACAATGTTGCAATTTCATTGTTCACAAGCTTGGTGTGTTTACACCAAGCGTGCGCTGGCTGCAGGCAACTGCATAGTTGATGAGGTACATATAAAACTGAATACTTCAGTATTAGAGATTTTCAGTTGTTTTGTATCAAAGACGTTTACTTTGTGGTACATCTGGATTTTTTAATGCGGCAATTTAAAGATTCTAACGAGTGTTTTTACACTTGATTAAGTAAAAATTTGAGTTTTAAAAATGCCTGAATATTTGGATTTGATTTGACTCACTTCGCTCGCGCGCCCCGTCAAATCTAAGTTTTTAGGTTTTTCTAAACTCGAAATTTTACTTCATGTACCTAGCGTTTAAAACAGATTTTTTTTTAAACTTTAAAATATACTGCTTAGATATATACAGGTATTTTTTTTTTAAATATACATACGCTGTAAATGTTCCAACGCTCGTCGTTTTTAAGACAGTTCAATTTGAAGCTATAAACGAGTGTTTTCCACTCCCAGATTAAGCATGAAGTAAAATTTCGAGTTTAGAAAAGCCTGAAAATTTGGTTTGGTCGCGTAGCGCGAAGCGCGGAGCGACCAAACCAAATTTTCAGGCTTTTCTAAACTCGAAATTTTACTTCATGCGCCACGCGTATAAAACACTGGTTTTAATTGAAGTTCAAAATATACGACCTTAGCATACTGCTTAAGTAGCATAATATGAACTTTGAAATGTTTCAGTGTTTCATACGCGTGGCGCATGAAGTAAAATTTCGAGTTTAGAAAAGCCTTAAAATTTGGTTTGGTCGCGTAGCGCTACGCGCTACGCGACCAAACCAAATTTTAAGGCTTTTCTAAACTCGAAATTTTACTTCATGCTTAATCTGGGAGTGGAAAGCACTCGTTTAAAGCTATAAATTGAACTTAACGATTGACGTGTGGATTGGATCAACCGGCTGATAACGTGAACATCAGACATTGTGCATCTGCCAGTTCACCAAAACCTCTAGTCAACCAGACATTAAATCAAAACATACTGGAGTATCGATGCTAGAAGCATAGTAGGCAGCATGCATCGACGTTACGTGCACTTTCAATAGACAGCGCTGCGCACCTAACTACTCCAGTATGTTTTGACCCTAAGTCAGCAATATATTTACTACACAACCTACTCAAAACTGAAAAGTTTTAACAGCATTTAATTCCCTCTCTAATATACAGATCGTGATTTAATCCATGAACAATACTCAATGTATACTTCATCAAAATCTTGCACAACAAGTACCCACATTAATGAACATCAAACATGATTAATAATAATTATTCCAATGTATCAAAACATCGTAGTATCCGTAACCCCTGGGCAATTAATGAGGGGATTTGGTATTTCCCGGAGTTAAATAAATGTTAAACTATTAAACATTTCCGGTGGGAGGGGGGTTAATTGTGATCACTGTGCGGGGAATTAAGGGTGGAAAACTCGTGCTTGTCGGGGGGGGGGGGGGGGGGGTCGCCGAACTTTGATATGGACGGCCCTTCGGGCGATGATTGTGCACACTCTGAATAATTTAGATGAGTGATTTTAATTTTCGGAATGGCGGGCCCGAATTATTCCCGTATTCGCCAATCCGGATCATGGGGATTAATTGACGGTTATTGATGTCCTGATTATTCTGATGGAATGCGCGAATCAGCAATTTCGGGTTGATTAAAAGTAGGATTGTATTACGGAATATTGCTACTTTCATCGTGAATAATACAAAAGGAAATAATTGTTTTTCAGGGAAAAATTCAATCAAAAATTTTAATTGAAATATACACAAATCACACAAATAAATGAGTCGCCTATTTCCAAAAAAACCCTAAATCCATTTAAAAGCAATGGGTTTAAAGGTTTTTGGAAATAGGCGACTCAAAAATATGTTCTTATTATTGTACCTCAAATAACCAGTTAAGTGAGAAATTATTTAAATATAATTACAAGAATTTTTCCTATTAAGCATACCTCCAAAATTTATTGTAAATTGCTCGAATTTTAATAGCACAAGTGTTTTTAAGACGAAATAAAGATTTAAAAAATGTATTAAACAAAAGTGGTATACATTGTATCGTATGTTCAATAAAAAAAAAACTCTAGAGTGCCATGATTTTATCTTTTTTTTAATTAAGTTGGCTACACGCTTTAGGAATTGGCATATAAAACATCAGACAGAATAATTATAATGTATAATTTCAGAGTTGCCAACCTGCAATATTTTTCATGGCACTCTAGAGGTTTTATTTTATGAACATACGATAGTATTGTTTTAAGCGTTATTACATAATCTATATTAATTATTGACTATACTCCTTAGTCATTAATTAATTAGAATTACGTAGTATCGCTTAAAACTTTGTTTTTATATATTATATAAAATTACGAAAAACTATTCGTCAAAATGCAAACAATATCTTAACTAATAAGACAACTTAAGACGATAAATATCCATTGAAACAACTACTTCCCGTACAAATACACCTCCGGATATTGAATTATACAATGAAATATTTAAAATCTTATTTAATTTGATTTGTTACAACGCTCTATTAAAGTATATGTAACGTATGTAATTTGTTTTTATACTACTTTATTTATACTTTAGAAGCAATGTACATTTGTCACACTTGCAAATGACATTGAATGTATCGAAACTCGAATCGTGTAAAGAATAAATAAAGTGATGTAAAAACATAAAAATACTCCGCAGTCATTACTTTATAAGTAATATATTTCGAACTCCGCAATATTACAGTTTTTTTATACACGTGGCGCATAAAGTTAAATTTCGAGTTTAAAAAAACCTGAAAATTTGGATTTGCTGGGGTGCACGAGCGAAGCGAGACAAATCAAACCGGCAATTTAAAGATTCTAACGAGTGTTTTTACACTTGATTAAGTAACATTTCGAGTTTAAAAATGCCTGAATACCCAAATTTTCAGGCTTTCCTAAACTCAAAATTTTACTTCATGCTTAATCTGGGAGTGAAAAACACTTGTTAGAAGCTTCAAATTCATGTACACATAAAAAGAAAAGTTCCTTGTATGTGCTTCATTATATTCACGGTTAATCAAGCAAGAAAATTTATTAATTATTTATTGTCGAATTAAATGAGTTTGGAAACAATTTTTTACATTTTTCAATTCATTCCTAAAATTGATCGATTGTAGGGTTAAAATTTTACATCAGTTTCAACAGCCTATTACAAACAAACGCACGACTAGACAGGTGTGGAAATAGGCTAATTTCCTATAAGTACACAATATGGAAATGAAAATAACCGAGAGTGATATTTTACATCGTGAATTATAATAATAGCATATTTCATTACGTGTGATATAAACGGCAAATTTAACACGAATAAAAATTATATCTGATATAATAAAAATATTATATTACACACGAATAATGGATTCATTAAGTTGCCGATCTTTTTGTGGGTCTACTCGTTATTTCAATTATCGCTGAAATTTTGTTGAAAAATATCGCAAACGACATTTATCACGCAAAAGTAGGTTTATTAATTTAAAGGTTTTATATTACACAGAGTGTAAATTGATTTCTTGTATTTACACTTTGTGTAATAAAGCCTTTAAATTGTTGAAATTGCTTTTGTATGATGGATGTCGCTTACGACATTTTTCAACAAAATTTCAGCGATAATTGAAATAACGAGTAGGTCCAAAAGCAGAACGGCAACTTAATGAATGAATCTATTATTCGTATGTAATATGCGATTTTTATTATATAGATAACATTTTTATGCCTGTAAAATTTGCCGTTTATGTCACACGTGATGAAATATGCTATTACTATAATTTACAAGCTTCATAAACATAAATGTTATCCTGTATAATATTACACACGAATAATGCCATTCTCTTTTATACTCACTACTTTAATCATTGCGGAAATATTGTGGAATTTCAAATAAATTATGTATGCTGGTATAGTTACTTTTATTAATCTAATTAATTTGTTTATATAAATTAGTTTATTCATAAACATAAATGTTATCCTCAGTAATATTACACATAATTAATGCCATTCTTTTTGTATATACACTACTTTAATCATTGCGAAAATATTTAGTAATTTCAAGAAATGTATGTATGCTAGTATAGAGTTAGTTTTATTATAAACGATTAATAAATCATTAGATAACTATTTGTGGAGTAAATTTATTTACCTAGTAAACTAATGGGCAAATAAAATTGCATATTATAAAGCAAACCTACCTAATAAATAGCAATTCTAGAAATAAATAATTTAATTAGTAGATTACAGACCGAAATTATACACTTTCATTGTAGCCATAGCTGGAACCACCAATTTTTTTAATTGAATCGTCAATATTTCAAATTAAATTGTCAATCAAATTGGAAATTTACTATAATTCCTTATAATTATGGAGAATAACTGTAGAATAGGACAGAATTACAAAGAACAAGAAAAGGAAAGCTTATTAAAAATTATAAAAGACTTAAACGAGTGTTTTCTACTCCCAGGTTAAGCATGAAGTAAAATTTCGAGTTTAGAAAAGCCTGAAAATTTGGTTTGGTCGCGTAGCGCGAAGCGCGGAGCGGCCAAACCAAATTTTCAGGCTTTTCTAAACTCGAAATTTTACTTCATGCGCCACGCGTACAGGACACTGATTTCAAGTGAAGTTCACTTGTTCATAATATTTCAGTGTTTTCAGTGTTTAATACGCGTGGCGCATGAAGTAAAATTTCGAGTTTAGAAAAGCCTAAAAATTTGGTTTGGTCGCTCCGCGCTTCGCGCTAAGCGACCAAACTAAATTTTCAATAGTACGGATACTACGATGTGTTGGTACACTTAAACGAGTGTTTTCTACTCCCAGGCTAAGCATGAAGTAACATTTCGAGTTTAGAAAAGCCTGAAAATTTGGTTTGGTCGCGTAGCGCGAAGCGCGGAGCGGCCAAACCAAATTTTCAGGCTTTTCTAAACTCGAAATTTTACTTCATGCGCCACGCGTACAGGACACTGATTTCAAGTGAAGTTCACTCGTTCACAATATTTCAATTTTTTCAGTGTTTAATACGCGTGGCGCATGAAGTAAAATTTCGAGTTTAGAAAAGCCTGAAAATTTGGTTTGGTCGCTCCGCGCTTCGCGCTACGCGACCAAACCAAATTTTCAGGCTTTTCTAAACTCGAAATTTTACTTTATGCTTAGTCTGGGAGTGGAAAACACTCGTTGAAAACTTTAAATGGAATTAATTTAAAAAAGCGTATGCATAAGTATAAAAATCTCTGGTTATGTTTGACTTGAAAAACTCTAGCTCTTCGACTCCTTAGAATGTCTTGTGATTCGAATTAATCACTGTCAGGGAAGATACTATGAGCGAACTTAAATCTGACACGGATGATATGGTAGACATGATAACCGTAATGAAATTAATAAATACAAGTAATAGAATCTAAAGTAATTATAATAATATAATACACTTTTGACTTTTAACTGTCAAATTATTTAGAGAATAAAATTTACTAGGTAGAAAAACAAACAAATAATTTACTGAGGAAATTTATTAGCCAAATAAGTTATTTTGTGTTTATAATACCGAAATCTTTGGAATAAATTAATTTATTTTTAAAATAAGTTTTATTTAGGGAATAAAACATTTTATAATACCGGGCATTAATCTAATTAATTTGTTTATATAAAATACTTAATTATGATAAAATGCACAGTATGCATTTAATTTAACAAATCCAGCGGAGAAGATAATGAGAATCCCGCAGAGGATGGCGAATGTAGCGACTGGTATAATAAAATAGACTGTGCTAGAGGTTGGAACAGTAATTTTTGGTGTATGTAAATTTTCCATTGCACATTCTAGCTAAAGTTATCTATTAACATACTCTACAATAGTTTAGAGAGAAAATAATTACTTCAGCATACTCATATTTCTTAAAACATTTCAGCTGTTCAACAACAATTTAGAATACAAGAGGACTAAATGCAGGAAGTAGTTGATGAACGAAATTATTTAATAAATTATCAAATTGATTTTATATTAAAAAAAAAACAGCTTTTACCTTTATTTATTTCATTGTTAAAAATTAATTTATGTTAAGATATATGATGATTAGCATATAATAATTGAATACTCAGCATTCAGTTTCTCATACGTTCAATTGTTGCTAAAATATTGTGGAAGATTAGAAATGTATGTGATTTTATTTACAATTAAATTATTTTATTTACAATTGTAAATTCTCAAGCAATTATTTGTTTTATAAAAGTGTTCAATTCAAAGATTCGAACGAGTGTTTCTACTCTGTAATTAAGCATGAAATAAAATTTCGAGGTGAGAAAAGCCTAAAAATTTGGCTTGGGCAAATCATTTATTTTAAAAAAGCTATTTTGAGCATTATAAGTGCGATTCTTTTCGCAATCTACAAGTTAGTCTTACAAAGACTATTTGAAACAACAACACTCATTGAAAAAACTACTTCCCAAACTAATACCCCGACGAACATTGAATTATACAACAAGTGTTTTGTGTTACATACGGTAACCTACTCCAAATGTAAGAATTTTGAACAAATTATTCAGACCATCTATAGACGCGTTTTGAGATTTATCTCTCATCAGTATAGCTTTGCCATTCTCTCCAAACAATTTGAGACCTTAGGGTTCGTATTCTAATATTATTTAAGAATTTGAATACTTTTCACTAGATACAATAATCCATTCCACTATTTCAATAGTGTTTTGATGTATGAAACGTTTTTGACAAGTAAAAATGGTGCTTAGTACGAGGGCTCAAAAATCAAACTTAGTAGATTGATTCAGAAATTTTGAAAGTGACATTTTTTTGTCAAATAGTTTTTTCTCGCAAAAATAAATAGTGCAAATTATTACTAATATCAGTAAGAGTGTCTCTGATTTTTTTGGAATTTTTTAAAAATATTTCTCTTGTGATTTATTTCCATACACACCCCTTACAAAAATTGCGTTTATTGATGAAAATTTTGGTTTTTGTAAAACCTGAAAAAAGTCAGAGATAATTTCACTAATATGAGAAACAATGTTAGCTATTTATTTTCTGAGATAAAAATATATGTCACTAAAATTTCGGCTGTAGAAATCATTTGAAAACTGTAGAAAACACAATACTCTAACTTTAAACATTTATCACGAACACAATTTTTATAATACAAATTTTTAAGTTACATCAACTTTAAGCGGATTTAATCCTTAAAACATCTCTGTGAAATATTTTTTATTTATTTTTTAAATAAACCCTTTAATTAATGTTTATTTCAAAGAGGCACATTTTCAAATTTTTGCACTTATTGTATTTTAAGTGATTTATTTCATGAAAACGTAAACTGATTTATTTTATTCAAAAAGTCAACAGTTTATTATTGCAAGGGCTTTAATTTGATGTACTAAACGTTTTTGAGACTTAAAAATTGAGCTTAGTATGAGCGTTCAAAGATCAAATTTAGTAGGTTGATTAATTTCCTGGAATTTTTAAAAGTGCATCATTTTCCCTAAATATTTTTTTCTGACAAAAATAAATGGCCCACATTATTTATAATGTTAATAAGAATGTTTATGATTTTAAACCGGGGTATGTCAATATGAATATCAAAGGAAAATTCCCTGTTTTTTTTTTTTTTCGTTTGAAATAAAACTCTTTATTGAAAAATCCTCTGTTCTAAAATTTAAAAAAAGTACTAAAGCAAACATTTCGCTTTTCAAATTAAATTTTCAACGATGTTAAATCTCACCCTACTAAACCTTTATTTATCTGTAGATGTATCAACACCAGCCGCATTCCAATACATACCAACACGATATTAAAACTCCCCCGTTATTACGCCCAAATTAATAACACCCTCGGAGGCTACGTATTGTAGTCCCCAGCATTCGGGGTAGCATTTCGAAAAGGGGGGATCGATACGTGTAATAAAATTCCGTAATCAGAATTGTCATCTCGCAAAACACTGATTTTAAAAGACGTATCTAAATATACACACACTCCGGGTTATTTTAAGCGAAAAGAGGTAATTATGTAACTAGTTGCAGAATTGGCGGAGGCGCCAGGAGCAAGCATAATAAAATCGATTCGGGGAAGATTCTCAAACGAAATTATTAATTAACGGAGTGTGAAAGGGGTTTTTCTTGTGTGCGTGTGGGTATTTATAGGGTGTCAGTTCTGAAAATAGGATAAATCGGATGTTATGTTTACAAGGGTGCGAGTGACAGTTTCGTAATGGGAACAATGCAGTCGTGTTATGAAACCCGCACAATACACTCAGAGTAATACACACAAACAAAAGGTAATATGTGTGTATGTTTATAGATTTGTATATTAACCTGTAGGGCTCGGTGTCAAGGTCATCAGGTCGTATCGTACGTTAGCGGGCGAAAAGTTGTACTTCTTGAACCAGTTTAATTGCCTGACGCGGGCTCTGTGGAGGCCGTTGACTGCGCTGTTGATGGCCCTGGTGTACTCACGCACCCCGAAGTTGGTGTACGGCAGCAGGAGCCCCACGTTCATCTGGCCCGGCTCCTTCACCGAAAATTTCGTGTTGGTGATGGAATGCCGAGAGGAAACGCTGGCCGACAACCCGAGGACCAGTAACATGGCGCGCAACATGTTTCATATTAATAAACCACCTCCTCATGCCAAACCACCCCCTTCTTCGGAAGTCATAGTTTATTGTTTTCAACACTTCAAACTCACGTCTATCACGAGATGCAGATACACGAGTTATTGCAGCACACGGGAATACAGCCACCGCCCAGCTGACTGCTCCGTCAGAGAGAGACACGTTTACCTAGGGGAACACGCTGGTAAAGGACGGAAGTCGGCCGGCGGGGAGGCGGCGCAGGCGTCGTCACCTAGGCAACGTGTCGCTCCAGAGCCTAGTCTCTTTGATGATGACCGGACACCTCCGCGGAGATAACGAGGATGCATTCTTTGTTCTTCATTTGATAACAAACACTCGGGGGGTGGATACACACAGGTGGTTGTCGGTCGGTTCGTCAATTATGCATACACTTTTACACAAAGTTGAGTCGACGTATCTCAGGCACCATCTTAATTAATTTCTATTGTTTCCCGAGTTCGGTTTTAGTTATCAAACTCTGCTAATTCACATAACTTATAATTCATTTCCGTTACATTCCTCATTCCCAGTCACGTTCCCTTTACAATTTCCTTATCTTGTTTGGGCAGGTTATTTGACCTATTTATTATCACGCCGGTTCAACTTTCCAACAATTTCCCAATCTATTTTAACCTGTACTAGACATCATCAAGCATTAATTGATTCTAATTATACCAGAAATGTCCTCCCTGTCTTCAAATGTTACCCAAAATCAGCTAACTTCGAACACAATGAAAACACTTTTTGTTCTTTACTTCACTTTTATATTTATTCGCTAGATAAACATTTCAAGTGCAAGCAATAACTAATTATTGATAACGAGTGCTTAGCACTCAAAATGTACACTTTTGTGCAATAAAATTAAGCAGACTATTTTTCACAATTCCAGTTGTGTAATTCGGGTCTGTGTTTCTTGCCTAGCAGCAGTTTTAACAAATGATAAAACACCATAATTTAAAAATAACACTTTTATTAAAAAAAACCAAATGAATGACCTTTTAAAAAGAGCGCTCGTAATAAATACAACAAAGCAGAAATAGAAAAAACATCTTCTATTTTAGTTGGAATTCGAATTTTTGAATATTTGTTTAAATGACGCAGCATTTTGACATTAAGAAAACAAGTATTTATATATTTTTGTAACTAGGAAACTCATCACGTCCGTTTTAAACGATAACAGATTTTGTGTGCTTAATTTTATTGCACAGAAGTGTACATTTAATGAATAAAAATAAAAGTGAAGTAAGGAACAGAAAGTGTTGTAATTGTGATTAAATACTCCACATAACTCGAATAAACAGTTAGTAACTTGGAACAGTTGAAGAAAACTACTCTAGGTGCTCGAATTTGAAAGGCGCAAAATTATGACAGTATCCGCCAAACCAGATTCCAGGTCACTCACGACAGATTGAAAAATATTGTTAAGAAATATTTAGGCTTTACAGTTTTTATTTATATTAATAAAATACAGGGTGTTCATTATGTATGGAACCGATGCCATATCTTTAGAATAAACTGAGATAAAAATTGATATTTGGTAATTGTATTGGACTATATCAAACCAACATTATTACGTAGTTTTCAATTTTTTTTAACTGTACTTATCAAGGTCACGCGACCGTCTTGATTACTATTTAAAATAAAAATCTATAGCGTGTGATACATTTTTGGAAATCTAATTTTATTCTCCATACAGGAATGTACTTAATGACGCAAGTAATACTAAAAACAAGCGAGAAAATGTAATTTATTGCATAAAGAACAATATAACAATAATTATGGAGAAACGTCGAATAAATTTACAATCATTTGTTTTTTTTTCCTAAACAAGGTGTTTAAAGTGCCTTCCATTAACTTTTTGGCAAAAATAGAGCCGTTGGACTAAATTTTCTTTTGCTTTGATTAACCTATTAACGGCCAAACAATTATAGAGATAACTCTAAAAGTTGATTTTAGGTAAAATTCTGCACTTCTTTTTATGATATCCATAAATGACTTATTGTATTACATAGTGTGAATTTTTCTTTTAATCATACATAATTTACATGCTGTAAAATGTCAGCAATGGTCGATTTCATATAAAAACGTGCAGTATGAAGTTTAGAAAGAGTGATTCCACTCCCAGACTAAGCATGAAGTAAAATTTCGAGTTTAGAAAAGCCTGAAAATTTGGTTTGGTCGCTCCGCGAAGCGGAGCGGCCCAACCAAATTATCAGGCTTTTCTAAACTCGAAATTTTACTTCATGCGCCACGCGTATAAAACACTGAAATATTGTGAAGTTAGAAATACACTCACATTATTTTTTTTTTAAATGAGTAATAATCGAAATATTTAAATAACAAAATATTTACATTTTTCTCCTTACATTTTTAAGCTAGGTCAAATAATATATATTAAATTAACCTATTTAGTAATATAATTAACCAAACATTTATAATGTTGCGTGTACGCATCAATGGCGCTTAGGGGATTAAAATTTCCGGTGAAACGTTAGCTATTACCTCCCTAATACGGTATTTTAGATTTTCCAAATTGTTAACATAGACTCTATTAACGTTTTTGGATAACTTTTAAAGTTTTCTAAACATTTCTGAGGTGACTAGATTTAATAGACATTTTCAATATTAGTTTTTTGACCGTTTATTAGACAATGTTTTGATACAAGTAATTATTCTCTAGAATTCAGAAAAATTAGCTTTCGCTTGATGTTCATTTTGATTAGTAATGATATTTAAAAAAAAACTAATTGGCACTACGTCTTGAAAAGTGTGGTAGATAAACGTTTGAAAAAGTATCATCAAAAGATTTAACTTAGTTTAATTTACATTCCAAATGATCCGAAAAGTAGCTTTGAAGATATTAAGCAGGTTCCATACATAATGAACACCCTGTGTATTTATTTCATTAGTGCATTTTAAATTAGAATTATTAATACTGTAAGTTTTTCTTTTTTTAATATATACGTTGTACATTTTCAGGCATTGGTTATTTTTAACCCATTAATAGCCGAGCAATTATAGTTAACTCTAAAAGTTGGATTTCGGTAAAATTCTGCACTTCTTTTTATTACTTCTGTGTTTTAAACATACGTTATGTATACGCAATAAATTTTCAGGCATTCGTCGATTTTATAAAAGAGTTTATATTAAAGCTTTAAACGAGTGTTTTCCACTCCCAGATTAAGCATGAAGTAAAATTTCGAGTTTAGAAAAGCTTGAAAATTTGGTTTGGTCGCTGTCAAGCGGTCAAACCAAATTTTCAAGCTTTTCTAAACTCGAAATTTTACTTCATGCGTCACGCGTATAAACCAGGGTTCGGCGATTTATATCATTGGATATATATATTATATTAATCATGATATATATTGATATTTATAAACTCTGATGTGTATGATGAATATTTATAAAATGCAAAAAACATAAATATCGCGCGTCGCTTGGATATATATACTATATTTATCATGATATATATTGATATTTATAAACTCTGATGTGTATCATGAATATTTATAAAATGCAAAAAAACATAAATATCGCGCGTCGCTGGGTAAAATTCTCCTAATGTATACGCAATTAATTTTCAGGCATTCGTCGATTTTATAAAAGAGTATATATTAAAGCTTTAAGCGGGTGTTTTCCACTCCCAGATTAAGCATGAAGTAAAATTTCGAGTTTAGAAAAGCTTGAAAATTTGGTTTGGTCGCTTCGCGAAGCGAAGCGGCCAAACCAAATTTTCAAGCTTTTCTAAACTCGAAATTTTACTTCATGCGCCACGCGTATAAACCAGGGTTCGGCAAATTATATCATTGGATATATATCATATTTATCATGATATATATCGATATTTATAAACTCTGATGTGTATCATGAATATTTATAAAATGCAAAAAAACATAAATACCGCGCGTCGCTGGGTAAAATTCTCCTAAAGAGTGCAATTGAAACTGGATTTTGGAAGATACTCCATTCCTGAGTCAAATTTCTTCAAGAAGTTAATATATATATATATATATATATATATATATATATATATATATATATATATATATATATATATATATATATATATATATATATATATATATATATATATATATATATATATATATATATATATATATATATATATATATATATCGGATCAATATTGATATATATATCCGATATTTTCATAAATATTATATAACCCTGATAAAAACTAGTAAAACTGTATCAGTTTAATAAATTACAATTAATATACTCTATTAACTGTTATGTGTTGTAGGCGTTCGCTTTGTGGTACATCTTAAATAAACTTGTAAATAAAACACTTTTAACTTTGTGTAACCACTGTATTTACACTTAATTAAATACTCCATTAGTATTTTTAAATGAAGTTACGAAAACTGTTGGAGATTCGGAAAAAAGATTTGCAGCGTTTTGTTTTATATATGTTGTGTTGTCGCGATGTACACTAAATTTTAAGATTTTCCATGCGCGATGACAGAAGGAGGAAGGAAGACGTCTAAGGAAACCCGAGAACGAGCAGAAAAGGGTTAGTTCCCTTTACGCTCTATCGCGGACTGTCAGAATAAATTAAATTACATACAGACCATTTTAGAAATCCTTTTAGTGGAACGGATTTCCAAAATGGATGAACTAGCCATTTAAATAAAACAGAGTTTAAATAAAAGTGGATAGGATTAATGCACTAGTAAATAAAATACTACATTGTTACCGCTAGACACACACAATAATACGTTGCTAATGTGTGTTTTCAGTAAAAAAATCAATCGCAACCTTTTTTCAGAAACGTGATATTTTTATAAAATAAGAAAATAAGAGCTAAATACTTTGGCGTAATAGTAATGCTTTTGGCGAAAATAACAGCTAAATGCTTTGGCGCTTTGGCATGCAATTGTGTGTGTATATTTTATAAAGTGTTAATTTTAATTTAATCTGATGTTAATTATAGGTATTTTATTGTTTTAACATATTTTTATTGTATTACTTTAACAATTTTTATCACTGTATCTGTATAATGTAATAGCCACCGTTAATAAATAAATAAATAAATCAAAATTGAATTTGTGTTCAGTATTCAGAATAAATAAATAAATAATTTGCTAGTGCAATAAATTGTATCTATTTCTTTTTTTTTAAATAAAAAGCCTTAAAATGCCCATTCTCTATTATTATATTTTTTACTGGTCAACTGCGAACGCAAAATAAAAACCTATTTTAAAATTCGGAGTTACGAGCATAAACTGGTTTTTAAACGAACCCGACACAGTATCAGATTCGGGGATTCGATTCAATTATGAGTTCGAGGCGAATGATTGACAGTATTGTGCACATTGGCAAAATTACCCCAGGGCCCATTTCGCAGTAAAGCCTATTAGATACTTTTGTAAAGTGCAATTTTATTTTTTTGGTGGGGCTGATTTTGTGCTTGTTATCTACTTTAAATAGAGTTATTCACTTTAAATGTTTATTAGCTAAATTTATTAATTTTTGACACACCAAATGTATAAAAATGATATTAAGAAATTAAAAACTATTTTAAATAAATATATCTTAGAAAAACAGCCAGTCAAATTTTTATAAGCCTGCTAACAATATATGTTTGTTAGCAGGCTTATAAAAATTTGACTGGCTGTTTTTCTAAGATATATTTATTTAAAATAGTTTTTAAATTTCTATTGACAATCAAACTTGCCAAAAAATTGAATTTTGATGTAGTTTATAGAAATTCACAGACTTCGTTTTTATGTTAGGGAAAACAATAATTAGTAATTGATGGAAAGATTAGGAATACTAAGAGGCCATTCAAATTATTTAAGTTTACTTGTTTATTTATTTATTTACGGATTTCTCCTTTTTACAGTATTACAAAAAATAGGTACATATAAATTACAATATATAAATATCGCGCTCAACACTTAATAAATTAAACTAAACAGAAATGTTAGTAATTTATAATAACATCCAAATCAATGAAAGATAAGTGGCGTTTAAACACATTATATAAGATATTCTTGTTTGAGTTACGTGAAGGTTAGTTTAATGGTAATTAGTTAAGTTATTCCTTTATTCCTTTCACTTCACTTTTTTTATTTTAATTCTATATGTACATTTCGGGTACAATGTACCCTTTATCAATAGAAAAAACTAATTGACATTTTCGTAAATAAATAAAAATTAATTAATTAATTTTTATTTATTTACGAAAATCTCAATTACTTTTTTCTATTGATAAAGGGTACATTGTACCCGAAATGTACATATAGAATTAAAATAAAAAAGTGAAGTAAAAGGAATAAAGGAATAACTTAACTAATTAACATTATATAAGTTTGAAAATGTTATCAAATTTGGATTTAACATCAGTGTGTTGAAATACCGCATTATGCGTGAAACCGGGCTATGACTGCAATAATTTGTGTGGTGGAAGTTTAACCTGAACAATGGCCTGTTACGAACAGTTGTATTTAAAAGAAATTAAAATTCAATAAAGAAATTAAATGACTAGAATTCACAAGTCCATTTAACAGCTTAAATCCATAACACATATCCTGTGTTACCCTTCGGTATTGTAGGGATTTTAAGTTTATTGTAGTCAGGATATGCGACCTACTGTACTGCACCCGACCAATGCCCATTCTAAATGAAACCAGCAATAGAAATTTATTTTGAACTTTCTCAATTGACTCTATATGATTTTTGTAATTAGGAGACCAGATAACCAAGCAGTATTTTAACTGCGGTCTTAGCAAACTAACATACAGAGTCCTAAACGTATCCGAAGAGAACTGTTTGGAAAATCTGTTAATTAATCCTAGAGTACAATTAGCTTTACTGGTAGCATTTATAAAATGGGAAACAAAGGTCAAGTGACTGTCAAAAACTACACCTAAATCGCGTACCGTGCAAACCCGGGTAATCTACAATTGTTAATTGAATATTCAAATTGAATACATTTACGGCGACTAAAAGAAATAGATAAACACTTTTTTAAATTATTATGAAGATGATTTCTTAAACACCAATTTGATAAATTATTTAAGTCTGATTGTAAAATATTGTGATCACTGAATTGTTCGATTTTTCTTACTTTAACACCAATTTGATAAATTATTTAAGTCTGATTGTAAAATATTGTGATCACTGAATTGTTCGATTTTTCTTTCTTAAACACCAATTTGATAAATTATTTAAGTCTGTAAAATATTGTGATCACTGAATTGTTCGATTTTTCTATATAGTTTTAGATCATCAGCAAACATCAACAATTTACTTTCTTTAATAACACTGCCAATGTCGTTAATTAAAAGTAAGAAAAGAATAGGGCCACAATGTGACCCCTGTAGTACACCAGACGTAACACTGATCGCACTGGAAATAAAGTTGTCGATTTTACCGAACTGTTTACGCTCACGTAGGAAACTATCGAACCACTTTACAATATTTTCACTTGTAATTATGTACATTAAGTTTTTTTTTAAATATACGTACTCCAAATTCAGCTTATTTCCCTTAAATCTTTAGATATTCGTTGTTTTTTCAAAAGAGTTCAATCCAAAGCTTTAAGCGAGTGTTTTCCACTCCCAGACTAAGCATGAAGTAAAATTTCGAGTTTAGAAAAGCCCCGTGAAAATTTGTCGAGGGTCGCGCAGCGACCCGAGACAAATTTTCTGGGCTTTTCTAAACTCGAAATTTTACTTCATGCGCCACGCGTATAAAACACTGAAAGCCCAGAAAATGTGTCTCGGGTCGCTGCGTGACCCTCGACAAAATTTCACGGGGCTTTTCTAAACTCGAAATTTTACTTCATACTTAGTCTGGGACTGGAAAACTTCAAGAATGTATGAATTCATAGGTTAATATGTAGTAGATATGTATGATAATTAATTTAAATAAAAATCACTTAGTTTGTTTCACAAAGTATATTTTGTAAAACAAACCAAGTGATTTATATTTGAATTAATATTCATACAGGGCAGGTGGTGGCCGAGCGGTAACGTCGCCGGACGGTATGTCGCTCGGCAAGCCACAGACCGGGTTCGACTCCCGTGCACGGGGAGTTGTTATTTAAAAATATCTCGTCGTGTCCCTGGGTGTGGTGTGAATGTGTTGTGACGGCCAAATATATGTTAATTATACATATTTATACAATGAGATATGGCTGTGGTAAGAACCTATGCCAGGATCATCGGATCCAATAAAAAAAAAAAAATCATACATTTCAATTTAATAATGTTTTACCAAGTGATTATTAGGAACATAGTAAGAGATATAATATGCAGTAACCTAATATTAAGTAGTATGTAAGCTATAATTATAACTTCATATTTTTATAAGATAATTTTATTATTTTTTTATGCGCCAGGCTTGTGAAACAGTGATTTTTCAGGCTTATCCAAACTAAACATTTTACTTTATGTTACGCTTCGCTCAGCACCAGCAAATCCAAATATTCGGACTTTTGTAAACTCGAAATGTTACTTCGCGCTTAATCAAACTGGATAGAAGGTTTTAATTGAACGCGTTTATAAAAAAACGAATTCTTCAACATTTACAGCGTATACTTTGATATGTATACTTAAAAGAAATACTCCCTGTATAAAATCCAGAACTAAACTTTTTCTCACATAAAATATCTGTCGAGGCTTAATCTTGTAAAAATTGGCAACGTTGTTTAAATATAGAACTACAGTCCCTATGGTTATAAGAGCGAGCTGAATTATCTGTGTTGTATAAATATTAGGCGTGTTTAGAAATATAAGTAGGATCATAAAATCAAACGAAGTAACTTCACTGGCTAATAACTGAAGCTGGATTAAGAAAACAAATATGTGTCAATGTAATATCGTATAATATAAAAATTACGAAAAACTATTCGTGAAAATGCAAACAATGTTTTAATTAAGAAGACAACTTAAGACGATAAATATCCATTGAAACAACTACTTCCCGTGCAGAATAGTTTTTCGTAATTTTTATATTATATTTAAAGTGTGCAAACTATAAGAAGCGTAAGCTTATTTTCTCAAATTCAAATAGTTTTGAAATTGAATTTATCTTGTAATATCGTATGTTCAATAAAATAAAACCTCTAGAATGTTATGGAATATATTGTAGGTTTGCAACTCTAAAATTATACATTATAATTATGGCAATTTCATTTCTCCTATAATTATTATGTCTGACTTTTTATATGATAATTCCTAAAGCGTGAAGCCAACATAAATTTAAAAAAAGATAAAATCATAGCACTCTTGAGATTTTTTTTATTGAACATACGATATTATAAACAACACCATCTCTCTTATTTTTTCATACCGCTTATGTTTCCACACAAAAGTGTACTAAAAGCAGTCTACACTGCTAATTTTGAAAGCATAATGCGATATGGAATAATCTTTTGGGGAAGCAAATCTGATGCCAACAAAATATTTTATTTTATTATTCTGGTATTATTTCTTCATTGCTGGTATAGAAAATTTCAGGAGTTTTTGTTTGTATTAAATTTTATACGCTGGAATGTTCCTTTTGTTTTAATTTATTCAGTCAATACTTTGGCGCCCTTGTGCTAAAATAATGAGTGAAAGCAAAACCTTTTACAACATTTAACACAATCCCCTTGATTTTCAGTTGATTTCTGTCGAATAATAATTATTTACGCTTCGCTGAAAAGGGCACCTCATTAACAACAGATTTACACCAATACAACGAGAAATTGTTTTTTTCTCATCACAATGTTCACAATAAAATAAAAAATAATTAAATATTAATAAACAGATTTACAACGAGAAGTTATAAAAAAAATCAGTGAAACAATGCGAAATGTTTTTATTAATAATAGATTTAGTCTTTGTCAGGAAAAAAATGTTATAGATTGCGTAAAGAATTGCACTTATAATGATTTTAATAATTAATAGTTATTCAAAACGTTTCACCACTGGTTAATTAGGAAATTAATTAAAGATGTTACATTTGATATCTTTTCGAAGAATTAATAATAATAATAATAATAATAATAATCCAACAGGAAACATTTAATGATTTCGATAGCTAACGCCATCTAATGCTTCATAGTGGCATCGTTCACTGTTTCGTCCACGAGCGGAAACATTTCCCAATTACAAGACAAAAACAAAACATAAGCCTGGTACATAGAAAAATATAATAATAAATGAAATTAGAATAAATTCTGTAACAATAAAATTACTTATTAAATGTTGAAGACACGCCTGTGAATATAAAAACAATTTTTTAGTAAGAATAATTAATTCACAGTTAGCTCCAAGTTACAGAGTAACATTTTTAGAGAATCGTAAAAGATGTCACTACAATGCGAAATTGTATTAAAACAATTACAAATAATACTAACACGAGATTTTAATCCCATTAATGATAGTTTATTCAAAAAATAAACTTAATACTCGAAGAATTTTTTATGTTTTCTTGTAACTACATTGTTTCTGCAAAATCTACAACATGCAGGGAATTTTTCTTTTAAGTATACACATCACGATGTCAACTCTATAAATTTACAGACATTCGTTTTTGTTAAATAGCGTTTAGTTCGAAACTTCTAACAAGTGTTTCCACTCCCTGATTAAGCATGAAGTAAAATTTTTCTTAAAAGAGGTCAATTTGAAGTTTAAACGAGTGTTTTCCACTCCCAGGTTGAGCATGAAGTAAAATTTCGAGTTTAGAAAAGCCTGAAAATTTGGTTTGGTCGCGTAGCGCGAAGCGCGGAGCGGCCAAACCAAATTTTCAGGCTTTTCTAAACTCGAAATTTTACTTCATGCGCCACGCGTATTAAACACTGAAAGCACTGAAATATTATGAACGAGTAAACTTTGCTTGAAATCAGTGTCTTATACGCGTGGCGCATGAAGTAAAATTTCGAGTTTAGAAAAGCCTGAAAATTTGGTTTGGCCGCTCCGCGCTTCGCGCTACGCGACCAAACCAAATTTTCAGGCTTTTCTAAACTCGAAATTTTACTTCATGCTTAACCTGGGAGTGGAAAACACTCGTTTAAACTTCAAATTAACCTATTTTAAGAAAACAACGAATATTTTTAAATCTACAACACGTAATTGGGATATGTATACGCAAAAGAAAAAATTTACAAGAAATTATGATTTAAAGCATTTTTAAAAGAAATAACACGAATATACTCACGATATAAACAGTATGACATTGTCATGTAACGTCAAAATATGACACAACCAGGAAAAATCGTTGCAGATACAACTGTTGACATACTTTCTAAAAAATGTGAACCACAAGTTCCACATCAATGAGTTATAGGACATCTCTCCAGATTTCCACTACATACACACATTCAATTGTACTATTTTTTCTATTACTAAATATGAATCTTATTTTTAGATATGTGTACTTTTACTAAGTTTTAAGAAAATCGCCCTTATACCACTGAGTCCCTTAATTATCTTATTCCAAAATTAATACGTAGTTAAGACGACAAACACAGCTTTTCTGCATTTAATCAGCGGTCGACCTCCTCTTAATGCTTTTCTTTATGATTAAAATTAAAAATTGATCAATAGCTAATAACATTACACATTTATTTGAACTTCCATAGACGCAGATGAAAGTTGAAAAGATCAAAGTTTGTGCCCCTCGCACAAACACCGACACAAACAAATCCCCTAGCATTTCCGCGAACAGAATTTTCAATAATTTCAACCCCATCAAAGAACAAACGCGCCACAGCTCGTTAGTTGGATTAAACTTTTTGCTTTATTGTTTACACCGCGGTTTTCGGTCTCTCCCTGCGTAGGGAATTATCACCTTGTTTTTTTTTGTTAGCTTGCGTTTACACAATTATTACGAGTGTCGCAGAGATAAACAAGTGCGGAGAAGAAGTTGGTGGAATTGAATGAAACCGGCCAGCGGGGACGTAAAATTTGTCCGGAGTGTGTAAAATGTTTAAGGGTCTATAAATTTACGAAACTATTAAGTTGTTCTGAAGTTTTTTTTTGTTTTTGATTTATAGGTACTTTAGGTTATAGTGTGGAAGTTGCTGGGAATTGTTAGAAAGTGCATTAATTTTAAAATTGCAAGCTATCAAAAATGTGTAATGTTGAGAGAACTTAACTATACTTATAAGGATTTAAAAATAATGTGCTGAAGGAAATCTTATGACAGTGTGTTAAATTATTAGTGTAGGGTTTACAAATTTTAGGATTTCAACAAATTTTTATTTAGATTGACAAATGTTTATTAAGGTTGCGGTTTACTAGAGTGAAACAAACTCTGCCCAGCCATTTTCTAGAGTAAGATAGATATATTTCTTGAATTGTGGAGGCTTCTACTTCGTTATACATGTTAATTTAACACAATAAAACACTTTTAACTTTGTTTGTATAACACAATTTATTTTTATGTGACTGCAGTTTCGGCAAATTCAGCTTGCCATTATCAAACATGAACACTTCATGTTTGATAATGGCAAGCTGAATTTGCCGAAACTGCAGTCACATAAAAATAAATTGTGTTATACAAACAAAGTTAAAAGTGTTTTATTGTGTTACTTATATTTCTATTTCCAGCATAAAAAGGTAAAATAATATATCATGGACATTTGTTTAATGCATGTTGAGCTAGTTGAATGCAGAATGTACGGACACTCTTGAATTTTACGTAGTACAAGTTTTTGTTGCTTAGAAAGGAGTTTGGGGTTGTTGTATTATATTCAAGGAAATAGTTCGTTGGTTAATGTTTTTATTTAATACAGCGGTGCGTATTTACAATGGATTTATTTACACATTTATATGGATACAGGTGCTGCGCTTCAGCGGCCCTCCTGCTCCTCGTTCGGACGCTGAATCTGCGGGGGTCCTGTAGGGAGACTCCTAGCGGGTCAATCCCGGTGTATGGCAGAGGTGGTGCGTGCAATCGCGTAGCGTCGGGTAGGCCGGTGTCCTCGGGCTGTTCCTGTCGACGAGCCGATGACGTAGGGGTCCTTTCGGGATCCTCCTGCGTGCCTTGCGGGGTGACGGAGGTATCAGAGAGAGCGGACGTGGCACCACCAGGTATGGGGAGGTCCTTCGCCTCCTGAGCGCCTTCCGGGGCCACCAGGTACTTGGCCGACCTGATCGCTTTCCGGAGTCTCTTGCAGAAGCGGGAGTGGGTACCCGGTTCGGAGGTTGTTATGGTTGGGGCAGAATCCGGCATTACCTTTACCATTACTAGCTAGAGTAGAAGGAACTGATGCTGTTTGTGCTGTTTGTGGGGGTGTGCGCCCTATTTAAGCCTTGCGGTCTGGCTTGTTCATCCCCGCTCGTACCGCGTGACGTAGCTGGGGACGCGTGCGTTCGCTCGCCGCAGGGTGGTGGTCACCCTACTGGCGAGCGCTTTTCGACTCAAAAAATAGCTATATTCAGGATTTTTTTACAAAAAACGAAATGTCTTAATCGTTTTAAATTGGTGACATTAAAATATTTCAGGAGTTTAAAGATTATTTTGATGTATCATGTAATATTGTCCCATAATCAGAACATCAATGGTGCTGGAACTAGTGACTACCAAAAACGTTGGAGTTTACCGATAATAAATCGCAACCTTAAGTAAAGTATTCTGTGTAAATTTAATCATATTTGATAGAAAAATACATACAAAAAAAATACATACATGTTATTTTTGTTCAGTTATAATTTAGTCGGTTGTAATCAATGTAATTCTTTATATGATTTTTATGTTTTTTTGTTATTTTTGTCATATATTACAATATGTATATGTACACGTATGTAATAAAATGGAGATTCCGTTAATAAATAAATAACAAGCCCTTATTTAATTATCTTAATTATATTTAATTGGATAAAAACAATGTGTGCTATGTTTCCATTTTTAAAGTTATTTCAGTGTTGTTGCGTTATTATTATTATTGAGTTTGTGCTTCGACTATGAACGACAAAGTTTTGCATACGTTTGTTCTTTCCTGTCGGGTCTGAATAATTTATTTGAATTCCGTGTGCGAGCTCGCATATTTATCCGGGCTTCAATACGTCAGAGTAACGTACGTGTTTTCTCAAAATAACCCCATTTTTGCATGTTTATTGTCAAATTATAAATAGAAACTCGTCAAAATCATGAAATTGTCCATCTTCTGGGTGATATTAATAAAAATGTAATGATCAATAAATATTGATGAAATGAAATTGAGTATTTTCTGTGTAAAATAAAATAGGATCAATAAATATTATAACGAAAAAATTGAGTTTATTAATAAAAAACGGTTTAACTTTGTTTGTATAACACAATTATTAATTATTAATTAAGACATTGTTTGCATTTTCACGAACAGTTTTTTCGTAATTGTATATATTACAATTTATTTGTATATGACTGCAGTTTCGGCTAATTTAGCTTGCCATTATCAAACAACACTACATGTTTGATAATGGCAAGCTAAATTTGCCGAAACTGCAGTCACATAAAAATAAATTGGGTTATATAAACAAAGTAAAACCGTTTTTTAATAATAAATTAACATGTATAACGAAGTAGAAGCCTCCACAACACAAAAAATTGAGTTTGCCAAAATGTTGCAGAATATTTACAAAATATAAAAACCAAAAAAAATGTTTGCAGAAAGTCGATAATAATTCTAATTAAATCAATATTAATGAAACGAAATTGTGTATTTTCTGTGTTGAATAAAATAGGATTAATAAATAATGAACATATGAAATCGTCTGTTTCCCGAGTTAAAATATCCATAAATATTGAAAATGTTTAAATTTTTAATGACCAAGACGTATTTTCAATGGATGTGTGTATTATTGAAAATATGTCTTGAGCGTTTAAAATTTCCCTCTTACAGATATTAAAAACGTCTAAGAGATTTTTTGTTTGTTTTATATTTAAAGGATGAGTGATGGATTTGAAGATAATAAATAAATTTTAAACATTCGTGTGCTTTGTGTTTGAAGGGTGAATAATGGGAAATATGAAATAGTGTCTAAAGATGTAACCTCTAAAAAATATATTCAGTTGATATTTGGGTAAAAAATAAAAACGTGGTTTGTTTTACATACACTACTCCCCGTTTGCACCCAAGTCGATTAACGTAATCAGTGATTAATACTTCTTAATAACACAACAATTGTATTTACCAATTGTTTACACCCTGGGTCTCCAAACTTTCCAGCCTTAGGGCCATACTGATTACTCCAGTAAGTTCCGAGGGCCAAAACCATATTATCATTGCTGCCGGTGGTAAAAAGTGAAATAGTCCACTGATGAAAAAAAATGTCCGAAAAAGTACGCAACGTTTAAAAAAGTATGCTAGCTCTCCGCGGGCCGGACAAAATCTGTCCGCGGGCCGGATGTGGCCCTCAGGCCGTAGTTTGGAGACCCCTGGTTTACACAATTGCATATTGATAAAAGAGAAATAATAATAATATACTTGATTGCCCAACAGATTAACTAATTACAGGACAATTTAAATATAATAATATATAAAAATATACAATAAAAACTTAAAATTAACTTTAAAATTATAGATAAACTTAAAAATAATCGTATAACAAATAAAGAAATAAAACTATAGTGAAGAACAATAGTGAAAAATTATCTTATAACAAATATAGAAAAAAAACTATAGTGAAGAACAAAACTATAGTGAAAAATAATCGTATAACAAATAAAGAAAAAAAACTATAGTGATGAACAATAGTGAAAAATAATCTTATAACAAATATAGAAAAAGAAACTATAATGGAGAACAAAACTATAGTGAAAAATAATCGTACAACAAATAAAGAAAAGAAAACTATAGTGAAGAACACATCCTTTACATGATTGGTGATTTTGTTGAAACAAAGATGTCATCAAATAGCCGATTAGCATTTCTACTTGAATACAAAATTGGTGATTTTAATAGAGTGTTAGTCTTTGGAACAGGTAAATAAAATGCATTAGGATATGTCATAAATTCTTAACATTCTAATATTCTAGAAGTTTGACTTAATTAGAGGTATATTCAACGATTAGTAAATGATTAAAGTTAATCAGTCGGGGTCCAAATCACGTGTTTAATTTTTAATAATAACCTTTATTACCGAACAGGCAAAAAACTCAATTACAGAGTAAAAAGTATAAAGTTAGAATAATATTCTAGTAAGTAAAAATATATTTTACCTAATTGTTTAAATATGTTTCACCAAAATTTAAGTGAGAAATTAGTTCAAATGTTATTTAAATGGATAATTACAATGAATATAAGTTATCATATTAATAATTTAAAAATTGTGTCTAATCTAATGAATCAGCCGCACTTTTTAAATTTTAAATTTCACAATCAACCTTAATTAAAATTATCGATTTAAATTCCAAGTTCCTGTCTCCCGGCGAACGCACTTAACTTCCTAATTATTCAAATATTAAAAAATGGCGCCTGCGCCGGGCTAAAACCTTCACTTTATGTGATAATGAAATAAGTTAACTTGATGAGTAGCAAATCGTGTTTTAATGGTAAAATTCAGTAAGTACTGTTGGTTTGTTTTATACATATTGCGTTTAACTTTTAAAATAATAATATTAGTGTGATATAGAAACAATTTAACTTGTAAATTCTTTCTTGAATGGCTTTCTCCCTTATCACTTGGTAAAACATTTTGAACTATTATTGATGAAGGTTTAAAATAAAACTGTGAAACAAAGCAAGTGTAATTTAATTTAAACCTTTATCAATAATTTTAAATTCTGTATTGTGGAGGCTACTACATCGTTATACATATTAATTTCACAATAAAACAATAATTACTTTGTATAAAACTTTTTATTGAATGTGACTGCAGTTTGGGCAAATTTAGCTTGTCATTATCAAACATGTTTGATAATAACAAGCTGAATTTCTCAAACATATTTGATAATAATAATCAACATTCTTTATTTTATAGTTCCCCATGACATACAGATATACAAACATATATTCTAATAATATGGAAAAGAGCTTAAAATAGGGTCAAAATAAAGCAAAACGAGAAATATATATATATATATATATATATATATATCAAATTCCTAATTCATTAATTGAATAGGGTTCTAATTCGCACAGATAATTAAATAATTGTTTTTTTTAATAAATTTAAAGTTTTACATTCTTTTAGTACTTCAGGCAAACTATTCCTTATTTTTTTACATGAATAAAATGTGCCTCTTTCATATAAAGTCAACCTGTGTTTGGGAATTACATACGTATTGCATTGCCTAGTGTAGTCATTACTTTTCATAAGACTATCTGAGAAGTAGTAAGAGTGCTTTTTCAGTAATATAACACATTCATACATATAGATGGCTGGCACTGTAAGTAGACGTTCGTTTTTAAATTTTTGCCTGCAGGACTCTAGATAATGCATGTTTTTCATAACTCTGAGAGCACGCTTTTGAAGTATAAAAACTTTATCTAGGTTTGAGCTGGAGCCCCAAAAGATTATACCATATCGTAGAATCGAGTGTATATTACTATAATAAAAAAATCTACTTATGAACGAATTGGTACTTTTTATTAATATGCGTAATCCAAAAAATATTTTTAGATATTTTGGAGCATATATTAGCAATATGTACATTAAAATTTAATTTTGTGTCTATTGTTATTCCTAATACTTTTGCATCGCTGTTTAACTTATACCTAATTCCATCGAGTGTTAAATATTCTATATTGAATGATTTATTAAATAACAGATAGCTTGATTTGGCTTCATTTAATACAAGTTTATTTTGCTGAAACCAATTATTTACTATTTTCATGCTTTCATCACATGATGTTGTGAGTTGGTTCAAGGTGTCTCCTTTTACTACTATATTTGTATCGTCGGCATAATTTATGACCTTACTATTATGAACGGCCTTACTTAAATCATTTATATAAATGATAAAAAGTAATGGCCCTAAAATGCTTCCTTGCGGGATTCCTATATTTAATTTACGCTTCGATGAGAGCAGTGTATTACCATTGATAGTTGTTATTTTTGTGCAAAGATATCTGTCGCGTAGGTAAGATTTTATTATATCAAGCTAAATTTGTCGAAACTGCAGTCACATTCAATAAAAAGTGTTATACAAACAAAGTAAAAAGTCTTTAATTTGTAATATATAAAATTACGAAAAAACTATTCGTAAAATTGCAAACAGTGTCTTAATTAATAAGACAATTTAAGACGATAAATATCCATTGAAACAACTACTTCCCGTGCAAATACACCTCCGGATATTGAATTATACAATGAAATATTTAAAATCTTATTTAATTTGATTTGTTACAACGCTCTATTAAAGTATATGTAACGTTTTTATTTTGTTTGGCGTTCACTTTGTGGTACATCTTCATAACAATTTAATTAAAACACTTAACTTTATTTTACCACTTTCATTTTTACTTTTCAGTGACTATAGTTTCGACTACAAGCTAGTCATTACAAACTTAGTTTGATAATGACTAGCTTGTAGTCGAAACTATAGTCACTGAAAAGTAAAAATAAAAGTAGTAAAACAACAACTTAAAGTAAAAAGTGTTTTATTGTAAATTTAACTTGTGTTGTCTAACGCTAATTAAAATTAATATGCAAAATTAAATCATTTTAATGATTAAAATTCAAGTGTACTATTAACCCATTAAGCACCATTGAAGCAATAATATTAATTTTTTTGTTAATTAAATGACTAATTAAGTTAATATGATACGTTGTATTATTTAACCTGACTTGAGAATGTGTAAAGAAAAATGTAAATACTTTGTTATTTAAATATTTGTATTATTACTCATTAAAAAAAATTATTTTCAAGTGTATTTCTCACTTCACAACATTTCAGTGTTTTATACGCGTGGCGCATGAAGTAAAATTTCGAGTTTAGAAAAGCCTGAAAATTTGGTTTGGCTGCTCCGCTTCGCGGAGCGGCCAAACCAAATTTTAAGGCTTTTCTAAACTCGAAATTTTACTTCATGCTTAGTCTGGGAGTGGAAACACTCGTTCTTAACTTCAAATTGAACGCTTTTATAAAATCGACGAATGCCTGAAAACTTTAAACGTATACATTATGTATTAAAAATTTTTAATACATAATGTATACGTTCATTATGTATATTTAAAAGATTAATTTCCAGTATATAATATATTAAGTCATTAGAAATTATTAACTAAATTGATTATGAACTATTAATTATATGTATAAATGAAATTTCCAATTCTTGGTTGCAGAATACTTCAAACATTAAAAGTGCGATTCATTTAGCAATCTACAACAAGTTAGTCTTACAAAGACTATATCAAACACTCATTGAATCAACTACTTCCCGGGCTAATACCCCGACGGACATTGAATTATACAACAAGTGTATAATTCAATGTCTGTCGGGGTATTAGCCCGGGAAGTAGTTGTTTCAATGAGTGTTTGATATAGTCTTTGTAAGACTAACTTGTTATAGATTGCGAAAAGAATCGCACTTTTAATGTATTAATTATATTGACGATGCTACTTAAGCTAATGGGCATTAGATGGCGTTTACGCTTTCGAACATATATTAATTAAATTATTTATTATTTAATAGAGTAGAGTTCAAAATGTTTCACCACGGGTTAGGTAAGAAATTAATTAAAGATAATATTTCTATGAATGACTATAGGAATCATAAAAAACAAGTGCAGAATTTTACATAAAATCAACTTTTACAGTTAACTTTATAATTGCTCGGGCATTAATGGGTTAGTAATAATAATTTATTGATCAGCTGCCTATTTACAATGATTTCAAATAAAAACTCTTCTATTGTATTTTATTTGACATCATTGTAAATATGCAGCTTGTCAATAAATAATTTAAAACCCAACAATTTAATTTCAATTCTGATCAATTCGTAAGAATGGAAAAGTGCATCATTTAATTATTTAAACTTTCGAATGAGTGTATTCTAAAGTTTAAATGCACTATTGCACTATTGCACTATTGCACTATTGCACTATTGCACTATTGAAAACTTAATTCTAAATCAATTTTATTAATTAACCTGTAAAATTTATCAAATACTTATTACGAATTCAGTTTATAAATTCAGTTAAATGTATTGAAATAAATTTACTTCAAAAACATTGACAGTGACAAATTGTTTAATTTTCAATTCATTTGACGTATTAATCGAATCAAGTCTGTTGATATCGATTCTTTGTGCGCTACATAAAAATGTAAATTCGTCGCATAATTCCCCATTCATAGTCGAATCACGCCCTTGGGACGAAAGGATTTGCGAATGTAATCCTTTACTCCACCCCAAGAATGTGATTTAAACCGAGTGTTTTTCCTAAAATATTTATTGTATAAAGAGACATTCTGCGTACAATTTAGGAAACTAAACGACAACAAATTAGTTAATTTTCATGATTATTTAATCTACAACAACGACTTTTAAGGACAGAAGACAATTTTAGGAGTCTTCTCTAAGTGTTTTTTTTTTTAAATAAACCATATTAAATAGTTTTAAGAGTGCAATAAGCTTCTTATAGCAAGGTAATTATAAGAAGCTTACTGTATAATAATAGTATTTTGTACAACGAGAGTGGATATGATGCTTATATCTCACGACGGCAAGTTTGGGGCACGACGCCGTAGGCGAGTGCCCCAAATGCCAAGTGAGATATAAGCCATATCCATTCGAGTTGTACAGTTGACTTTTTCTACGACTAATAAAAAATGAAATTAATATTTAACAAAATTTATTAAATAAATTATGTCTTCGACACAAATTTACAATTATTGAAACTACACTGAACATAGTTAGTGCTCTTGTTGTTTTGTAGTTGTTCGAAAATGGTTTTTATTTTTAACCTCACTTGTATATATAATGGTTTGTAAATTAAATTCACTTGGTTTTGTTTCACTTATATCACTTGTATATCTAAAAATATTTTTGGATTACGCATATTAATAAAAAGTACTAATTCGTTCATAAGTAAATTTTTTTATGCGTAACTGAAGAGCTGGCTAAGTGATTGATCGTCAAATCACGCTCAATTTTCGAAGAAGTATTTTTATTTTGTTTAACCACAAGTAATCAGCTGCTAATAATTAATACCAGCACTTTATGCAAAGCCCTGAAAATTTAGACATATGATATCACTACTCCTCTAAGATTTTCAACCATTTTTTATTATGGCCCATTATGCTTTTTTGTTATTAGTAAGGACCATAAAGTTCAAAAATATTAATCTATGATCAAAACTTTTACCATGTTCCAATGAATTAATGTTCCTAAAATGTTTCTCGGAAAATATTTTCGTTTTTGTAGACTACCAATTGGGAACCACTGCCTTGCAAGACTAATGGACAGCATTATTATAAACTACGAGTACAAGTAAATGTATTTGTTTTGTTACAATAAATAAGCAATTTATTATTAAATTATTTAATCATTTGGGCTGGAAAGGGTTGAAAATAAGAAATAATACCCCAATTCTCAAAATTTAAGTTGAAATATTACCTAAATTAGTATTTATACAAATTGGGCGTTTGACAAAAATCCTGGGGTTGATAATTACTCCCTCTTCCCTCTCTTTCTCTCTCTCTATACCTCTATCTATCTTATCTCTTGTGGATATTTGTTGGGGTTATTATTACCGATCAATTATTTATTGATTAATTAATAGCGATTAAAAATATAAACGATTGTGAAATCCTGAGTTTACCAATACCATTAGAGTGGTACATCAAACTCGAAACAACTGGGTGACCCCACATCGAAATCCCGTTTCGAAACATCCCCTTTCAGTTTCGTTTTCAATTCATTTATCATTACGTACGCGCACACATCCAGCTCTTTGTGTGTTTGTTTATGTATTAATTGTACGTTACATATTTGAGATATCGATTTCAATCCCGTCTTTTATATGGTATATAAATACGAGGGAAAGTCAATAATTAGGTCACAAAAATTGATATGAGTAAGCTGAGTTATTTACAAATGTGTAATGCATTTAGGGAATTTATCGTTTGGATATGCATATCCCGATTTTTTCTGTAAATTTTCAGACATTTTGTATTCTTATAAAAGTTTTGAAATTGCTTGATAGCGAGTGTTGCCAATCCTTGATTAAGCATGAAGTAAAATTTCGAGTTTAGAAAAGCCTGAAAATTTGGTTTGGTTGCTCCGCGAAGCGGAGCGACCAAACCAAATTTTCAGGCTTTTCTAAACTCGAAATTTTACTTCATGCGCCACGCGTATAAAACACTGCAGTACTCTGAAGTTTAAAATATACTGCTGTAGTATAATGATTTAGAAATATATTTCAAACTTCACTTTAAATCCGTGTTTTATACGCGTGGCGCATGAAGTAAAATTTCGAGTTTAAAGAAGCCTGAAAATTTGGATTTACGGCGCTACTCGTTATAAGAACAAAATGTATTAATAGTACCTAATAAATATTACCTTTGAATCGACAATTATAATAAAATACGCAAGAACAAATCCAATTTATAATTTAAAATAAATGGTGAATGCGCCGGGAGAAAAATTCCCAAATTTCGAACACGCAAACGAAAAATACAATATTCACGATACATTAATTTAAATTATTTAATCCTGACCCTAAAACATTTTTCACATAATACATTACTATTTCAACCGAAAATGCATTGATGATCGCTTCGTTCCACCGCGCCCGCATTGATTTATGAAGAACGAAAAAAAATATTATGCGCCGGGCGAAAAATGCAAAATCCCACATCACTGCATGTCATTTTCACCAGTAATGAAAAACGAAATAATCCGGCCGCATGCATGCATCCCCCCTAACAACATTTCCATGCAAATATAATGCGATTAGATTCCGCACTTTTACGTCCGGACTATTTTAACAACCAATTCCCATTTGAACATCATCCAATTAGGCGCAAACCAAAACGTTAAATTAATTCAATTAAAGCGCTTGAATGTTGCTAATTACGATTTAACGGTTTTATTTAACTAATTATTTCAGTTAAATATTTAAAATGTTTGCTTAAAATAGACGAAAGGCTTAAACATTGGAAGATTTATTCCATGGGCAGAGAAGGGCACTTGAAACAATTACAAACAAATGCACAATACAGGGAATTTTTCTCGTAAGTATTACATATCTCGTTGCATACACTGTAAATTTTAGGCTTTCGTTGTTTTTGAAAAAAAAATAATTTGATGTTTGTAACAAGTCATCCCACTTCCTAATTAAGCATGAAGTAAAATTTCGAGTTTAGAAAAGCCTGAAAATTTGGATATGTCGGCTCGCGAGCGAAGCGAGTAGCGCCGGCAAATCCAAATTTTCAGGCTTTTCTAAACTCGAAATTTTACTTCATGCGCCACGCATACAAAACACTGATTTAAAGTGAAGTTTATACTACAGCAGAAGATTATACTACAGCAGTATATTTTGAACTTCAGAGTACTTGAGTGTTTTATGCGCGTGGCGCATGAAGTAAAATTTCGAGTTTAGAAAAGCCTGAAAATTTGGTTGGGTCGCGTAGCGCTACGCGCTACACGACCCAACCAAATTTTCAGGCTTTTCTAAACTCGAAATTTTACTTCATGCTTAATCTAGTAAAGTGGAAAAGCTGGTTAGAAGACTAAAAAAATAGAAAAACAACGAATTACTAAAAATTCACAGAGCATGTATCGGGATATTTATACTTAAAACAAAAAGTCCGTGTGAATTATTCGATTTAAAGTGAAGTTTGAAATATACTTTTAAATCATTATACTACAGCAGTAGATTTAGGAACTTCAGAGTACTTGAGTGTTTTATACGCGTGGCGCATGAAGTAAAATTTCGAGTTTAGAAAAGCCTGAAAATTTGGTTGGGTCGCGTAGCGCTGCGCGCTACACGACCCAACCAAATTTTCAGGCTTTTCTAAACTCAAAATTTTACTCCATGCTTAATCTGGTAAAGTGAAACACTCGTTAGAAGTAAGAAAAAAAATAGAAAAACAACGAATGACTAAAAATTCACAGAGAATATATCGGGATATTTATACTTAAAACAAAAAGTCCGTGTGTATTATTCGATTTAAAGTGAAGTTTGAAATATACTTTTAAATCATTATACCACAGCAGTATATTTTGGAACTTCAGAGTACTTGAGTGTTTTATACGCGTGGCGCATGAAGTAAAATTTCGAGTTTAGAAAAGCCTGAAAATTTGGTTGGATCGCGTAGCGCTACGCGCTACACGACCCAACCAAATTTTCAGGCTTTTCTAAACTCGAAATTTTACTCCATGCTTAATCTGGTAAAGTGAAACACTCGTTAGAAGCAAGAAAAAAATTGAAAAACAACGAATGACTAAAAATTCACAGAGAATATATCGGGATATTTATACTTTAAAACAAAAAGTCCGTGTGTATTATTCGTTGATTTTAAAAATTTCACTCATTCTTGATTAAACGAATCCTTACCAATTTATACCATGTATCAGGGTTCGGAGTATCAAAGTATCGGATATATATCGATAATTATCCGATATATATCAACTTCTTGAAGAAGAAGAATCCATAAAGTTTGACTTAGGAATAGGACTATCTTCCAAAATGCAGTTTAAGTTGCTCTAATTTTTTTTGAATTAATTTCGTATCTGGCACTTGGTGAAACATATTACACTATGTAAAGTTATTGAAAAGAAAAACAATTGGTACTGTTTCAAAAATTAAGAAGCATTTTACCCGGCCGCGCGAGGTGTCTACGTTTTTTTCGCGTATTATAAATATCCATATGTATCATCAGAGTTTATACATATCGATATGACGGGTATTTTATACCACCTGTCCTAGGCCTTTTTTTGAAAACGTGACGTCGTAGAGCTTCACGAAAAAAAGTAGCATTACCACTGCCTATCTGAAAAATTGAATAGAGGTAATTTCGACAAATTACGTTTTGTCGACTTCCGGAAGTTAATGGAAGTGGGCGTAACTGCACTCAACTTTAGAATTTTAAATGGCATCCTAGGTCGTGTAGGGTATTATAGGACAGGTATTTTAAAAAGAAGCAACCATTTTTCAGATAGGCATTGGTAATATTGATAATGAAGGTTTAAATTAAATTACACTTGGTTTGTTTCACAATTTTTTACTTTACTATTTACTCGACTAGTTTCGCGTTTTACAGCATTATCAGGAGTGAAATGCTGTAAACCGCGAAACTAGTCGAGTAAATAGTAAAGTAAAAAATTGTGAAACAAACCAAGTGTAATTTAAACCTTCATTATCAATATTTAAAAATGTTTCACCAAGTGATAAGTGAGAAAATTATTCAAGAAAAAAATGGCATTGGTAATACTATTTTTGTTTTTCTGAAGCTCTACGACCTCACGTATTCGAGAAAAGGGCCTGGAACGGGTGGTCTAAAACACACGGTATATTATATATCCGATGATATATATCGCAAAACCCTTCTATGTATCAATTACTTTTTATAACTACTAGTTATTAAATCTATAATTAGTTTTCTATAATAATAATTAATTAGTTCTAATACTTTATAGATTAATTTTATTTGTATTTCATTATAATTAAATAAATTCTAATATATCATGTGCGTGAAAATCTGATGTAATTTAGGCAAGAGTTTGTCGAAGGCTTAAAATGTATATTTGTTTGGGCGGTAAACGAGAGTTCGCGTATTATATTTACTTTAATTAAGCTCGCTTGCTGGATTATTGTTTGGTCGTAATATACACTCGTGTCGTAATATTTATGCACTAATGCACTAATAATAATAATTAATTAGTTCTAATACTTTATAATTAATTAGTTCTAATACTTTATAGATTAATTTTATTTGTATTTCATTATAAATTAATAAATTGTAATATATCATGTGCGTGAAAATCTGATGTAATTTAGGCAAGAGTTTGTCGAAGGCTTAAAATGTATATTTGTTTGTGCGGTAAACGAGAGTTCGCGTATTATATTTACTTTAATTAAGCTCGCTTGCTGGATTATTGTTTGGTCGTAATATACACTCGTGTCGTAATATTTATGCACTAGCTGCCATAAATATAATTATAGCGTATGTTATTTTGTTTTAAAACATAACTTTAAAGGTAACATTTTTAATTTAATTAACTAAGGAGAAGCTCAGTGATTGTTTTATTTCTACTAGTAAAGTAGCTTTTGCGTTAGCTTTTCATTATTAAAGAATATAAAGCAGATGATTTCTAAAACTATTACTTTATTTTATCACCCAACATAATTATTGTTATTTTGTTAAGGAGTTACTTAGTTTTGTTATCTATACTAGTATAACTATAAAAATATTAACGTAAGTACAAAATTTATTATTTCACTCAAAGTATTGAGAACCAATTAAATTGGCCACGTGACATGTTTTAATCAATGCGAAAACTACGTGATTCGCGAGCTGTCTAAAGGGTTTTTAATTAAGATTAGATTTAGTAATTCATAATAGTATTAACAAAATTTGTGCCAGCAGTTGCGGTTACACAGATAATACAATTAATTTATATCGGTTTTGTAATTAATTTAATTATTTAAAATATGTTAAAAAATTTATTAGGTGAAATTTTTAATTTTTTTTTGATTTTTATATTAGGATTTGAGGTTATTAAATTTAGAATTAAACTAGGATTAGATACCCTATTATTATAAATGTAAATTTTTAAGCGTAGTGATTAATTTATTTAAAGGGTTTTTCAATTTATTTAAAGGATTTTTTCATTTATTTAAACGTTCACGCTCACCACGTGTAGATCATGAAAGTTTTAATAACTGGGAAAACTATCTCCTTCTACAGTTGATCATAGTAACTCAAATCACATAAACAGCAAATTAAAACGTCGAAAGCTGACAGCGTTCGTTTACGAATGAAATTAATTAAGATGTCTCGCTTTGGTAACAAGAATGAAGAAATAAAGAATACATTTAATAAAATGTCGATGTTTTGCCCCACAAAACTCTCAAACTTTGAAATTTAAAAAGTAGTTTACAGTTTTCTGCAATACGTGTTAATAGGAGTTTATGGCACTGAAACTATTAAAGAATAAGGTAATATTATAATTTAACTTCAAAATTAGTTTCGATCCATTTAAGGATATTAACCCATCAAGCGCCATTGATGCATACACGCAACAATATTAATTTTTTGTTAATTAAATTACTAAATAAGTTAATTTGATATATTCAATTATTTGATCTGACTTGAAAATGTATGAAGCAAAATGTAAATAATTTGTTATTTAAATATTTCGATTATTACTTATTTAAAAAAAATAATGTGAGTGTATTTCTAACTTCACAATATTTCAGGGTTTTATGCGCGGGGCGCATGAAGTAAAATTTCGAGTTTAGAAAAGCCTGAAAATTTGGTTTGGCCGCTCCGCTTCGCGGAGCGACCAAACCAAATTTTCAGGCTTTTCTAAACTCGAAATTTTACTTCATGCTTAGCCTGGGAGTGGAATCACTCGTTCTAAACTTCATTCTACACGTTTTTATATAAAATCGACGAATCTCTAAAATTTAACAGCATATACAATATGTATATTTAAAAAACAAATTCACAGTATGTAATACAATAAGTCATTCATAGATATTATAAAAAGAAGTGCAGAATTTTACCTAAAATCAACTGTTAGAGTTATCTCTATAATTGCTCGGCCGTTAATGGGTTAAGTGCAAATGTGCGAGAAATGCGTTTTTGTAAAATAATCATGATGAAAACCACTCGAGTTTTACTTTTAATGCAGGCAAAATTTGAATATTTTACTCAAACTTTGTTGTTTTTAGAAAATTATACTCGAGCAAAGTAATCAAATCGCTCGACCTACGGTCTCGCGAATTAAGGCATGTCTTTGTTCTCATTAAATTAATAAACAACAAAGTTTGAAATAATTAATAAAAACAAAAATAATTTCTGGGGGATTTATTTATAAATATACCGACATTATTTATCGGAAAACTAACACGCTACATTTGTAATAAAAATACTCCTATGTGTGCGTGTAATAAAATCCTGGCTAATTAATTAATTAAAATACTCAATAAAAGTAATGAAATTAAAATAATTTATCAAGCAAGATAAATTCAAATTCAAATTCACTTTAGAGCGTTGTAACAAATCAAATTAAATAAGATTTTAAATATTTCATTGTATAATTCAATATCCGGAGGTGTATTTGCACGGGAAGTAGTTGTTTCAATGGATATTTATCGTCTTGAGTTGTCTTATTAATTAAGACATTGTTTGCATTTTCACGAATAGTTTTATCGTAATTTTATATATTATAATTAATCAAGTTTATTAAAAATTAAATAAAAAAGTATATAAATAAAACATATAACTTTGTTATACCACTTTTATTTAACTTTTCAGTGACTATAGTTTCGACTAAAAGCTATTCATTATTAAACTAAGTTAATCAAACTTAATTTGATAATTACTGGCTTGTAGTCATAGTTTCGAGTAACTGAAAAGTTAAATAAAATTGGTAAAACAAAATTAAGTGTTTTATTTAAATTTTTATAACGATGTACCACAAAGTGAACGCCAACCAAATTAATAAATAGTATTATTGAATTATGCTCCCCGAGTTTATTGAAATATTTCTAAAACGTACGTTAGTTATTGTTGAATTTAGATTTGTAATGCGATTTCCCGTATGCGTACACGTAATAAAATCCGAGCTAATTAATCAATTCAATTAAAATATATATTTATTAGAAGTATCGAAATTAAGGTCATTATTTAAGTTTATTAAAAATGAAATAAAAAACTATTATTGAATAATGCTTCCCGAGTTTATTGAAATATTACTTAGTTGCAATTGTTTGGTTACATAATATTTGCATTTATTGGATATTTTAAATAGCTTCAGAAACATGTTATTATATACAGGGTGTCCCCGAATGGTCTGTACAACGCTCTACCACATTTTCTCTGAAACAAAATAAGACGATTTAACTAAACTTATCTCTATCCAAAAGTGGTTCCTAAGCCATCTACGAGGCCTCAAAGATATTATTTTTCAAATATTTTTATTTTGGAATTAGGTAAGAAAACCTAATTTGGCACATTTAATTACATTGATACCATGCACTTTTTGCGATATGTTTCTTTATCCTACGTTTAAAGTAAGTGGTCAAACTAGGACCATCGACTTCTTAAGATACCTAAATATTTTTATTCAACAGGTCAAATCACAAGGAATACTTTTTTTCTGCAAGATCATTCAATTTTACGTATTTTTTGTCTCTTATAAAATTTTGCTATTTTCCCCACAAATAAATTTGTAAAGATTTAGGTATCTTAAGAAGTCGATGGTCCTAGTTTGACCACTTACTTTAAACGTAGGATAGAGAAACATATCGCAAAAAGTGCATGGTATCAATGTAATTAAATGTGCCAAATTAGGTTTTCTTACCTAATTCCAAAATAAAAATATTTGAAAAATAATAAAAAAAAATAATATCTTTGAGGCCTCGTAGATGGCTTAGGAACCACTTTTGGATAGAGATAAGTTTAGTTAAATCGTCTTATTTTGTTTCAGAGAATATGTGGTAGAGCGTTGTACAGACCATTCGGGGACACCCTGTATATTATATGAACCAAAATTAAATGATTACAGGAGAAAATAAAAACGATTCAAAAAATCATTTCGATACTTAAGTAAAAGGTAATGTATTAAAAAATGTCTAACTTAGTTTGAAATTAAAGTGGTCAATACTCCATTGACGATGCTCAATGTTATTTGCGGCTCATACAGCTCAAAACAAAATTTTAATTATTTTGATTTATACGCCCCTTTGTTATGATCCCTCGATATAATAACATGTTTCTGAAGCTATTTGAAATACTCAATAAATGCAGTTTTTATGTAACTAATCAATTCCAATTTATTCATTTATTCATTTATTTACGGTATCACCTTTGTACAATCAATATACATTTAAGTATACAACAGTATACAGAGAGTTTTATATAATGAATTAACATGTATAACGAAGTAAAAGCCTCCACAGTTCATAGTATTATATAACACCGAACATTATCATAAAATACGATTTGACACCTTTAATTTTTATGTTATGTGTAAATTGGGTTGCCTATTTGACCATTTCAAACTGTAGCTAATCAGTTGAAATTAATGCGTAAACTTGTACATACAAGGAGTTTTTCTTTGAAATATACATGTCCCAATTACAGCGTATATGCCGTAAATCTTTAGATAATCGTAGTTTTTTAAAAGGAGATCAATTTGAAACTTAAAATAAGTGTGTTCCACTCCCAGACTAAGCATGAAGTAAAATTTCGAGTTTAGAAAAGCCTGAAAATTTGGTTTGGTCGCGTAGCGCGAAGCGCGGAGCGGCCAAACCAAATTTTCAGGCTTTTCTAAACTCGAAATTTTACTTCATGCGCCACCGGTACAAAACACTGACATAACGAAGTTTAAAACACGCCGCTAAGCGTAGCATTGCATCAGTGTTTTGTACCGGTGGCGCATGAAGTAAAATTTCGAGTTTAGAAAAGCCTGAAAATTTGGTTTGGCCGCTCCGCGCTTCGCGCTACGCGACCAAACCAAATTTTCAGGCTTTTCTAAACTCGAAATTTTACTTCATGCTTAGCCTGGGAGTGGAAAACACTGGTTTAAAGCTTCAAATTACATTCTTTTAATAAACCGAGCGTCGGAAAATGTACAACGTATGCTAATGTATACCTAAACGAAAAATTCTCATGTTCGGTGTTACATAAAACTCTGTGTTTGTAAAACTATAACACAAAATTAATATGTATATCACAATGAGCACTCTAAATAAAAAAAATATGAATATAAAACAGACTTAAAATAAGACAAACATTAATAATAATTAAGTAATATTTCAATAAACTCGGAAAGCATTATTGTTATTGTTATTGTTTATTTACGGATATCCATTTAAAATAAATACATAATGCTTAGTCTAAAATAAGTTAAAAGTAATAATTAAGTTAAAATATATAAAATCACAAACAATATACACAACAGATTCAATAATAGTTCTATTCATCTGGTTATTGATAAAATAAAATTCACGAATAATGAATGATGACAAAACCTAACAGAAAATTGATTTTAATCTTCTTGTTTATGGCCTTGACAATTAAGGATGTTCGACTTGTCATAAAAAAATTAAAAGAAAAGTGTCCACTTGTGACACAGTGATTATGAATTAATTATTCAGCGACCATTTATTTTTTATGAATATCAACTGTATGAAAATTTAAATGAATGAATGATGAAATCGTATAGTAGGCTAAATTTGGATGAACTTTAAATGCATGAATGAATAAATAAAAGGATGATTGAATGAAATCTGAAACGTAGGCTACATTAGGGCGGAATTTACAGCCATTGCTGCAGCCCTCCCCATGGGATAGGAAAAAGAAAATACGCATAAGAGTCAAAAGCAAGGCATTTAAAAAAAGAAAACTACGCGGAGTTGTGCTGTTGGCTGCTCAGGGTCGGTCTCGAACGAAAACTCCATTATTAGTATCTAATTTCTGATTGATTTGATGATGATATCAGGTAGTTAAAACGCACTTCCCGTTAGCACTAAAGTCATTAAGGAAGCACAATACAGTGCTCTGATTCCAGGATATTGACTAAAATCCATTAAAACAACATAAACATCCACATCGATCCCCCCTGTAAGAGGCATCATGCATGTTTTATAATTGTATCCCTGGTGATACCGTTCCAGAACAGGGGAGATAGTTTTATTAATACATTACTTAGAAAAATGATGTTACACAATATTATTCTTTTATTAAATAAAAACAAATCAAGTAAAGAAAATATGCCCAGTATGCAAAAAATATAATTACTTGAAGTGTTTTAATGCAAATTGATTCCCTTATTCTTTCAATTACAGGGTGCGGCAAAATATACCCAACCAAGTTTTTTTAAATAAAACAAAAATTAGCGCAAAAATATACACATTTAATTCTTCGTGATATTGCTATCCTTGTGTACCTTATGCATATTTATTTTTATTGTAATATGATATAAATTTCCAATGTATTAACAACAATAAATTGGTATTCGCATGCAAACCGAAGCTTTCAAAACTTGTCGAACAATCTACTACAGGGTGGAGCGCGGTAATTTGCTGATTTGGAAATGAAATAAAAAAATAATGAACACTTAGGAACCCACTTTTATATTCTTCTCATATTAAACAATAATGGAAGTTTCTAATTACTTGGTTTTAAACAGTGTATCTGACAAATGTCTACCTTCACAATCCACACACTGCTGCAGACGTTTTCTGAAATTCACTCTTTCTTTCAAGCATGTCTTCTCGTATTCTTGCAATTTCAGGCTCAATATTGTTTTGTAGGTCTTCCAGGGTATTCGGACGGTTGCAATACACCTTCGACTTCAGGTACCCCCATAGAAAAAAATCGCATGGGGCTAAGTCCGGTGAGCGTGCTGGTCAGTTGAGATCCCCCATTCGAGAGATAAGCCTTCCAGGAAACGTTTGCCTCAAAAAATTCATGGTAATGGCCGCTGTGTGTGCAGTGGCACCGTCTTGTTAAAACCAGGTATCCTGTAACTGCATTGCCTCAAAAGCCGGCTGGAAAAGCTCTTGCGGCATAGTTAAGTAACGAGCCGAATTCACAGTGACACCACGACGATTTTACTGGAAAAAGCAAGGGCCAATGATACCTACTTGTGATATGGTGCACCACACAGTGACGCGGTATTAGTGCAGGGATCTCTGGTGAAGTTCTCTGGGATTCGTTTCGCTCCAGTACCGCATATTCTGTTTGTTTACACACCCACTGAGGTGAAAAGAACATATTTCACAAGATGTTCTTCGTGTTACATAATCCCGTACTGACAATTGCTGGACCACGCACATTTTATACGTGTCCACTGCTATAACAAAATAATTCTCGTCTAACTAGGCCTTAATTAATACTCTTTGGTTTTTTGAGTTTAATTGCAAGTCTGCTAGTCGGGTTGTAGATATTGATTGTTTACAAATAAATTAAATGTTTTTTGTCGTATCGGGCACTCGCGCCGATTAAATGCAAGACGCGACCTTTGCGATCTGCGCTCGAGGAGGAGCGGACTGGCCGTTCTGAGTGTTAATTTGCCGATATCGTGTCTTTTTACCGAGGGGTTCTTCTTAACGAAGGTAATTGCATTATTTCTCTGTCAATTTTGCAAATAAATGATGTTATGGACTAATTCTAGTATGTGTATGTATGTATATCTATATATACGTTAGTAACGCCTAAATAAATATTTAGGAACCCTTTAAGTGCAGAGTTTCGCAGCCATTTTGTACGTATAGTGTTGATGCAACCCGGGAGTTAAATCAGGGAGGAACATTTAAGTCGTTATCGACTGCCGTTGTGACCGTTGCCGCTGACGCTGTGTTGTTGCTGCTACCGTTGTCGCTGCTGCTGTAGACGTTACTGCTATCGTCGCTGTTGCCGTGCCACCGCAGCTGCCGCCATCTCCGTCGCAACCGCCCTTAATTGCTTCACACCGGATAACAGATAAGTGCATAAAATAATAGTGAAACAAAAAAAAAAGGAAAGGAAACTTAAGTTGCGGCATTTCGAGCTTTTTTTTATTTTTCTTCGTAATCGCGTCGCGACGCTTTAATATATTACGCCCCAGACGTATAATTCTGGGTGGCGCCCATTGGTCAGAGTGTTGTAAGTTTAGTTTAATTTTAGTTTTTTGTGGAATGCGTTTTTGTTAAGATACTTGCGTTATGTTTTTTTTACGTTTATTTACTTGAATTCATTTTTATTTCCACTCACATCCGCGAATGCAAATCTTAATTTCTAATTTGTGTTTGAATCACAAGATTGCGTTTTTTTTTATTTTTTAATAAATTTAATTTGAATTATATCTTTTCTTTATTGAAGTAATTTTAATAAATTCGATTTGAATTAAAATTACTTATTTATTTTTTTGTTTTGAACCTTCACCCGCCCCGCACTAATTAGAGAAACCGGAAGACACACTGCATTATGGCAACTGAACAGCAAACCTCCCGTCGCTCACTATAAACCACGGCCACTCTCTCCTCTCTTTGGCCAACAGCGCCGCCACAGTGTGAATTTTAAAAAAGGAATTTACCACGCTCCACCCTGTATAAAACTTGATTACGCAAAGAGAAATTAAATACGTCATTGATATTGGCAGGTTGAAAGACTCGTATCAGGAGAAATGACAGTCCTAGTTATATAAGTAACTAACCATGCAACCCGGCGCATTCACCATACTTTAATTCAGCCCGCATTGGTTTCAAATGCGTTTCATATTTTTTATCAAGATGAAATCGTCTTGTGTACATAATGAAAATCGATAACATATTGTCCCATTGGATAAAGAAGTCGAGCTAGATTTATTTTCCGTTATAAAGAGGGCACTGACCCAATAAAATAGGTTCGGACGGGTAAGGGAGAAAAAAATTAAGAACGGCAAGATACACGCTTGGGAATATTCCGGCAACGATAATGCGCGAAGATGATTTACACATTACTTGTTGAAATTTATACTTTTACTCGGACTCTTCTCTACGCGCTCTGCACAGCAGTAAGCTAAGTGAAATATAGGCGTCGTGGTGCTTAAATTATGTTTGAGAAAATATAAATCAAGAGCGCTGTTCTTTTTTTGCAGTTAAGGGCGAGATAGCAATTACTTTAGCAACACGTGCTTTCAATGGGGGATGTAAGTGTGGTTACTCAGCGTTTTCTCAAATTGATATATCTTTTTAACAGACATTGATTAATGCTTTATTCGATTAAGAAGTGCATTTTTAAAAGACGGTTTATATTCTTTCTAAATCTATGTTTAATTGCCAAAAAGAAATAACTCAATTTAAGAAACATTAACCATCCAGTCAATACAATGCATTTTTAAGAATTTTAGGGTTACGGAACTTTAACTATAGCTGAGCTTAGCTGATTTACATAAAAATATACGTACCTGCATATTTTTAGCAGCATTTTTAAAATTTGGGATTTTTTAACTCATTAGCGGCCGAGCAATTATAGAGTTGACTTTAAAAGTTGATTTTTGGTAAAATTCGGCAGTTCTTTTTATGATTTCTATGAATAACTTATTTTTAACTTTTTCGATTATTACTCCATAAAAAAAATACATCAGTGTGTTTTTAACTTCACAATATTTCAGTGTTTTATACGCGTGGCGCATGAAGTAAAATTTCGAGTTTAGAAAAGCCCCGTGAAAATTTGTCTCGGGTCGCTGCGCGACCCTCGACAAATTTTCTACGCGGGGCTTTTCTAAACTCGAAATTTTACTTCATGCTTAGTCTGGGAGTGGACAACACTCGTTCTCGGGAGTTTTAAATTGAAGGATTTCTCTAGATTACTAAGTTTATTACCATTTTACAAAGGCTACAGCTCGAAGGATCAATCGTAGTCTTCGGAGACCGAAGGACTACAGGGAATCAAAGTTTTTTTTACAAGAAAACAACGAATATCTGAAAAATGTTGTTTGTGTGGTTTTAAATGTCTCGCTAAATCACTTTTTTTATACGCGTGGCGCATGAAGTAAAAATTCGAGTTTAGAAAAGCCCCGCGAAAATTTGTCTCGGGTCGCTGCGCGACCCGCGACAAATTTTCTACGCGGGGCTTTTCTAAACTCGAAATTTTACTTCATGCTTAGTCTGGGAGTGGAAACACTCGTTCTAAACTTCACTTTGCACGTTTTTATAAAAAATCGATTAATGATTACAGTGTAAACATTTTGCATATTTAAAAGAAAAAATTCACAGTATGTAGAATTTTTCTTTTAAATATGCAAAATGTATACACTGTAAATTTTCAGGCATTAATCGATGTTTTATGAAAACGTGCGATATAAAGTTTAGAATGAGTGTTTCCACTCCCAGACTAAGCATGAAGTAAAATTTCGAGTTTAGAAAAGCCCCGCGTAGAAAATTTGTCGAGGGTCGCGCCAGCGACCCGAGACAAATTTTCACGAGGCTTTTCTAAACTCGAAATTTTACTTCATGCGCCACGCGTATAAAACACTGAAATATTGTGAAGTTATAAATACACGGAAGTTTAGTAACACAAAAAGCCCCGTGAAAATTTGTCTCGGGTCGCTAGCGCGACCCTCGACAAATTTTCTACGCGGGGCTTTTCTAAACTCGAAATTTTACTTCATGCGCCACGCGTATAAAACACTGAAATATTGTGAAGTTATAAATACACGGAAGTTTAGTAACACAAAAAGCCCCGTGAAAATTTGTCTCGGGTCGCTAGCGCGACCCTCGTCAAATTTTCTACGCGGGGCTTTTCTAAACTCGAAATTTTACTTCATGCGCCACGCGTATAAAACACTGAAATATTGTGAAGTTATAAACACACGGATGTATTTTTTTACGAGTAATAATCGAAAAAATTAAATAAGAAAATATTTACATTTTTCTTCATACATTTTCAACTCAGGTTAAATAATATAATATACAAAATTAACTCATTTAGTAACTTGGTTAACAAAAAATTTATAATATTGCGTGTATGCACCAATGGCGCTTAATGGGTTAATGCCCTGTTGGGGAAGGTAAAGGACCCAAAAGATCTTTTACGGTGATTAATGGTTACAGTTTTAAAATCATAACAAAATTCCCTACAACTACGAGGTACATTCTAGTTATAACACCTCCGCTGTTTTTTTCTCAGAATTTAAAACAGATAGAAACATGGGGTTTGTTTTAAAATGTTTGTGCACTCGGTGTGGATGCGTGGTATTATTATCATCACTGTACGGCAGACAGAACTCTAGCGACAGCGCCGAGAGTGAGGACTGTTTTTGATACTTAAAATTTCAGGTGCGCCATCGCTAAATAAAATGCATGATGGTGACCATGCATTTTTTTTTTAGCGATGGCGCACCCGAAATTTTAAGTATCAAAAACAGTTCTCACTCTCGGCGCTGTCGCTAGAGTTCTGTCTGCCGTACAGAGTGTTCTGGGACAGCGATGGGGTAATTTTTATTCATTGCGTTCCAAAGGGAACTACAGGTGCATCCTACCAAGTTGTTTTGAAGAACAATTTCCCTGCATTTCGTGAAAAACGACCAGAATAGGCTGCATGTGTGCTCTTTCATTGCATATGCAATTTTCTAGTGGTCAGATTTGACCACTAGAAAATCAGCTAAAGAAGCGTTCTCAGCGACCATGGAATCATGGCGTCGATGTTGTAAAATATGTGTACGGCTGCAGGAAGGTTATGTAGAGAAATAACAAAAGTTTCACAGATTTGGTGTGACTAGTTTTTGAGAAAAAAAAAATCGGAGGTGTTACAATTTAAACGCACCTCGTATATCAAAACTCCGTCTGGCATTTAGTGAATATCAGTGGATATAATTAATTACAGACTTAAGGCGCGGATCAATCTAAGGAACGGAGTTCATTAATTAAGATGATGTGGGGCGGATAATTAACGAAGCGAATATGTCTTGTTATTTGATTTGGCCCGATTATTATCGGCCGCGAGGGTGTGCACACGTTACAATTGTATTCAATTTGTTGTCTCCGCGATCGCGAGGGTTTGGGATTTACGCGCGAGCATTGATGAATTCCGGTAATTATCCGTGATGAATTACTTAATTCCGACGATAAATCATCCCCGGTGTACGGGCATTAAAACGGTTTTAGATTCGCCGTCGGACAATTGCGATATATGCGCATGAGTTTTTGTTTTGATAAATTAGATTAATTAAAGGAAAGTGCACGAAATGTTTTTTAATTAAACGATTGTGGATTGTGTATTATGATAAATGTATTTTTAATGTGTAAATACAGAATGGATATACGGATATGCACAAGCGTTTATTTGAAGAAAGTTATTAGTGCTTTATTCGTTAAATTTATTTAAAAATTCCCTGACTTTTCGGTAAAAAGGCCGAATTTGCCTGACTTTTTTTCCAATGAATAAAATCCCCTCACTTTCTCGTATTATCCCGGTTTGTCTCCACCCTGACCAACCGGCATAATACGAGAAAGTCAAGGGATTGTATTCGTTGGAAAAAATCTTGGAAAAGTCAGGCAAATTCGGCCTTTTTGCGGAAAAGTCAGGGAATTTTTAAATAAATTTGACGAATAAAGCACTAATAACTTTCTTCAAATGAACGTGTGAAGAAAGGTTATTAGTGCTTTATTCGTCAAATTAATTTGATCTGCACGTAACGCAATCAATTAACGTATATTTTAAATTAATAATAATAATAAATATGCAAATAATACCATCAAAGAAATAAAAAATTATTAGTTCCGTTTGAAGCACGAATTTGACACATTAAATAATATTAAACAAAACACTTTCCCCTTAATTTAAACAACTGATAATTGACATACTAAATTTATTTTACTTTAACCAATTAGTTAAAGATTTGACTAGAAATTAGTGGTTTGTACGCGTGGCGCATGAAGTAAAATTTCGAGTTTAGAAAAGCCTGAAAATTTGGATTTGCTGGGGCGCGACTCGCTTCGCTCGCGCGCCACAGCAAATCCAAATTTTCAGGCTTTTCTAAATTCGAAATTTTACTTCATGCTTAGCCTGGGAGTGGAAACCCTCGTTAGACGATCAATCAGAAACTTATTTTGCAGTTTCCTTTATTGTCAAAATTATAACATAAAAAATAAACGTGTGAAGAAAGGTTATTAGTGCTTTATTCGTCAAATTAATTTGATCTTCACGTAACACAATCAATCAACGTAATTTTTAAATTAATAATAATAATAAATATGCAAATAATACCATCAAAAACATGAAATTTTCTTAATTCCGTTTGAAGCACGAATTTGACACATTAAATAAGATTAAACAAAACTCTTTCCTTTTAATTTAAACAACTGATAATTGACATACTAAATTTATTTTTCTCTAACCAATTAGTTAAAGATTTTACTAGAAAGTAGTGGTTTGTACGCGTGGCGCATGAAGTAAAATTTCGAGTTTAGAAAAGCCTGAAAATTTGGATTTGCTGGGGCGCGACTCGCTTCGCTCGCGCGCCCCAGCAAATCCAAATTTTCAGGCTTTTCTAAACTCGAAATTTTACTTCATGCTTAACCTAGGAGTAAAAACCCTCGTTAGACGATCAATTAGAAGCTAATTTTGCAGTTTCCTTCATTGTCAAAATTATAACATAAAAAATAAACGTGTGAAGAAAGGTTATTAGTGCTTTATTCGTCAAATTAATTTGATCTTCACGTAACACAATCAATCAACGTAATTTTTAAATTAATAATAATAATAAATATGCAAATAATACCATCAAAAAAAGGAAAAATTATTAGTTCCGTTTGAAGCACGAATTTGACACATTAAAGAAGATTAAACAAAACTCTTTCCTCTTAATTTAAACAACTGATAATTGACATACTAAATTTATTTTACTCAAACCAATTAGTTCAAGATTTGACTAGAAATTAGTGGTTTGTACGCGTGGCGCATGAAGTAAAATTTTGAGTTTAGAAAAGCCTGAAAATTTGGATTTGCTGGGACGCGACTCGCTTCGCTCGCGCGCCCCAGCAAATCCAAATTTTCAGGCTTTTCTAAACTCGAAATTTTACTTCATGCTTAACCAGGGAGTGGAAACGCTCGTTAGACGATCAATCAGAAACTTATTTTGCAGTTTCCTTTATTGTCAAAATTATAACATAAAAAATAAACGTGTGAAGAAAGGTTATTAGTGCTTTATTCGTCAAATTAATTAGATCTTCACGTAACACAATTAATCAACGTAATTTTTAAATTAATAATAATAATAAATATGCAAATAATACCATCAAAGAAATGAAAATTTCTTAATTCCGTTTGAAGAACGAATTTGGCACATTAAATAAGATTAAACAAAACTCTTTCCTTTTAATTTAAACAACTGATAATTGACATACTAAATTTATTTTTCTCTAACCAATTAGTTAAAGATTTTACTAGAAAGTAGTGGTTTGTACGCGTGGCGCATGAAGTAAAATTTCGAGTTTAGAAAAGCCTGAAAATTTGGATTTGCTGAGGCGCGACTCGCTTCGCTCGCGCGCCCCAGCAAATCCAAATTTTCAGGCTTTTCTAAACTCGAAATTTTACTTCATGCTTAACCTAGGAGTGAAAACCCTCGTTAGACGATCAATCAGAAGCTAATTTTGGAGTTTCCTTTATTGTCAAAATTATAACATAAAATAAAAGCCGATGTTGTTTATTAGTTCAAATTAAGAACAAGTCAAATTCTTATGCGTTATTTTTGTGTTACTAAACTTTGACGAACAAATTGGAAAAGCTTAAATTATTTTCTTGAATTAATTTCTCATCTGACACTTGGTGAAACATATTAGAATATGTAAAGTTATTAAAATAAAACACTTGGTATTGTTTCACAAATTAAAAATTTTATTCCGACTAGTGAAAATGGTCTAACAAACCGAAACTAGCTTAAATTATACCGAAATTATGTAAAAAAACAATTTTTTAACACAATTGCAAAAGTTTAAAAGGATCAAGAATTATTCAAAATTAGAATTTATTCCAATAAAAAAATACTTATAAAATAAATATAAATGTTTCAAGATAAATTCAAATTCAAAACTATTTGAATTTGAGAAAATAAGCTTACGCTTCTTATAGTTTGCACACTTTAAACATAATATAAACAATTACGAAAAACTATTCGTGAAAATGTAAACAATGTCTTAATTAATAAGACATTGTTTGCATTTTCACGAATAGTTTTTCGTAATTTTTTATATTATAAATGTTTCAAATCAAATTTAATTTTGATTTAATAGTTTAAAATATCCTGTGAAGATATTTAAATTTCGTTTACAGCTAATCAAAGTCTAATTATTTCTGTGTAGATTCTATAAATTTTATTTTGATTTTGATATTTTACAATTGTTTCAAGGGAAACATTCTCTTAAACTCGTCGATTTAATGCATAATTTGTACTTTGGCTTAATATTTCAAGAAAATGCGTTAAGATAATTTCATTTCTTTGAGGGATATGTAAGTGCAATGAATTTCAAGTAAATTCTGTCAATTTCATTTTGATTTCATGAAACTTTGTTTTTTTACAATTTTTTAAACAAATTACGGTTAATCGCTTTTTTACGATATTTAAATTTAGAACTGATGTTTTAGAAAATCTAGTAGAGTATTTAAATTTCAATTATACTTACTTGAGATCGTGTAACATAAAATTATTTTAAACTTTTATTATTCGGCATTTTTACGCTTCAGAGCGTTACTTGACCGTAGCGAACAGGCTCGTGATGAGCGCGATAAGTTTTAACAATTTTGGCATCTTGTCGAATTTTCATCTATCATCATGGATTGTGTATCTATTCGTCAATTTAAGCAAAAATAATAACCAGAAAACTAACCAATTTCAAGTATTTCTTACAACTGTTTATTTAAATACAGGGTGAGGGACGGGAACCAAGTGGTTTTAAAAGAGGTATTAATCTCTCGTTATAGAAAGGAGGTGGCGTTGCATTCCTTGGCTCATGACATTCACTGTCAGTAGTGTCAGTTATCAGGAAATTCGGCATGATTGGTCTCTATTATTTTTTTTTTTTTTCGAACAAAATGGACCGTTCATGTATGCACATTTACTTATATCGTATGTTCAATAAAATAAAACCTCTAGAGTGCCATGGAATAAATAGTAGGTTGGCAGCTTTGAAATTATACATTATAATTATTATGTCTGACGTTTTATATGACAATTCCTAAAGTATGTTGCTAACTTAAATTTAGAAAAAGATAAAATCATGGCCCTCTAGAGATTTTTTTTTATTGAACATACTATACCACTACATTTCCTTATATGTCAAAACCTTATCACAGTTTGTCAATTACATTTCATTTATTTTAAGTTGGCAACTCTGAAATTATACATTATAATTATTATCTCTAACGTTTTATATGACAATTCCTAAAGCGTGTAGCCAACATAAATTTAAAAAAAGATAAAATCATAGCACTCTAGAGGTTTTTTTTTATTGAACATATGATATAAACAAGTATTTAATGCATGCATACTATAAATGTTCCATTGAAGTGATTTGAAGTTACCGCTCAAACGTGTCACAAAACTTTAATTTGCTGCCGTTAAAATAGACATGCTGTCAGTTAGCGGAATATGGCCAAGGCCCAATCCAGTATTATATAGAGATCAGTGGGTTACCGTTACTGTAACAAGTAAGCGTTACGTTGACATAGTGAACACATTTTTCATCCTTCAGTTACAAAGTCAGAATATTGATAGTCAGCATTTGTGGTTTCAGCAAGATGGGGCCACGGTACACGCCGCCAAAGCAACAGTGGCAGTTTTTCGACCCCCGTTTCTAAACCATGTAATTTCAAAATTTGGTGACGTGTTATGGCCTCTCCGAGGCTCTGACTTGTCCACATATAACTTTTTTCTACGGGGATATCTGAAAGTAAACACGTTCATTACCCGTACATTGATACACTGGAAAGTGGCGATTCGTCATCACCCAAATCAGTAGAAATTTGCTACAAAGAGGGGAGACCAATTTTTTTTTCAACGCCTTCAACCTGCAATGAAGACAATTGAAGGGTTAAGGGGAATAACCAAATGAGTCCGAAAAGTCCAGAAAATCGTGTTTGGTGCCATTGTATAGCTTAGAACAAGTATTTTCACGTAGTCAAACTTAACGGGATACAAGCAAATAGTTCGCCAGTTATTCACGGCGAAAAAAATAAAAAACCTATGAAACATACAGAGTTGAATTGAATTTTGTTCCCTTGCAAAATTTCAAAAATGGGACTCATTTGGTTTTTCCCCTTAGTAAAGGGCTAAGGGGAAAAACCAAATGAGTCCCATTTTTGAAATTTGGTCTCCACTCTATTGATTTGGAAAATTTGCTGATGGATTGCCTCTTGCAAGTCTAGCAATGTACGTGGTTTGTCCTTATAAACACGTTCATTCAGGTATCCCCATTGAAAAAAGTCAACGGAAATGTGATATAAAGAAAATACTTAACTTGTTTATACCATAATATATAAAATTACGAAAAAACTATTCGTGAAAATGCAAACAATGTCTTAATAAATAAGACAACTTAAGACGATAAATATCCATTGAAACAACTACTTCCCGTGCAAATACACATCCGGAGTAGTTGTTTCCATGGATATTTATCGTCTTAAGTTGTCTTATTAATTAAGACATTGTTTGCATTTTCACGAATAGTTTTTATATAATTTTATATATTATGTTTAAAGTGTGCAAACTATAAGAAGCGTAAGCTAATTTTCTCGAATTCAAATTGTTTTAAATTTGAATTTATCTTGTTTATACCACTTTTATTTTAATAAAAGTGGTATAAGAAAGTTAAGTGTTTTCTTTATATCAAATTGAAAATGTACCACGAAGTGAACGCCTCCAAGATTCAAGACTCAACGGAAATGGTCATCATATACCAGATTTAATTTTCCGAAAGTGAATAAAAAGTTGAAAATCATAAAAATATGCTAATATATTAAAATTAAAAAAAGTGTTTCTCCTTACAAACAAAATTGACTTGTTTTTTTCTTAAAACCCTATCTACGTCAGATTCAGAGTTATTCAGGGTGGCTCCTTTTGAAATGAAGACTCTGTATAATCGTGTTGCATGGGTCAAGGAATTTGGCGTTGTGAAATACATCAAATGGAGACTTTTTTCATAAAATAAAGCAATTTATTGCATAAATCACACTTTAAAACACACTTCAACTAAACCAATTCCTATTCGAACAACCACACAATAGCCACTTAAACAACTCACGAGTTGAAAAATTACCTTCTCTCCCTCCGGATGATTAGAATACAGCTTAATTGAGTAAATGTTCCGGTGATTTATCGAGCCCTCGTGCACGGTTTTGCGCGATTGTTTAGACAGGCCCGTGAATGCTCTCCTCTTTTTTTTTCTGTTCGAGTGGAAAAAGGTGTTGTTCGTATCATGCTTAATGCATCCGAAGGAGATGGCGGGCCCTTTCTCAGACATGAAATTTCATTTGTCATCCTGAGTTATTTGTTGGATCACCTCCAGCAACTCGGCAAATTTGTTTCCGAGAGGGTAATTATCTATTATAATTAGACGTGGAATTTATGGTTGTGTTTTTTTATCATTAATCATTAAGATAATTAAACAAAGAAATAAAGAAAATGGATTATAATAATGATATATGGGATGTTAGTCTTTAATATTAAATTGTGCATTAAAAAATAATGGTCAATTGTATCTATCATATATCCTGAATTCAATGTTGATAACAACGCCAAATTCCTTGACCCATGCAACACGATTATACAGAGTCTTCATTTCAAAAGGAGCCACCCTGAATAACTCTGAAACTGACGTAGATAGGGTTTTAAGAAAAAAACAAGTCAATTTTGTTTGTAAGGAGAAACACATTTTTTTAATTTTAATATATTAGCATATTTTTATGATTTTCAACTTTTTATTTACTCACTACAATTGTTTCGCTACACTGTAGCTTCTTCAGGTGAAGAAATATACTTTTTTAATGTTAGCTTTCACCCCCTTACCACCAGCCACCCTAACTTTATAGTATTAAATGGGTGGGGTGTGATACCTCACTTTAATGGACCGTCTCTTTCTGAAACAAGTGAATTGATTTGAATTATTTTTCTTTGCTGGATATTTATTTGTATATCCTTTAAAATGAGGTATCACACGATGAGGGGTGCCATTTAAAATTATAAAGTTGGGGTAGCTGGGGGTGAGGGGGTGAAAGTTAAAATTTACAAAATATTGTTTTTCAAGTTCCCCTGTGAAAACAGAATTGACGTATTTTTTCTTAAAACCCTTTCTACGTCAGACCCAGAAGTATTCAGGGTGGCTCCTTTTGAAATGAAGACTCTGTATAATATTAATGTATGAATTATATATTACTAGTAGCAAATATACAAATTCTATAACATTTAAATTTACTATCTATTTTTTTTTTAAAGCATTCAATTTGATGTTTCAAACTAGTGTTTCCACTTTTTGATTTAGCGTGAAGTAAAATTTTGAGTTTAGAAAAGCCTGTAAATTTGGGTTACTGAAATTAATAACTTATTCAACAATAAGAACATAATATATAAAATTACGAAAAAACTATTCGTGAAAATGCAAACAATGTCTAAATTAATAAGACAATTTAAGACGATAAATAAGAAGAAGTTATTTTTTTTCTCAGTATTCAATTCCAACAAAATATATATAAATATCGACAACTAATAATCCATCATCGGAGCACTCTTAAAATTTTTCAAATAAAAATATAAATTTAACTCGGCATATAAAAGTAGAAGTTAGAATCTTCAAAGTCTCTTACAGATAACTATTCTTTTAAGTATACATATGCATACGCTGAAAATTTTACGACATTCGTAAATTTGTTTAACCCGACCAAAAATTTGTTTAACGCGACCAAACCAAATTTTCAGGCTTTTCTAAACTCGAAATTTTTCTTCATGCTTAATCTGGGACTGGAAAACACTCGTTTAAGGATTCAAATTAAATCCTTAAACGAGTGTTTTCCAGTCCCAGATTAAGCATGAAGTAAAATTTCGAGTTTAGAAAAGCCTGAAAATTTGGTTTGGTTGCGTAGCGCGAAGCGCGGTGCGGCCAAACCAAATTTTCAGGCTTTTCTAAACTCGAAATTTTACTTCATGCGCCACGCGTACAAAACACTGATTTTGGGTGAATTTCAAAATATTCTACTAAAGCAATATGCTAAAAACATGTATTCTGCACATCACATCACATCAGTGTTTAGTACGCGTGGCGCATGAAGTAAAATTTCGAGTTTAGAAAAGCCTGAAAATTTGGTTTGGTCGCGTAGCGCTACGCGCTACGCGACCAAACCAAATTTTCAGGCTTTTCTAAACTCGAAATTTTACTTCATGCTTAATCTGGGAGTGGAAAACACTCGTTTGGAAGTTCAATTTTAAATATTTGTAAAAACAACGAGTATCTGAAGATTTACAGCGTATACAGTATATCGAGATATGTATACTTAAAAGAAAAACTCTCCGTATATCTGACATAGCAATAAATAATATGCAGAGTACAAAACATTTTTTGGATACTAGAAAAATTTCAGGGCTGAGAAGGTTAAGAGACCGAAATTAAAGTACCTCTGAAAATGGAGACGTTGATATTATAGTTGCCTGTGTCGAAACTAGTCGGAATAAGGATTTTAATTTGCGAAACAGAAGTGTTTTTTATTCAATACCTATACGTTTTTTTTTTTTGGGTTTGGCTTTTGCCTGGCCTTGGGAACTTGCCCATTAGCCAACATCATTTATATATATTTTTGTATTTGTTTATTTCTTTAACTTATTACTAAATACCTATAACTATATATTTGGACGTCACAACACATTCACACACACCCATGGACTCCGGGACGAATATTTTTCGTTAGAAAAATTGCTCGCCCCGGCTGGGAATCGAACCCAGATCACCGCCGTGAACGATTGGCGAAACCAGTGGATCAACCGCTCGGCCACGGCGGGCCCTTACCTATATGTGAATCATTACTTTTACGCACTAGTGTCCTCTATACTTTTTTTATTATTAATGATAATTTGACCCTGTTATATGCATAGGTTCCCTTCGGTTGTAACTTTGTTATAGTAAAATATAGTCTGTATCTATCAATCTAATAATCATTGCATAATTGTCAGATTTAAAAATCATCGAAAGTCCTACTTTATACACCAGTTACCTAAATAACTATTAAATAATAACAGAGAATTTTGCTATAATGAGTACACCTACCAAGGATTTTTTTAATAATCAAACGTTTTTAAAGCCCCTTCATCATCAATAATTATATTTACACCGACACCGGATTACAATGCAGCATTAGTGGAATTAATTTTAATTATATCGCCGGCCGGCGAAATTAATTAATAACCCGGGTCGATTAGCACAATCAAAGCTTTTTCGCACTGAAATGAAATCAACGAACGCAAATAATACCTTTTTTTCATACATTTGGAAAGACACAGGAAAACATTCATGATGATTATTATTTAGGTAGAAAATACGCATGCAAAGCAGCACCCATTATAATCGTGTTTAATATGAAAACACACTCATACGTTAAATAACAGTGCGTAATTGTTAATTTACCAATGCGTGTTTGTATAAAATGTATAAATCATTATGTATGTGAATGTGAAAAATGAATTACTATTTATAATTGCCTAATTTTATATTGTGTAGATATATGTAATTATATGCACGGCATTTCTCGTTTTTAAATATGTTTTTTTTATTCAGGTTTTAAATTGTGTTTATTAATTAATCATTGTGATTAAAAGTGCGAATCTTTTCGCAATTTACCACAAGTTAGTCTTAGAAAGACTATATCAAACACTCATTGAAACAACTACTTCCCGGGCTAATACCCCGACGGTCATTAAATTATACAAGTGTTTGCTGTTACATACGGTAACCTACTGCAAATGTAACAGTTTGGGTCAAATTATTCAGGCCATCTATAGACGCGTTTCGAGATTTATCTCTCATCAGTATAGCTTTGCCATTTCCTCTAAACAATTTGACACCTTAGACTGGCGGTCACGTTACCGTTCAAATATAAGTATAAATAAAATTGCCAATTCTTGGTTGCAGAATACTTCAAACATTAAAAGTGCGATTCTTTTCGCAATCTACAACAAGTTAGACCATATCAAAAACTCATTGAAACAACTATTTCCCGAGCTAATACTCCGACGGACATTGAATTATACAACAAGTGTTTGCTGTTACATACAGTAACCTACTACAAATGTAACAATTTGGGTCTAATTATTCAGGGCATCTATAGACGCGTTTCGAGATTTATCTCTCATCAGTATAGCTTTGCCATTCCCTCTGAACAATTTGACACCTTAGACTGGCGGTCACGTTACCGTTCAAACATAAGTATAAATGAAATTGCCAATTCTTGGTTGCAGAATACGTGTATTCTGCAAGCAAGAATTGGCAATTTAATTTATACTTCTATCATTGTGGATTTTTATGGAGCACTTGAGCCTAGAGTAAGTCAACTATAACGACTTGTTGCATAAAAAACTTGAAAATATCCAAAGAAAAATGTAATCGTAAATGGCAATAACAATGGCAACCCAATTACCCAACTAAATTGACTTGACTTGTTGCATAAAAAACTTGAAAATATCCAAAGAAAAATGTAATCGTAAATGGCAATAACAATACCAACCGTGCCCCCTGATTTTAGTTCACTCGCACGAGACATGGCATATCGTGACAGTTGATTATCGACCTTATGCTAGAATACAATTAGAATTCAATATGGCGTCGTCGATACATAAGCCGCAGTAGATGGCAACTATATTCAGTATTTTTTTTTTATAAAAAAACGCTGAAATTTATAACAAGCTAATCAACCCTAGCTTGTTATAAATTTCAGCGTGTTTTTATAAAAAAAAATACTTAAAAAATAACGTTTTTAAACATTACACCGTGAATTTTTTCCCCGGTACACGCAATTAAACACATCACTTTTGTGTGGCTAGTGCATCAAAAATGCGTTCACGCGGGAAATTACATTTTCCGCACTTGGTTTGTAAATTACTATTTTTGATGAGAAACTGTTTTTTTTACACAAACCATTAATTTCCTGTGATTATAAATCTCAGTGTATTATCATGTAATTCTTTGAAATCTCTCAGTAATATCCTAACAGGCATATTTTCCCTCTCCGAGAGTATCATCCCTTGATCCGTCTTCCGTTAAGCCCCTGACTTCCGTTATAAAAACAGAGGTCACTCGAATTGGGTTATAATGGAAGAGCGTCCCCGATCATCCCTTCAGTGCTGCCTAGTTCAGTATAATCTACCCTTCTTTATTTTACAAATATGTCACCCTGCTGTTTAAAAAAAGTCCGAAGAACGCTCGTCAAAGAGTTTTCCCTCTCGAGGGAGGAGTGTTAAAGTATTAAGTAACTCTTCTGAATATTTAAACACTCCACAGGTATTTTAAAGAATGAAAACTGTACAGAATAAATTTAATAAAAAAAATCAATTTCTATGATGTTTTAACAGTTGTTTAACAAAAAAAGTTAAAAATGCAAATCCCTCTTTTCAAGAAATAATAAAAGTGCGATGTTTTCGGAATCTGCTTCCATTTTTTTTTTAAATGTAACCCTAAAAACACATTAATTTAATTACCAAATAACTTTGTTAGAACTTTTTATATTGGGTTATAAATACATAAAATGTATAACATAATGCGGACTAAGGGGTAATTTGTAGAAAAGATAAACATATTATGTGGAGTGGCGGAAAGAACAATATTATCATAGACCTGTTTACAGCTAATAATGTTAAGATGTTCGGTAATATAAGTTTATTGCTCGAAATTATTGTAACTGCGGCCGAGTTATATAATATTAAAACATTAACGGTTTGTCATAAAATTCTTGCCATATAACTTCTAATTATTGCATTGTATTCACTCCAATACTCGAGACTCTTTGTATTTATTAAATAAGTACCCCAGCTGTTCAATTACAATGCATCGTATATGAAAATTAAGGAAGAGAGAAACATACAGGGAATTTTTCTTTTAAATATACATTTCTAAATAGGTATGCATTTTGAGGCATTTATTGTTTTTCTTTTAATGAGTTCAATTTGAAGGTGTTAACGAGTGTTTCCATTCCTTAATTAATTTGAAGGTGCTGACGAGTGTTTCCATTCCTTGATTAAGCATGAAGTAAAATTTCGAGTTTAGAAAAGCCTGAAAATTTGGTTTGGTCGCGTAGCGCTACGCGCTACGCGACCAAACCAAATTTTCAGGCTTTTCTAAACTCGAAATTTTACTTCATGCGCCACGCGTACTAAACACTGATGTGATGTGATGTACAGAATACATGTTTTTAGCATACTGCTTTAGTAGAATATTTTGAAATTCACCCAAAATCAGTGTTTTATACGCGTGGCGCATGAAGTAAAATTTCGAGTTTAGAAAAGCCTGAAAATTTGGTTTGGTCGCGTAGCGCGTAGCGCTACGCGACCAAACCAAATTTTCAGGCTTTTCTAAACTCGAAATTTTACTTCATGCTTAATCTGGGAGTAGAAAACACTCGTTACGACTTCAAATTAAACTATTTCAAAAAAACAAACGATTATCGGAAAATTTATATATTTAAAATAAAAATTCCCAGTATGTTTACCAAATGTTAGTGGTGGCAAATGCCACCGTCGGGGATAAGGGTTAAGGATCATTTAATTTAAGATGTTTCGGACAAAAAAATCGAAACCATATATTTGGGCCATAAAAATCGGGCCGAAACGACGACTTAGCGTATCTAGGGCCGAAAAAATAATATGCATAATCTAGACAACCTTTCGCGGAAGGCTATGCAAAAATCTGACAGTGACATTTCAATTTCAATAGTGCGTATGTAATATTAATTAGTAGCGGAAATTATTAGTGAATTAAGAAATCAATTCGTGTAGAATGTCAGAAAAGGGCGACAGCGATGATCTAATGGAGTGTACTCCTCCAGAATTACAAAACATCGCATCCAGTGTCAGCGACAATCTACTGCCGGATAAATCAAGGCAACGATATGAACAAAACTATGCCGTATTATGCAAGTGGAAACTACGTAAAAAGGCGTTAACGAGTGAACGATATGAACAAAACGAAAACGATAATTCTGGCATATTTATCGGAAAGAAGAATAGTAAATAGTGCAACTTTATGGTCAAAATTTTCAATGCTAAATATTATTTGTAAGTTTGTATAAATTATAGACAACTTTTCACGGAATATGAGTAGCTACAAAAATAAACTCTGTTCACTTTCAATGGTGCGCGATAGAAAATTTCCTGCAACACTATTTTTACGTAAGGCAGGCGAAAAAATATTGAGTGTAACTCATGCTAAAATGCTTTAGCAACCCTTCACGTTTAGCAGCCCTCGCTCGCTTCGCTCGCTGGAGCTGCTAAAAGCGGCAGGCTGCTAAAGCTTATTTTCGGCCCTTGATACACTATATACTATTATTTTCACATAAATATTATATGTTCATGCAGTTTGGACTATTTTTGATATTAAAACATTTTTACTGGCGTAAATGTGTGCTACTTTTTAACGAGAGAAAATATGAAAATATCTTTTTTGAAAATATTATTTCTATATCTTTAATTAATTTCTCACTTAACCCGTGGTAAAACATTTTTGAATCTAATACTGGATGATTTAAATTAAATTTAAATAAAAACACTTGGTTTGTTCTACCTATTTGAAATAAGTAAAACAAACCAAGTGTTTTTATTTACTGGATGAGTATTATATTATTTCTAATTGTAAATAACTATACAAATAAGGCAAAATATCATATATTTGGGGCATAAATTAACAAACAAAAAATACAAAACCAAGCTTTAAAGTTTTTTCAGAGTTTTGTATAATTTTGCGAGAATTATTGTTTTGTTTTTTTTTCGTTTCTAAAAATTAACCAATAGTTTTGTTTTAGGAATATGCAGTAAAGCGATCGCTGTACAAACTGTTAGTTTAGTTGTTGTAATAGATAGATGTTTAGAAGTTATTTGATATGATGTGTATACTTAAAAGAAAAATTCCCTGATAAAGGTATATTTTTTTTAATATTTATTTAAATTAATAAACAGAATTTATTTTAATTACAAAAATATTCCACGCCGAGTAAAGAAAATCAGCTAGCATAACAATGTTTTAATACACGTGTGAAATGTATATAAAACAAATTTGAAATACTGTTTCATAATTTTGGTTTCAGTTATTTCTAATTATTCCACTTTTATTTAGAGACAATTTAATTTTTTTTTTTTCCATTTGCGCCACGCGTATAAAACACTGATTTTAAGTGAAGTTCTAAACATACTTCTAAGGCATTGCACTATAGCAATATATTTTAAACTTCACAATATTTCAATGTTCAATACGCGTGGCGCATGAAGTAAAATTTTGAGTTTAGAAAAGCCTGAAAATTTGGTTTGGTCGCGTAGCGCGTAGCGCTACGCGACCAAACCAAATTTTAAGGCTTTTCTAAACTCGAAATTTTACTTCATGCTTAAACTGGGAGTGGAAACACTTATTAGAAATTTCAAACTGAACGCTTTTCAAAAACAACGAACGCCTGAAATTTTACAGAGAACACATCGAGATGTGTATACTTAAAAGAAAAATTCACTGTATGACGGTATAATTTTTTAATATTTGTTAAAATTAATTAACAGAATTTATTTTAGTTAACAAAATATTCCACGCCGAGTAAACAAAAAAAACTGCTAACAAAACAATGTTTTTATACACGTGTGAAATGGATATAAAACCAATTTTGTTTTCAGTTATTTCCAATTATTCAACTTTCATTTAGATACAATTTAAATCAAATATTTTCCACGTAAAAAAACATCAGTGATAACCATATCCATAATTAATAATAAAAATCGGTTAGTTTTCAATAAAATGGGCGTTACCCAAAACATAAAACTTAATATAAAATATCAAGTAAGTTTTATAGGTTTCACTTTCTAGTTAGCTATTTATTTCCGTTGAAATTTATCGCCCGTAACTCGAGTTGAAGTTAAGATATTTTACGATCCTCTCAACTTTAACTCCAGTTAATTGGTGAATAAGTAACGTTACCTGTGGGGCTGGGAGTCATTTCCTTCATGTTGATGTGGACCTGCAGGTGGTATTTCTTGAATAAGTTGGTGAATTTCCTCTGGAGGACGTATTTGGCTGATGTTACGGCTTTGGTGTACTCGCGCGTGCCGAAGGATTTGTAAGGGACCATCATTCCTACGTGAAGCTGGGGCAGCCCGTAGGTCAACGTGGGGACGGAGGGTGTTTGTATTTGCTCTTCCTCAGGCGGGGTTGTTGTGGTGGTCGTCCTAGATCCTCTTAAGCCGGTGCCTAACCTGAGCCCGTTGCCTCTGGCGGTGGTAACGTTCTTGGCACCCCCGGTGCCGACTTTTATCCCTCCGCCTCTTTGCACGTTCTGGTCCTTCCACGCTGGCCCGCCACTAACCACCACAGCGATTAGCAGTGTCAGGAAAAATACAACGCAATGCATTTTATTAAACTTTTTTACGCTAAACATTTATATTCCCAAATTTTATACATTATTTTAAACCTAAACATCCACCACTTATTACAATATATTAACATATAATTCTTTTAAATCCAACCATTTATTAAATACATCTATTTACAATTTTCGCGCGCCCTTGAACTTTTAAAAAAGTTTCCTTCCCCCCGCTCACTCGCCTCCTTCCATTAAAACCACCCCAAAATTATTCTGTTCTTCATTTTATTTTATTTTATAAGAAACTTATAATTTGAACAAACGGATACAAAGTGGGAGTAACGATGCTAAGGAAGGAGGGTATACCCAAACACCAGACACGAGACGCGTCGCGTACAATGGTAAACTGACGTCGAGCGCCGCTTGCAATGCGGAATTACGACGCCCGAACACGGAGAGTCTTGCGCACAGCATCCGATGATGCCCCTTTTTTCCGAAACGCAAATTCGAAATAAAGGCGTGAACTGCGAAATTCGAATTTAAATAATCGCACCGCAAACAAAACGAAACGCGCACCGAAATTTCAATTTCAATTTCAATTTCGATTTTCAACAAGTGTTCCTCATTTGTAATATTAAGCGGAAAGTTTTCGAATGTATCGGGACAGTTGCACAACAATTTTCATTCGAAAGCGTAAGCGGGGAAGTCTCTTTCGGGGTAGGTGCATTAATTTAAGACGGAAAGGCCTAATCAAAAGTTTCGCGAGGAATTTATTGGGAACTATTATGTCGCCGAACGGTATTGAAAGGATTCCCAATTATCTTCGCGTCTTTGACGTCATTATAACGAACAGAAAGTTTTGTTCAGTAAGAAACTTCACAACATTCTATAATTACTTTATCATACACGGATGTACCGTGCGATCATTTAAAACATGATTGAAAGTAGGCTTTGAATTTTAAATTAGATTGGCACCACTGAGTGTTAACACATGGTTAACCATAACCAAGGGGAGCCAATGCTTATGGGAGATCTGGAAATCGAGTAGAAAAGGGGAGACTATGGTCAGGATGTGGGGTACGAGTAAGACAGACGACTACATGCACCAATCATCGGTCTCGCTTTTGAATGCAGCATCCAATTGCTGTTACCAAATATTATATAGAGACTGGCTAACTGGATATATATGAACTATGCCATAACCTGGAATTTATTCGATCATTCAATTAGCATTCTGGGCAACCGCAAAAAAAAGCTAAATTTTTAAATCATAATATAATCGATATTATACCGCTTCTTAAACGCAGAAAACTTATATGCTTGTCTTTATTACATTTAGCGATGAAATATTTTCCAAAAATAGGTGTACTTTAAGCCAGGGGTGACCAACCCGCGGCCCATAGCATCCCTACTAGGGATGTTCGATATATATATCAATATCTTGAAATATCGATATTTTGATGGAAAATAATAGATACTTATTTTTCCGATATATCGCTAATATCGATACCGTGTGCTCGATTAGGTAGATATCATTAGATTCGATACTAGTCATTTGTTAGACGCCATCTATTGTATTTAATTAAGAAAAAAATTTTACACATTTTACATAAAGTAAAAATCGTCGACGCAGGGCTATGTTTTAAAAATAATTACCTGTGTTTAATAAAGTGCTTTTCTATTTCATTCTATTTCTATTTTCGAAAAGAAAAGGTTAGAATGTAAAAAATATCATATTCCAAAAAAAATTGCTAGACGCCATCAAATTTTGAAAGACTTAATAAACAGTATATTTTGAACTTCGCTTTAAATCATTGTTTTATACGCGTAGCGCATAAAGTAAAATTTCGAGTTTAGAAATACCTGATAATTTGATTTGGTTGCGTAGCGCTACGTGCTACGCAACCAAACCAAATTTTCAGGCTTTTCTAAACTTTAAATTTTACTTCATGCTTAATTAGGGACTGGAAAACACTCTTTTGTACAATATTGATAACTTTGATTGACACACGTCCTCTTGATTTAAAAAAAACAATTGACATTTTCCTTTAGATACCTTATTGATCACCCTGTATAAAACTGAACACGCCCATCTTGTAGGTCTCGTCAAAATACCCGAAATGCAAGTATTATACTTTTATGTAGTTGTAGCGCTCTTTGTAAAAAATGTCAACAATTTACGCGAGTACGCTCGCTTTATTTGTATTTTGCAAAACTTGCGAATAACTCAATAACCAATAGTAATACAGAAAAATGGTGCGAATAAAAGTTTTACATAATAAAATTTTGAAATTTTTTTTATCTTTAAGTTTTTTAAGGCCATCCTTTCTCTTGGAGAAAAACGACAATTTGCTGAAATATTCGTAAAAACTTATAATTTTTACAAAATCATGGAACAACTTGGAATTATTTATTGGAATTTGTGTTTTTTTTAACTTCAGGATAAATCAACGTTTTACGCGCCTGGCGCATGAAGTAAAATTTCGAGTTTAGAAATGCCTAAAAATTTGGATTTGGTCGTTGCCGCGACCAAATCCAAATTTTCAGGCTTTTCTAAACTCGAAATTTTACTTCATGCTTAACCTGGCAGCGGCAATCGTCTGTGGCTTTTTTGTCTTTCTCAGTTTTATAAAACAAAATATGCAATATTAATAAAAGCAGTAATAAAATTATGAATAGTAAGAGAAGAAATTAAATTTGTTAATATATCACATAATGATTTTTATAAAAATCCTAAAAATTCACCGAAAGCGTCAACATTTTTAAAATCAACTAAAATCTTAAAAATTTACAACAATTTAAAAATCAAAGCAAATCTTAAAAATCACGAAAATAAAAAAAATATATAATCAACGTAAATCGTCACAAAGTTAACGGAAATCAAAAATTAACCGACATTTTGGAAATTCACTAAAATTCATGAAAGGCGTCAAATATAAAAAATTTATGAAATTCGTCAAAATATTTAATATTCATGAAAGGAGTCAAAATATTAAAAATTCAAGAATGGCCTTAAAATATTATAAATTCATAAAATATTAATAATAAATGAATGCCTTAGAAATTCACTGAGTGTCAAACTTGTAAAGATTAACAAAAATCTCGAAAATTCTCGAAAACTGAAAAGTTTTTTTAAAAATGGACGAAAATTCATGAAAAGTATCAATGTTTTTAAAATTGACGAAAATCTAACAAATTTAGGAATTTTATGAAAAGCTTCAACATTTTTAAAATAACCGAATATTTAGGAAGTTTACAAAATATGTTATGAAAATTTACAGACATTTATTGTCTTAGAAATTCATCATTCAGAAATTCGTCAAAATATTAAAAATTAACGAATGTCTTAGAAATTCATGAAGTGTCAAAATTATAAAAACTAACAAAAACCTTGAACATTCACGAAAACGGCCAATTTTTTTTTTAATTGACGTAATTCTTAAAAAGTATTAATATTTTTAAAATTGAGGGAACTCTTACAAACTAGGAAAACCTTGGAATTGTATGAAAAGCTTCAACATTTTTAAAATTAACGAATATTTCCCAAATTTACGATTGCTAAGAACTTGTGTTGAAGCTCGAAAATCTTAAAAAGTCATGAGCATTAACAACATTTTTAATACTAAGGAAAATCTAAGAAATTCAAGAAAACCGTAAATATATTGATAAATATCTTTAAATTGCATGAAAATCATCAAGATATTAAAAATCAACAAAAATCCTGAAAATTCCGGAAATGCACAGAAACTGCCAGGGTTTTAGGAATTAACGAAATGTCATAAAAAGTATTAGAATATTTAAAATGATTGAAAATCGCTTTTCATGAAATTTCACGATTTTGGTTCATTTTCAAATAATTGGCATCTTTTCATGAATTTTCGAGTTTTTAATTCATTTCAAACTCTACGCTTTTCGTAAATATCCAAGATATTCGATAATTTTTAAAAATTCTGACAGTTTTACAACATTTTCTAGATTTATAATTCTTTCCATAAATTTTTAAAATCTTGACAATTTACGTGAATTTCTGAATTTTTGTTACATTTATAAACATAAATGCGTTTCATAAATACTTCACCATTTTAGGTAATTTTCAAGTTCTTGACTATTTGTGGTGATTATAGGTAAATGTCAACAGTATTGAGTTTAGTGTCATTATGATTTCAATTATGACTATGATTACAGACGTAAACTCGCTTAATAAATAATTAGTCATGTATTTGTGATTAACGCTAAAAAATTCAATTTCAGGTTCTTGAGAAATTCTAACGAGAGTTTTACAATCCCAGATTAAGAATGAATAAAAATTCGAGTTTAGAAAAACGTCAAAATTGGATTTGCCGGGGCCCGCGAAAAAAGAGAGTCGCGCCTCAGCGCCCCAGCAAATCCAAAACATCTACTTTTACATATTAAAATAATTTACATCTCTAATCAACATTGTATGAAAATGAGTTAAATGAAATTAAAACAACCTTGTTATTTGTTTTTAAATGTTACTGTTAATTATCTAACGATGAATTGTTTTTATATCTTTAAACAAAATGTTTATCAATTTTTCCAACACCGAAGTAAAGTCCATTCATTTCAAGGCATTGTAGATTTTATTAATATTTGATGTTCTAAACGTTTATTATAACTAACTAAAGAAAACAAAAATAAAGTACCTTTTCAGATACAGCAATATTATTTCGAATGTGCAGACTTTGTTTTATCCAAAATAAATACATTTTATTTCTTAACAAGTTCTACCGAAATTGTTTAATTTTTTATTTAATTTAACAATTTTTAAATTAAATCCAATTATTTATTTATTTTCTTAGTTCTTAGTTTTTCATATTCAAAAGCAGAAGCACTTTAATTATAAATTTTAGCTTTATTTCATAAAAAAATATTAAACATTGATAAACTAGCGTAATCGCGATTTAGTGGGATATGGCGCGATATTAAATTTTCTGAAAATTTGAAAAACTGTTTCATGCGTAGCATTCTAGTGAGTTTGTGTTAGTAAACAAATTAATGCAAAAAATTACAAATCATCTTAGAAGCTTTAACAATGTGACCAAATTAGTATATTTTATTATATGAGCCGTTTATTCTGAAAGTGGTGTTAAACAATAACAAAGGGATTTTTTAGTATACACTACATGTAAATTGAGTCGCCTATTTCCAAAAACCTATAAATACATTATTGTCAAATGGATATAGGGGTTTTTGGAAATACGCCACTCAATTATCGAATCCCGTCCGGTGGAATCATTTATGAATAATAAATGATTCCATTTGGGTCCATGGATGTAGTGTGAATGTATTGTGGCGTCCAAACGAATTAAATAAGTGTACGAATTAGTTAAAATTAATTGAAATAAGTTAATAAAAATATAGTATGTTGGCTAATATTACAAATAACTAAGGCCAGGCAAAAGCTAAACCCAAAAAAAACACGTAAATGATGTGATATCTCATTTTAAAAAAATGGACTTACACCACTTTCAAAATAAACGGTCCATATGTTGTAGATATTGGAGAAAAAATATAATTTAGGACATGATAAACTAGTTTACAAATTTAATTAAATAACGCTTTTAACTTTTTTGTATTCACTTTTTTCTTTTACGGTGACTAGTTTCGACTCGTCAGTGAGCCATTCTCAAACCAAGTACTTAAAATTAACATTGAGGTCCTTATACAGGGAGTTTTTCTTTCAAGTATACATGTCACAATTACAGCGTATATGCCGTACATTTTGAGATACACGTTGTTTATTTAACAGATCAATTTGAAACCTCAAATGACTGTGCTCCACTCCCAGACTAAGCATGAAGTAAAATTTCGAGTTTAGAAAAGCCTGAAAATTTGGTTTGGTCGCGTAGCGCGAAGCGCGGAGCGGCCAAACCAAATTTTCAGGCTTTTCTAAACTCGAAATTTTACTTCATGCGCCACCGGTACAAAACACTGACATACTACGAAGTTTGAAACACACCGCTAAACTTCACATTGCATCAGTGTTTTGCACTGGTGGCGCATGAAGTAAAATTTCGAGTTTAGAAAAGCCTGAAAATTTGGTTTGGCCGCTCCGCGCTTCGCGCTACGCGACCAAACCAAATTTTCAGTCTTTTCTAAACTCGAAATTTTACTTCATGCTTAGCCTGGGAGTGGAAAACACTCGTTTAAAGCTTTAAATATTTTAATAAACCGAGTGTCGGCAATTGCACAACGTATGCTTATGTATACTTAAAAAATTCTCGTTATAAAAATGTTCGGTGTAAAATTAAGCTCTCTGTATATACCTAAAAAATGTATAAATCAGGTATAAACGCGTCAAACCAATTTACCAATGTTTAATATTTTTTATGAAATAACGGTTGAAGTGAGGAATATTTTATTGAGATAAGTAAAAAGTGTATACTTTCCTTAAAGTATACCTAGGTTAGGTTGTTGCAAAATATTTTATCCCTAAACAAAGATGTAGTAAAATCCACAATATGCCGTGTACTCATTAGCGAGTATCAATTCTGCTTAACAAATATGTAGATGAAATACAGCATTTGAAAAATTCAAATTAGATTGAGTTATTTTTTTATTTTTTCCACCTACTATTTCCGAATTTTGCCAAGTACCATTTTCAGATCAAGATTGTAATAAAAAGCTAAATTTAATCATTCTTGTATGTATTTTTGAGGTAATTTAAATGAGTTTTTAAGGTAATATTTGAATACTGGAAGCCTCTATAAAAAGCACATCGATTGATTCGAATCAAATCAAATAATTACGAAAACCGCATTTTATAACAGCGAATGCTATCATTGTAAACTGCTTCAATTAATTATCGACTGTAAATGTTATGTTTAGGGGTCGATTTTAATTACGCTAAAATAATCCGCGTTTTGTGCGAACAGCCTAATAATCCGAAATATAACCATTTAATTAAATGGGCCGGATTTTTACATTGAAAATAATTCACTCCTGCGCTTAATGCATTAATTATCGATATTTATGGAAGCCATACCGCATAACAGTTCATGTTTTGTTTTATACCAACATAACTACTCTTTAATTTAATACACTCTTTTATTACCAACAGTAAAATTTATAAATTAACTATAAATTAATGGATACTAGAATAAAATGTATACTGTGTAATATAAAATTTATAGTCCGAATAATCAAAAATGTATTATAAAATGTGAATATCCATGAATTCTTTATTTAAATTTACATATCCGGATGTATACATTTTCAGGAATTCGTTGCTTTTATACAAGCGTTCAAATTGAAGCTTCTCACGAGTGTTTCCAATCCTTGAGTAAGCATGAAGTAAAATTTCGAGTTTAGAAAAGCCTGAAAATTTGGTTTGGTCGCTCCGCGAAGCGGAGCGGCCAAACCAAATTTTCAGGCTTTTCTAAACTCGAAATTTTAGTTCATACGCCACGCGTACGAAACACTGAAATATTTTGAAGTTTAAAATATACCGCTAATGTTTGACCTCACGATAATACATTCTACAAATGTTTTTTTTTTCCTCTAAACAAATTTTCCGCTTTCGAAATTCGCGCAATTGGCATTGGGATACGTAGGTATATGAATTGCGAAATACTTAAAAAAATCCATGAATGTAATAAGCAGTAGGTTTTGAACTGCACAATAAGTCAGTGTTTTATACGCGTGGCGCATGAAGTAAAATTTCGAGTTAGCATTGGGATGTGTAGGTATATGAACTACGAAATATATAAAAAAGATCCATGAATGTAATAAGCAGTAGGTTTTGAACTTCACAATATGTCAGTGTTTTATACGCGTGGCGCATGAAGTAAAATTTCGAGTTTAGAAAAGCCTGAAAATTTGGTTTGGCCGCTCCGCTTCGCGGAGCGACCAAACCAAATTTTCAGGCTTTTCTAAACTCGAAATTTTACTTCATGCTTACTCAAGGATTAAAAACACTCTTGAGAAGCTTCAATTTGAACGCTTTATAAAAACAACAAATTCTTGAAAATTTACAGTGTATACATCCGGATGTGTATACTTAAATGAAAAATTCCTTGTATATAAATTGGATATTCACATTTTATAATACATTTTTTTTTAATTTGGATTATTAATTTTGTATTACACAGAATTATTTTTTTTTTTATTATTTCGGACTTTTATAAACTCGAAATTTTACTTCATGCTTAATCTGGGAGTGGAAATACTCGTAAAACACAAATTAATTGTTTTTCAAGAAAAACGAATACCTGCTAATTTACAGCGACCAAACCAAACTTTCAGGCTTTTCTAAACTCGAAATTTTACTTCATGCTTACTCAAGGATTGGAAACACTCGTTAGAAGCAAAAACAACGAATTCCTGAAAATGTACAGTGTATACATCCGGGTATGTATACTTAAATGAAAAATTCCTTGTATATAAAATAGATATTCACATTTCATAATACATTTTTGATTATTTGGTTTATTAATATTATATTACACACAATTATTTTATTTTATTTTATTATTTCAGAATTTTCTAAACTTGAAATTTTACTTTATGCTTAATTAAGGAGTAGAAACACTCGTTAGAAGTTTCAAATTAAAAAAAAACAAAACAGCGAGCTCTGAGAATTTAAATTGTGTACGTTGAGGTATGTATACTTGAAAATTAAATCCATATATAGGACAAATTTACTCAAGTGTAGCTAGGTAAAATTTTACTATCAGCAATTTTGACGAACATTTCTAGAAATATTATTTTATCTAACCAAATTTTCCGCCATTAAAATTTTAGCAATTTGCTTTGAAATATGTAGGTAAATATACGATATATCAAACATTTAAAAAAAATCCAGTATATAATAAGCAGTATATTGTAAACTTCACAATATGTCAGTGTTTTATACGCGTGGCGCATGAAGTAAAATTTCGAGTTTAGAAAAGCCTGAAAATTTGGTTTGGCCGCTCCGCTTCGCGGAGCGACCAAACCAAATTTTCAGGCTTTTCTAAACTCGGAATTTTACTTCATGCTTACTCAAGGATTGATAACACTCTTGAGAAGCTTCAATTTGAACGCTTTATAAAAACAACAAATTCTTGAAAATTTACAGTGTATACATCCGGATGTGTATACTTGAATGAAAAATTCCTTGTATATAAAGTGGATATTCACATTTTATAATACATTCTTTTTAATTTGGATTATTAATTTTATATTACACAGAATTATTTTTTTTATTTTATTATTTCAGACTTTTATAAACTCGAAATTTTACTTCATGCTTAATCTGGGAGTGGAAATACTCGTAAAACACAAATTAATTGTTTTTCAAGAAAAACGAATGCCTGTTAATTTACAGCGTATAAAGCGGTATATGTATACTTAAAATAAAATATATCAAAAATACGTAGGCTAAAATAAACAATAATATAAATAAAATGTAAAAAAACAATAATATAAATAAAACAAAATAAAGTAACCAATTAAAAAATAATTAAGGAAAAAATTTAATTTAGCATCAGAATAAAGTATTTAAGTTGAACACTAGAATTCTATACGAAATAATTAAAAGACGCAGGAATTTTCCACCCACTTAATAACTTTTACCTTAAATAAGATGAAATATTACTTGAATCAATGCGATTTATCATCATAAAACGTATTGTTTTTCAGTCCATCATCGTTAAACCTAAACATATTCTATTCTGGCGGATGCGCCGGGCGCATTTATTTTCGTTTTAAAATTACATCATTCATATCAATCGATTTCCTGGAGCGCTTTTTGAAAAATTACCCAATACACAATCTAACCCGTAACATACTTGCAAAAGGTGAAGGGAAAAATATAAATAAAAAGAAGAAAAAACAACTCGATCAAATATAAGGAACGGGAAAAAAGAAAAGGAAATTCGTCTCGAATGTGTGCGTGTGTGTGAATGAGTATTGATCTCGAATGCATTTGTACGGGAAACGCCGAAATATAAAATATAGATAAAAAGGCTAAAAGCCGCCGAATATAACGGGGCATAAATGAAAAATGAGACCGAATAAACGGGTTTTCTGATAGGACGATGGCGCCCCGCATTCGCCCAGAGAGTGGAAATTATGTGCAATATTAATGATGCAATAATATTTTTTTAAATCTTCTTCAGGCGACAGCAGCGATGTTGCTTTGAGCTCTGAAAATTATGATACCATTCGCTATACGAGGGCTGTCTTTTAAGTTTTGCATATAGAGACAAAAAACAAAATGAAATAAAAAAAAAATTATTTCATTTTTTCCTACGACAGCTTTACAAAACTTCCCTACGACAGCTTTTTTTTCCTACGACAGCTTTACAAAACAGACATATCGTTGCAATACCTTTGCATTGAAAGTTATTAATTGTATATTTATATTTTTACAAGTAATGTCACGCTTGAAAATTAATTTTCAAAACTATTTTTGAAAGTGAAATCCTCAAACGTCAGTGTCAAAATTATTAAAATAAAATGAGTAGTGCCGAAAAACAATTAACGGCGCCGCCGTTTGGTCGTAGGAAAAGCAGAGTGTTAAACGCGTTCTGAAACGACATTGCATGCTCATACCTTGCATTTACTCACCCTGCGGGCTCGTAAATGCAAATTGGTATTCGCAAGCAAACCGAAGGTTTTAAAACTCGTCGAACAATCTACTATATTATTTTTCAAAGTATTCTCCTTGAAGATTAATACACTTTTTCATTTGTTCGAAGCAATTATTAAAGAAGTTATTTCACTTTTAGATGACACTGCTCATACAGCTGCTTTATATGCTTCGAATACGTCTTCTTGTGACTGACATCATTGTCCACGCAGTCCATATTTGGTGTTTGAAAATGTAATGAACTCGCTAGGAGTTAGGTCGGGACTGTTGGATGGATGGATGGTCTATATTTTATTGCTTCTGAAACTCACTTGTTTTTCGAGCTGTATGGTAACTTGCATTATCCTGAAGTAGGATGATTCGCCGCTTAGCGTTGGTTTTACGGGACATGGCACTTACTTTAAGTAAACAAACGGTTACATGCCAATCAGCATTAACCCATTAAGCGCCATTGATGCATACACGCAACATTATTAATTTTTGGTTATTAAATTACTAAACAAATTAATTTGATATATTATATTATTTGACCTGACTTGAAAATGTATGAAGCAAAATGTAAATATTTTGTTATTTAAATATTTCGATTGTTACTCATTTAAAAAAAAATAATGTGAATGTATTTCTAACTTCACAATATTTCAGCGTTTTATGCGCGTGGCGCATGAAGTAAAATTTCGAGTTTAGAAAAGCCTGAAAATTTGGTTTGGCCGCTCCGCTTCGCGGAGCGACCAAACCAAATTTTCAGGCTTTTCTAAACTCGAAATTTTACTTCATGCTTAGTCTGGGAGTGGAATCACTCGTTCTAAACTTTATACTGCAGGTTTTTATATGAAATCGATGAATGCCTGAAATTTTACAGCATATACACTATGTGTATTTAAAAGAAAAACTCACAGTATTTAATACAATAAGTCATTCATAGATATCAAAAAAGAAGTGCAGAATTTTACCTAAAATCAAATTTTAGAGTTATCTCTATAATTGGGTTAATTGTCCTTTTATTATACTACGTGGTATATCCACAAAGTAAGTTTTATTTGAATAATTAAAGAAAAGAAATACATATTCAAAAAAAAATTGTGAAAAAGTCGTTGAACCTTAAGCTGTTTTTCGATATAACTCCCACCATTTTGTAGGCACTTGTCATAGCTACGCACAAGCTTTTGTATTCCCTCATTATAAGAAGGTAATGTCAACCAAGTAACAACATGTTTTTTGATCGCATTGTTATTGTTAAACCGCTTGCCACCAAGACTCGTAGAGAGAGCAGAAATTGTACACTCGGTTTTCGGTTTTCGTGAAGCATTTCTTTAACTGCAGCAACCAGTTCATTACTAGTCAAACATGGACGTTCACTTCTTTCGTCATCATGCACATTATCACGTCCTTTGCATCCTTCATTCACAAGAGATCAACATCGCATTTTCCTAGTTGGTTCTCGAAATCTCTTATAAGTTTAATTAAAGAAAAGCGAACAGCTCACAGAAATTTTAAACGGTCAGGCTCTAGAAATGATTACTCAATTTTTTCTAATTTACGTGCTGTCTGCAAAGATGCTATTGTTGAGGATCACATAAGTTATATCGAGGATGTTGAGAGGAGTATACCTTATGATATGAATATATTTTGGAAATATTGTAAATCTAAAATGGCAGTGGCAGAGGTCTTCCATCCAGTATGGCATATGGAACGCGGGTCGCAAACTCGGTTAATGGCATAGCGGATCTATTTGCAGACTATTTTCAAAATTCATATTCATGTCCAACTACCATTGGTCCTGAAGTTAGTGAGTTCAATATTTAATAACTTACAGTTTAGTGAAACAGATATTATGGAATGCCTATCTGAAATTAAAAATGGTGCTGCACCAGGTCCTGACGGAATACCGCCTGCCTTGATAAAAGCCTGCGGATCGACTCTGTCTTTACCTCTTACTAAATTATTTAATCGTTCTCTAGGAGATGGATTCTTCCCATCTCTTTGGAAGCGATGCTACACTGTCCCGGTCTTTAAATCAGGCATAAAGGCATGTGTTGACAATTATAGAGCGATAGTTATTCAATCATGTTTTCCTAAATTATTAGATAAGTTGGTTGCGAAGTATATGTTAAACATTTTTAAGCCACTTTTATCTGAGCAACAACATGGATTCTTTCCATCAAGATCTACTGCTTCCAACTTGTTTGTATACTCCAATTTCATTACCGACGCGATGGAGGAAGGGGCAGTGGTAGACTCGATCTATACCGACTTTAGTAAGGCGTTTGACAGAGTTAGCCACTGTAGGCTTTTATACAAACTTCGAATGTATGGTGTTGCTGGGTCCATGATTGAGTGGCTCCGGTCGGTCATAAGTTGTAGACAACATGTGGTGAAAATAAATGATGCAGTTTCTGGTTCTGTAATAAATGCAACTTCAGGTGTGCCCCAGGGTTCTCACCCTGGACCATTGCAATTTCTCATCTTTATCAATGATATTGGTAAAGAAATTCAATCAAATGTTTTGCTTTATGCAGATGATATGAAGCTGTATCGTAAAATCACCACCAGTGACGATTGTCGCATCTTGCAGAATGATCTGGATTAGCTTATTATATGGTGCTCCAGTAATGATTTGCATTTGAACACAACTAAATGCAAATATATTCGTTTTTCAAGAAAACAAGGGATCTATTTACCGGCTATCTATTTTCTAGATAGTAATCTTTTAGAGAGGGTTTATAAAATCAATGATTTAGGCGTTCTACTTGACTGTAAATTTCAATTTCATGAGCACTTAGATTTAATTATTGCAAAAGCATTCCAAAGAATTGGTTTCATACGGCGTATTACTATACATTTCAAATCTATCCGTACTTTAATGACATTATACTCCACCTTAGTCAGACCAATTCTAGACTATTGCTGCATAATTTGGTCACCGCACTATCAATGTCACATTGATAGATTAGAACGTGTACAACGTAAAATGATAAAACTCATTTGCTACCGGTCAATCCTTTCGTACGATAGTAATAATTATGACCTACTTCGTACATATCTCGGTTTGTTGTCTCTTGAAAAACGAAGGATTTATTTTATGCTATGCTTCGCATATCGTATACTGAATGGACTAATACTTTGCCCATCCATTTTGTCGTCTATTGGCATAAACGTTCCAGTTCGCTCAACCAGACAACAAAACTCTGTATGGCTATAACAGCCCACAAAACAATTTAATAAGATATGTTAATTCTTATGGCGAGTCAATAGATTTTTTTGGTGTCTCGTTGAACCGTTTTAAAAGACTTTCTTTAAGACCGATTAACTCCTCTTAATGTCCTTTATATAATTATTTATTTGGTCCTCTTTTATTAGATGTAACTTCTGTCTCTGACTGTATTCATTTGTACATTTTTTGTTTGTTTTTGTATTGTTTTGTGATTATTGTGTATATATTGTTGTATTTTTAATGGTCTCCCGTAATAAAGAATATATATTATATCAAAAAAAAAAAAGAAAAAAAAATGTGATAAGTGATTCAATCGTAAGGAGATATGTGAACATTTCCTTACCATTAAATCACTTATCACATTTTCTCCATACACCTCACAAATCTATTGATAAATGTGGACCGGCATTTTTTTCGCATTGAGGAAAGGAATTGCAGACCTTACCTCATAAGCAGCGAGATTTTTTTTTAATCGCCATTTCAAACATGCACTACCAAGGGCACATAACAGTCAGCTAACTCATATTAACGTCAACTTCTTCTTAATAAGTTATGTTAAGTATCCCGCATTCCGGTCGCAGCGCTGCGGTGGCAAGAAATACCAACGGAACTTACTTTCTGGATACACCACGTATATAATTTTTTTGAGCTTCCGTTGTTAAACCGATTAAATACACCAATTGACGCGGGCCGCCGTTGCTATTTTGTTAAAAGATTTGGTATCCAACGGTAAAATAATTTTCTTATGCTCAATTGTTTAAGGAGAATCTTTTGAATAGAGGTCTTCGAGATACCCAAAGTCGCCTCTATCTCGCGATATGTCACATGCCTATCTTCCCTTATTAGTTGGTGCACAGTATGAATTTTTTCCTGAGTGACTGCTGTTTTTGGTAGACTTGATCTGGGTTCATCGATGAGGTTAGAGCGTTCACGTTGGAATTCACAATACCACCTGGATACCATCGATTGATGTGATGCTTTACTACCAAAAAAAAAATTACTCGAAAAGATAATCTTGCTGCAAAAATTTCCTCCGAAAATTGTAAAAAATATTGCGATAAATGTTCTCGGCTTAACTCCATTTTAACGATTAAACGTCAACTTTAAATAACTACTGTAGCTAAATGACATTAGATATCTAGATAAAACTTTGAATATAGAATTATAAAATAATGAAATTAATGGTATGCATGGAAGTATTATTGTTGCGACTTTCAAAAGGGCTATACGCAAAATTTAAAAGACAACCCTCGTATTTTATAGGAGTATTAAATAACTTTATTATTATTAATTCAGAATTTTTTGTTTTTTTTAATAATAAAAATGGCGATGTCGATCATAGCATTTTCCCCGTAAAATATGCGCGGGACCGCGGCAGCGCTCGTTTTTACGATAAAACATTAATTTATTAACAACTTTTTTTTATTCTGCATTTTCGTGCTTCCGGACCGGTAGCAGATTGACGGGTGAGCCATATTACGTAGGAATTCCAGAGGGCATGGCCCCCTCTGAAAGCCGCGATGAGCCCGCAAATATTTGACATTTTTGACTCCGAGAAAAACTGACAACACTCTTTGTTAAAGGATAAATGTTTCACCAAGTGATAAATGAGAAAGTTGTTTAGATATTTTTTGTACATTCCTCCTTGAAGATGACCAATGGTCTAAACTAATCGGAGAAAATATAAATAAGTAAAACAAACCAAGTGTTTAAATTTAAATTTAATTTAAATCATCCAGTATTAGATTCAAAAATGTTTCACCACGGGTTAAGTGAGAAATTAATTAATGATAATGAGAAAGTTATTCAAGAAACACTTTTTGTATAACAAAAACACAACATTTTTTCTGAACTACGGATTCATATTATTACAAATGTTTGACTGAACTTTCAGATAATGAACATTTAATGGTAAATTTAGATTACAATATGTGGAATGTATAATGTATAATTCTCGTTTTCGTGTAAGGATGTGAAAGTTGTTTTGGGGAGCTTGTAATTTATAACGAGCCGGCAGTAAATATTTGTTGGCTTTATGCTCAGGGCGGTTTGCCGTGGTCATATATTTCACCCTAATTCAATAAATATTCATTCCGTGACCTCCCAACTTTCTGCTGGGATGTTTTGCATCGGATTAATCTGCTGGGGATTGTCTGGACAATCAGGACAAATATCAATTCAAATTGAAATTAATTTACCACCTAACTGAACACAATACTTATTGAATTGAGAAGCTGATTACAAAAAAGGATCAAGAACAGGATTTTAAGACAAAGAAAAGGATTTTAAGACAAAGGAAGTGATTTTAAGACAAACACAAGGATTTTAAAACAATACACTTACAAAATATTCCTTAGTTTAAACCAGGGTTCGGCGATATATATCATTTAATATCTATCACAATATTTATCATGATATATTTACATGGTGTTAATTAACCCATTAACGGCCGAGCAATTATAGAGAAAACTCTAAAAGTTGATTTTATGTAAAATTCTGCACTTCTTTTTATGGTATCTATGAATGACTTCTTCTATTAAATACTGTGAATTTTTCTTTTAAATATACAAATTATTTTTCTCGTGATTAAACTTGAGTTTTTAAAAAGGATTTTATTATCAAAACTACGTCTTACATCAAGCAGAACAAATACAAGACTGAATAATTATAATATGAATTACAATACAGTACACTTATCTAAAGAGAGTAATATAAGAAGCTGATTACATTATGCTGATGCATGCGTGCATATGCATCCTAGACAAAGGAATAAGAATAATTATATAAGAGAATTATATAGGGTGAGCGATAGCTAACTCCTCCCCCCTTAAATTTAGGACCCCCCGGAAGATGGAAATCGATTGATGTAACTTCTGGTGGTTGTGTCGTATTCGGCAGCGTCTTTAAATATTCCGGTTTTAAGACAAGAATTTGTTGTACGACTAGGGGTGCAACTGGGGGTACAACTGGTACACCAGCAGCTTGGGGATTAGGATTAGCCATTTTTCTTGTTTTACGTTTTTTAAATATATTCCTAATCAGTTTGAGTTTGATTGTTCTAAGTTGACTATTTCGTGATTTTGACGATTTAGCAACGCGCTTGACCTCTAAAAGACTTAAGTACTTACAGATAATAAATCCTGTCCATGAGCTCTCGATGATTCGCTAGCTGCAGGGACGATGTTGAACTTGTAGACGAGACGGATGGCGGATGTCTTGATTTTTTAAGAGTCCGTTATCACAAGTCACAAAGTTCACAAAATTCGTTCTCCCGATAAATCGTAAACACGAACCAAATTGATATTCACTCAAATTGATCGGACGATCCTACCGACTGCGCCAATTATTTTTCTCGTGATTAAACTTGAGTTTTTAAAAAGGATTTTATTATCAAAACTACGTCTTACATCAAGCAGAACAAATACAAGACTGAATAATAATTATATGAATTACAATAAAGTACACGTATCTAAAGAGAGTAATATAAGAAGCTGATTACATTATGCTGATGCATGCGTGCATATGCATCCTAGACAAAGGAATAAGAATAATTATATAAGAGAATTATATAGGGTGAGCGATAGCTAACTTACATAGTGTATTTGCTGTAAAATTTCAGGCATTCGTCAATTTCATCTAAAAACGTGCAGTATGAAGTTTAGAACGAGTGATTCCACTCCCAGACTAAGCATGAAGTAAAATTTCGAGTTTAGAAAAGCCTGAAAATTTGGTTTGGTTGCTCCGCGAAGCGGAGCGGCCAAACCAAATTTTCAGGCTTTTCTAAACTCGAAATTTTACTTCATGCGCCACGCGCATAAAACGCTGAAATATCGTGAAGTAATAAATACATTCACATATTTTTTTTTTAAGAGTAATTATCGAAATATTTAAATAACAAAATATTTACATTTTTCTTCATACATTTTCAAGTCAGGTTAAATAATATAATATATCAAATTAATTTATTCAGTAATTTAATAACCAAAAAATAGTAATGTTGCGTGTACGAATCAATGGCGCTTAATGGGTTAATGTAAGGGAAATTATTTACAGGGGGATTCCTCGTCTGATCATAACAAGAAAAGTTCCTATTAAGTTATGCTCTGAAATGCTTATTTTTTAAAATGTTGAATTGTTATTTATTTAAAACAATTTAAAAAAATTCCCTGTACAATGTATTTTTAAATTTTGAAATTACATAAAAAAAATGGTGAAAATGTAATTTGTAATGAATACAGAAAAATACTCATCTTTTTATATTAATTTAACAACTATTACTTTTTAGGGCTTAGGTCGAAGGAAAGTTGGTGAAATTGAAAATTTTAATGAAAACTGGGAAAAATGCCTAGGCTAAAGGACTTAGATCAATGGGTTAATTGATTTTTGGTTGTGCAATAAATTATTATTAATTAATTATTTGCACTATGATTTTAAAAGAAAACACTTGGTTGAGTTGCACCAATATTTTGCTTTTTTATTATAACTAGTTTCGACATTGAACTCAAGGAATACAAAGTGTTTTTAAAATCATAGTGAAATTTATTTCATCACGTGAAAGATAAAAAACGTATTTAAGATAATTAAATAAACGTTCTGTATTTTCAAATTACCGGTTCAATCAAAACATTCATAAATTACATTAAAAATTAAACGTTTAACAAATGTAAAATGTAATTAACACTAAAAAATATTTAAGTAGAAACAGATGACTAGAGTGGGCGAAATTCACCAACATGAGACGGGGTTTATCTTCTTAACATGTCAATTAGGACAATGTTACAGTCTAAGTATATAAGCCTGGTCTGGAATATATTTGTTTTAGGATTTTAGCCGTAATCGAAACTTGATGTAAATTTGATAGCGTTACCCAAACTTGAAACTCGAAACGATTTTTTCATGAAATTTATCTTATAAAAAAACTTCCAATTTTATTTTATACAATAATAATTCAGGAGAAAGATCTTGGGTAACACGATATTGTTAATAATGAATTAATTAAATGATAAGAAACTAATAATTTCAGGATGTTATAGAAAGATATACGGGGATTTTTTATTTCAAGTATACATATCATAATGTGTATGCATTTCATGGCAATCGTTGTTTTTTTAATGAGTTCAATTTTAAGCTAGTAACGAGTACTTGCACTCCTTGATTAAGCATGAAGTAAAATTTCGAGTTTAGAAAAGCCTGAAAATTTGGTTTAGTCGCTCCGCGAAGCGGAGTGACCAAACCAAATGTACAGGCTTTTGTAAACTCGAAATTTTACCTCATGCGCCAGGCATATAAAACACTGATTTAGCATAATGTTCAAAATATACTACTTTAACATATTGCTTTTCCAGTATACCAAACCAAATTTTCAGGCTTTTCTACACTCTAAATTTGACTTATTGCGCCACGCTTATAAAATGTTAGAAATACACTTAAAAATACATTTTTAAAATAAGTATTAATCAAAATATCTAAAAAACAAAATATTTACATATTCTCAAGCCAGGTCAAATCATTTTAGGTTGTTAAAAAAAATTTCATTAAAATGCTTTTGTTTGAATTTAATAACTTTGTTTGCAAGTTATCAAAATATAATTTTTTTATTTGCAAATAAGCTCAATGGCTCTTTTAAATAATATAGAAAGTTTAATTTAAGTTTATGTAGTTTTTTTAATAAAATAATTATGAATTTAAAAAAAAACGACTTTTTTTCCGAACAACCTTATACAATGTACCAAATTAACTTATTTAGTAAATTAATAAACAAAAAGTTAATAACGTTGCGTTGTTACATAAATGGCGCTTAATGGATTAACACACTTTTTTCAAATTTAGTGGATTTTTTCTTTATGAATGAATAAACTAGTAATAATTATTTTAATTTCCTTCTTTCAAATCTTCATAATAATTAAAGTGTTCAATAACATGTCAACGAGTTTACAAAACCCGTTATATTTTACTATAAAATTAGAGAATGAATTATATTGGACAAACCGGCAGATCTTTCGAAATCAGAATGAAAGAACATAAAAAATCTGTTCTAGATAATAAACCAACAACTGGCTTTTCCAAACATTGCATCGCATTCAATCACTTCATTAATCCGCATAATTTTAAGATTTTGCATTCAGGTAATAAGGGATACGCACTAAACCTCAAAGAGGGCCTGGAGATTAACAGGGCCATAAAAATGGGGAAAAATATCGTAAACGACAACCAGGAGATTTGGAATTCCCCAATTCTGACTTCTCTTATTACCTGAAACTAAAATATTGTATATATACTTAGGAAATAATTTTTTCTGTACATTCCTTTGAAAATGGTCTAACAAACCGAAACTAGTCGGAATAAAGATTTAATTGTGAAACAATACCAAGTGCCTTTCCTTTAATTAACTTTACATAGAGAATGTCTGTATCTTTGAATGAATAAATAAATTAATGTTTGAGATAGCAAGAAATATTTTATCTCTACTTTACTAATATAATATTAAGTAAACAGATGTATTATAATGTAAATTTTAACTTATTGCAATTTAGTTACAGAATGATTGAGCCGAATTTCATTTTATTCATATTCATCTGGGAATTTCGACACCAGAAATGGGGTTCCGTCTCGTGAAGTAAAACGTGTGCCCCGGAAAAAGTATGAGTGGAATATAAAATCAAATTTGGTGTATACATATTCGTGGACGCACGAGGGGCGTTCTTTTTTTTGGGCTCGAGACACATGTTTTCCGCGTAAAAAGGGCATTATGCAAAGATGAAAAACACGAGATCTCTTATCAAGCGTTTCATTTTTATTAATGGGTTTATAATTTTAATGGGCAGGGACGTTTATTTGAGTTATTGCTCTTATCAGATTTTCCGCTTGAAATGGAAATTATGAGGTGCTTCATTTATTAGTTAAGGAAAGGGTCTCGGAGAATGGTTGTGGGGGCTTAATTTATTCTTACTTACTTGTATCTATCAGGTTTATAATTTCTTTATTCTATATTTAAATATTAGTCTTTAATTTGTTTCTCGTTGATTACTTAGTAAAACATAGGTTCTTAATAAAATTTACTTGGATATTAGGAAAACAAACCAAATGAATTCAATTAGAAACCTTTATATTGAATATTTAATTGAATCCTAGCCCATTAATGGCTAACTCTAAAGTAGATTTTAGGTAAAATTCTAAGTTTGATTTTATGATTTCTATGAATGACTTATTATATTACATACTGGAAATATTTATTTTAAATATGCATAACTTTTATTAAAACACTTTGAAAATTTCTTCAACACTTTAAAGTGTTGGAGACAGGTTCTAAGTGTTTTGAGTTATAATTATCTTCAAGTAACTCAATCAATTCAAATTTAAATATACATAATCTAAACGTTCCAATTTAGACATTCGTCGATTATATAGGTCATTTGAATTTTATATTAATTGTCAATTTCAAAATGTTAGTGAGAAATCACCAGGTATAATAAATACATTTTATTCAATCACCCTTAAAAGTTACTAAATTCTGTCATTAATGTGAGGTTATTTTTTGCGGCCACTACTATTTTACACTTCAACTTCACTGCTTAGCTCATACTTTTGTAAAATTCCAAAAACTCTAATAGTTAATTACTGCAAAATTCATTAAATTTAGTTTAGTAGAAAATAATAATTGAAAAATAAATACACAAAACTTACAAAAACTGTGTATGAGGAGACATGGGTTGTGGCGAAAGTGGGGAAGGAGGTGTCGGGGTGTTTTAGAACGTGGGAGGGTTTGAGGCAGGGGTGCTCGCTGAGCCCGATGCTCTTTAATGTATATTTGAGTGAATTGGAAGAGGTGATGAGGAAAGGGCAGGCGGGGGGAGTGGTGATGGGTAAAAGGAAGATATGGATGCTGGCGTATGCGGATGATGTGGTGTTAGTTGCAAGAGAGTATGAAGGGATGAAAGAGATGTTGAAGAGAGTGGAGAGGTTTATGGATAAAAAGGGAATGAATGTGAATGTAGGGAAAACGAAGTGGGTGAAGTTTAGAAATAAAGGGAGGGAGGGGAAGGTGAAAGAATTGGAGTGGAAGGGGGTAGTTATTGAGAGGGTGAAGAGTTTCAAGTATTTGGGGTTTTGGTTTAAAGGAACGGGAGGGTATGAGGAGCATGTGAGGTGGGTGCAGGGTAAGGCGAGGAAGGCGTGGGGAATGGCGTGGGGCAAGTGGGGGAAGTGGATGGGGAACAATGTGACGGTGGCGTGTAAGATATGGGATGCGTATGTAAGAACGGTGCTAATGTATGGAGTAGAAGTGTGGGGGACGAGAGGGTACGAGGTGATAGAGAGGGAGCAGATGTGGTTCCTGAAGCACATGTTGGGGGTGGAAAAGTCCACGCCGAGCTACATAGTGCTTCAGGAGACCAACAGAGAGAGGCTAGAGTGGGAGGCAATGGTGAGGGTGGTGAGGTACGAGATGAGATTGTGGGAACTGGATGAGGAGAGATTGGTGAAGGATGTATGGGTGACGAGTGTGGGTGGGGGTGAGGGTAGATGGAGGGGGGAGAGGAGGAAAATGTATGAGAGGGTAGGGCTGTCGGAGGCGAAGGTAATGGAATGGCTAGGAAATGGGGTGAAGATGGATGAGTGGGTGAGGGGGAAAGGGAAGGAGGTGGAAGGGCAGGAAAGGCAAGAGTGTATTGACAGATGTCAGTATAATGATATGTATGGGAGGTGGCAGGTGTATGGGAGGGTGCCGAAGTATTTGATAAGGAAGGGATGGAGTAGAGAGGATAGGGTGATTGTGGCAAGGGCGAGGTGTGGATCGGAGGAGAGAGGAAGGAAAGTATGGATGGGGGAAGAATATGGAAGGTGTGTGTTGTGTGGACAGGGGAGGGATACGTGGGGACACTTGGCGGAGGAATGTAAGGGGGTGAAAGAGGAGTGGCTGGGAGCGATAGGGAATAGAAGGGTAGTGGAGTGGATGAGGGAGGATGGGAGCGGGGTAAGGACGTTGGAAAAGCTGGGGAGGGAGAGGGAAAAGAGAAGGGAGGGTAAGAGGGATATGGGAGGGTAATGAGATAAGCTAATGTAAAGGTAAATGTAATGTAAAGTGTGGAGATATGCCAATAAAGGTCTTTATTTTTTTTACAAAAACTTTCATTTCGAGTTAAGAAAAGCCAGAATTTGGATTTGGACCAACAATACAAATTCTGGCTTTTCTTTAAAGTTAAGAATATCCTACCCATTTAATAAAAAATAATCACAATTGTTGAATATTCTTCAGACTTTTTTAAACTTTTAGTTTTTTTTTTCAGCACATTTTTGCAATTTATTATGTTTCGACATTTCCAACAATTTTGACATTTTCAACAATATTGAGAGTTTTTTACACTTTTCAATAATTTTCATTTTTTACATTTTAGGATCATTTTGACATTTTAAATAATTTTAATATTATCAACAATTTCAACAGTCTCGACAATCGATGTGTCATATTTTCCCTTAACTTAGAGTTTCGTTGATTTTTAAAATCTCAGCAGTTTTCGTGAATTGCCTAAATTTTTGTTTAGTTTAAAAATATTAACGTTTCTAATGACTTTTCAAGATTTTCCTTACTTTTTAATCTCATATAGGAATATTTGTTAGTTTTAACAATGTTGAAGTTTTTCATAAATTATATCTGTGGATTTTCAAAACTCTAACGATTTTCCTGAATGCTAACACTTTTCATAAATTTTCCTTAATGTAATGGGGTCAAAGCTCCTCTATTTTCTGTCTCTCTTTCAAAATAATCTAATAAATTTGCAACAAACTTCTGGGACAAAGATCGCAATCCTTATCTTTCACGCTCATTGTAACAATAGCAATTGATTTGTTTTTTTTTTTATTTTAAAACATAAACAAACCAAACGTTTAAATGTTAAAATTTTATGTACAATGTTAGTTAAATCAACATCTAATAAACAGACAGTGCTTGTTCTCCCCACTTGATAAAATTAATAACATGCGATCATTTAAAACGTGATTTAGAGTACGCTTTGAATTTTAAATTAGATTGGCACTACTGACTTTTAAAATATAGTTTACCATAACCTCAAATTTATTCCACCATTTAATTAGCATTCTGGGCAACCGCACACGAAAAATGCCGCCTATTTTAAATCATAATTGAAACGATCGCATGGTATGTTTGGTGGTGACGTTTGTCTTCGCGAATTAAGACAGTGCTCAAGTTTCATGATTTCTACTATAAAACTAAACTCCAACAAGAGTATACTTCCAGTACGAAGACATCTGGAACTCTCCAATTCTTAAAGCCCTTATTACCTGACCTTCAAAAAAATATGTATATATATCTTGTAAAATAATTTTCTGTATTACTCCTTGAGAATGACGATAAGTCGAAACTAGTCGGAGAGAATAAAAAATAGTAGTGAAACAAACCAAGTGACTTTTATTTAATTATCAATATTGTAAACATGTTTCATCAAGTGATTATTGAGAACCAAATTGAAGATAGAGTATACTTCATTAATAGTAATTTAATTTTAAAAAATATTGCTCTAAATCACCGACATGTTTTTAATTTCGATTATTAAATATTGGATTTTTCACAAATTGATCGATCATATCAACATTTTTTTTTTGTAATATCCAAGTGATTAATGAGCGGATATTGTTGTAAGGGTGCGATATCAAAAAGCTTCAGATTTATAAAACCGTAGTGTGATAGCGTGTTGTCGTCTACTGTTCAACAGAGTGTAAATAATTCCTAGGGGGTAACAAACGTTTGATTAATGAGCCGTGAAGAATGTGTGTACGTTTCAAAATAATAATAATAGTTCGTTTCACTGAAGTCAAACATTATTAAATAAGAAATAATACATTTTCAAATAATGTAATAAATGTAAAGAAAAATGAAATTTACCAATAGTTTGCAGAATATTTTGTAATATAATAAATGATTAATGAACGATTGCATCCCGATCCATAAGCATGAAGTAAAATTTCGAGTTTAGAAAAGCCTGAAAATTTGGTTTGGTCGCTTCGCGAAGTTTAACGACATTTTTTTTTGAACAACCTAAAATGATTTGACCTGGCTTGAGAATATGTAAATATTTTGTTTTTTCGGTATTTTGATTAATACTCATTTTAAAAAAGTAATTTTAAGTGTATTTCAAACTTTACAATATTTCAGTGTTTTATACGCGTGGCGCATGAAGTAAAATTTCGAGTTTAGAAAAGCCTGAAAATTTGGTTTGGTCGCTCAGCGAAGTTTAACGACATTTTTTTTTGAACAACCTAAAATGATTTGACCTGGCTTGAGAATATGTAAATATTTTGTTTTTTAGATATTTTGATTAATACTCATTTTAAAAAAGTATTTTTAGGTGTATTTCAAACTTTATAATATTTCAGTGTTTTGTACGCGTGGCGCATGAAGTAAAATTTCGAGTTTAGAAAAGCCTGAAAATTTGGTTTGGCCGCTCCGCTTCGCGGAGCGACCAAACCAAATTTTCAGGCTTTTCTAAACTCGAAATTTTACTTCATGCTTAGTCTGGGAGTGGAAACACTCGTTCCAAACTTCAAATTGAACGCTTTTATAAAATCGACGAATGCCTGAAAATTTACAGCGTATAGATTATGTATGTTTAAGATAAAAATGGATATTTGAGTATTAAATTGAACATTTAAATATTCGAATATATCAATATTTGAATATAGGAATATTCGAATATTTGAATATTCAAGTATTCGATTATTCAAATATTCAAATATTTGGATATTCGACTATTTGAATATTCGAATATTCAAATATTGAATATTCAGATATTAGAATATCCTAATATTTGAATATTCGACTATTTAAATATATAAATATTTTAATAATAAGAATAATTGAATATTTAAATACATTTTTAAATGAATAACTGAAATACTAATACTGAAATACTCAATACTTAGAAATGAAAAATTCCCAGGGTAGGTTAATAAAAGTCTTAACCTATTTTAATTTTTTCAAATCACTAACTAAACGAATAAATGAATATAAAATTAAACATTTAGATATTGAATATTCAGGTATTTGAATATCCAAATATTTGAATATTTGACTATTTAAATATATAAATATTTTATAATAAGAATAATTAAATATTTCAATACATTTTTAAATGAATAACTTATATACTAATATTGAAATACTCAATACTTAAATTTGAAAAATTCCCAGCCTTAGGTTTTAAAACTCTTAACCTATTTTATTTTTTTTAAATCACTAACTAAATGAATAAATAAAAATAAAAATAAACATTTAGATTTTTTAGTTTAATTGTATTAATTTACACACAATTTAATTGTAAAAATACCCGGCGCATCCACCATACACGAATGATTTGAAATTGCTTCGCATGGATTAAACAAACACAATTCCCCAACTTTTTTCCCCAAATCATTCAAATCGTTCTTACTGTTTACCTTTGCAATCCTATTAAAACTTTATCAGGAGCCGAAGTAACAAATTAAACTGTTCTAGCATTTGGAAAGGTGCAATGCAGTGAATTAAATAAGATTTTCAACATACACAAGATGATTATAAGGGCTTGATGTCAGAGCTGTTCCGAGTGCAAGTAAATAAATACAAGTACTCTGAGAAATATATACTCGAGGAATAAGAACAAGTACGGTACAGTAGATAATTTTATGAGTACAAAATACTAAGTACATGGAGTGAATAAAGAAATATGATTGTAACTCCTTGACTTACGATTTAAAAGTACATTTTAGATACACACAGTGACTTTTTTCTTAGTGTACTTTTATACATTCCAAAAAAAATCTCTAGGCGTACGAATTAATCAAAATAAACATTTGTAAAATTAATTCAAGAGATCAAAAACAAGCGAAGAGTATATTTTAAACTTTACAATGTTTCCATTGCGCTCCGCGACTTATCCAAATTCTTCAGGCTTATCTAAACTCGAAATTTTACTTCATGCTTATTATGGAAGTGGAAAGCACTCGTTTAAAGCTTCAAATTGAAGTCTTTTTAAAAACAAAGAATCTAGGAAAATTAGATATAACTTGTTAATAAACCAACCTAATAGCTTCTGGTTTACAGAAATGTATTTATTTTTTTATTCCCTTTAAAATGAGTTAAATCTCGTTTGTGGTTGCAATTTAAAAAAGTAGGGTAGTTAGCCCAAATGATACCCTTTAATGTTGGGGAAATTCTAAACCATCTCATAATGTAGTTTCTCCACAACCGTTAGTGAATGTAATAATTCCAAAATCATTTTTAATAATAGAATGTACGAATTCTTACTCTTGAGTTAGAATATTCATTCTGAAACACTTGTTTCTTATGTGTTTTGCATGTATTTTTATTTTATAACAAGATACAAAATGAATACTCCGTAATCGAAGTAAACAACATAGATTGCCTTGGATTTCAAAACTGTCACTGTCTTTTTTAATTTAAGTAAAATGATAAGTAAAAAATCGAGTGAATCAGGTATAGAACTTGATATTACTCCACCTGAAATTACAAATTATGCAAATAATATAAGCGAGAACCTACTGCCACAAAAATCGAGACATAAATATGAAAAGTATTATATACTGTTAACGGATTGGCAACAAGAAAAGAAAATAGACTCCTTTTCCAAAAATGTTTTAATTGCATTTATCGGCGATTTATTAATAAAATGGAAATCCTTAACTCTATGAAATATATATTCAATCCAGAAGGAAACAGTAAATGTGGAACACGATATCGATATTTCAAGATACAATAAATTAAAAACTTTGTTGAACCGCTCTTCTGAAAAGTATGCAGCTTAGAAATCGAAGGTTTTTATAGAAGAAAATGTTGAGCAATTCTTATATACTGTTAACGGATTGACAACAAGAAAAGAAAATGGACTCCTTTTCCAAAAATGTTTTAATTGCATTTATCGGCGATTTATTAAAAAAAATGGAAATCCTTAACTCTATGAAATATATAATCAATCCAGAAGGAAACAGTAAATGTGGAACACGATATCGATATCTCAAGATACAATAAATTAAAAACTTTGTTAAACCGCTCTTCTGAAAAGTATGTAGCCTAAAAATCGAAGGTTTTTATAGAAGAAAATGTTGAGCAATTCTTAGAAAATGCTCCGGATGAGATATATTTAGCCACAAAAGTAATTAAAAAATTTAATTTAACACTATAAATGTGAATATTAATATAATGTAATACAAATGTTGCAATAAATAACTTGTTTTGTTTAGATTTAGTTAATTGTTATTGGTTCATACTTTCTGGTTGGGGAGAAAATATAGTCTGTTACTCGGTTAGAATGAAAAATTGATACTCGTGGTTCCTCACGCTCGCTGGCGCTCGCGTTGTGAATCTTTCACTCGTATCAATTTTTTTCATTCTAACCTTTAGTAAATTAAGTTAGCTAAATATTACTCATTGATCCATTTGTGATCAGATTGTAATTATAGTAAAATACAACTAAGTGTTTTGCAAATAATAAAAAAAAAAAATTCTAACCTCGTTACAGAATATACTATTTTATTATTTTGTATAAATATGCACATTTTTGAAAAAAAAAATATAGATACAATCGAAAAATACAGTGCTGTCCCGGGACTTCTGACGAACCCAGTATATTACGGTTGGTTTTCATTTTATTCAAATTGAAAAAGCTCATCAAACTTTCGATGTGACATCCAACCGAATCCAACCATTGATACTTCAAAAGTTGGGCCTTTGCTGTTTTCTAAATTTTAGTCTTACAAAGACTAAATTGTGAGACACATTTATTGTAGATTGCGTAAAGAATCGAAATTTTACATTTCACCTTTTTACACATTCCTTTGAAAATGGTCTAAGAAACCGAAACTAGTCGGAATAAAGTTTTAATTTGTGAAACAATACCAAGTGTTTTAAATTTACATAACTTTACATATTCTAAGTGCCAGATGAGAAATTAATTCAAGAAATTTAATGTTTATATTATTCATCACTTATTTTAATATCATTATTTAAAATAGTTCCGGAAAACAAATCAATTATTTTTGTGTGAAGGAAACGCAAATATCTCTCTGAAAACTAGCACTTGAGCCCTGTGTGCGGGTAAATCGGGCGGAAAAACTCACACGCTTCCATTCCATCGAATTTGTAAATCCACGAGGATGGGATACCATTTAAGGTTTTGCCAGAGCGTTATCGAATCGCCATAATCGTATAGAGCGTGTATTGATTTTACGCGGTTTTCTATAACACACGAAATAAGAAAACAAGGTGAGGAGAAAATTGCCAATATACTCGTATTTATTGATACACTTTGATAAGATTCGTTTTGAAAGGCTTGATTCTATGGCTTTATAAATAATAATAATACAGTTCATTGTAATCGTAGAAATATAAATGACCACCGACTTTCTTTTTAGCCTTATAGCTTTATAAGTTTAATTAATGCACTCTCTATAATTTATTTAAAAATCAACGCAAGAAACTCTAAATTAACTTTCTTGTTCTAAATACAGAAGAATATTTAGAATGACAAGTGCTTTTCACATTTTAAACATAATTTTATTTTTTTTTTCTCCAAAAAAGCTGTACTTTACAGGGTGTGTCCTAAAAAAACACCGCAGGCCATAACTTCTTTATTTATTGAGCGGTTTTAAAAAAACAAAAAACAATTAAAATGGCTTCACCAAATCTACAAAGAAGCCTTGATTTGAGTTTTTCACCAAATCAACTTTCATGTCAGCGATAGTCAACTTTCTTTTTCAAATGGCCATAACTTCTTTATTTATTGAGCGGTTTTAAAAAAACAAAAAACAATTAAAATGGCTTCACCAAATCTACCAAGAAGCCTTGATTTGAGTTTTTCACCAAATCAACTTTCATGTCAGCGATAGTCAACTTTTATTTTTTAATGGCTACGTATATTTTTAAAATTTATTCTGATAGAGGATATTTTTATAAATTCAAACATTTCCAACAAGTTGGCTTTTGTGTAATATTCATAAATAAAAAAATAGTATATCAAAGTATAAGTGGACATCGTAAAGAAGGCGTATGTTTTCATTTATGCCTGACATTATTTCAATTTGTTGACGTTGCTCATAGCAACTTTAAAACACGCATTTTATAATAGTCAATTTATACATGCTCCAGTTATTTCACCAATAATAATAAATTTAGCTAACAAAAAAATCGAATCTGAGACACTGTCACTTAGATAACAGTTATTGTTTCATGTATTCAGTTTAATTTTTCCATGGCACACTTAAAAAAATCTATAAGACTCCAACTTTATGTTAATAAACATTTTTTTTTACTTATGAATATTTCACCAAAGCCAACTTGTTGTATGCGTTTGGATTTAGAAAGATAACCTCTATCGGAATCAATTTATAAAAATATACGTGGTCATTTGAAAAAAATAGTTGACTATCGCTGATATGAAACTTGCTTTAGTAAAGAAGTAAAATTAGGACTTGTTTGTAGATCTTGTGGAGCCATTTTAATTGTTTTTTCATTTTTTTTAAATCGGTCAATAAATAAAGAAGTTATGGCCTGCGGTGTTTTTTAGGAGACACCCTGTATAAAATTAAATTTATAAAATTATACACTTTTAATATTGTATAACAGATTTTATTGAACGAATATAGTTTCGACCACAGACAATTATATAAACATACAGTTCAATGTAATTATTAGGACGCCAAAAAATGGAATCAGGCATTAGATTGCGAGACAGTTTTTGGAATCTAGGAGGCTTTTACGTTTAAATTTTTTTTTTTTAGGTTTTGGCCTTTGCCTGGCCTTGGGAACTTGCCCATTAGCCATCATCAATGTTTTTATTTTTGTATCAAGTAATTTATTACAATTTGTATTGATAATTATTCATTCGGACAATCACACACATTCATCCCACACCCAGGGTCACGACGAGACATTATTTTTCAAATAAAGTCTCCCCGTGCACGGGAATCGAACCCGAACTTGTGGCTCGCCGAGCGATACAGCCCGGCGACGTTACCGCTCGGCCACCACCTGCCCCTTACGTTTAAATAAAATCATAAAATCTATCGATTAATAGCGTGCTTTGAATTTAGATCTATATTGCCTTATTAATAGACCTGAGCATACAGCTTTAACACTGTTCTAAAGATGATACTAACATTTTCGTATTAATGAAACATTTTAGTAGATTAGTATTGTTAGTTTACAACTAATAATTTAATAAAATGGTACTTCTAGTTTGGCATGAGATCCGTGTTATACATAACCTCAGATGCCATTGTAAAACGAATTTATTGAATTATAATGCTATGATTTATTAAAGATTTATAATTGTACATACCTAAGCAGTATATTTTGAACTTGACTTGAACGTGTTTTATACGAGTGGCGCATGAAGTCAAATTTTAAGTTTAGAAAGGACTAAAAATTTGGTTTGGACCAAACCAAATTTTAAGGCTTTTCTGAACTCGAAATGTTACTTCATGCTTAACCAAGGAGTGGAATTATTCATTTGAAGTAAATTTCAATGTAATAATTCTGCGGAAGAAATATTTTTACAAACATAAACAATGTAACATAACCTCTAAATAATCAAAATGTAATTAAATCGAAGTTGGTACACATAATAATAATAATAATCCATTTATTTTCCAACAGATACATACAGAGAGTTTTATATAACACCGAACATTTTCATAACGAGAATTTTTCTTTTAAGTATAGATAAGCATACGTTGTATATTTGCCGATGCTCGGTTTATTAAAAGAATTCAATTTGAAGCTTTAAACGAGTGTTTTCCACTCCCAGGCTAAGCATGAAGTAAAATTTCGAGTTTAGAAAAGCCTGAAAATTTGGTTTGGTCGCGTAGCGCGAAGCGCGGAGCGGCCAAACCAAATTTTCAGGCTTTTCTAAACTCGAAATTTTACTTCATGCGCCACCGGTACAAAACACTGATGCAATGTAAAGTTTAGCGGTGTGTTTTAATCTTCGTAATATGTCAGTGTTTTGTACCGGTGGCGCATGAAGTAAAATTTCGAGTTTAGAAAAGCCTAAAAATTTGGTTTGGCCGCTCCGCGCTTCGCGCTACGCGACCAAACCAAATTTTCAGGCTTTTCTAAACTCGAAATTTTACTTCATGCTTAGCCTGGGAGTGGAAAACACTCATTTAAAGCTTCAACTTGAATTCTTTTAATAAACCGAGCATCGGCAAATGTACAACGTATGCTTATGTATACTTAAAAGAAAAATTCTCGTTATGAAAATGTTCGGTGTTATATAAAACTCTCTGTATAAAATATCCTATTAGAGGGAAAAATATATGATGTGTATTAAATACTTAGATAAATGTAACAAATAAATTAAAGTAATCTAAGTTAATACCAAAATAAAATTATATAAATTTGAACTAATTGAATTAATTCGAATGTAATAAAACAAAAGTTAAAATAAATACAATTAATACAAAAATAAAAATATAATCGAAAAAATATGAAAATAAAAAATACATAAATAGTAGTAAAGAAAATAAAAGCTTGAGTGTATATCCTGCATAAAAATGCGATGTTGTCACGTTCATTCTATTAATCGTTCAAAACTAACTAATAACATGTAGATTTTGTTCTATTAATACGAACTGATAATAGTATTATGTTTGTTAGGGTTTCATAGAAATTAACTAGCTTTAACTATAATGATATTAGCGGCAATTCTATTAATAAGGCTGATTATATCTGATTAATAATGGGCCCGGTTATCAGAGACAACAGTTAGGAGTTTACTGCCAACCACTGCCAACTATTGGGGAATTCTCTGATGACTGGATTGTTAATCGTTAACGTGTTTGGGATTTTTGCAATCGTACGAAATAGACTGACCTGAGTACCGTTCATTAGATAGCAATGTACAGGGTGGTGCATTTTACAGGTGCCACAAATGGAAAACTTTTTTTATTTGAAAAGATATTAAAAAATTAATATTTCTTCAAATAAAAAAGTTTTCCATATGTGGCCCCCCAAAATGCACCACCCTGTCACAAACAAATCTAAACATGTTGAATATTGAACATTTTGATGAACGAGCTCAATGAAATTACGAGTGGAGATGCCATCTGTAAGATTTTTTTTTTAATCATAATTTTGTTTCTTTGATTCTCTATCCCGTAAAATGTATAGTTGTCTGTAATTTCAACAAAATTATTTTGTAAATTATGATATACACTGCTCAAAACAATTAGCGGATCACTAATTTGTGCCTTCATAAAATTCAAACGGGAAATTACATGCAAATAAAACTAAGGATATCCGAAAGACGCTCTATTTAATTGTTTTAATTGGCACATATGAAAGTGTCAGCATCACGTACTTTTAAAGTAGCTGTAATATCTAGCAACAACTACCAAAACCAAAGTGCAAAACGAAATTAAATTAATTGTCAATGTAAACTTTTGTACATAAAGTGATAACTTAATAACGAGTATGTGCTCCCATAGCACGAATAACGGCATTACACCGTCTTGGCATGCTTCACAAAAGTCTTCGAAGGTCTTCCTGTGGTATAGCGTCCCATTCTTCAATAAGAGCCGCCGTTAGCTGCTGGATGGTCTGAGGAGGATGCGGGCGACCACGAACACGTCTGTCGAGCATATCCCAAACATGCTCTATGGGATTTAAATCAGGACTTAACGCAGGCCACACCATAGTTTGAATTTCCAGTTCTTGTAGGAAGTCTAAAGTGATTCGCGCAGTATGTGGTCTTGCGTTATCCTGCATTAACAAAAAGTTGGGACCTATTTCATATGCCACAGGGACATGTTCTCCTAACACAATGTCAACATAAAGATTAGCGCTAAGATTTCCTGGAATTACAACAAGGTCGGTTCTACTCTCGATACTAATCCCACCCCAAACCATAACTGAACCACCTCCAAATCTTTCGACTTCCTGGACAGTAGCAGCTGCGTAGCGTTGTCCTGGGCGTCTGTAAACACGTACTCAGCCATCGCAACGAGTAATACGGAACCTTGATTCATCCGTGAAGAGCACAGACTTCCATTGTCGAAGTCGCCATGCGACATGTTCACGAGCAAAATTAATCCTTGCTTTTCTGTGGCGTCGTGTCAAAGAGAGTTTTCGGACGGGTCGTCGCCCTCAAATATGATTCCCTCAACCTATTCCTAATTGTCTGGTCTGATACAGTGACTCCATGCGCCGCCCTGAGGGAAATTAAGAGGTCTTTCGCCGTAGAAACTATTGCGAAGACTCGAAATCAGTAAAAATCGGTCTTGATCTTGAGTTGTATTTTGCTTGCGACCTTGCCCACCTCGCCTGGTATATTGACCTGTATCTAAGTACCTGTTCCACAATCGCTGAATCACAGACAGGCTTACGTTGAAGTTTCTTGAAACTTGTCGAAGGCTTTCGCCATTTTCAATTAATGTTATAGCACGAACAACTTCCACTTCGTTGAGATGCCTTATTTTCACTTAACTTAAGTCAAACTGTCACTTGCAAACATTTTCGTTTGTTAATTGATCTCAACAAGGCTTTCCTAGCTCTTTGAATCAAATTTGGAAGACATTATTTCACTTTAGTTTTGGTAGTTCTTGTTCATTATTACGGATACTCCGGAAGTGTGCGATGCTGATAATTCCCTGTGTCAATTATAACAATTAAATAGAGCGTCTTTCAGATGTCCTTGATTTTATTTGCATGTAATTTCCCGTTTGAATTTTATAGAGGCACAAATTAGTGACCCACTAATTGTTTTGATCAGTATATAACAAAGTAGAAGCCTCCAACGTTAATAGTTGATTAAAGATTTCAAAACCGGATTGAAAGTTTGGATCTCCCTTTAGTAAACATTTTGCGTCATTGATTAATAATTAAAGTACATATTACGACTTTCAAAGGGCCCTTTTGGCTGGATGGATGGGTATTAGTTCTGAAATGAAAATCGATACTTACTTTCGGAACTAATTTATTTAGCTTTTCCTCCCGGGAAATGTGCATCTATGTTCGTTTCTATTTAATTAGGACGCGTAGTTTAATGAGCATTTGTGGAATTTAATTTTAATTTACGTTTAAAAACAAACTTTTATAGCCACGATAATATTTTTAAAACTGAAATATTATAAAGCAAGGTATACACAATTTTTGATATCTTGATTTTTATTCAGAAATTTAAAAGACCCTTGTATAATACTTCGAGTTTTAACAATTTTTCCAACAAAATAAATCCCTTACTAGAAATGTTTTACGAAATTTGAAATTTGATTTGATATTTTGAAAAATCCAGTGGAGATATTTAATTTTTGACTGCAACCAGTCAACGTTCATTAATTTCTGTGTAAGTTTGTCCAAATTTATTCTTTAATGATAACTATTTTCGTCAGATTAAGTTAATTCTGTAGTTTATTCTCAAAAAAAACGTAATGGAGCGAAAATTCACTTGTTCTATAACTGATTGAAAACTAGGAGTTCTACGACAAAAAGTGTATAAACTATAAATGCTAATTTTTTTACTATCTACAACTTTTAATGTAAACACTTTTCAATATGATTAATATGAGTATAAATGAAATTGCCAATTCTTGGTTGCAGAATACTTCAAACATTAAAAGTGCGATTCTTTTCGCAATCTACAACAAGTTAGTCTTACAAAGACTATATCAAACACTCATTGAAACAACTACTTCCCGGGCTAATACCCCGACGGACATTGAATTATACAACAAGTGTTTGCTGTTACATACAGTAACAGTAATCGTCTATAGATGGCCTGAATAATTTGACCCAAATTGTTACATTTGCAGTAGGTTACTGTATGTAACAGCAAACACTTGTTGTATAATTCAATGTCCGTCGGGGTATTAGCCCGGGAAGTAGTTGTTTCAATGAGTGTTTGATATAGTCTTTGTAAGACTAACTTGTTGTAGATTGCGAAAAGAATCGCACTTTTAAAATATGATTAATGTTTAAGAAAATATCAAGAAAAATTGAAAAATCGCTAGGTGTAAAGCCCCACTTCCAGTTTTTGCATTTTCACTGAAAGCTTACATTTCGGATTCTCATATTCTAATAAATAGCTTAAGTTTAAAGTTTCATCTCAATATCGCAGACACACATATTAACCCATTAACGGCCGAGCAATCATAGAGATAACTCTTAAAGTTGATTTTAGGTAAAATTCTGCACTTCTTTTTATGATATCCATAAATGACTTATTGTCATTTTTTCTTTTAAATATACATAACGTATATACTGTAAAATTTCAGGCAATGGTCGATTTTATATAAAAACGTGCAGTATGAAGTTTAGAACGAGTGATTCCACTCCCAGACTAAGCATGAAGTAAAATTTCGAGTTTAGAAAAGCCTGAAAATTTGGTTTGGTCGCGTAGCGCGAAGCGCGGAGCGGCCAAACCAAATTTTCAGGCTTTTCTAAACTCGAAATTTTACTTCATGCGTCACGCGTATAAAACACTGAAATATTGTGAAGTTAGAAATACACTCTTAACTATTTTCTTTTTAAATGAGTAATAATCGAAATATTTAAATAACAAAATATTAAAATTTATCTTCATACATTTTCAAGTCAGGTCAAATAATATAATATATCAAATTAACTTATTTAGAAATGTTATTAACTTAAAATTAATAATGTTGCGTGTATGCATCAATGGCGCTTAATGGGTTAATAATAATAATACTTTATTACTCAACAGATACACAATCCAGTGGCAGAATAACATCATAACTTAAGTATACAAATAACAATGTAAAACATCTACACAGGCATTCACACAGACAGACAGGCATTTTTCAGAAATGTTCTTAATCGACTCAGGAGACCTCAAAGCAGATATCACCGCAAAAATTTTAGATTTGAAAATTTTTACGAAAACAATACTTTGTATTACTGTGCGATCATTTAAAACATGATTTAGAGTAGGCTTTAAATTTAAAATTAGATTGGCACTACTGACTGTTAACACATATTTTACCATAACCTCAAATTTATTCCATTATTCAATTAGTATTCTCTGCAACAGCACAAAAAAAAAAATGCCGCTTACTCGGAATCATAATTTAAACGATCGCACGGTAGATCCGGTGAAAATAAAAATACCTCTATTAAATCCAGGAATTTCTGATGATATTTAAAATTACAATTTCAGACATCTAGAGTTGGCGCCCCCTTTCGGTCGTGGCCCGCCCTTCTGATTTAAAACACTGATTTTCATGAGAATTACGGAAATAATTTAATCTAAGAATGTGTGTATTTTCATGTTTTCGTACATAAAAATCACGATTCTTCATACATCATACGAATGCCGAATCCAAACATTTGCTGGGAACAAATTGAAAATACGCTTAGCTTGGCACTACTGACTGTTAACACATATTTTACCATAACCTCAAATTTATTCCATTATTCAATTAGTATTCTCTGCAACCGCACAAAAAAAAAATGCCGCCTACTCGGAATCATAATTTAAACGATCGCACGGTAGATACGGTGAAAATAAAAATACCTCTATTAAATCCAGCAATTTCTGGTGATATTTAAAATTACATTTTCAGACATCTAGAGTTGGCGCCCCCTTTCGGTCGTGGCCCGCCCTTCTGATTTAAAACACTGATTTTCATGAGAATTACGGAAATAATTTAATCTAAGAATGTGTGTATTTTCATGTTTTCGTACATAAAAATCACGATTCTTCATACATCATACGAATGCCGAATCCAAACATTTGCTGGGAACAAATTGAAAATACGCTTAGCGGAATCGAATAAAATCCGTACGTTTCCAGAATAAGCGAAGAAATCCTTTCGGTCGGATTGTGGGCGTAACGCAACCTTTATTCCTAGTCGGTATAAATTGAGAAATAGGGGTATTAACGCCCCGGAGGGACGAGAAGGGCCCTAATCTCATATTCGATGTCGAATCACTGAATGGAAATTTGTTCGTCGGTAGGCATAAAAGAGGCTTTCTACCGCATAAATACATGACGTTTATAATGTGAAACAGGAGTTTAGGAGAGCATATTAACAAATCAGGAAACCTTAAAATTTATTAGCCTTTATTTATATGATGAGTTAATTTCTTACTTAACCCGCGGTAAAACGTGTTTATATTAATAATAGAAAGTTCATTAAAATAAACTAATTGTTTAATCATTTTTCAATTATTAATATAAATAACTTATGCAGGGATTTCTTCATTTAGGTATACATATCCTATTGTATACGCTGTACATTTTCAAGCATTCTTTCGGTTTTATAAGAGCGCTAGATTTTAAGTTTTTAGCGAGTGTTTACACTCCTTGATTAAGCCACCAATTAAAATTTTCCGAAAATTGATTGATAAGGCTGATAAATGTTGAAAATTCATCTCCACTTTTATATAAATAAAATAATTTCAAATTTGAAAGTGTTTAAATTGTTTTATTTATATAAAAGTCAAATTTTCAGGCTTTTCTAAAGTTAAAAATTTATTAGTTTGATTTAAAACTCGAAATTTTACTTCAAGGGCAACCAAGAAATGCAAATACTGATTAGAACGTGTTTATTCACATTAGTTGGATTTAAAACTCGAAATTTTACTTCATGGCCAACCAAGAAAAGCAAACACTCGTTAAAAACAACGAGTATACTTAACCCTTTCAGCCCTGGAATTTTTCTGGTGCCCAAAAAAATGTTTTGTACACTGCATATTATTTATTACCATCTCAGATATACAGAGAGTTTTTCTTTTAAGTATACATATCTCAATATACTGTATACGTTGTAACTGAAGATTTACAGCGTTTGTTGAAGTCTTAAACGAGTGTTTTCCACTCCCAGATTAAGCATGAAGTAAAATTTCGAGTTTAGAAAAGTCTGAAAATTTGGTTAAAATACTCTAATTTGAAGTCTTAAACGAGTGTTTTCCACTCCCAGATTAAGCATGAAGTAAAATTTCGAGTTTAGAAAAGTCTGAAAATTTGGTTTGGTCGCGTAGCGCGAAGCGCGGAGCGACCAAACCAAATTTTCAGGCTTTTCTAAACTCGAAATTTTACTTCATGCGCCACGCGTACTAAACACTGATGTGATGTGATGTTCAGAATACACGTTTTTAGCATACTGCTTTAGTAGAATATCTTGAACTTCACCGAAAATCAGTGTCTTATACGCGTGGCGCATGAAGTAAAATTTCGAGTTTAGAAAAGCCTGAAAATTTGGTTTGGCCGCGTAACGCTACGCGACCAAACCAAATTTTCAGGCTTTTCTAAACTCGATATTTTACTTCATGCTTAATCTGGGAGTGGAAAACACTCGTTTAAGACTTCAAATTAGAGTATTTTAAAAAACAAACACTAATCGGAAAAGTTACAGCGCATGCATGCATGTATGTATATTTAAAAGAAAAAATCCCAGTATGTTTACCAAATTCTAGTGGCGGCAAACGCCACCCTCAGGGCCGAAAGGGTTAAAAAAATTCCCTGTATTTGTTTTCAATGCTCATACTTAAACTATTAAAAATAATAAGAACAAACTAAGCTTAAAAATCAATTTAAGTCATTAAGGATTTATCACACCAAAAATAATCTATGTATCTTTTCAATGTTCATATGGAGTTTCATTGTCTTTTGTATGAAATATAGGGGAGCTTATCTTGGAACTAGCTGGTATTAAATTACAGAAAATGAATAGCGCGTGCAACTGTGGGCACTTGAATGTCCAGGAAACGTGAAAAATGCGCTTGTATGCGCTGCTCGTGCTGTAAACGTGTCGAAATTTACGACCCCAATTTTACACCACCGCGAGATATCACAAATGCGTGTGTTTGCATAATTTAAAAAGAGAAGCGTCTGTTTTGAAAGACATTGTTTTAATTTCAACCCAATCTACGTGAATTATTCACGACAGTGTTGGAAATACGACTAGGAATTGCAACGGTTAACCGGATTACCGGGAATCGTTAAAAAATTAACCCTTAGACTTAGCGGATATTTGCCAATTCTTTTTAACGGTATTTCGGTAAATTAAAAATTGCTGTTGGTTCGTTGAGCTAATTTAATACTATGTTTATTTTTTTGACAAATGTAATTTTTAAATTAATCCAAGTTAAATCATTTATAAAATTAACAATCAACATACCGTAAAATCTTGACTATAATACGCACACGGCACACTTATACAGAGAGTTTTATGTAACGCCGAACATTTTCATAACAAGAATTTTTCTTTGAAGTATCCATATGTATACGTTGCACATTTTTCAATGCTTGGTTTATTAAAAGAATTTAATTTGAAGCTTTAAGCGAGTGTTTTCACTCCCAGGCTAAGCATGAAGTAAAATTTCGAGTTTAGAAAAGCCTGAAAATTTGGTTTGGTCGCGTAGCGCGAAGCGCGGAGCGGCCAAACCAAATTTTCAGGCTTTCCTAAACTCGAAATTTTACTTCATGCGCCACCGGTACACAACACTGACATATTACGAAGTGAAAAACACACCGCTAAACTTTACATTGAATCAGTGATTTGTACCGGTGGCGCATGAAGTAAAATTTCGAGTTTAGAAAAGCCTGAAAATTTGGTTTGGCCGCTCCGCGCTTCGCGCTACGCGACCAAACCAAATTTTCAGGCTTTTCTAAACTCGAAATTTTACTTCATGCTTAGCCTGGGAGTGAAAAACACTCGCTTAAAGCTTCAAATTAGATTCTCTTAATAAACCGAGCATCGGAACATGTGCAACGTATACATATGGATACTTCAAAAAAAAATCCTCGTTATGAAAATGTTCGGTGTTAAATAAAACTCTCTGTATAATACAGAGATTGCTTGATTTGGCACGAAATTTTAGAAAAAATTACTATAACTACGTGTATTTTTGTACACGTCTATAATACACATCCATTTTACGGTAATTGACACTTTGATAAACTTAGTGAAATCTTATTCTTGTTCGGAATTCCTAGGAGACTTAGCTAAAATACTTAAAAACTATTTTCTCAATTATAACACAATATTGTCCCTACAAAACATAAGTTAAAATACTGCAAACTAGGAAGAAAATTCGTGGAAATTTGTCAAATTACGATAGAGAAGTTGGGGGAAGAGAGGGAAAGCACGAGGAAGAGAGGGGTAGCGATTAGTGTAGATGTAATGTCAAAATTGAATTTGTGTTCAGTATTCCGGCACCAGATACCCACAGACGCGTTTCGGACTTCAAGGTCCTCTTCAGTATGGTTCCGACCTAGTGCTAAGGAATACTGAACATTTCTGACTATTTCAAGCCAATATGTAAAAACTATTAATGGATTTCGATAGCTAACGCCATCTAGATGTAATGTATTATTATGCCAATAAAGGTCTTTTTTTAGTAAAATTGTTTGAAAATTCATAAGTTATACTGAACATTGTAAAAAAATAAACACTATTAAAAACTACAATAACAATTTGTTTAATTCTTGCCTTTGGTCATTTAGTCTCATAGATCAATGACTCTGTTTTTATTTTTTTCCACCTGTTTATGAAATTCTTTGTAACTTTTAACGTCGTGAGATTTTATTAGCAACTTTTTTGGTGTTGAGAATTTTGCACATTTTTTTTGTGTTATTGTTTAATTCTTCTTTGGTCATTCATAGATCAATGACTCTGTTTTTATTTTTTCTACCTGATTATGAAATTCTTTGTAACTTTTAACGTCTTGAGATTTTATTAGCAACTTCTTTGGTGTTGAGAATTTTGCACATTTTTTTTGTGTTATTGTTTAATTCTTCTTTGGTCATTCATAGATCAATGACTCTGTTTTTATTTTTTCCACCTGATTATGAAATTCTTTGTAACTTTTAACGTCGTGAGATTTTATTAGCAACTTCTTTGGTGTTGAGAATTTTGCACATTTTTTTTGTGTTATTGTTTAGTTCTTCTTTGGTCATTCATAGATCAATGACTCTGTTTTTATTTTTTCCACCTGTTTATGAAATTCTTTGTAACTTTTAACGTCGTGAGATTTTATTACCAACTTTTTTTGATGTTGAGAATTTTGCACATTTTTTTTGTGTTGTGCCAGTGTTACCATAAACGCCGTAATTTATGGTAAAGTGCTAGTGGTAATTCACTATTACCTAAAACAACACTAAAAATAATACATTTTATTAACCCATTAACGGCCGAGCAATTAGAGAATTAACTCCAGAAGTTGATTTGAGTTAGAATTCTGCACTTCTTTTGATTTCTATAAATGACTTATATTATTTACAGAAAATTTTTTCTTTAAATTTACAAGAAAATATCAAAGCAAATTTCTTAAAAAAGTGATTAGGAGATTAATTTTGTTAGAAAATTTGCAAAAAATCATAATATTATGTAATCAACATAATAATTTACATAATTAACTTAGAATTGATTACATTTCTATCTTATTAAAAGAAAATTAAATTATCTCAACAAATGTACCTGAAATATTCAACCAAAGTTGAAATTATGCAATAAAATCAACGATTTTAGAAGAATGTTATTTTGAAAAATTGTAAAAAATTTAAATTTTATACAATCAACATAAAATTCACAGAATTAACTTAAAATTGACTGCATTTACTACTTATTGAAAAAAAATAAAATGATGTCAACGCATTTTCCTGAAATATTCAGTCAAAGTTGAAATTATACAATAAAATCAAGGATTTTATGAGAATGTTTTCTTTGAAAAAAATGTAAAAAATTAAATTTGTATACAATCAATATGAAATTCACAGAATTTACCTAAAATTGACTGCATTTACTTCTTATTGAAAAAAAATACAATGATGTCAACGCATTTTCCTGAAATATTCAGTCAATGTTGAAATTATGCAATAAAATCAACGATTTTTTGAGAATGTTTTCTTTGAAAAAATTGTAAAAAATTAAATTTGTATATAATCAACATGAAATTCACAGAATTTACTTAAAATTGACTGCATTTACTTCTTATTGAAAAAATAAAATGATGTCAACACATTTTCCTGAAATATTCAGTCAATGTTGAAATTATGCAATAAAATCAACGATTTTATGAGAATGTTTTCTTTTAAAAAATTGTAAAAAATTAAATTTGTACACAATCAACAGGAAATTCACAGAATTTAATTAAAATTGACTGCATTTACTTCTTATTGAAAAAAAATTAAATGATGTCGACGCATTTTCTTGAAGTTTTCAGTCAAAGTTGAAATTATGCAATGAAATCAACGATTTTATGAGAATGTTTTTTTTTTGAAAAAATTTAAAAAAATTAAATTTGTATACAATCAACATGAAATTCACAGAATTTACTTGAAATTGACTGTAATTACTTCTTATTGATAAAAAATATAATGATGTCGACGCGTTTTCCTGAAGTATTCAGTCAAAGTTGAAATTATACAATAAAATCAACGATTTTATGAGAATGTTTTCTTTGAAAAAATTGTAAAAAATTAAATTTGTATACAATCATTATGAAATTCACAGAATTCACTTAAAATTGATTGCATTTACTTGTTATTAAAAAAAAAAGAAAATGATGTCAACGCATTTTCCTGAAATATTCAGTCAAAGTTGAAATTATACAATAAAATCAACGATTTTATGAGAATGATTTCTTTTAAAAAATTGTAAAAAAATGAATTTGTACACAATCAACAGGAAATTCACAGAATTTAATTAAAATTTACTGCATTTACTTCTTATTGAAAAAAAAATAAATGATGTCAACGCATTTTCCTGAAGTTTTCAGTCAACGTTGAAATTATGCAATGAAATCAACGATTTTATGAGAATGTTTTTTTTTTGAAAAAATTGTAAAAAATTTAGTTTGTATACAATCAACATGAAATTTACAGAATTTACTTGAAATTGACTGAATTTACTTCTTATTGATAAAAAATAAAATGATTTCGACGCGTTTTCCTGAAGTATTCAGTCAAAGTTGAAATTATGCAATGAAATCAACGATTTTATGAGAATGTCTTCTTTCAAAAAATTGTTAAAAATTAAATTTGTATACAATCAACATGAAATTTACAGAATTTACTTAACATTGACTGCATTTACTTCTTATTGAAAAAAATAAAATAATTTTAAAGCATTTTCCTGAAATATTCAGTCAAAGTTGAAATTATGCAATAAAATCAACGATTTTATGAGAATGTTTTCTTTTAAAAAATTGTAAAAAATTAAATTTGTATACAATCAACATCAAAATCACAGAATTTACTTGAAATTGACTGTATTTATTTCTTATTGATAAAAAATAAAATGATGTCGACGCGTTTTCCTGAAGTATTCAGTCAAAGTTGAAATTATGCAATGAAATCAACGATTTTATGAGAATATCTTCTTTGAAAAAACTGTAAAAAATTAAATTTGTATACAATCAACATGAAATTCACAGAATTTACTTAAAATTGACTGCATTTACTTCTTATTGAAAAAAATTATATAATGTCAACGCATTTTCCTGAAATATTCAAAGTTGAAATTATGCAATAAAATCAACGATTTTATGAGAATTTTTTCTTTTAAAAAATTGTAAATAATTAAATTTGTACACAATCAACAGGAAATTCACAGAATTTAATTAAAATTGACTGCATTTACTTCTTATTGAAAAAAAATTAAATGATGTCGACGCATTTTCTTGAAGTTTTCAGTCAAAGTTGAAATTATGCAATGAAATCAACGATTTTATAAGAATGTTTTTTTTTTGAAAAAATTGTAAAAAATTAAATTTGTATACAGTCAACATCAAATTTACAGAATTTACCTAAAATTGACTGTATTTACTTCTTATTGATAAAAAATAAAATAATGTCGACGCGTTTTCCTGAAGTATTCAGTCAAAGTTGAAATTATGCAATGAAATCAACGATTTTATGAGAATGTCTTCTTTCAAAAAATTGTTAAAAATTAAATTTGTATACAATCAACATGAAATTTACAGAATTTACTTAAAATTGACTGCATTTACTTCTTATTGAAAAAAATAAAATAATTTTAAAGCATTTTCCTGAAATATTCAGTCAAAGTTGAAATTATGCAATAAAATCAACGATTTTATGAGAATGTTTTCTTTTAAAAAATAGTAAAAATTAAATTTGTATACAATCAACATCAAATTCACAGAATTTACTTGAAATTGACTGTATTTACTTCTTATTGATAAAAAATAAAATGATGTCGACGCGTTTTCCTGAAGTATTCAGTCAAAGTTGAAATTATGCAATGAAATCAACGATTTTATGAGAATGTCTTCTTTGAAAAAACTGTAAAAAATTAAATTTGTATACAATCAACATGAAATTCACAGAATTTACTTAAAATTGACTGCATTTACTTCTTATTGAAAAAAATTATATAATGTCAACGCATTTTCCTGAAATATTCAGTCAAAGTTGAAATTATGCAATAAAATCAACGATTTTATGAGAATTTTTTCTTTTAAAAAATTGTAAATAATTAAATTTGTACACAATCAGCAGGAAATTTACAGAATTTAATTAAAATTGACTGCGTTTACTTCTTATTGAAAAAAAATTAAATGATGTCGACGCATTTTCTTGAAATATTCAGTCAAAGTTGAAATTATGCAATGAAATCAACGATTTTATGAGAATGTTTATTTTTGAAAAAATTGTAAAAAATTAAATTTGTATACAATCAACATGAAATTCACAGAATTTACGTAAAATTGCCTGCATTTACTTCTTATTAAAAAAAAATTAAATGATGTCGACGCATTTTCCTGAAGTTTTCAGTCAAAGTTGAAATTATGCAATGAAATCAACGATTTTATAAGAATTTTTTTTTGGAAAAAATTGTAAATAATTAAATTTGTACACAATCAACAGGAAATTCACAGAATTTAATTAAAATTGACTGCATTTACTTCTTATTAAAAAAAAATTAAATGATGTCGACTCATTTTCTTGAAGTTTTCTGTCAAAGTTGAAATTATGTAATGAAATCAACGATTTTATGAGAATGTTTTCTTTGAAAAAATTGTAAAACAATAAATTTGTATACAATCAACATAAAATTCACAGAATTACTTAAAATTAACTGCATTTACTCCTTATTAAAAAAAAGAAAATGATGTCAACGCATTTTCCTGAAATATTCAGTCAAAGTTAAAATGATGCAATAAAATCAACGATTTTCTGAGAATGTTTTCTTCGGAATAACTGTAAAAAATTAATTTTGTATACAATCAACATGAAATTTACAGAATTTACTTAAAATTGATTGCACTTACTTATTATTCAAAGAAGATTAAATAATCTCAATTTATTTTCGTAAAATATTAAGCCAATGTTGAAATTAGGCAATAAAATCAACGATTTTACGTGAACGTCTTTAAAAAATTGTAAAAAATTTAAGTTTCATACAATCAACATAAAATTTACAGAATTGACTAAGAATTGATTGCACTTACATTTTATTGAAAGAAAATCAAATTATCTTTACACATTTTCCTAAAATATTCAACTAAAGTTGAAATTATGCAATAAAATCAACGATTTTACGTGAATGTTTTCTTTGAAAAAATTGTAAAAAATGTTACACAATCAACATAAAATTCCTAGAATTGACTTAGAACTGATTGCACTTTTATCTTATTAAAAGGAAATTAAATGATCTTAACGCAATTTCCTAAAAACATTAAGCCAATGTTGAAATTATGCAATAAAATCATTTTACGGGAATGTCTTTAAAAAACTTGTAAAAATTAAAAATTTTATACAGTTAATATAAAATTCACAGAATTGATTGCACTTACATCTTATTGAAAGAAAATCAAATTATCTCAACGCATTTTCCCAAAATATTCAACCAAACTTAAAATTATGCAATAAAATCAACGATTTTACGTGAATGTTTTCTTTGAAAAAACTGTAACAAATTTGACACAATCAACATAAAATTCATAGAATTCACTTAGAATACATTGAACTTATATCTTATTAAAAGGAAATTAAATTATCTTAGCGCATTTTCCTAAAAATATTAAACCAATGTTGAAATTTCGCCATAAAATCGAGGATTGTAGGCGTATGTTTTCTTTAAAAAAATTGTAAAAAAATCAACAGTTTATCAAATAAACATAACATTTAAAGAATCTACGCAAAACTTAATTAACTTTGGTTGGCTCTAATTGAAATTTAAATATCTTCACTGGATATTTCAAAATATCAAATCAAAGTCAACATTTGATTTAATATACGGAATGTTGAATAAAAAAAAAACCTCTAGAGTGCCATGATTTAATCTTGTTTTTAATTAAAGTTGGCAACACGCTCTAGGAAATGACATGTAAAACAGAAATAATAAATATAGTATATAAGTTTTGAGTTTCCAACCAACAATACTTTCCATAGTACTTTAGAGGTATTTTTTATTGAACACACCATATTTATGTTAACAGTATATTTTTTAATTACTAGTAAATGAAATTCTATTCGTTACGAATAATTTCTAATAATAATAATAATAATTCTTTATTGTCCAACGGAAAAACCAAAACATAACAAAGTACAATGATCAATATAAATATAAAAAATATCAAAAATTGTTCCATTTAATTTTTTCTACCGTTACAATAAAAACTGTTAAATTATTAATTTGATAATCTGTGTGATTTTATTATTAAAATTGGTTCTTTAGTATTAAATTATAAAGCTTTACTTTGCATAATTTCAGTATAATTTAAGCATTTGCAATTTTTTTGTCAAATATTCGATGTTATTTCTGTGGTTTTGAGAAAAAACCAGTTAAGTCTCTGTTTGGGTCAAATCGAGTTAAGTGCTCACTTTAATAGATATTCATCTATATTTTCATTTTCTGACCTCGAAACGATGTTATCTGACATAGGTTTCGCGTAATTTGAACAAAACCAAACCAGTAAAGTGGGATTTTTGAATAAAAACCAGTTATGTAGTATTATTTTAAGGAAAATCCAGTTATGTTCCATTTAGATGCACGTAAAATTAAAACAAACATTTTTACGAGTTAACCATGATCAATGCTTTTTTATGAAATATAAATGAAATGAGATGGATATTTACAGATATTTTAGGGTACTTATTAAGAAGTTGACTTGTAAAACTTTAAACGTGAATAACTCGAAATCATTAAAAAGTGACTTAACTGGTTTTTCCTCAAAACCACAGATTTTAACTTTACTTTGCATAATTTCAATATAATTTAAGCATTTGCAATTTTTTTGTCAAGTATTCGATGTTATTCCTACAATAAAATAGGCATTTGTTCATTCTCTATAACTTTTATAAAGATTTATGTTTCAAATACCTTTTTAAAGATTTTAAAGAGAATGGTGAAATATTGTAGGCCAAATAATGCGCACAAATTTGTGTTTGTTTTAAATTTAAACATAAACATAATATCAACTCTATTTATTTTATGTCATAAATTTTATAATAAAGGAAACGGCAAAATAAGTTTTTGATTGATCGTCTAACGAGGGTTTCCACTCCCAGACTAAGCATGAAGTAAAATTTTGAGTTTAGAAAAGCCTGAAAATTTGGCTTGGTCGCGTAGCGAAGCGGAGCGACCAAGCCAAATTAGGCTTTTCTAAACTCGAAATTTTACTTCATGCGCCACGCGTATAAAACACTGACTTCCAATTAAAATTGTTAACTAATTAGTCAGAGTAAAATAAATTTAGTATGTCGATTATCAACTGTTTAAATTGCGAGAAAAGTGCAATGATGAACACGACTCCATTTTTTTTCTAATATTTCTACATACCCCAAAGCAAATTGCTCGAACTTTAAAAGCACAAGATGTAAAATCAATTAAATATTGCAAAAAAACTACTCCGCGCGTTAATAATTCTTTGATTTTTGCTAGGAGATATTATTTATAATAATAATAATATAATGTATTGTCCAACAGGAGACCCATTTACAAGACAATTTTACAATAGAAGAATAATATTTAAATATGCATTATAATTACGTTATATATTTTGTTATGAAATTTAAATAAGATTGCAACATTTTCAATTGTTTAAAAATTGTGGTAAAAAGAAAGTTAATAAGATTAATTCTGGATATTTAATTAAAACACTTGGTTTTGTTTCACTAATTTATATTTTCTCCGACTAGTTTCGACCATTGGTCATCTTCGGGGAGGAATCATTCCTCCCCGAAGATGACCAATGGTCGAAACTAGTCGGAGAAAATATAAATTAGTGAAACAAAACCAAGTGTTTTAATTAAATATCCAGAATTATATTCAAAAATGTTTCACCACGGGTTAAGTGAAAAATTAATTAAAGATATAGTTAATAAGATTGCTGATATTATTATTTTATCTGTTACATTATTATTTCATTGATGTGCGTGTAAATCATCATAGCACGTTCCTCGCTATTTAAACAGTTGATAATCGACATACTAAATTTATTTTACTCTGACTAATTGGTTAACAATTTTACTTGGAAGTCAGTGTTTTAAACGCGTGGCGCATGAAGTAAAATTTCGAGTTTAGAAAAGCCTAATTTGGCTTGGTCGCTTCGCTTCGCTACGCGACCAAGCCAAATTTTCAGGCTTTTCTAAACTCGAAATTTTACTTCATGCTTAGTCTGGGAGTGGAAACCCTCGTTAGACGATCAATCAAAAACTTACTTTGCCGTTTCCTTTATTGTAAAATTTATGACATAAAATAAATAGAGTTGATATTATGTTTCTGTTCAAATTTAAAACAATCACAAATTTGTGTGCATTATTTGGCCTACAATATTCTACCATTCTAAAGAATGGTGGAATATTGTAGGCCAAATAATGCACACCAATTTGTGTTTGTTTTAAATTTGAACAGAAGAATAATATCAACTCTATTTATTTTATGTCATAAATTTTACAATAAAGGAAACGGCAAAGTAAGTTTTTGATTAATTGTCTAACGAGGGTTTCCACTCCCAAATAGAGTTGATATTATGTTTCTGTTCAAATTTAAATCAATCACAAATTTGTGTGCATTATTTGGCCTACAATATTCCACCATTCTAAAGAATGGTGGAATATTGTAGGCCAAATAATGCACACAAATTTGTGTTTGTTTTAAATTTGAACATAAACATAATATCAACTCTATTTATTTTATGTCATAAATTTTATAATAAAGGAAACGGCAAAATAAGTTTTTGATTGATCGTCTAACGAGGGTTTCCACTCCCAGACTAAGCATGAAGTAAAATTTCAAAAACTTATTTTGCCGTTTCCTTTATTATAAAATTTATGACATAAAATAAATAGAGTTGATATTATGTTTCTGTTCAAATTTAAATCAATCACAAATTTGTGTGCATTATTTGGCCTACAATATTCCACCATTCTAAAGAATGGTGGAATATTGTAGGCCAAATAATGCACACAAATTTGTGTTTGTTTTAAATTTGAACATAAACATAATATCAACTCTATTTATTTTATGTCATAAATTTTATAATAAAGGAAACGGCAAAATAAGTTTTTGATTGATCGTCTAACGAGGGTTTCCACTCCCAGACTAAGCATGAAGTAAAATTTCGAGTTTAGAAAAGCCTGAAAATTTGGCTTGGTCGCGTAGCGAAGCGGAGCGACCAAGCCAAATTAGGCTTTTCTAAACTCGAAATTTTACTTCATGCGCCACGCGTATAAAACACTGACTTCCAAGAGAAATTGTTAACCAATTAGTCAGAGTAAAATAAATTTAGTATGTCGATTATCAACTGTTTAAATTGCGAGGAAAGTGCTATGATGAACACGACTCCATTTTTTTTAATATTTCTACATACCCCAAAGCAAATTGCTCGAACTTTAAAAGCACAAGATGTAAAAGCAATTAAATATTGCAAAAAAACTTCTCCTTGCGTTAATAATTCTTTGATTTTTGCTGGGAGATATTATTTATAATAATAGTAATATAATTTATTGTCCAACAGGAGACCCATTTACAAGACAATTTTACAATATAAGAATAATATTTAAATATGCATTATAATTACGTTATATATTTTGTTATGAAATTTAAACAAGATTGCAACATTTTCAATTGTTTAAAAATTGTAGTAAAAAAAAATTAATAAGATTGCTGATATTATTCTTTTATCTGTTACATTATTATTTCATTGATGTGCGTGTAAATTACTCATTTCAAATATGACAACTAACAATTATGTTATTTTTGTGATTATTTATTAATATAGAATCAGAACAATTTGCATTTCTTACTCATACAGTTGAGAGAGAAAAAATTAGTACAGCAGGGAGCGCAAGGCACTGCAAAAATATCGTATGTTTTTTCTTGTAAAACAAACTTGTCATGTAGAGTTTAACAACTTTTTTTTTTGAACCAACAAGACGGTGCTTTTATTGACATGCACTTCATTAGCAATGTTTCTAATGCTAATACCGTCTCTAAACGGGCCGTTATTGACGCTTTTTACGTTCCAGTCAGTTGAGGCATGTCGGCGTTAATTCAATTTCCTTTGACATTTTCGCAGATTTTTCAATTTGATTGACAGTTTGAAAAATCAAAGTGAGTCCAGTTTACATAGAAATAATATCTGCTTAATTTATCATAAAGATTAATTAAGTGGCGGAACATTACTTTCGGCATTTTATTACCATTTTTCTGTCAAATAGTTAATCAATTGCAACATAGCATTTACCTATCAACGTCAATAATCAAAGAATCCAAGAAAAATAAACCAAAATCTGGTTGACCAATAAAAAATCGAATATATATGCGTCCTCATAACGTATCCAAACTTTTGGCCTACACTGTATATTGGGATATGTATACATAATAAAAAATCACTGTATTTTGCAAACTAATCAAATTTCAACAACCAACCACAAACAATTCGTATTTTTCATTTTTCGCAGTTTTAATTTTAATATTATCGTTATGAAACTTTCAACATGCGCGCGAAAATTATAAAAATAATTGCGAATAAATCCGTGTGATTAACGTTTAATTTTCGCGAGAGCTTTGTTCACAAGAACCGCTGAAAATATTCTGCAGTTTGCATAAAGTAAACAAAAGCCGGCGTTTTTCGTGCCAGAAAGCTCGCGATTTTTTCCCGCTCCGCCTGCCAAATCCTCCGCTAAATATAATACGCTAGAAAATTATTGTATTTTACAGCCCATTTGGCAAGAAAAAAATGATAATTGCATCGTTTAATTCACATACGCCATTTGGCAAATATGGATAGTAGGTGTATTATAATTAGAATTTACGTATTTCAGACGTGCTTTCAAAGTTTAAAATAATCACTCTTAAATTATAACTGTAATTTATTGACAGCATAAGTATTTAATTAAAAGGGAACTGAAGAATATTAGAACCCAAATTCTGTTAAAATGCATCGATTCGTGTAGCATCTGTTACAGGTTTTATTTATTTGAATTTCTGTTTTTTGTTTTACGCAATTTAAAGCATTTGCATCAAAAAATTACATTGAGAGAAAAGTGTTTTCAAAATTTGTTAAAAAACAAATACTATATCTCCTTTGTTTTGTGTTCAAATAAAATAAAATATAAAAACGAATTAAAATTAATATCGACTTTCTGCAAAAAAGAAAAGACTCCAAATATTTATAATTTGTAAATATTCTATTGACAAACTCAATTTTTCTTTATGTTAAATTTGCTTTATGTTCAAATAAAATGTATCAATTATACAGTTTTTTATTTCTTTTAACTGTACACGCGGAGACTTTATTTTAAATAAAACCGCTAGAGGTTAATTTCTTCAGGCAAAAATTGAATAAATATTTCACGAAAACTTTGTTGTTTATTATTTTAACGAGAGCAATGTCATGTCTCAAATCGCGAGACCGTAGGTCGAGCGATTTGGTGACTTTGCACGAGTTAAATTTGCTAAAAACAACAAAGTTTGAGTGAAATATTAAAATTTTGCCTGTATTAAAAATATAACTCGAGTGGTTTTCGTCATGATTATTTTACGAAAACGCATTCCTGGCAGATTTGCACACAATATCCTATTGACAAACTTTGTTGTTTTTAGCAAATTTAACTCGTGCAAAGTCACCAAATCGCTCGACCTACGGTCTCGCGATTTGAGTCATGACATTGCTCTCGTTAAAATAATAAACAACAAAGTTTTCGTGAAATATTTATTCAATTTTTGCCTGAAGAAATTAACCTCTAGTGGTTTTATTTAAAATAAAGTCTACGCGTGTACAGTTAAAAGAAATAAAAAACTGTATAATTAATACATTTTATTTGAACATAAAGCAAATTTAACATAAAGAAAAATTGAGTTTGTCAATAGAATATTAATATATTAAATAGACCGAAACTAATTTTAAAGTTAAATTAAAATATTACCTTATTCTTTGATAGTTAAAGTGACATAAGCTCGTATTAATCGGTATTGTAGAAAACTGAGAACTGCTTTCAAAATTCCAAAGTTCCACAGTATTTTGTGGGACAGAACATCAACATTTCCTTTAGTTTCTTCTTAGTTTCAGGAACATACGTCGTAATTAAATTCAGACTTGTGTAAATTGCTGCCGGTACTAACACCAATAAACTATTATTATTATTAAATTTCTTCATTATTGTTATCAAAGCGAGACATCTTGATTAATTTTATTCATAAAACAAACGCTGTCAGCTTTTGAGGTTTATGAGTTAAGTTACTATGATTAACTGTAAAGGGGGAAGTGTTTTTTCATTTATTAAAACTTTTACGGTCTACACGTGGGGACCATGAAAGTTTTAATAAATGGAAAAACCTTTTAGACGCCAGGCGAATCACGTCGTTTTCGCATTTATTAAAACATGGTGCATATTTGGCCAATTTTACGTGGTGCAAATTTGGCCAATTTTATTGGTTCTCAATACTTTGAGTCAAATAATCAGAGTAATTTGTTTTCAAAATTGTAAAAAAACAAATAATAAATCTACTCCATTTATGATTAAATAAAATTTATCATTACACAGATCTTATTTATTATTTAATACTTAGTACAAAGCATAACACACTTTTTATTACTTAATTATTTTCTTTATTTACACAACATTGTTAAAAAAAGTTGTAAAAACAGTACCTACCTACCCGGGATTCAGGATATATGACTTATAATAAAGTCATCAATGTGGAATATATAAGGATTTTTATGTGGGGAAATAATGATGGTGATATTAAGTCAGTGGCGGCTCGTAAAAGTGTACCTATATTCAGCGAGCATTATGAAAAATTCTGTATAGGAATAGGTGTTTAATAATGGCGTCCTAATGGCTTCTTGGTTTTATAGTGGGACCCAGGAAAGCGCGTTTCCGCGGGAAAATAATTACACGTCGAAAATCGATGAGGAATTCCCTTTCATCGCGAAATCCAACAACGCCAAGTATTATTAATATTGTACTTACTTACCTCTGAGAATAGTTTACATGTAATGTTGATATAATGTACCTACCTGAGTAAATAGTTTACATGTTGTTGCATTAAAGTTTCTACGCTTTTATTGAGAGTATTTGAAATATAGCTATATTTAAAAGTCAACACATAATTTATTTTAGGAATTTGTAGGGTTGAAAATATAAAGAAAATAATAATAATTTAGGTCAGTTGCATAAATGAGCCGTTTATTTTGAAAGTGACCTAAATCAATTTCTCAATTTTCTCTTGTTGATTGAAATAATGTTCATAATTTGAGGTTTTCTCTCATAAACAACAATTTCTGGTTAAGTATATTGAAAATATACAATATATAAATAAATAAATAAATATTAAATATTTAAATAATTGATTGATAAGGCTGATAAATGTTGAAAGTTCATCTTCACTTTTATATAAATAAAATAAAATAATTTAAAACTTTCAAATATATATTGTAAACTCGCTACAATTGTTTCGCCACACTGTGGCTTCTTCAGGCGAAGAAATGATCATTTCTTCGCCTGAAGAAGCCACAGTGTGGCGAAACAATTGTAGCGAGTTTACAATATATATTTGAAAGTTTTAAATTATTTTATTTTATTTATATAAAATTAAATATTTAATTGATGAGGCGGATACATGATGAAACTCCATAATACTATTTGAAATAAAACAACACAGTTGGGAGGGTTTCACTTTTATTGTTGAACACTGCAACATGTTTCACCACACAGTGGCTTCATCAGGCAGATGAAATAATAATCATTATTTCATCTGCCTGATGAAGCCACTGTGTGGTGAAACATGTTGCAGTGTTCAACAATAAAAGTGAAACCCTCCCAACTGTGTTGTTTTATTTCAAATAAATAAATATTATCTTGGGAGAGCTACGTGTCGACGATTACGGATACCACACCGGTAGGTGAAGTGTGGAAAAAGGTGGGTGCAATAGCAGGGAAGAAATCCCCAGCGGTAGCACCCATCCTGCATGTGGATGGTCGTGACGTCGTCGACACAAAGAAATAGCGGATGCTATTGCATCGCATTTCTGCTCCGCTAGCAGCTCTCTCAATTATGAAGCAAGTTTCCTGGGAAATAAAGACAAGCGTAAGGTTCCCCTGAACTTCTCCTCAAGGGAGTCCTTACTATACAATGTCTCATTTACAATAAAAGAACTGGAAGAGGCAATCAAATTAACGGGCGAGTCTAAGGTCCCGGGACCAGACGGCATCCCATATCAGATGGTCCGACAACTCCGCTCGTGCATGAGAGAGTATTTGTTGGACATCTTTAACCTGATATGGGACAGGGGAGTCTATCCCAGCCTATGGAAATCAGCCATAATCCTGCCTCTTCCTAAACCTAGTAAGGACCCCACCACCGTCAGTAGTTACCGGCCCATTTCTCTTACTAGCTGCTTGGCGAAAGTCCTCGAGAGGATGGTATGGATAATGGAGACGCGCGGTCTCCTAGCAAAGTACCAGGCTGGTTTCCGAAAATTCCACAGCACGGTTGACCAATTAATCCATCTCGAGAACTCCATCCAGGATGCCTTCTTAGAGAGAAAACACCTCGTTGCCGTGTTTTTTGATCTCGAGAAGGCATACGATACGACCTGGAGATATGGAGTTCTCCAAAAATTACACCAATGGGGACTGAAGGGCCTTCTGCCCCTCTTTATCGAATTCTTTATGTCTTATCGGTCGTTCACAGTCAAAGTTGGGGTTCAACCATTAGTGTAACCCTCTTTGCTATAGCAGTAAATGACATCGCGATGTCAGTAAACTCCCCCGTCCAAAAAAGTCTGTATGTCGATGACTTGGTGATATATATGGCGGGAGATACCATCCCCGCCATTAATCGCCAACTCCAAACAGTCATCGACAAGGTGAACAGTGATGCTGAGTTTCGAGTTTTTCGCTTCTCTGCAGCGAAAACCTCATGTGTACATTTTTATCCGACTCAGGCGTCCACATCGTGATCCCAAAATATTTCTTCGGGGCACAAAGATACAGGTCGTAGATAGTATCCGATTTCTAGAGCTAAGGCCTCGATAGGACTCTTAACTATCGGGCCCATATAGACGAGCTGGTCCAAAGGTCTAAGAAAGCATTAAACGTCATAACATGCTTGGCCAGCATCAACTGGGGAGCTGGAAGAGTACTGCTCCGACTGTACACGGCGCTGGTTCTTTCCAGAGTTGAATACGGTTGCGCAGTATACTCCTTAGCAAGGAAGTCCTGGTTGAAAGCCCTAGACGCTGTTCACCATGCCGGTATTAGGTACGCCACTGGAGCTTTCCGGACGAGTCCCACACCGAGTCTCTGCTGCGAATCGGGCGTCCCTCCTCTAAATGCACGCCGCAACCGCTTTGTATTACAGTACGCAGCGGCCATGCGTGCGAAGAAGGAACACAGGAACCGACGACTTTTTATCACCGTCACAGAGCAGCAGAGAAAATACGCAAGAAGACCTACCGTCAGTAGGCCGGTGTGCGTCCGAGCGAAGGAGCTTATGGAGAGTCTATATATCAATCTACCGAGGGTATTCGAGGTCGGAGATTCCCCCCTGGGTTATGCCAAGGGTTAACTGTCGAACGGATCTGACCTCACATACGAAAAGCGATATTAGCCCCTACATTCTTAGGGACAAATTCCATACCATTATCGCTGAATACCCAGACTCTCCGCGGTTGTACACAGACGGCTCGAAGACCGACCATGGTGTGGGCTGCTCCGTCGTCATCGATTAATATAATTATATGCGTTATATCAAGCTCTTCGCTATTGTTTAATAAACCACCAAATGTCATTCCTTATTTGCTCCGACTTTCTTAGTGCCATCCAGAGTATATCTTCGCGATACTCGGTTGATTCGCTGGTCCAGCTCATACAAGCCTCGATATTCGAAATGTCCCGGTTGCGAAAGACGGTCGTTTTCGTCTGGACTCCTGGGCAAGTAGGTATCGAGGGCAACGAGCTGGCCGATGAAGCTGCCCGTCAGGCAGCAGAAACGGACAACACAGATGATGTACCCGTAAGGCCCGACGACCTTAACGGGTACATCAAAGAGAAAAGAATATGGGATTGGCAGGAGAGTTGGAATGGCTCCGAGAGCAAGCTCAGATCCATAAAGCTCTCCGTGACTCCCTGGCGATCGCCGGTGACTCTTACCAGGAGAGAGGAGGTTGCCCTGTGTCGTTTACGCATAGGGCACACCAACTTAACCTCCTTGTATTTTTTCGCCGGCGACGAAGCGCCAGAGTGTCACTTGTGTCACGACGGGTTAACGGTGGAGCATGTACTTATAGACTGTCCAGCCTACGCACGTCAACATAATAGGCTGAGGCTTGGTGGTGATGTGGCGTCAATATTGGCAAATTGTAAGGGGTCCGTAGAGAAATGTTTAAATTTCCTACGTGAAACAAAATTATTGAACCGAATTTAGGGTTTGTGTTGTTTATTTTATGTTAATTTATTATAATTTATTGATTACACTGTTTGGTTTAGGTTCAGTGGCATCGAAGTCCATTTGCCGTTGCGCGACTCGCTTTGCCGGTGGGCGACTCGCTTCGCTCGCGCGCCCTGGCAAATTAAAATTTTCTAATTGATTGATTTTATGTTAGATTTCACGTTAATAAATATTAAAAAATAAGTGAGCACAAAAAAGGAATTCGCTCGCGCGCCCTGGCAAATCCAAATTTTCTGGCTTTTCTAAACTCGAATATCAAGCCCTCGATATAAAGCCCGCGAGCCACCCCCTGGGTGCGCGTCTAAATGTACACCCCTCTCTTCGAAGCCGTATAAATAGTTTTTAAAATCTAATTTTTATTTAGTCTCGGTTTAAGAATGACTGCTAGTTAGTCAATACTATAGTCACAGAATTAAGTGCAATAATCAGTAGTTAAACAAGTAAAGAAGTGTTTTATTTACAATTGAAATAAATTGCTTATTCCTACGTTTGTTAAACAATAATTTGATAAGTAAATTTTGACATTAATAGAGATAGAAAACGTCAAGATAATAAATCACCAGAAAAAACGTACACAATTTAATCTTGTGAAAATGGGCAATGAACCAAAATCAATAGCCCTCTTTCAAGACATCCTCGCCTTGGAGAAAGAATACAATTACAATGTAATACAACTGAAAGTCAAAGATGACGAATTAGAAAGGTATCTATAATCTGTTGTTTTTTTAATATGGCCAATCAAATTTGACAATTCAAGAATTTAGTGGTGTGATGCAGGTTGTGTGTTTTAGGTTAGGACAAGATTAATCACATGTTATCTTGTAAATCAACTTTTAGTTTGTAGGTTATGTGAAGAGAAATCTGACATTAATATGACAATTCAATTAACTCAGAAAGATTACGATTACAAACGTATTTAGCTATCACCGCCTCAAATTATTTGTATCTACTACTAATTTAATAAAGAGTCTCTGAGGATCAGGTAGAATAGGAGGATCAGGTAATATTCCTTGCTCAGGAATATCTGTCTTTTTTATGATCTGACCATTTATATGTTGAAATTTGGAAAAATTTCTAAATACAAGGAATTTTTATTTTAGGTAAACATGCTACGATTTTTCAATGTAAATTTTCAGAATTTCTGATCTTATTAAAAACTTTTAATTTAAAAACTCTAACGAGTGTTTTCCACTCCCAGACTAAGCATGAAGTAAAATTTCGAGTTTAGAAAAGCCTGTAAATTTGGCTTGGTCGCGTAGCGCAGCGGAGCGACCAAGCCAAATCAGGCTTTTCTAAACTCGAAATTTTACTTCATGCGCCACGCGTATAAAACACTGATTTAAAGTGAAGTTCAAAATATACTGCTTAGTTCTGATCACATGTTCATTAATTTTACAAATGTAAATATGAAATATGTGAAAGTATACTTAAAAGAAAAAATCCCTGTGTGTGCTGTAAAGTTGCAAGTTGTAGCGTTCTCTTTTTTGAAAATCTCTGCATCGTGCCAATTAATTTGACAAATTATGATTTGAGATGTTGGTAAATGATTATCAATGTGGCAATGATAATCATTTACCAACATCTCAAAATTTTATGTTTAAAATACCCTACTGTTAAAGCAGAACTGCAACTGTTCGCATTAAATACACCGCGAGTTAGGTCATATAAAAAAAAAGAGTTTATGTAAATATTACCAAATTACTTACTTTTGTTATTGTTAGTTAAGGAATATTATCCTGTTCTTATATTGACAAATTGAGAGACAAATTTCTGAGACCTTATGAAAACATCCAGACAGTTTTTGCCACCCCGAAAGCGGTTCAAACAAGCATTTTAATTTCTTTTCTACATTGTAAAAAAAAGTGAAAAAATAGATTCATCTATTTTCTAAATGGTCGAAAAAAGAGTGGAAACAGATGATACCGAATGATAAAAGTAAATTACTTATCAATGCGAGATGTGCCTATCTTAATTTTATATCCTATCGTTTCTATTGTACATTTGAGCCTTTTATTTTGAAAGTGACCTAGCTCTATTTCTCAATTTTTTGTTGTTGACTGAAATAATCTCCATAATTTGAGGTTTTCTGACATAAATAACAATTTCTGGTTAAGTATATTCAAAATATATAATATATATTTTGAATATACTTAACCAAACATTGTTTTTATGACTGAAAACCTGAAATTATAAAGGTTATTACAGTCAACAACAAAAAATTGAGAAATGGAGTTAGGCCACTTTCAAAATAAACGGCTCATTTATAGTTCAAGTTTAGTGATATTATAGTTACGATTTAATTCAAAAATTCTCCAGACTGGTGAATTTGTAAGTGCTGTAGTTATTTTCTGTTTCAAAACTATTTATTTTTTAAAATCACAAGAGTTTTAGCAAAAGAAGGGCATGTCTTCTTCTTCTTCGCAAATTTTCAAAATGTTAATTTTTTGTATGTAAAAGGGGCTTGAAAGAGCAATAACAATATATTTACCAGCGAACATAGAACCTTGTCTCTTGTTAAAATATTGCGGTGTCGTAGTTCAAAATGTAACTATTTCGCAGGTCAAAGCATTGGCCAGTAGTAGGTTAGATTACAGATCAAAATATGGCTTTTACTTGACCTGGAACAAGGTTATATTTTGACCTACGACCATCGAGCCTTGTCTCAGGTCCAATTACAGTCTTATCGCAGGCCGAAATTTTGCCTGGTCAAAGTATAGCCTAGTCATAAATCAAAATATTGCCTTATTAAGGTTCAAAATACAAACTTATCACTGTTAAAATGTTATCTTATTGTAGGACAAAATACAATGTTGTTTTATCTCAGGTGAATGTTTAAAATATAGCCTTGTTTTAGGTAGAACCAGACAAGGGTAAAACATAAGGCTATATTTTGACTTAGAACAAGAGTGTATTTTAACCTGTAATAGGGCTATTTTTGACCTACAATAAGTCTATATTTCAACCTGTGATAAGGCTAATCACAGGTTGAAATATAGACTTATTGTAGGTTAAAAATAGCTTTATTACAGGTCAAAATACACTCTTGTTTTAAGTCAAAATATGGCCTTATCTGAATCTAAAATCTAAGTGTATCGCAGGTCAAATAGTAAAAAAAATCGATCTACCTTTCTACATTTTGTACGTTTTACGAATAAAAGTACAAAAAAAATCAATTTTGAATACGAATTGTGGCTAAACAGTAAGTTTCCAATAAAAATACTTATCTACATCAAGTTAGCTTCAACTTTTGTTAGTTCAAATTTAAACGTCTAAAACCATAATTAATCCACCCTCCTTTTCAGAATTACCTAATTAATTTTCAACTCACTCGAATGTAATTCCAGATATAGATTATCAAACAAATCCTTACAAGAGACGATAAACAAAAACTTGGAGGAAATTAAGCGTCTGAAAGCCGATATCCGCTCGCTGGAAGACTCGGCCGATAAAATCGGACGCGAGCGGAACGCGGAAAAAGGTGTGTGCGAAGACGTAATTAATAAATTGACTATGAAAATAAACGAAGTGAGGGGTCAGAGCCGAGCGGAAGCCGAAAGGGCGGAAAACGAGATGAGGCGCCGCTCCGATGAGCTGGAAAGGATCCACGCGAGAAATTCGGACGAGAGGGATAAATCTTACATGGGGAAAATTAGCGGACTGCAGGCGGATCTGCAGCGGAGCATGTCGACGGTAAAATATAAGAAATAAACAACGGGCGGGGTGTATTAAACATAAATACGTCCAGGCGGGATTTGTTAGACGGCGATTGTAATTTAAATTTCAGATAATACATTAGTGGAACACTCCAAGTGGAAGCAAAAATAAATAAAAAAGAAAAGACAGAGAAAACGTCTGAAACAACAGCAAAGAAAATAGCAACAGAAAAAAAAAATAAAACGCTGAATAAGGAATCTATCGTTGGTTTAAAGCAGCGTTCCTTAACGGAGTCGGTATCGGCCCCCTGGGGGTCGATGAAGTTTGACAGGAGGTCGATGATAGGCAAAGGGTCAGTTGGGGGTCGATGATGGTCAGGGGGTCGAATCGCTTCCTTACTTTACTTAGAACCAGTTGCACCAAAAACCAAACACCGTGAACAGTTGAACATTCTTAGTGCAACTGACCCTTACTTTACTTAGAGCCAGTTGCACGAAAAACCAAACATCTTGAACAGTTGAACACTCTTTGTGCAACTGGCCCTTACTTTACTTAGAGCCAGTTGCAAAAAAAACAAACACCTTGAACAGTGGTGAAGGTACCCACTGAGCAAAAAACAAATAAATAACGTTATTTCAACATTATAGCAACATTAAACGTTGTTTTAATGTTGATGAAACATAAATGTGTTTGCTCAGTGGGTAGGGAGGGGCTTGACTAATCTAACCCTAGCTATATTAGCCTGACTACCCGTGACTTCCCACTGAGCAAGCTCATTAAAGCAATGTTTCATCAACATTAAAACAACGTTTAATGTTGCTACAGTGTTAAAATAACGTTATTTGTTTGTTTTTTTGCTCAGTGGGTTAAGTCAAATTATATATCTTTCAGATAACGAGATTAAACACCCAAATCCAGCAATTGATGGACTCGAACATGGACCTACAAAACAAAATCCGCGAATCGGAATCGAAATTCATCCCGGAACTAACCATCTACAAAAACGAAACGACTTTACTAAAACGCACGAATTCGGATTTAACCGCAACCATCGAATCGCTCAAAGCGAATCATTGCAAGCTGAACCAGACAGTATCCCAGTTGATAACGAAGAATGATAATTTGGAATCGTGTTTAAACGGGAGGAATGAGATTATTCAAAAGCTATCCACGGAAAATGCAAAATTAAAGATTAGCGTTGATAAATTGACGAGCGAGAGTGTTGATAAGCAGATTAAAGAGAATGTTTTTAGGAATTGTAGATGTAGCGAGCTTTCGCGGCAGAATAAAGTGCTGCAAGAGATTGTCAAGTCTTTGAAACACGAAAGGGATTCGAAGAGCGCTGGGGATTTTGCGGAAGCTGAAAAGAGGGTTGGGCGTGTTGAGAATCTTCTTTTCGAGCTCAAAAAATCTATCATTCAGAATGCTAAAAGTGAATACTCTTGAATTAACCAATACTTTTATTGTAATTAAAAAAAACTGTTATTGTTCATTATTCTGACATCTGAAATAAAATGTTTGAATAAAAACCATGCCATTATGTTGATGTGTATAATAAAATAAACAAAAGCACATTCTTTACGAAAACTTTGTTTCACGGTTTATATGCATTTCGAACTTTTTTAAAATGAGCTATACAGAGAGTTTTATGTAACACCGAACATTTTCATAACGAGAATTTTTTAAGTATACACAAGCATACGTTGTGCATTTGCCGACGCTCGGTTTATTAAAATATTTGAAGCATTAAACGAGTGTTTTCCACTCCCAGGCTAAGCATGAAGTAAAATTTCGAGTTTAGAAAAGCCTGAAAATTTGGTTTGGTCGCGTAGCGCGAAGCGCGGAGCGGCCAAACCAAATTTTCAGGCTTTTCTAAACTCGAAATTTTACTTCATGCGCCACCGGTACAAAACACTGATGCAATGTAAAGTTTAGCGGTGTGTTTAAACTTCGTAGTATGTCAGTGTTTCGTACCGGTGGCGCATGAAGTAAAATTTCGAGTTTAGGAAAGCCTGAAAATTTGGTTTGGCCGCTCCGCGCTTCGCGCTACGCGACCAAACCAAATTTTCAGGCTTTTCTAAACTCGAAATTTTACTTCATGCTTAGTCTGGGAGTGGAACACACTCATTTCAAGTTTCAAACTGATCTCTGTTAAAAAACAGACCAAGCTAAAGCATGAAGTAAATTTGCAGGCTTTTCTAAACTTGAAATTTTACTTCATGCGCCACCGGTACAAAACACTGATGCAATCGCGTAGCGCGAAGCGCGGAGCGGATAAACCAAAGTTTCAGGCTTTTCTAAACTCGAAATTTTACTTCATGCGCCACCGGTACGAAACACTGACATACTACGAAGTTTAAAAGTACCGCTAAACTTTACAATGCATCATTGTTTTGTACCGCTGGCGCATGAAGTAAAATTTCAAGTTTAGAAAAGACTGAAAATTTGGTTTGGTTGAAATTTTACTTCATGCGCCACCGGCACAAAACACTGATGCAATGTAAAGTTTAGCGGTGTGTTTTAACTTCGTAGTATGTCAGTGTTTTGTACCGGTGGCGCATGAAGTAAAATTTCGAGTTTAGAAAAGCCTGAAAATTTGGTTTGGTCGCTCCGCGCTTCGCGCTACGCGACCAAACCAAATTTTCAGGCTTGTCTAAACTCGAAATTTTACTTCATGCTTAGTCTGGGAGTGGAACACACTCATTTCAAGTTTTAAATTGAACTCTGTTAAAAAAACAACCAGTATCTAAAGATTTACGGCATATACGCTGTAATTTTGACATGTATACTTGAAAGAAAAACTCCCTGTATGTACAAGTTGAGGCACTAATTATGATTGATTGGCTACAATTTTTAATAGTCATATAGGCAACCCAATTTACACATAACTTAAAAATTAAAGGTGTCAAATTGTATTGGATAAAAATGTTTGGTGTTGCATAAAACTCTCTGTATGTTAACTATGGAATTAATTTATCACTTAACACTTGGTAAAAACAAACCACGATATTTAATTAAATTTTAAATTTCACAATGTATAAGTTATTATAACATATGTTCAATAAAATATAACCTCTGGAGTGCTATGGAATATATTGCAGGTTGGCAACTCGGAAATTATACATTATAATTATTATCTGACGTTTTAAATAACAATTCCTAAAGCGTGCAGCCAACATAAATTTAAAAAAGATAAAATCATAGCACTCTAGAGGTTTTTTTTTAATTGAACATATGATACCTTTCGATATGTACTTTTTAACTTCATATTAATTCTGTTTTATACGCCTGGCGCATGAAGTAAATATTTAGAGTTTACAAAAGCCTACGCAACCAATCCAAATTTTTAGGCTTTTCTAAACTCGAAATATTTACTTCATGCTTAAACTAGGACGAGTGCAAACACCTGTTAAATAAATCAATCATTACCAACCTGTTTTCCATGTTGCCTATGAATTATTCACTCTCAATCGTCATTGATTTCAATCGGTTTTATTCATTTTCCACTTGATTAAACGCGAGCATTCTCACACTGTTCCGCCAATATTTGATTCACCAATTGCACGCGCATTTTTCGAATTATTGTTATTTTTTCAAATTAAAAAGAATATAAAAACACGAACACGCAATTGTTATAAATTGTTATGCTTTTGTTTGTTTATAAACAACACGAAAACTGAAATTTCTGCATACTTCCAGGTTTGCAACTGCGCGGAACAAAAACATTACAACCAGCGTAAATCAAAAAACAGTTCTCCATTCTCCATCTCCATTAAAATTCAACGAAAATTCGGTAAGAATAATTCACACTAAGTTGTGTAAAATAAATTCTAAAAAATGGTGATGTGTCCATCATAGTACTTTCCCCCGTAAATTGCGTATTAAATCACTTTTAAAATATTTGTAGCATTATTATTTTCAAAATGTCTTCAACTTTTTGATAACTACAACTTTTATTTGAAACATTTTTCAATTGGATCAACACATACTGACACAAACCAATGACTAGATAAAAAACACTATTTATTGAATATCTCAAAAACTAAGAGTGCTATGACAAAAAGTGAAGATACAAAAAATCTTTAATATTTTATTTCCTACAACTTTTATTTGAAACATTTTCCAATTGTATCAACACACAAACTGACACAAACCAATGACTAGATAAAAAACACTATTTATTAAATATCTCAAAAACTAAGAGTGCTATGACAAAAAGTGAAGATACAAAAAATCTTTAATATTTTATTACCTACAACTTTTATTTGAAACATTTTCCAATTGTATCAACACACACACTGACACAAATCAATGACTAGATAAAAAACACTATTTATTAAATATCTCAAAAACTAAGAGTCCTATGACAAAAAGTGAATCCACAAAAAATCTTTACTTTTTCATTTCCTACAACTTTTATTTGAAACATTTTTCAATTGTATCGACACATACACTGTCACACACCAATAACTAGATAAAACACACAACTTTTGAAATATCTCAAAAACTAAGAGTGCTATGACAAAAAGTAAACAATACATCTTCATTTTGTTATTATCTACAACTTTTATTTGAAAGAATTTTTTGTTTAATGAACATTTATTGAAAAAATCTGAAAAAACTGAAAAACGCTAAGAGTAAAGTACCACTTCCGGTTTTCCAATTTTCACCAAAAGCTTTTCAGTTCTTCCGATTGTAACAAAAAGCTTAAGTTTCAAGTTTCATCTCGATATCTTTAGCGGTTTTTGTGGTACAGACACACACACAGACACACAGACAGACACACAGTCAGGCAGACGGACAGACAGACATTTTTCAAAAATGGTCTTATTCGACTCAGGGGACCTCAAAACGGATATTTCCGCTAAAATTTTTGATTCGAAAACAATACTTTCCCTTTGTATTACATACGGGGGAAAGTAAAAATTGAAATTACGTTTCGCATTTTATAAAACATGGTTATAAAAGGGTTTTTGTAACAAATAATTATTATATAAATCGATGTTTTATACGCCTGGCGCATGAAGTAAATATTTCGAGTTTAGAAAAGCCTGAAAATTTGGACTGGTCGCTTCGCTTCGCAATGTGACTAATCCAAATGTTCAGGCTTTTCTAAATTCGAAATATTTACTTTATGCTTAACCTATGAGTGTAAACACCCGATAAAGAAATAAATGAATACCCACCTGTTTTCCATGTTGCCTTTAAATTATTCACTCTCAAACGTCGTTGATTTTTAATCGGCTTTAATTACTTTTCCACTTGATTAAGCGCCAACATTTTCGCCAATTCCACACAAATTACCCGAATTAATAATATTATTAAATAATATTTTCAAATTTAAAAAAATATAAAAAACACCGACACGTAATGCTAACACTTTGTTTGTTTGTTGTCAATTGTTTTTCTTTGTAAAAAACACAAGCAAAATTAAATCACTGCGTTTTTCCAGGTTTACAACTAAACAAATTACAATCTGCGTAAATCAACAAACATTTTTTTTAAGGAAATTTCCATCTAAATTCAACGAAAATTTAGTAAGAATAATTTAAACAATCTTTTGTTAGAGTCGAGAAAATTGAAATTAAATATGGCATTTTATAAAAGATTGTTGTAACGAATTGATATTGTAACTAATTAATATAATTTAATCAGGCAAAAATTTAAATTGTTGAATCTTAAATACTTTATTATTAATGTAAGTTCAAATACTCTTACATTTAGTGTAGGCCAGTGGTGGGGAAACTTTTTTTAAGACGGGCCATTTGTAATAACCAGACAATCGTAGCGGGCCAAAGAATAATGCTTAATCGTAGGTAGCTAGTTTTTATGCGGGTCGTCACATTACGAAGTAAGAACGCGTTCAAACATTCTCACGACGGCACTCTTAAACGGGCCGGATTAAACCTTTTCGCGGGCCGGACTTGGCCCGCGGGCCGTAGTTTCCCCATCACTGGTGTAGGCTTTATTTACGTAAATCACGTTACTAAAAAAAAGGGTTACTAATACTTTAACTAACTAATAATTTTGTATGGCTTACTACTAGTAACTTGAGTTAAATAAAACCTCAATGTTAACGTCAATGTTCATCTAAGTTAAGAAATACTTTTAACAAATTACCGTTTACTCTAAACGTGAAAATACTTGAAATTTCATATGTTCAATAAAAAAAAACCTCTAGAGTGCCATGATTTAATCTTTTTCCAAATTTAAGTTGGCTACACACTTCAGGAATTCACATATAAAACGTCAGACTTAATAATTATAATGTATATTTTTAGAGTTGCCAACCTAGAATATTTACTATAGCATTCTAGAGGTTTTTTTTAATTGAACATATGATACTTTAAACAAGATAAATTCAAATTCAAAACTATTTGAATTCTAGAAAATAAGCTTACGCTTCTTATAGTTTGCACACTTTAAACATAATATATAAAATTACGAAAAAACTATTCGTGACAATGCAAACAATGTCTTAATTAATAAGACAACTTAAGACGATAAATATCCATTGAAACAACTACTTCCCGTGCAAATACACCTCCGGATATTGAATTATACAATGAAATATTTAAAATCTTATTTAATTTGATTTGTTATTAAAGTATATGTAACGTTTAGGTCAAATTCTCTTCAAACCAACTAACAATACAAATTTAAAATGAAAGGAGAGATAGCAACAAATTAGAAGTGAAAGGACTTGGATTAAAACTAATGTCTTAGGCCATCTTAAGTTGTCTTATTAATTAAGACATTGTTTGCGTTTTCACGAATAGTTTTTTCGTAATTTTATATACTTTGTTATTTGAACAAAATAATGAACAGCTGGCACCATCCCTTGTTAGGGGTCGGAACTATTTACAAGCATTATGATATTATATCAACAATTAATTTGTGCTTCTCAATAGCGTTTCTTTAAAGATAACAAGATAGTACTGTGCGTTATTCAGGGCTATTCCGTACACGAAATGTTAAATTTTACGTTCATATTATTCAGTCTAAGCGCGTTTAGTACTTAATATGTATAGTTAGATTGTGAGGGCATTAATAACGTATACGTTAAATTTAACATTTCGCGGTCGGAATCTGGGGGATTATTTTAGGTACGAAATAGTATTTAACATTACTAGCAAGCTCAAAAGGGTTTTTGAACTTTATTTGAACGAAATAATGGACAGCGACGCCATCCCTTGTCAAGGGTCGGAACTATTAGCAAGCAGCATAATATTATATCTATGAACTACAGTGACGTTTTATTTATTTAAAGTTTTTAACAATTTAATTGTGCTTCTCAATTGTGTTTTTTCAAAGATAACAAGAAAGTGCTGAGGTTCATTATTTTAAGTAAGTAAAAAATAAGACTTGTTATTCACAATTATTGCTGTGTTTGTTATGTAAAATCATAAATTAATTTAAGTAAATATTGAGTTAAAACTTACCACGATCATCCCCAGAGGTAACCAACAACACATGATTAAGTTATGAAAACAAAATAAAAAGCAATTTAAATAAATAGAAACACAACACTAAAAGTTTTCCAAATGTCATTTTTCTTTAAATGTCAACTTGATGTTAGCATTTAATTTTATTTCTTGTTGTACAGGGAGACTTTACTTAGCCCCATTTACACCAAAAATGTCGAACTGGGTTTATCATTGAACCCAAGTTCAAAATGAAACTTTCCATTTTTGTAATGTCACTTTAAAAACTGAGTTCAGATATTAACCCATTTGAACTTGCTGCAACTTTGAACTCAGTTCAGAGATAAACCCAGTTAAACATACTTCGTATTCGTATACCTGGCCCTTAATGGTACATTTTCACTGTATCTGTATGTACTAGTAAATTTTTTTTAAAATTTGTATACTTACACACATTTTTATGCTTAACTCGACTAAAGTTTCGATTACACAATAACCACTGTCAAACTTTTTCTTAAAAGTGGAACAATTGTGTAAATAAACACTTTTTTAAAAATCATAGTTATTCAGAATTTTATTTATACAAAGTGAATATGGATTTTTACTGCCTCAACACCTTATCAATCAACCATTAACCTAACATAACCTGCGCATCAGCTTAACTTCAGGGTAGGCCACAGCGCTAAGGCACACAAAATTTGAGGTTGGGATCGCGCTTTATAAATACAAGGATTTAATGTGAGATTAAATCAAGCGGAGTTAACTTGTTGTCATTGCCACTTTAAGGTTAGGTTAGAATAACTTGGGTTATTATCTAACGTGAGATCAAAGCAAGCGTTCATTTTATTAGTAGTTAAAGATTAACTAATAGCGTGTAGATTTTGTTCTATTGATACGAAACGTTCCAACGTCGCTAAAGTATAATAGTATAGAAGGTTATTTGGTGTCTTATCTAATTTTGCTGATGTGGATAATTTATAGGCTGCCATCTGTGATATTATTTTCCTATAGCATTATTTATAACGTCATTGTTTTTAAGATGTTGTGAATGTGATTTTATATTTATATTTATTGAATTCTGTTTAATGGACTTTGTACCCTTTCTTAATATTGACATGTGTAAACTTACTGTGATAGCACGAATAAACTATTATTAAACTATTATTATTATTATTGCATGGGACTAAGAGTATGCCTCGCAGCTCCCGCATCGGTCTAAAAGCCTTAGATCTTCAAATAAAATCCAATCAAATTAAATCACCCATTTGTGCTAAACAATACAGTTAATACTTTACATACGTCAAAGAAGAAAGGATACAATATAAAATAGCTAATACAAAACGAACACTCGTGATGTATATACGGTGTCTTCATATGCGTATGTCTTTTAATTGTTTTTTTTTTTCTTATAGAAGATGACCCTATATCTTGATGACATTTTCCGATCCTTCCCATCTATTCGCACCAGATACGTTAGACGTTGGTACAGGTCCAGTAGAAATGATTTAGCAATAAACTATAAATATGTTAACTGCAATTCTATAAATAAGGCTGTATGTTAGTATGCTTTTCCTGTTTAAAGGTAAAATTCATTAAGTACTTTTAATTTCTGTAATGAATTGAACCTTCAAAGCAACACGGAGATTATAATTTTAATTTATTGTATTAAAATATTTCATTAAAAAAAAACACACGTGACTTTATTTTAAACAAATTCATACTTTTATTACCAAAATATCTTTAACTTTCGATCTACATCTAACAATCTCATCATTATTAATTTACTTCTTAATAAAACAAAAAAAAATAAACATAGGTAATCAATAATAAAAATTACTCGACCCTGAGTTCCACTATTATTCTTTTGCACTTAATTACACAACCTAATTAATTAAAAACTAATAGCTGGCAAGAATTAAAATGACTCTCTCTGCAATATTACACCGCCGAAGCACCAACATTTTTCCTGAAACACAAAACTGCCGTCCACGCACTCACAATAAGAAAAGAATAAAATCAAATAGTCGTACGCCAACCGGATCATTTATTTATATAAACTATGTTTATTCATTTATACATGCTCGAAATAACAAGAGGCCCTTCGTGTTTATATATATTTTTCGAAAAAATAATATATATGGCAATGATAATTGAAAAAAATAATAAGTGTCAAAATAAAATTTCTTCTAGAGATTCCGACTAAAAATAATTTGAATATAATTTTTTTTTTCTTGTTATAAAATAGTTTCGCTATAGTAAATAGAGGATTATCGTAAAAAACAAATGTTAATAATTGTGTTCAATAGGGAACGTTTGAAAATAGATATGACACTGATTCTCCGTTGTGGGTCCGCCTCACCGCCTCGGCAAACATCATTGACACATCGATGCACTGTAAACAAAAAAAAATATGCATACAATAACATTAAATTGAAATTGAAATATTATTTAAGTATTTGAATAAGTTTTTGAATGAATATTCGAATACTTCAATTTTAAAAATTCGAAACCTTGGTAGGTATTGAAACTTTCAAATTTTTCATAGGTAGTTGAATGTAAGGTTAGTATAACGTTCACAATTGTCAATAACCTAAAAAATTGTTATTGACAATTAAATGTAAGGTTACAATAACTTGTGTCTTCTGTCTTCCGCACAATTGATTATGTTACTTACTTGAATTTTAGGACAGTCTTTCATGTGTCCGTCCTGCGGTATCGTGTTTGTAACGACAACAGCCTCAAAACAAGCAGTGTTGATCCTGGAAATCGCTGGACCAGAGAAGATTCCGTGCGTTAAAATAGCGTACACTTTAGTTGCCCCGGCCTCCATCAGTTTCTCAGCTGCATGACAGATCGTCCCGCAAGTGTCCGCCATATCATCCACCAGGATAGCGACCCTATCCTTAACGTCACCAACCAAGACCATCGAGGCGACCTCGTTGGCCTTCTTCCTCTCTTTGTGAATCAGGGCGAACTCCACGTTTAACCTATCGGCAATTGAGGTCACCCTTTTGGCACCGCCGGCATCTGGGGAGACGATTATGCTGTTGCGCCAATCGGTTATGTTCTCTTTGATCCATTTTAGAACGGCCGGTTCGGCGTACAGGTTGTCGACGGGTATGTCGAAGAAGCCCTGGATTTGCGAAGCGTGCAAGTCCATGGTGATTATGTGGTCTGCCCCGGCTACAGACAACATATTCGCCACCAGTTTCGCGGAGATTGGAGCGCGACTCTGTCAAACAAAACCACCTTGATAATAATAATAAATACCCATACGTTCCTACTCAAGTTCAATTAAATTAATTTTTCTCCAAATAATTTTCTCAATATTTTTTCTTTTCTTTCCATTTTTATAGTAATTTTATCACATCATTCCGATTATTTAAGCTAGAGAAATTTAACACACTTGCGACCACAGCTGTTACTGATGAACTATCCCATAGTGATCATAAGTGACCGCGCTCTTAGATCCGAAATTAGATTACTGTGAAAATAGGGCCAGTTTTCAAAAATTGGCATGGCCACAAATGTGTTAAATTTTGAAAAAAAAATATCGTGCGAACATTTAAAACATAAATTAGAGTAAACTTTAAATTTCAAATCAAATTGGTACTACTGACTGTTAATAACCTTAAATGTATTCCATCATTCAATTGGCATTTTGGGCAAACTCACAAAAAAAAATGCCGCCTACTCTAATTTATATTTTAAATAATCGCACGGTACTTGTGCTAAAACTTCATGATATCATGAATCATGAGTCAAAAATACCATAACATTTCAATATGAGTCACTAGACCCATCAACTCTCTTTACTGAGCTGACTCGTTGAGTCAATTCGCTCAAAACAAAATCACAAGTGTTTCGTTTTGAGTGAGTTGACTCCAAGAGTCAGCTCAATAAAGTGAGTTGATAGATCTAATGACTCATATTGAAATGTGATGGTATTTTGAAAGCATAATTCAGCTTGATTCAACCGCCCATGCAGAGTTACATGAATTATTTTTAATGTTTAATGATAAGTTACAACTTAAGATCTAGTCACATAAGTCTTTTGTGCTAACTCATTAAGTTAACTTGTTTAAGTGAGCCAGATAATTTCACCTTTGCGCTGCACGTTAAGAGATCTAGTCACATAAGTCTTTTGAGCTGACTCACTAAGTTAAATCGGTTAGGTGATCTAGTGAAGCAGATCAAGGAAATAAGCCGAATCATTGATTAAACTCAATTGAGTGAGCCAGATCTAATATAGCAGAAATGAGTAATTCCACCCCTGAGTTACATGAATTATTTTGAATATCGAATGATAAGTTGCGTCACATAACTCTTTTGAGCTGATTCATGGAGTCAAGCCTTTTAAGCTGACTCAATGAGTCAAGTCTTAAGCTGACTCAATGAGTCAAGTCTTCAGCTGACTCATTGAGGTGACTTTTGAACTGACTCATTGAATTAATTCGTTTAAGTAAGTTAGATCCAGATCTCTAGTTTCATCTGCCTGTCAATAAATAAGTTTAAAAAAGTTTACTTTTTCTTATCGCTTAAGTTATAATTATGGTAATATGTAATTGACAAATGAATACCAGAAGTATTCTTCTTCAAAAAAAATTGTGAAAATAAAATATTTTACATTAAAGATTATTATATTTTTTATCAGCGATCATTGATTAAAAATTATTTAGAGAAAATTTAATTCCAGAACATCTAATCTTAATAATTAAACCAGCAACACATTCTGCATGAATAAACAGACAAAAGGTGTTAACACAAAACAAAAAATCAAGATGCGACTATCGTATTAATTAATTAAAAAATTAAAAAACGCTATTCTACTATTAATTCGTTAATTAACATGAAAAGACCTATGAACTAGAATGAAAAAGAAGCATTGGGTGGGGGAAACGGACAGATGCTCTGCAAATAAATTCGTTTTTATTAATGTTATTAATGTTACGGCAACTATTTGTATACACTAGGTGTCACAAGTGCTAGGTATTAGATCGATTAAACTTTTTTTTAATCTCTGTCGCAAACAATTTTCACAGCCTGATTTTACCTGGACATTGTAACCGCCAAAATCGGATTGCACCTAAGACAGTAAAAATAATTATACCGGTTGTCGATTTATTCTGTTTTTTCGCTTGATTCTTTAAGGTTATCCGTAATATGACTTCGTTTTATGTTAATTTAGAGTTAAATCAATTGTATGAGAAAAATGGCAACCTCTTCTTTGGCAGTCTTTTTATTATTTATTAAGAGTTAAATTAATTGTATAAGAAAAATGGCAACCTCTTCTTTGACAGTCTTTTTTATTATTTATTCTCCCAACAAATACAATTAAAGGGAAATATACAATATTTTAATTATTCAATACTTACTACATACTAAGGCTCAGTTACACCAAAAATCTTTATTTCAAGCATAACTTCTGGTTAAGCTGATCTTGAGTTCAAGCTGAATTTCAGTTCGAGCTGAATTTCAGTTCAAGCTGAACTTCAGTTCGAGCTGAACTTCAGTTCGAGCTGAACTTCAGTTCGAGCTGAACTTCAGTTCAAGCTGAACTTCAGTTCGAGCTGAACTTCAGTTAGAGCTGAACCTCAGTTCTAGCTGAACTTCAGTTCGAGCTGAACTTCAGTTAGAACTGAACTTCAGTTCGAGCTAAACCCCACTACGAGCTGAACTTCAGTTCGAGCTGAACTTCAGTTGTTAGAGCTGAACTTCAGTTCGAGCTGAACTTCAGTTCGAGCTGAACTTCAGTTCGAGCTGAACTTAAGTTCAAGCTAAACTTGAGTTTAAGCTGAACTTGAGTTCAAACTAAACTTTAGTTCAAGCTGAACTTGACTTCAAGCGGAGCTTAATTTCAAGCCGAACTTGATTTCAAGCTGAACTTGATTTCAAGCTGAACTTGAGTTCAAGATGACAATTCCTATTGTTCTAATGTTACTTTGAACTCGAGTTCAGAGTTGAGCCAGTTCAACGTGTCTGGTGCATCTGGCCCTAAATAGTAATATAAAAGAATTTAAAATAATACATTTGTAACTCATGTGAAAAAAAGTGATCTAACCCTTATAAAAGTCCTTTCTTTAGACATTTGGACAAAGGACTTTTAACTTTAACACGTTGACTGTCGCAATGATAAAAAATGGTAATGTGTCAATCATAGTACTTTCCCCGTCAGTCAATTCCCCGTCAATTCCATCAGTTCAGCTTAAACTTTTTATTACAATCGTAGGATATAAATAAAGTTTTGTTTCAATATAAGGATAGTTTAACACCAGTTGTTAATAAATGGTGTAAAGATTTCAGTACGGTTTTGATTGGTGTTTCCGAGACAATGCTAGAGGAGACTTTGAGGTATTTGAAGGGGGTGAATAGTGTCACTCTGGAAGAATTTGGATCGGCGTAAGGAGTAAGTGTTTCATGTTTTTCCATGTGAACAAATATATTTTAGTAAGTTAAATAAAGGTGCGAAGCAACTATGGTTATAATCGTACTGATTATAATCGTACTCGTACTATGGTTATAATCGTACTCGTACTATGGTTATAATCATACTCGTACTATGGTTATAATCATACTCGTACTATGGTTACAATCATACTCGTACTATCGTCATAATAATACTCGTACTATGATTATAACCATACTGATTATAATCATACTCGTACAGATTATAATCATACTCGTACTATGGTTATAATCATTCTAGTACTAGGATTATAACCGTTCTGATTATAATTGTACTCATTCTATGATTATAATCGTACTCGTACTATAATTATAATTGTACTGATTATAATCATGCTCGTAATATGGTTATAATTGTACTGATTATAATCATACTTGTAGTATGATTATAATCGTACTGGTTATAATCGTACTTGTACTATAATTACTGATTATAATTGTACTCATTTTATGATTATAATCGTACTCGTACTATATTATAATCGTACTCGTACTATATTATAATCGTACTCGTACTATAATTATAATTGTACTGATTATAATCATACTCGTACTATGGTTATAATTGTACTGATTATAATCATACTTGTAGTATGATTATAATCGTACTGGTTATAATCGTACTTGTACTATAATTATAATAATACTGATTATAATTGTACTCATTCTATGATTATAATCGTACTCGTACTATAATTATACCAGAACCAGATGTTTATAATTGTACTGATTATAATCATACTTGTAGTATGATTATAATCGTACTGACTATAATCGTACTCGTACTATGATTGTAATCGTATTTCAATGACAGCCAACGTGTTAACAGTGCACAGGTAAATAGATAAGTATTTTTTAATTTTCTAAATGTAATGTATTTTATACAAACCCTCATTTATTGTTCTGTGTGAAACCTCATTCTATTTTGGTTATACTTGACAACTTTTATAAGAAGTTTGCAAGATTTCCATATTGATCAATATATTTACAGCGTTTCATATTACTCCTTATTCTTTACTAATATCATTATATAAAACCCGTTTTTACCGATGATCACCTGATTTTTTTTTTTTACACAACTAATGCAAGATGGCACATTTTAAATAGCACCAACTTTCTATACAATCGGATGACACAAAAAGCTTTACATTTACATGAAACTATTTTTAGCACACCCCTTAATCAATCACCAAATTAGCACATGTGAGGAAATTTAAACGAAAAGAGTACCGCCAGAGAAACCGTAAAGTTTTTATGTGATAAAAAGGAAATAAAGAAAAGATCAAGTATGGGTATAATATTAAGATCGCTGTGCTTCTTACCATGTTAAAGGGTGCGCGTACAGCCTGAAAAAAATGTACCAACTGTATTCAACTGATTTACAAATATAATACACATGAGAAATGTTTTACAACACAACATTTTTTATTACATTAATAACAAAACGAAATAAATCCTCTCTGGGCTGATGATACTAAATCGATGACTGTTTGTAGCTCTGTATTTAAAATGTATTACTAACTCGATGGCTGTTTATAGCTCTATATTTAAAATGTATTACTAAATCTATGGCCGTTTGTAACGCTACGTTTAGAATGTATTATTATTATTAAATCAATACTCTTTATTTTATTATTTCAATTTCTCAATGGATAAACTTTACAAATGTTTATTCCCTCTAACCAAATATTAAGCTTTCTAATTTTGAACAATCAAACATGAGCGGAATATTTTGCACTTTAGGATATTCCGCTGTTTATACGCGTGGCGCATGAAGTAAAATTTCGAGTTTAGAAAAGCCTGAAAATTTGGATTTGCCGGGCTCGCTTCGCTCCGCCCGGCAAATCCAAATTTTCAGGCTTTTCTAAACACGAAATTTTACTTCATGCTTAGTCTGGGAGTGGAAACACTCATTAGAAATCAAATTGAATAATTTTATAAAAACCACAAATGGCTGAAAATTTACCATGTAAATACATATACCGGGTGACCTATTTTAAATGATCTACTGGAATATCTCAACAAATATGCATCGTACAAAAAAATGTTTAGAACAAAAGTTTAATACTTTCAAAGGGGCCATCGAATCATGAAATTTTCATCATCCCCACCCTCCAGTTGGTGGTAAGGGAGGCAACTTTAAAATCTTGAATAGGAACCCCTATTTGTTGATTGAAAATTCGGATTCTACACCAAAAACTGTGTAGGTTTCATTCGAGATTTTTTTCTGAATTTGTAATAGATGGCGCTGTAGTCGCAAAAATGAAAACGTTCCCGGTAAACCTAAATTAAAATCCTAAATAGGAATCCCTATTTTTTATTGAAAATTCGGATTCTACACCAAAAACTTCGCAGGTTTTTTTCGATTTTTTTTTTAACTCGTGATAGATGGCGCTGGAGCTGCAAAAATGAAAGCGTTCCCGGTAAACCTAAAAAATCTGCAGTGTTGCGAGCCAACACAGGTACCGACCACAAATTAAAATAATATAGGACTATAAAATTCATTATTCATTATTAACGACTTATTGAAGTTAATTTGTATAAAAAATGTCCGCTGCTAGTAAAATGATTTTTTTCAACGTTTTCTTAAAAAAATAAAAAATAGCATACACACCATAAAAAAAAATAAGTAATTTATTGGGAGCATTAAAAAAACATTTTTTTAGCAAAAATCAAATTGTATGCGCCACTTTAAAAAAAAATCTAATATTGACAGTTCATCTGCCATCTATTAGGAGTTAAAAAACTCTAGAAGTAAACTTTACATACTTTTTTTTCATGCATGGACTCATGGTCTCCGTAAAGGTCGTTGTTTTAAGTTTAAGGGGAGGGTTTTCATTTTTGCGATTACAGCGTCATCTATCAAGAATTCGAAAAAATTCCACGGATAAAACCCACATCATTTTTGGTGTAGAATCCGAATGTTAAAAAAAAATGCCACGGATAAACCCCACATAATTTTTGGTGTAGAATCCGAATTTTTATTAAAAAATAAGGGTTCCTATTTAAGATATCAAAGTTGCCCCCCTCCCCCAGTCCCTGCGGGGTGGGTGTGACGAAAATTCTATAGGATCAGATGGCTTTTTCAAAAATATTAAACTTTTGTTCGAAACATTTTTTTGTACAATGCATATTTATCGAGATATTCCCATGGATTATATAAAACGGGTCACTTTCAGCCATTTGTGGTTTTTATAAAATTATTCAATTTGATTTCTAATGAGTGTTTCCACTCCCAGACTAAGCATGAAGAAAAATTTCGAGTTTAGAAAAGCCTGAAAATTTGGATTTGCCGGGCGGAGCGAAGCGAGCCCGGCAAATCCAAATTTTCAGGCTTTTCTAAGCTCGAAATTTTACTTCATGCGCCACGGCGGAATATCCTAAAGTGCAAAATATTTCGCTCATGTTTAATTTTTTTAAATTTGAAAGTGTAGTATTTGGTTAGACGGAATAAACATTTGTAAAGTTTATTAATATAACTTTACAAAGGTTTTTTCCTTCTTACAAAATATTACACTTTCAAAATTCGAAAAATTTGCTGAAAGTAAATATCTCTGTACAGTCAGCACAACCCAAATCTGAACGCCAAAATTTAATAATGTAATTTACACTTTTCACCATAGTCGTTTGTCGCAATTATATTTGACAGCTCTAAACAATTATTATCAAAAATTGCCGATGACGTCTCTCTTCGTAATATCACTGGCCAAAGCCAGAATTACTACAGGAATTAATTTTAGTAAGAAATACCATGATAACCAAAGAGTGTTCACATTTGGGTTGTGTCGACTGTACATACACATCTGTAAAATTTATTAATATTAGATCAGATAGAAGCAGTACATTTTAAACTTCACGATATGTCAGTGTTTAATAAGGGTAGTGCATGAAGTACAATTTCGAGTTTAGAAAAGCCCCATGAAAATTTTCTACGCGGTTCTTTTCTAAACTTGAAATTTTACTTCATGCTTAGTCTGGGAGTGGAAACACTCGTTCGAAAAATTAAACAATTTTATAAAAATAACGAGTGCCTAAAAATTTACAACGTAAATATACTTAAAAGAAAAATATCCATTCAGAAATTGAAACAATAAAAACAAGAGGATTGATTTCTGTATTTGCATCTTTGTAAATTAATCTTTAAACACATTTTTTTCTAAAAAGTCAGTAAAAAATGTCGAATAGAAGGTTCCAAGGCCAAAATGATTTCGGGGGGTTTTAATGGTAAAAATATTAACAAAAATATTATTTAACATTTCGAAAATTTCGGGGGGGGGGGGAGGTTAGAACCCCCATATACCCCGCCTGGCTACGGCCTTGGAAGGTGCTACTTGGACTTTTTAGAGGTTAAATAAACCAAATGAGAAGCCTCTACTTTACTATTTTCACTGACTTTTCTTTACATAAAGGATTTTCTAAGCTTAATAATTTTTTTTCTGGATATTTAATTAAAACACTTGGTTTGTTTCACTAATTTGAGTTTCACTCATTAGTGAAACAAATCAAGTGTTTTAATTAAATATCCAGAATTAGATTCAAAAATTTTTCACCACCGGTTAAGTGAGAAATTTATTAAACATAATACATCTTTATTTATGTATATTACAAATCAAACAATTCTTTGTTATTAATATAATGAACTATGTTTATGTTGAAGGTTTAATGTACAAAATTCAAGTCAAATATATCTCTTAAATAGATTCACCATATAAGACATTACTCTGTTCATAAAACTCTGAACTAACTCTCTATTTATAAAACTCTGAACCAACTCTCTATTTACAAAACTCTGAACTAACTCTCTTTTCATAAAATTCTGAACTATCTTTTCATAAAACTCTGAACTAACTCTCTATTCATAAAACTCTAAACTAACTCTCTATTTATAAAACTCTAAACTAACTCTCTACTTATAAAACTAACTCTCTATTTATAAAACTCTGCAGAGTTTTATGAATTGGGAGTTAGAATTCATAAAACTCTGAACTAGCTCTCTATTCAGAAAACTCTGAAGAGTATTTTTATTTTAATGAAGTACACAAATTGACTAAATTCGTTTGTTCCAATCAATTATTCATATATTTTAAGAAGTCATATTTCGAATACCCTCAAATACAACACGTTTATAGGCGTGTACAGATTCATCAATATTAATGTGACACCTGTGAATACATTAATAAATTAGCTGGATTTACAGTATGTCTGAACACATTTCATACTTGTGGGTTTACAAGCCTTCTTCGTTACAATAAAATTTGAAATATCGTATGTTCAATAAAACAAAACCTCTAGAGTGCTATGGTTTTATCTTTTTTTAAATGTATGTTGGCTACACGCTTTAGGAATTGTCATATAAAACGTCAGACATAATAATTGTAATGTATAATTACAGAGTTGCCAACCTACATTCCATAGCACTCTAGAGGTTTTATTTTATTGAACGTATGACATTAATATAAATGTAAAAGGAAAAAAATGAGGTCACATCCAAAATTTTAACTAAGTTCATCTCTAAACTTCTCATTAGTTGCTAGATAGCTCTCTGGCGCAGGCGGTAAGTTATACAGCGGTCCTTAGGGACCTTCCTGGCGGTTAACGTGTTAAATTACTTATATTAAAAAAAACATTTTAAAATTGATATTAAAAAGTTATATTAAGAAGAATTTTGTACAGGGTGGCCCAAATTCGATGTTTTCATAGGGAATCTCGGTAACCTGAAGGGTCAGAAAAAAATTAATATAAACGTCATGACCTCTTTTTACGAGTCATTAATAATGGCGTAAATAGATCATGGCTAACTTAATTAGTTTGAAAGATATCAGGCGTTTTTCAATCGTTGGCTATTTTAAAATATGTCTTTATCTTAATAACTATAAGATATACAAAAAAACACTTCAACAATTATTTATGTAGTTTTCAGCGTAGAATGCAGTGCTGTACTTGTTTTTTTATTCGGACTTTTAATTACCGAGTTATGATATAAAGTTGCATTTTTAAATAGAACACCCTATATATTTTTATGTTATTGAATAGCATATTAAATTCGCTTTACATTTTTCTATGATTTTTTTTTTTTTTATTGAAAAATTATGTTTTGAATTGTGGAGGCTTCTACTTCATTATACATGTTAATTTAACACAATAAAACACTTTTAACTTTGTATAACACAATTTATTTTTTATGTGACTGCAGTTTCGGCAAATTCAGCTTGCCATTATCAAACATGAAGTGTCTAAAACTGGAAACAATACGGGTATATATACAAAAGGTAATTACATGAAAACGGATTACAAAACGGCTTTAAAAATGGGGGTATACAGTAGGTCAACCTGGTCGTTAATTATGTTTTTAACTCTGAAGCTTTTAGATAAATATTTGATAATACATATTATTATAATCACAGAGATGTTAATATTATTTATTAATAATGAAGTGATCTGTAGACTCAGTAATTGATCCAAAAGTCTTCAAAAATTATAAAATTAATATTTAAACTAACTTAGATTTTAATATAATCGTTTTTTTGCGTATTTTTACGAATTTTTGTTAAATATACATAAAAAACACACAGGGTGTTCCATTTAAAAAAATGCAACTGTGTCATAACTCTGAAATTAAAAGTTGTAATTAAAAAATAAGTACGCCACTGAATTCTACATTGAAAACTACACAAATAACTAATAAACTATTTATTTTTATATCTTATAGTTATTGAGAATAAGACGTATTTAAAAATAGCCAACGATTGAAAAACGCCCGATATCTCCAAAACTATTAATGATATTGTTATTTTCTCTGAAAAAGAGCTCATGACATGTATATCAGATTTTGTCTAACTATTCGGGTTACTGAGATACCTTATAAAAACATCGAATTTGGGCTACCCCGTACAACTGACATTATAAATTTGCATGAAGAAGAAATGTGTGTAATTAATACTTATAATTTTTACTAAGAAATTTGTAAAAATAATATTTATAATTTGTGTTAAGTAGAATTGTGTTTAGACATAATGTAACCAAATTTGAAACAAATTATACGCAAATATTTGTAAACATTGTGTGGACAAAAAAACATATACATGTACATACACAAAGGGTTTAATATAAAGCGAAGCGAAAGTGGTGAAATATTTAGAAAAAAGCGTGCCGTATTTTAAAACAAGATAATCAAAAAATTATTGCTGAACCGGGTGGACGATGTTGTTGCGTCAGAATTGTTACTCTTGTTGTTTTGTTTTTTAATGACAAACAGATAACGTATTTTCGTGACCTATGGCCTGACGAAATCTTATCAAACGAATACGTCAGAGAACTATACGTTAGTTGTATTACAAAATACAGTGAGAGTTGAGTTTAATGATTCCTATTAGGAATAAAACGAATAATCATGCTTTTATAAAATTATTTTTGTTGGTATAAGAAAATAATAAATTATTTGATAATAATAAATTATGAGAAAATACCAAATTATTTAAAAATAATAAAATATAAGAAAATACCAAATTATTTAGAAATAACAAAATGTAAGAAAATATCAAATTATGTAATCTAATAAAATATAAGAAAATACTAAATTATTTAAAATTAACAAAATGTAAGAAAATACCAAATTATGTAATCTAATAAAATATAAGAAAATACTAAATTATTTAAAAATAACTTTAATTAAAACACTTTTAACCTTTCTTCACAATTTTTATTATATACCAGATGTACATTTCGGTCACAAGTTGACCATTATCAATGGATTGAAATGTACATCTGGTATATAATAAAAATTGTGAAGGAAGGTTAAAAGTGTTTTAATTAAAGTTATTATAATCTTCACGTAACTCACCCAACAACAAAGGTGACAATCTCCACTTCATATTTTCATGAACTCATAAGTTCTTATCGTATTTGTCTATGTTGTCTATGTCAGCGGCGGCTCGCAGCCTAACTTCAGGGTAGGCCAGAGACCCAAGGTAATATGTATCCTTTATTAAAAGGTGACTTTGTTGTGCAATTCCTTGTATTTATAAAGCGCGATCCCAACCTCAAATTTTGTGTGCCTTGGCGCTGTAGCCTACCCTGAAGTTAGGCTGCAAGCCGCCGCTGCTCTATGTGAATTTGGTTCAAACTCGTTTAATATCTTCATTCAATTCTATTCTACTGAATAGCAAAACATACAGTATACTAAATATGTGCATCTTTAGGGATACAAGTTTTTGTTATTTTTTACAAAAAACATTGAAGTGGAGAATAATGCTAACTTTGTTTCTATACCCTTCAATTACAAAAAAATACTAAATTATTTGAAAATAATAAATTAAAGAAAATACCAAATTATTTCTTGTAGATCTAGAAAATACAAATGATCTCTGATTAAGGTAATGATAGTTGGATAAAACATACTGGACTTTTTCTTTTAAATATACATATTCCTATAAACGATATATAGTCTGTTTTTTTAATATGACCCAACTTAGGTTGTATTTACTGCGAACAGTTGCAGTCCTGCTTTAACAGTAGGGTATTTTAACATCAAGTTTTGAGATGTTGGTAAATGATTATCAGTGTGACAAATAAATCATAATTTGTCAAATAAATTGTCACGATGCAGATATTTTCAAAAAAGAGAACGCTACAACTTGCAACTTTACAACACATACAGAGATTTTTTCTTTTAAGTATACTTTCACATATTCCATACAAATATTACTAAACTAGTACTTAATGAACTAAAAACTAAGTCGAAGTATATTTTGAACTTCACTTTAAATTAATGTTTTATACGCGTGGCGCATGAAGTAAAATTTCGAGTTTAGAAAAGCCTGATTTGGCTTGGTCGCTCCGCTGCGCTACGCGACCAAGCCAAATTTTCAGGCTTTTCTAAACTCGAAATTTTACTTCATGCTTAGTCTGGGAGTGGAAAACACTCGTTAGTTTTTAAATTGAAAATTTTTAATAAGATCACGAATGTCTCAAAATTTAGATTGAAAAATCGTAACATGTATACCTAAAAGAAAAATTCCTTGTATTTATAACTTTTTTAAAATTTGAGATAATAAAGAAGACAGATATTCCGGGGCAAGGAATATTTCCTGATCCTCCTATCCTACCTGATCCTCAGAGACACTTTATTAAATTAGTAGTAGATACAAATAATTTAAGGCGGTGATAGGTAAATACATTTGTAAAAAAAACAAATTATTTAAAAATAATAAAATTTAAGAAAATACCAAATTATTTAAAAATAATAAAATTTAAGAAAATACCAAATTATTTAAAAATAATAAAATTTAAGAAAATACCAAATTATTTAAAAATAATAAATGAAGGGGTATAGAAACAAAGGACAATCTCCACTTGATATTTCCATGAACTCATAAGTTCTTATCGTATTTGTTAATCTTTGTGAGTTAATTGTTTCGTGTATTTAATTAATTTATATTGTAATTTTAATATCCTGTTTTAAGTGTCATATTTATTTATTTTATTATACAATTGTAATTTTAATGTGTTTTTAATTTGGAATGTTTTTATTACAATTTTAAATGTAAATTTACAATTGTAGTAAATGTAGCTTTTGATATATCTTATATTATTTATCGGTAATTCATTTGTACATTTTAGACAAAATTATATCTCATCTGCTATTACCGTGATTACTCTAAATTTAATTGCTAAGATTTATGACCTGTGTAAAACATGTAAATGTTATTAGCACCAATAAACATTATTATTATTATTAATTGTCATATTAATGTCAGATTTCCCTTCACATAACCTACAAATTTACAACATAACGTGATTAATCTTGTCCTAACCTAAAACACACAACCTGCGTCACACCACTAAATTCTTGAAACATCAAATTTGATTGGTCATATTAAAAAAACAGATTATAGCTGTAAATCTTCAGATATTCGTTGTTTTTTTTAATTTCTTGAATTAATTTCTCATCTAGCACTTGGTGAAACATATTACACTATGTAAAGTTAATTAAAGGAAAGGCACTTGGTATTGTTTCACAATTAAATCTTTATTCCGACTAGTTTCGGTTTGTTAGACCATTTTCAAAGGAATGTGACATTCCTTTGAAAATGGTCTAACAAACCGAAACTAGTCGGAATAAAGATTTAATTGTGAAACAATACCAAGTGCCTTTCCTTTAATTAACTTTACATAGCTTTTTTTAAATTGTTGATTTCTTGGAGCAGTTCATTATTGCGTAAAAAAAGTACAGAAAAAAATCAAAATACAAAAAATTTTACCTCATTTAATCCTTGCTTGATTCAATCTTTTTTAATCATTTGGTTACTATTTAGTTTTCGGATTGTTTTTACAGCTATTTTTTATTAGTTTTATTAAATAAGCGTTAATAGGCGATGGAGATGTGTAAGGAGGATTTCTTTTGCGATGAACTTGGTGAACCGGATGTTTCTATTCGTAATCCCAAAAAAAAGCGCCCCAACAAAACAGTCAGCGTGTTGATTTATCTATATAAATATATTAAAGAGATATAGAGGAAAAGTTTACCCTGAACTTCCATTCGTTAGATTTCCATTTATTGACGAGCTGATCTTTGACACCCTCACCCTATAAAATCATCGACTACATGGATAATTTCTCAGGCTGAATTATCACTCGCGGTACATTCCCCCAGTCGGGAACTTATTTATCTCTTAACTCAAGTTTGATTTTTTTTTTTCGCTAGGTATGTGCAGATTTTATTCGTGGTCAGTAAAACGTGTTAATTGTTAAAGTTAAAAACATTTTAAGATTGCCAACTATTTAAATTTTAATCAATCGAAAATTAATCATCAGAAAACATTTGAATTTTTTGTACGCTTTATGTTGGTATCTAGTGAATGCTACTCTGGCCCAAGGCTAGTAGAATATAAAATAGGTTGGTCCATATCCGCACATGCGCAGTAGTAACTGTCAGTGGGTGGAGATATAATAATAGTTAAAACTAATAGAGGTTATGTTTAACGTTGAAATTGGTTAAACGGAATCGCACAAAATCTAATATCTGTCATTAATTCATAATGAAATATGTCATTGAGTGGAATTTTTTATCTGTTGTCTCGCAACTTCATAAACAAGTCGGGTAACATGGCAAGGCGGACTAACCTTCTCAATATGTCAAACATTAAATGTGCGATTCTTTTTGCAATCTACAACAAGTTAGTCTTACAAAGACTATATCAAACGCTCATTGAAACAACTACTTTCCGAGCTAATACCCCGATGGACATGAATACAACAAGTGTTTGCTGTTAGATACAGTAACCTACTGCAAATGTAACAATTTGGGTCAAATTATTCAGGCCATCTATAGACGTGTTTCGAGATTTATCTCTCATCAGTATAGCTTTGCCATTCTCTCTAAACAATTTGACACCTTAGACTGGCGGTCACGTTACTGTTTAAACATAAGTATAAATGAAATTGCCAATTCTTGGTTGCAGAATACTTCAACGGCGGACCAACCTTCTTAATATGTCAAACATTAAAAGTGCGATTCTTTTCGCAATCTACAACAAGTTAGTCTTACAAAGACTATATCAAACACTCATTGAAACAACTACTTCCCGGGCTAATACCCCGACGGATATAGTCTTTGTAAGACGACCTGAACCCGCTTTCGGAATGCCACATGAAACCGGAAAGGAAATAATCCGACGCAAGTTAGCAGAGGAGCATACAAAGGCATGGCACAACCAAATGGGAATGAGGCACACGAGACTCTTCCTAGATGGCCCGGTACCTGATAGCGCAGTCAGGACTGAGCAGAATGAAACTAAGGAAAATCACAGGACTAGTTACTGGGCACTGTGACCTGAATAAGCACAAACATAGGATGGGTCTTGAGAAAAGCCCCCTATGCCGTGGGTGCTTGGAAGAAGAGGAAACTCCCCAACACCTACTGTGCACATGCGAAGCCTATAAACGGCAACACACGGAGCAACTCGGGAAGCCCGTGCTTCCTGAAGAACAGCTCAAGAACATCCCCTGGCCCAAACTCCTGGACTTCTTAGAAGACACAGGAATATACAGGGAGTAAAATAACCAGAGGAGCACAAAAGGACCACGGAGACCGTAGTGCAGGGACGCTAAGCAATACCACCTCATGTGGAAAAAAAAAAAAAAAAAAGACGAACTGGTAGATTGCGAAAAGAATCGTTCTTTTAATGTTTGAAGTATTCTGCCACCAAGAATAGGCAATTTCATTCATACTTTTCAATATGTTTTTACCGACTTTCATTCCGACCATTTTGCTTTGCATCTAACCTAATATTCCACATAAATTGCTAAAATGCATTCATCCAACTTTTGGTATCAAACTCCTAACAGTTTTATCTGATGAATGTGCCCAATGTTAACCTTTTAAGGCGCACTCGAATTACCTCCTGCACGAAACCGTCCAAAATGTGCTTGTCCGAGATAATTCAAGAGACGTCACATTTTACATATCAATATTTTTAGCACTCGGTTTCATTTGCAAGCCATAGATTTGTTTACATAAAATAAAAAATAAACTGGTTTATAACTACATAAAAAAAGTAAATTTTTGCAAGTTTTCTTTGAAAAAAAAAAAAGAGTTTTTAAATTTAATTCTTGTCATAATAAAAGCAAACAAGGTTTTTCAAATATTTTTAAGAAAAACTCAAATCTTCATGAAATTTTGGATTCACTGCGTTCATCCTCCCTCTTCCACTCAACTTGAATTGAACCACGGAATAGTCTACTTGGACCTCGCGCGCATCTTCCTGCGCTTACGCTTTAGCCTACGCATACGCTTCTTACGCCACTTCGCTCTCATCTTCGAGCTGTTAAAGAAGCTCTAGCAGAAGGATGGGCCCTCGGACTAGAGGATTCTTTTGGATAACAGCAGCGTTGCTTGTTTACACCACAACGGGAAAGATGAAAATGGGCTTAAATAGTATCAAATACCACTAAGCAATGAGTACACTACAGTAGATCAAGTGACACATACAGGGTGTTTTGATAAGGGCGGAAATATCTATAAGGTCACTTAATTTTAAAACAAAAAATGTTCTAAATAAAATTTTAATTCTCTGTAACTTTTATTTAAAACATTTTTTTCGTATTTTTAATATTCATAGCCGTTTGCACCAGTTTCCGTTGAAGTATTAGTTAACTGACGACAACATAAAGTTAACTATAACATAAATTTAAAATCGAGTGTGAGTTAATAAAACACGTTGTCATGGTTACATTTCCATCTAAACATCATTTTGAACACAAGTGATAAACCTAACCTATGCGGCGGATTAATTTATGTGACAGATAGCACCTTTAACTCTAACATAAGTGGCGTTGCTAGGTGTTTTGTCATTTAACCATAACATAAATTAACGAGGACCTTAACGACAATTGGTGTAAACGCACATAAGTGAGTTTTGGAAATTTCCGTCAACGCTGAAACACCCTATATACATACAGAGAGTTTTATGTAACACCGAACATATTCATAACGAGAATTTTTCTTTTAAGTATACATATGTAGACATTGTACATTTTACCACGCTCGGTTTATTAAAAAAATACAATTTGAAGCTTTAAACAAGAGTTTTCCACTCCCAGGCTAAGCATGAAGTAAAATTTCGAGTTTAGAAAAGCCTGAAAATTTGGTTTGGTCGCGTAGCGCGAAGCGCGGAGCGGCCAAACCAAATTTTCAGGCTTTTCTAAACTCGAAATTTTACTTCATGCGCCACCGGCACAAAACACTGATTCGATGTAAAATTCAGCGGTGTGTTTTAAACTTCGTAATGTCAGTCTTTTGTACCGGTGGCGCATGAAGTAAAATTTCGAGTTTAGAAAAGCCTGAAAATTTGGTTTGGCCGCTCCGCGCTGCGCGCTACGCGACCAAACCAAATTTTCAGGCTTTTCTAAACTCGAAATTTTGCTTCATGCTTAGTCTGGGAGTGGAACACACTCATTTTAAGTTTCAAATTTAACTCCTTTTAAAAAAACAACGATTATCTAAAGATTTACGGCATATACGCTGTAATTGGGACATGTATACTTGAAAGAAAAACTCCCTGTATGTACAAGTTGAGGCATTAATTGCAATTGATTAGCTACAATTTGTAATGGTCATATAAGCAACCCAATTTACACATAACCTAAAAATTAAAGGTGTCAAATCGTATTTTATGAAAATGTTCGGTGTTATATAAAACTCTCTGTATACATGTGAAAGTATAAAATCAAGTAGAGGCAACACCCTGTACATTGTTCTTAACTGTCTCAAAAAAATAAGATGGACAAAAATATAGCTATCAAACTTGGCAATAAAATGGGTTATCAAAAAGGATGTAATATTCATTTAAAAACGATACATTTTAAGCCAGATACATTTTTATATTTAAAAAATACCGTTTTTATCAATTAATGACTAAACATTCAGCATATTTTAAAAATGATTCATTCAAAAATTTTCCATAAATTGGATTGTATTAATCTCAATCAAAGTTAACTGTCATGTATGCCAAAATCAGTGTTGCCATATCTGAAGTAAATTCTCCAATATGAAGAATTTTAGCCATAAATAATAGGTCTGTTCGTAACATGAACTAGTGCAGCCCTTTTTACACTTATTGCACTGGAACTGTTTGTTATAGAGCTGGATGCCTGCAATTTTAAATTTGAAGTTACACTAACTTAAACTGTGTCACAAACTTGAATTCAGTTAAACTTAGTGCAGTACAACCAAGCAAACCTAATGAATTTTAGCTATTAATGATGAGAACATTTTCAAATTTTGTAGAATTTTTGTATTATATTTAAACTGAATAAAGTATTTTTAAAACTCTGCACTAAATCAGTGTTTAATACGCCTGGCGCATGAAGTAAATATTTCGAGTTTAGAAAAGCCTGAAAATGTTCAAATTTCATAGAATTCTTGTATTATTAAACTGAATAAAGTATTTTTAAAACTTCGCACTAAATCAGCGTTTAACACGCCTGGCACATGAAGTAAATATTTTGAGTTTAGAAGAGCCTGAAAATTTAGATTTGCAGGGCAGAGCGAAGGCTGAAAATTTGGATTTGCCAGGCTCGCTTCGCCCCAGCAAATCCTGGAAAACTTGGATTTGCAGGGCGGAGCGAAGTGAGCGTGAGCCCAGCAAATCCAAATTTTCAGGCTTTTCTAAACTCAAAATATTTACTTCATGCGCCAGGAGTTTTAAACGCTGATTTAGTGCGAAGTTTAAAAAATACTTTGTTCTCAAACTCAAAATGTTACATTATGCGCCAGGTGTATTAAACACTGATTAAATGTGAAGTTCAAATGTGTTATTTTTTACATGTGTTTTGTTATTTTATTATTCAGGTATGTTAAAATTGTTAAATTGCATTAATAATAATTCCTTATTTCCCAAAATTTAAATCACCAGTAGTTTTATTTAACCTATTGCCTTCAAATGAGCCACCGAATAAGATATAATTTTTTTACAGCTACAGTAGAACCTCGCTATACCGGGCCTCGAGATACCGTGATTCGGATATATCGGGGTCATTTTTCAGGTTTCTTTTTTTATTAAAGATGTTAATTTTAACAATTGACTGCGTACCGCCCTGATTAGGTAAAACGTTCCGGCGTCATTATTGTATTATATAGTATGTCTTGTTATGTAGGTGGCTACTGCACATATGTATATATATATGTATATATATATATGTATATATATATGTATATATATATATGTATATATATATGTATATATATATATGTATATATATATGTATATATATATCTATATATATATCTATATATATATCTATATATATATGTATATATATATATATATATATATATATGCGCGTGTGTGTATGTGACTATTATACAAATCACATATATTCGGATATACCGTGTTTTCCTTATATTGTGCTAGGTATAGCCAAAAGCCATCCCGGTATAACGAGGTTCTACTGTATTCTGAATAACCGTGCATAGAAAATATAACCTTAAAATGTTTTTTAATACAGTACACTGAAAAAAATTAAATGATTACTATACGTCTAGTTTCACCAACTTTAATTAAATCTAATGCGTGGATCAAATTTATTTGTAGATTTGAATAGACATTTTTCATGTCATAAACATTAATGTCATGTAAATTAGTTGATTGTTTGACATGTTTTAACTATTACTAGATTTTAATATAACATAATAACATAATTAACTAATAATTATAAGTAGATTTTAATATAGTAATATAATTAACTATTGGTCGATTTAACTGACGCTGGTGAAACCCGGCAATAATCAAGTAATATGTTTATATACGAGCCTGTCAAGTAACGTGTTTCCGTTAAACATTCTAATTTGTTAGAATTTTTAATGAAAACATTTTACGTGTTTCCGTTTAACATTCTAATTTGTTAGAGTTTCTAATGAAAACATGTTATGTGTTTATATCAAACATTCTAACTCATAGAATGTTTGATATAAACATATTATCTGGCAGGCTCGTACACAAACATGTTAGGTTTTTTTTAAGTGCAGAGTTGTTGAATGGATGATTAACATTCTTTTATTTTGCTTAATTATTAAGTACGTTAACATTAAGCGATTACACATTTCATATTAGCAGTATGCGCATAAATTTCTTGCATAACAAAAATAAAAGTGCTGATAAGAGGAATTCTCCGAATCGTTTAATTTTCGTTATTGTTTTGATCAAAGTTGGCAATCTTTTTGTTTGTGTTAAAAATTGTGTAAAAACAAACGCAAACACTCTCGCTCGTCTGGATAATAACAAAAAAAAATCGTATCACACACTGATAGCAAACAGTAATAAAGAAAAAGAGAGAAAGAAGACAGGAGCACCCGATCGAGATAATTGAGGTAGAGAGTTAGAGAAAACTTGTTTTGGGTGGATGTACACAAGAGTCACGTGGAAAAGCAGGTAGCTAAAAGGTGGCTTTGTAAAATTAGAAGCGGTTTTTTTTTTGTGCGTGTTTGCGTGTGTGCGTTCACTCACTTTATCCTTTTTGTCCTGTCTGGCGTAGGGGAAGCAAGGAATGACGGCGGTCACGCGGCTCGCCGAGGCGATTTTGCACGCGTTTATCATTATTAATAATTCCATCAGGTTATCGTTGATTTCGCCGCTGCCGCTCTGCACGATGTAGACATCTTCCCCGCGCACCGACTCCCCGATCTCGACGCTTTAGAGAAAAAAAAACAAAAGCAATCAATAAACAAATTAATCAGCGAATCACCTTGGAAACTTATTGAAATCTGCGGTTAAACAATTAGAAGGGACATGTGACAGCGCGGTCGGTGTTTTGCGTGGGAATTTTTTCTTGTGCGTTGTTCGGCTTACCATGTCTCGAGATTGCTGAATTTCTTGGTGACCACCTTGCCCAGATCGATGCCGAGCCGGTCGACGATCCTCTGGGCCAGGTCCGGGTGCGAGGTGCCGCTGAAGACTTTGATGTTCGGCATTCTGCTGTGCAATATTACGTTCGGCTTCTCGAGATTTGCCCGCACTAAACTTCTGGCACGCACAGGCTGAGATAAGACGGGCATCACTGTGGAAAAAATCGACCAATCACAGCGGCGCGTTCTCAACATGCGCACCACAAGCCAAATACCAACGATAATTCCGCATTGCTTAACTTACCACCGCTTGTGGCGCTATTGTTGCAATAATCGCATAATTACCTTATGCAACATATTTTATATTAAATATAAAGCTATTCAAAAGTAGTACAGTTGAATTAGCACATTCAAATTGTATACTTTATTTTTCAGACTTTTAATTAATGCATTTACTTTACCTTTATTTAAATTTTACAATGTTGGTAATGCTAAATTAATGTATCCAGTGGCGTAACTAAAGAAAATAATTAATTGAATACTGGTGTTAGTAAATATCATTTTTGATTAATGTAACTGTTAAATAGGTAAATAATAAATAAACTAAAATCAGTTATTAATAAATATGTTATAATAAATTAACGGTCACTAATTGCATTTTCACTAATACAGGGTGTCGATGAACTGCAGGGACAAACTTCTAGGGCCTAAAGCATACACGAAAACAAGCATCTTTTGTTAATAAATATATAGTCAAAAGTGTCTCCCTTTGGAGCTAGAAATTCTCAAATATATAACAAAAAGCGCGTAAATGTAGGCAAATTAGTTTACTACCAACTCTATGTTTCCTTTACGCCGAAAATTAATACAAGAAGAGTGAAAAAACATCCCAAAAATATTGAATTGTGTCAAAACTGACGTTATTTTAATGCATGCGTGTATGTCTAGATCGCGTTTTTAAAATCTCAAAGTAAGGTTCAAATCCCCGATAATGGCAGGAGTTTCAAGGCTTTATCGTAAACGTTCAGGCTTTTCTAAACTTGAAGTTTTACTTCATACCTAATCTGGGATCGGAAACATTCGTTAGAGGATTCAAAATGAATGTTTTTGATAAAACAACTAGTAATACATATCGTGTTAAAATTGTCACATTGGCAATTCTTTTTGTTGATTTGGTAAACACATGTTAAATCACAAATGTGAACACAAATGTTAAATCACTATCAAAATGACAGATTTGATACGACCAAATCGTACGCAAAATTTCGGGAATACCAGCCCAGGACAAACTAAAGAAACACACGCACAAAGCACAACAAGAATGTTTTAATCGGCAAAATCTAAAAATATTAGGTTAGGTTAGAAATAGTTCAATCAAGTCATGGAACGATGGTGCCATCCAAGGACGATCGAGTATACGGTAAGAAGGATCGACAGAATCGAAGATTTTTGAGTGGGGGTAAAGATTGCCTACGTCACGAATGCGCGCTTAATTTAAATGTGGTTACTTCATGATTTAGATCAGTGGTCTCCAAACTACGGCCCGCGGGCCAAATCCGGCCCGCGACTTGCATGAATCCGGCCCGCGATTGTTTGTAATATTTTTTGTAAATGTCATATTTTGAAATATTGTAACAATTGTTCCTTAAATTTTTCATAATTTTATAAAATTAATCGGATCTTGGCCCGACTTTATTATGTAGAATTGTATTTGGGGCCCGCGAAGAAGATAGTTTGGAGACCCAGGATTTAGATAATTACAAGTAATTACAGTAACTAAATATTAATTCTTAAAATTTTAATTTGAAGCTTTGAACGAGTGTTGTCCACTCCCAGACTAAGCATGAAGTAAAATTTCGAGTTTAGAAAAGCCCCGTGAAAATTTGTCGAGGGTCGCGCAGCGACCCGAGACAAATTTTCTGGGCTTTTCTAAACTCGAAATTTTACTTCATGCGCCACGCGTATAAAACAGATTTTAAGCGAAGTTCGAATATACATAAATTTCACAATATTTTAGTGTATTATACGCGTGGCGCATGAAGTAAAATTTCGAGTTTAGAAAAGCCCAGAAAATTTGTCTCGGGTCGCTGCGCGACCCGAGACAAATTTTCATGGGGCTTTTCTAAACTCGAAATTTTACTTCATGCTTAGTCTGGGAGTGGAAAACACTTGTTTAAAGCTTCAAATTAAACTTTTAAGAAAGGTACGAAAAGGGGAAATTATTATTTTTAAACATGTTAATAATTTTATTTATTTCCAATTTATTAAATTTTCTCCTCTCATTTTATTTGAGAGATTTTGCTCTTAAAACCTTTGTTATTTTTAAAAACTTAATACCCTAATATTAAAAAATCTATCTATAAAAGTACAGCGAAACCGGAAAGAGAGGTTATGATAAATTCAAAAACGTAACCAAATACAACGTCATTGTTCTCTTTGGCAGGACCTAGGGTCTGCGGGGAAAGGGGTAGGGGAAAACATGGAAAGATACAATTCTGTCATACCTTGTAACACATATGTGTTCAAATGTGTTACGCCCGTCGGCGTACCTTGGGTGCCGTCTAACCTAACCTAACGTCAGTAACTGTCGTCTAATCGAATCATAAGATATCTAACCTAATTATAAGGTATTTAACCTAATCAAAAGGTAACCTAATGGAGATATTTGTCAATTCTGACGAATTTGAAATCTCCTACATAAAATTACAAAATGGTCAGTAAGAGTCATTTAGTCAAAATACGACAATAGACTTTCGAATACATATTATTCGAAAGTCTATTGTCATATTTTGACTAAATCTTAAGTCGTTAATTAATTCCATATTGACAAGACAGTCGAAAACGTGATTTTGCAACAACAGACTGAAAATACCCACCATTAAAGTAATGTTTCATCAACATTAAAACAACGTTTAATGTTGCTACAATGTTAATATAACGTTATTTGTTTGTTTTTTGCTTAGTGGGTATCGAAAACATATTAAAATGTCCGAAAAAGACAAAAGACTGTCCCGGCAAGAAATGCTTTTAATTTAATAAATGATAAAAATAATTACATAATTTGTTCCGACCTATATTTTCTAATGTCATTACGAGAATAGATAATGGAAATATATTGTAGTGACACCTAGCGATTAGTGTATTAAAACAATCGATTGATTGCAAGACCGTAGCCAGAAAAAAAAATTTGGCCTTATTTTTAAAAATGTCAAGGGTGTTTCGGTAAAAATAGTGTTTTCTTTTTATACACACAAACATTTAACATTATGCACATTTTGGGGGGAGTTTCAACCCCCCTATCCCTACCTCTGACTACGGCCTTGATTAATTGCATTTTTAAATAGTAGGCGGAATTATATAAAAACAATATAGTTCCAATTCCAACCACAACAGATGAAAAACAACATTTTAAAATTAATTAAATTGAAAAAAATAATTCAAACTTAAAATATATGTATAACAAATTAGATTCAGTAAATCGAATAAGTTTAAAATTAGATTGCGAATTTGTTTTTCTTAATACATTTTTTTATGAAAATGCAGTTGGCATCAATGTCGTGACAACCATATTTTTTCAACATTTCCATTCCAACTTCACTTTAAATTACAAAGTGAGAAAGTCTCGATTAAAAAAAATAATAATATAAAAATCTGCACACAAGAATATCGCCAGCGACAAATACCTCCGCAAATCGAGAAGTATTTTTTTAAGTGCCCCCGCACTAAGCACGATTAAATCCGCACGACATAACCAAATATGGCAAACATAGCGGCGCAACGGATCAAACGAGAATTCAAAGAGGTTATATCAAGTGAAGAGGTGAGTGCGAATAAATAAAACCCATTCAATCGAAAACATGGGCATAATTTAAATAAATGCAACCATTGAATTACAGAAGAAATCGGAGATTGTACCCCCCAATTCCCTCAACTCACGTTTTTGACAGTTGCGCGAGAAAAGTCATCCACACGAGTTTTTTTTTAAAACTCGAAATCTATTTACAGCTTTTTGTTTTCACCCAAGTGAAAGAAACACATGTTTAACTTAATCAATGCCAAAGGTTAACGTCCACCAAAAAAAACCTACATATTATAAACCAAAATAGCACGTACCTTTATTTTCTTCTGTCATATTTCCCACTGTTATTTTCCACTAAATGCACAAATTTGTTTGTCTATCCAGAGACAAAAATCCAGGGATAGAGGTTATCACTGTAACCTTTTCTTATTATTGTTGAATTTATTACGCTGATAAGTTGGGATTTATTGTAGGTCGCCAAATGCGCTATACGAGTGGAGCTGGTTAATGATAACTACACAGAACTGAAGGGCGAGATTTCTGGCCCTCCCGATACACCCTACGAGGGTGGAAATTTTGTGTTAGAAATTAAAGTACCTGAAACTTATCCATTTAACCCACCAAAGGTAGGCTATTGCTCAATATTTTTGTTTATGCACAACATGTAAATAAAATTTTTGTTGATGCTTATTGAAGTGTGGTAATTTGATTTTTTAATGAATCAGGTGTTTTGCGGATGTGAGGATAATTAAAGGTGTTGTTTATTAAGTTTAGTCAGCGAATTTCGTTTATGTGCTGTTTAATTACTTGTAAAATATTAATATTTCTTTAGTAACTTTTGTTTTATCTCTCAGGTAAGATTTATAACAAAAATATGGCATCCGAATATATCGTCTGTGACAGGAGCGATCTGTTTAGACATATTAAAAGATCAATGGTAATTAGTGCAGGTTATGATGGACATTTTTTCCGGGGTTAATTTGAAATTAATTTTTCAGGGCGGCTGCCATGACATTGCGAACTGTCCTGTTGTCGTTGCAAGCGCTGCTATCAGCCGCCGAACCGGATGATCCGCAAGATGCTGTCGTTGCAAAACAGTTTAAAGAAAATCTAGAAATGTTCCAAATGACAGCCCGCCACTGGACAAACGTCTACGCTGGTGGTAAGTCAAATTTGATAATGTCGATTAGCTTTGATTTTTTTTATTACAAGTTCAAATTATACAGAGTGAGTCAAAATGATCTATCTATTATAGTTTCTGAGATCCCCATCTGAAAAAACTGTATATAATTATGAAATATTAGGTTTTAATAAGTTTTATCTAGTTTTGAAGTTCAAGTAATCATTCCATTTTATTTAATTTAGGTCCGTACGTAAATCCAGATTTTGTGGAGAAAATCCGAAGGCTTCAAGACATGGGGGTGGACGATCACCAGGCGCGCGTGGCCCTCTCGTCTTACAACTGGGACCTAGAGCGCGCCACGGAGCAGCTATTCAGTTAGTAACTTTCCGCAACACACGCGCATACCACTCTCTCACACACACACACACACACATGTTCGTACTCTAAATAAGTGCTCATTTACGATATTTAATTAAATAGTGCACAATAAACTGTTGACATCCTACCAATTTTCCGTTTCGAGAAATTATTGATTATTATTACGCTTGTTTTTAAAATGGATAAAAAATCTCTTCGATTCCAAAGAAAATTACTTCCACCCGCCAGCCAATTTATTCTCGGGAATCTCGTCGCCGAGGGCAAAAGAAACAAATCGATATTGTAAATAATATTTGTAAGTATTAAAGGAATGTTTACAGAGTCTGGTGTTTCTATTATTATTTTGTTTAACAAAAACCTAACCTCAAGAAGAGTCAATTATGTAATTGACAAAAGACAATCTTCTAATATAAAGTGACCTTTAACTTATTAGTATGTAATGTATTTATAACAAAAGCTGGAAATAACTAAAAAATTCTTGATTAACTGAGTCTTTAATTAAAGTAACTGAATATGGAATCAATTGAAATTATCGATTTTCATACAAATTAATTATACGTTCTTTATTTCAAGTCTTAATCTTTAAAAACAACAAAATTAAGATTACAATAAATTTAAATCAATTCTTCAATAAACTAAAAAAATATTTCTAAATGCAACAAAAATTCCTTACGACTAGCTATCACAAAATTTATAAAAATCCATCTTCTTCTCGGAGAGTGCCAGCAAGTGCGACCCATTTGCGTTATTCAAAGGCATCAAATCGATAACCGGCGAATAAGTCCTTAAAGCTGAACAAGAATTCCCGTTGTTCACACTCCAAAGCACCACAGCGTTATCCTTCTGTGCAGCCACGTAAGTGTTTAAATCTTTCGTATTCTGCAAGAAACAGGACCTCGACATTTGTTTCTGCAAACGCCCACCGCAGAAAGTGTGAACACAATCGGCTTTCAACAGTGTTTCGTACTTTTCTAAAGCGCAGACGATGTGTCTCGTGTTCGGCTCTCGGGAATTGGGCCTCGCCGATATCAACAGTTGGTTGAATTCGTTGTTGTAAGACATGGAGATGAAAGGGCCGTCAATAGGAACTAAGTTTTTGTGGTGTTCTCCACTCGGAGTGTTTTCGAAAGCCCAAGTGGAGTTGAGTTTGCAGGCGATGAAGCCGCCTAAAGGCATCACGCTGCCTGGGAAAGAGGGGATCGAAACTAAAGACACAACCGGAGACATGTCGTTGTTTATCTTGAAGATATCCAGCGGGCCGTTCATGTTTCGAAGGTCAAATTTAGAAATGGAGCCCTGTTGTTCACCAACATAAAAAATGTTTGAATAAGCTGTAATAAAAGTTTATTTAGTTAAGCAAACCACAATAAGTCTAGTTTTTCATTAACAGAAAACAAATGAAGGATAAAACAATTACAAATAGTTTTTCATAACTTAAAAAGTATTGAAAAGAAAGCCCGGCTCATTTTCTAGTAACTGAGATAGTGAAACGCAAATTTTTAACATTATTCAAATGTAAAATAAAAACTTACTTGCATCCCAGCAACATGACCAAATCATATTATCTCCTGTATAATTGGAAATAACTTCATTCGTATTGATATCAATAATCTTCGCCGCCTTATCCAAAGACACGCTAAGCAAGGAAGTGTTCGTGTGGTTAAACTTCAAATCCCTTATGGCCTTGGAATGCAACGGAGTATACGCGATAAGTGCCATGTTCTCGATGTTGTACTTCCTAACCCCAAAACCCTGAAACACGCTATTCGGACTCTTCAGAGACACAACAAACTTTCCAGTGCGTGGATGAATATCCATTACTCGACAGCTACCCTGTGGGCAAATCATGTAACTATCAAGATGTTGCATAAGTGGAACTTCTTTTTGTACTTTATTCCCACCGACGTTTTGATTCTGACTCCTCGATAATCCGTCGTTTAAAGCGCTCAAGATTTTAATCTTCTGTTTGCACTCTTTCAACTCCTGCATCAGCATATGCTCCTTGCAGATCGCTTTAGTCAGATCAACTTGTATCCTATTCATCTCTCCCACCGTTTTATCAAGCTGTCTTTGCACACTATCCAATTCCGAGGTATCCACAGCAATCAACCGATTCGCGTAAATAAACCTAACATCTCTTCTACTCGCCTTCTCCTTACAAGAAGGACACGTTTTATTTGAAGTTATCCACCGGATTATGCAACTGTGCCCGAACAAATGCCCACATTTCAAAGCACAAACCCGATGCTCTCCCGTGTTAGTCCAATAATCCAAGCATATCGAACACAACTTTCCGTCATCCTCATTTTCTTCACTAACTTTCCTTTTCTTTGTTTCCCGATTATCCTCAGCAGGATCCTCCTGGGTTATTGGGCGTTTCTGTGTGCATGCCTGGAAAATATTATCATCCATTGACGATCTAGTCGAATCGTCTTCTGTTATAATCGGAGTAACACTAGGTGAAGTGCTGCTAGTGGCAGTATCAATAGAAACCTCCTCATCAGTGTTATTAATCACCTCCACCTCCATTATCAAATCTATTTGTGGGTCGGCTTCTGTTTGATTGAAAAGTATATTTAATTGAAGAAAATCAATTCTTGTATGTAAACAATTTGCATAAACTTACCGGCATATTGCGGTGAAGAATTATCCTCACTCATGTTTTTATATTAAATATTAATCGCCGTTATATCAACATTAATAATTATTGGAAAAATAGTTTCATTTACGATAAATTAATTAAAGAAAGACATAACCTTCTTCTTCGAAAATGTAAAACATCTTCTTCTTCTTCTTCTTCTGCGTAATTTATGGCCTCGGCTACTAGGCCCTGTTGACCAGTCACAGTAATTTTGTATAATTTTTTAAATAGTTTAATAAATAGAGTTTCGCTATCCCCGAGGAATGGAAAGGGGTTTACGGAAAATACACACGTAGTTGCAAGGATGGGTAATAAATGAATGGATTGTCAGGATATAGGTGATTGTAAAGGATGAAATAGAGAGGATGAAAAAGGATTTGTGAAACAACCACGTGTGGGTCAAACGCGAGCAGGGATGGAACGCACAACTCACGATCGACGTCCGCTCTGTTCGGGGTCCAGAACGGAACTCATGTAAAACATCTGTGATTGTTTATATATTTATTTTTCAGAATAGCCAACATACATTGTGTAAACATACTTCTATACGATGTAAACTATCTATGATTTAAATATTTTGTTTTAATTTTCAAACATACGTGTATTTTTTTTTTTTTTTTTTTTTTTTTTTTTTTTTTTTTTTTTTTTTTTTTATAAACACCTACAGGTTAATTACTAATACTTAACCATAAGGCAAATTTAATTTATATAATGCAAGAATGTATATTAGTAATATTTTAAAGAATTTTGTTGAAAAAAATTGAAGTTTAACATAGGCAACTCAACTAACGCAATTGAGTTACCTTTATAAATTATAAAATAATTATTCAAGATTTGTAAGATAATCAGCCCGATTCCGTACAGGAAATGTTAAATTTAATGTTCATGTTAACATCACAGTCTAAGCGCGTTTAGTACTTGATATATACACTTACATTGTGAGAGTAAACGTATACGTTAAATGTAACATTTCGCTTACGGAATGGATGGGATTAATTGAAACACCAGTGTTTTATGGATAATCATATTTTAGTATACAAGTGCCAAATAAGCATTTAAAAATAATAATTTACTGTTCACTAGTGTCTATGAATGTTCGTTTCCTATAGGCAACTTAATTAACTTAAAAATATAAAAAATCAATTTTATTTAATAAATTATTATAATTAGTTTTGCATGCGATAGCCAACCAATTAAAACAAACGCATAAATCAACACCAATAATAAAAATCTCTTTTATCATGCAAACACCATAAATTGCGTACTTCGATCTCTAGTAATTTCCATTTCAATAGTTGGCAATTATAAACGTTGGTGGGAAACCCTGCGGACTCGCCAATCTAACCTCTACTCCGTGTCCAATTTTTGACATTTCAACTCGCAGTTATTAAAATGTGTTCGGATAAAATGTTTTTATATGATATAAATGAATAAATCAGCGCGATTTTCCGTCGCCAGTGCTTGTGACCGTTGTTGATGGTGCGCGAAAAGCAACAGGAAAATGGCTGTGGCTAGTTGGATGCTCAGGAATAGAAATATACGTTCAGGACGGTTCGGCAGGAGTAAGTCGCACAAAACATCGTATTTGAACGCAAATACGCTTTTAACACGTTAAAAACATAATAATTCATCAATGTTTACAAACAGAATGTACTTTTTAGAAAACTTAATGGGGGAAAATTGGGGTAGCATTTTTTTTCAAAATATCCCAAAATTCATTTGTTTCAGATTGGTACACTATAAAACTGCTAGTTTACATACATTATACAAACAAATAATGTTTTATATCACTTTTAAGGAAAAATTCATTCGAGTATGCAGAGCATTAAAAGTTGTAAAGGGCTTTTATCTTATGATGTGTATGAATCCGCTGATGCTGATCCACGGATGTGTATGAATTCCTCTTACTTTTACTCGAAAATTAATTAATTTATGTTTGTACTGTTTATAATGTTGTTTAAAAAGTAGTGCATCATTGGGAGATGACTCGTTACTCAACAATAATAAACATGTTTATTATGATAATGAAATTTCTATTTTTAAACAATTAAAACTTCAAATTATTATAAAAACAAATCGAATAGATAATCTTATATTTATACAAAAATATTAAACAACAAATTCATTATCACTAAGTCAATTACAATTTCCTGTTTACTCTGAACGTTACATTTTCACTTGTGACAGATTGCACTTTTAAATACCAAGCTTTATTTGAATTTTATTGTTATTGTATATTGTATTAAATACAATTCAAAAGTGACACAGTGTTAAATAATAAGTGGTGTTTAAATGTTTTGTATAAGTGTTGTTTTTAATATCTCATAACTCGATATTTTTGAAATAAATATGCTTGAATTCTTGGTGGATTCTAAAAGTATCTACTAATGTTTATTAATATTATTTCTTATTAAACAGACAGGCAAGAGAATGATGAAGACGCAATAAAATTGGATTTAAAACAAGGTAAAAACTTGCTTCGTATTTTTCGGTTATCTATTTATTTACTGGTTTTCTTTCTAGAGCCTCACGTGAATGCGCGAGAAATTCTTTCCGAACTGATAAAATCCGAAATATCCGATGCTAAACGCCTAAACTGTCTCAACAATTTCGTCAAGCTGACCATACATTTAGAAGGCAACATCGGCGCTACTGGTTACACAATCGAAGAAATTTTATACTGGTAATAATTTCATAAATTTTGTGTAGTTTTATTACTCTGAAAAACAAAATATTTGAGGGATAATCTTTGATGTTCTGTTTAAAAATGGCACAAATATTTTCAGTTTAAGGAGTTTTCTTGTGAACGAGTCCACGCAGATAAGATCGGGGGCTTTTCGGGCTATGCGTCACGTGATATCCAGCGAAGAAGATGTTGTGTATTTTAATAAACTCCTCGTGCCGTACATTGTGGTGCGATCATTGGATTTGTGCATGAAGAGTGAGGGCGAACGCGTCGAAGCGATGAAACTCATCAGAAAGGTTCTCTTGGTTTCGCCGCACGATTTCAACGTTTCTCTTGCTCGATGCTTAGTTTCTTTGGCCAACGGGGGCATTGAAGAAAAGGACAGAATGTTGAGAGTGTGTCTTGCAGCTTTATCAGAAATCGGTAAGTGAAATTAGATCGTCGGAGCCCGGACTTTATGAAAGTCCATATTTTTACTAGGTTATGTTATATAGCAATGGTTTGTCGGAGGACTTCAAAAAACTTTGTAATATACATAGCTGAAATATAAGTGAATATTTTGTGATGTGAGGAGAGGAGCTGTATTTAAAAATAAATGCAAAACACAAGATTTATAAATTGAGGATAACCTGCACTTTGTGAATAAACATCATTTGGGAGTTTAACACGAGGACTACAATTTTGCATGCTGCTTCTTTTTGGCTATATTTGTAACATATTTATTTATTTATTTTTATTTATTTATTTATTTATTATTATTATTATTACATAACATGAGTACATATATTTTCAACAAATTAACATCCGTTCTATAATATATTTCTTTTATATTGAGCAGTGTTCTGCTCAACGTAATGAATATCCAGATGTAACAATAATAGTTCAAGCACCTAAGTGAGTGAACACTTGTAGCGTGCTGGCATGAAGTTCTTAGAAATTTTGTGCAATATATGATACATAAATGTTGTTTTAGTTTACATAATGAGTACGGAAAAATAAATATATGATATGTGTTTATTATTCTAATATTTTTGAGAATTGAGGATAATTTTCGAAGATATAAGATTTTGAAAGTTGTGATAATTTTTTTTTGTTATTTTGTTTGATATGTTGGGGAAGGAGAGTATAGGTAAACTTTCATCAAGAAAATTACAATTTAATTATTACTACAGGAATATTAAATTCCGACCTATTCATTGCCACTGGCGGTGTGACGGCAATAACACGGAACCTGCTGGAATGTCAAACGCCGAAAATTGCTGAATCCCTGTGCGGGGTTTTGTTACTATTGCTGGATAGGCCGATAACGAGAAACAACGCAGCGATCGACCTTCACTGTGTGGCAGCTCCTTACTGTGATTTTCATTATAGGCACGGTTGGATGGACAAAAACAGGTGAGATTATACTCGAGAAACGAGAAATGAGTGTGCTGATATTGATTTTAATTTAAACCAGAGACGAGCGGGAATTAAGATTCAACTGCAGCCGGCTCGCTTTGTTGTCGATATTACGAAGTTGGCCGGGCATCATGCACTTCTGTAATCCCACGGATATGTCGGGATTAAAAGCGATTGCGGATGTTTTGTATTTAAACCAATTAGAAGTTAGGGTGAGTTGGGAAAGACAATATTTGAATTTTTTGGAAGTGCTTTCTCCATTTTTCATTTTTAGAAAGCAGTGTTAGATTTACTGTACGAGCTGTTGAACTTGCCGCAGCCGGAATGGACTGAGGAACTATCGGTTGCTCTGAGCGCGATCGACCCGGCCGAGCCTCAGGCCTCTTGGAGGTTAGCGGAGGGTTTCGTGGCGGCCGAGGGGCGGTCAGTCTTGCCCCATCTGGCCCGGACAACGCCCAGTATTAGCGACATGCACTTATCTCTTTTGTTGTATTGTTTTTTGGAAACTGGTTTACTCGGTGCTCTGGCGGAAGTCATCGCGACTAGTGATACTTTCATCAGCGTGAGAGCAACTGTTTTACTAGGTAAAATTTATACAGGTTTTTCTTTTAAGTGTACCTTGATATCCCAACGAAAATTGCTCCAGGCCTTCACATTTTAAAAGAGCATGAGATCATAGACCAGTGGTTCTCATCCTGTGATTCGCGAAACATTTTAGAATCCATACTTAAATGAAAAATTTTCTGTGTGTATACTTTAAAAACAAATTCCTTGTACAATATTATATTAAGAGCCAGTTGTTAACTGAGAGTTAAGACGAATTGTCAACTCATCTTAACTCTCAGTGCACAACTAGCTCTGTAGTTCTAAATTAATTAATGTTATTTTGAACTTGGTTCAAAACTTCTCTGGAACTGTCTCATAATTTTATTGTAGGGGAATTATTGAGATTGATCCAAGTTTTATTACCGCCGGAATGTTGCAACATAACGCCGGCTTTACCGAATTTATTAGAGTACGCCACGACAAACAGGCCTCAAGCGTTGAGGGCTGTGACGGCTTTGCAACAGTTGCACAAGTTGTTGAAGAGGCGGCCGGCTTCTTACAGTTTGTACTTGGATTTTATTTTGCGCAGCGGGAACTCTGTGAAGTCGTCGAACAAGAGCGAAAAGTTCAAGAAGCACAAATTGGCTCATTCGAAATCGAGATTATCGCAGGTACGTAATCAAAGTGAAGATTTTTTAAAAATATGGATTCAATGAATACAATTTTTGCAGTTTGTTTTAAAAGATGGTGGGGACGATATTAAAGATACTGGCGTGCTGCTGAGCAAAGATGCGTTCACCTGGAATTGGAATCTCATCAATACAATTTTAAGGGTGAGAATTTGTTTACATTAAGGCTTATTTGAACCCAACTGATTAACATTAGCCATTGAAAATAATGTTCTTTCCATGTAAAAACCCATAAATAGGTATTTTAATCCACATATCAACAATAAAAAAATTGCATCCTTTTTTCAGGATAAAACAAATGCGAGCATAGACTTAACCGACAACAACCACCGGTCGTTCCTCAAACGACTCGTGGAGTATTACACGCCTTCGAACAACAGATACTCCCACATGGACCTTTTATCACCGAAAAACAGCCAGGGTTACACGCTGGTCGGCGTGGAACTCATACAATTTCTTATCAGAGTCGGAGATTCTTCCTGCACGAAACTCTTACACGAACTATTCCACGACATTTCCAACCAAGTGGCCGCAATAACCTCTGGCAAAAACGCCCACGATTGCCTATTTAGCCCGCAGCACATGGCCAACACTCAATGTCAGAGTTACTTTCTATTCATTGGCCGACTCGGCAGCACCATTCAAGGTGCAGAGATTTTGGAAAGTTTAAATATTTTTCATCAGTAAGTGAATAATTTTATTTTAACCATAACCAAAGGCAGACCTTAGTACACACTAGTGATGGTGATATTATTTTTAGGTTAGAACACTTGGCAACGACAACAAACCACGTTTGTTACGTGAAACTAATAATCTCATCACTTGATTACACGGAGAGTCACAGATGTCGTGAGCTGCTCTCGGCCGTTCTGACATGTTCGAACGAGACTTTTCGCCTCTACGCCACTCAATTTCTGTTAGTATTATTAAGAGCCGGCCTGCCCAACTTTGCATCCTGGGGCATTCGAATGCTGGCTAAACAATTGCAGGACAAATCGCGGGCGGTTTACCTGTCGGCTCTGAGCACGCTGCACGAGGCCTGCGAGGTTTCGACTTACCTCGAACAATTAGTCACGATAAATCCGGAAATCGTTCATTTAGGCGAGAAGGGGATACTTTTGTTGATCCGTTTCATGTCGATTCCTAGCGGTTACAATTTCCTGAACAAACGCAAGTTTACTATAAACGAGTTGAAAAGGTGGAACGAGTATTTTAACTACAGGTAAGTTTTTGTATGGGATTTAGTGAAGTTTTGGGTGAATGTTTTTTTTTTTTTTTTGTAAATAGGTATGTTGTTCTTGTGGAGGGAGAAACGTCTGATGCGCTCACTCTGCATCAGAGAGGCGAAGATGGTAGGTACGATAAACGGACCAGTATGCTGAGATCGACGAGTCGCAAGGATCTTTTTCTTCCTCCCCACATATACGGGCAACTGTCCAAGCATGCTGAGGGGTTCGAGGTGCTGCAAGAACACGGGATAATTCCTTCGTTGATACAGGTGATTTGAGGTTATGTGCATTTGATTGGACGATTTACGATCCCAAAGTTTAGTTAGTTTAGTCTGTAGTGTGCGGGGACTCTAAGTGCATTTTTAAAGACTATTCCAATGGCCGTGGGACGGGGCTCGTATAATCCTAAATCCCTTGGGGTATAAGCCTGGGAAGTAGTTGTTTCAATAGGTTTCGGTTCTTAGTACAAACCTTATTTTCCAAACCACCTATTCATCCATGTGCGTTATTTCTTGTATTTTTCAGTGTATTGAGAACAGCCAGTGTGAGACCGAGGACGACATTTTAAACCTGAAGGCGTCACTGTGGGCTTTGGGGCATCTCGGCAGTTCTATACTCGGATCGGAATATTGCTGTAACAAAAACATTCTTCATCTAATGGTCGGTTTGGCGGAAAATTGCGTAGTGTATTCTGTCAGAGCAACGGCTTTTTACTCATTGGGCCTTATTGCCACTACTAGAACTGGTGCAGATTCTCTTTTCAAATTAGGTAAGAATCTTGGTAACAAAAAAAGACGTTCTCTTCTAAATTTCTAAATCAGAACTGTTAATTATAAAATGATCTGAACATTTCAAGGGACGCAAGTATTTTATGTTTAATTAAAGGTTGGGTTTGTACGAGACACGATCGGCACGACCGTTGGCCGATAATCGAGGAGGAAAACTGGGAGGAGAAGGAAGCGACCCTTTGTCCGATGCACATCAGTTCCGATTCAGAGAGAAGCGATCAGGTTTTTCCCGGAGATTTCAGTATAATCGATGCGGATAGTTCTACGACCACCGAGGAGGACATCCTCTTTATGGCCGACGCTAATTTCTCTGCTACCAACCATGGAAAGTCTTTGACGCTACCGAATCAGAGCATGCTGTCCGTGCAGCACAAACGATCCCTTTCCGAATCGAAAACGTTTGAACTGTTGAGAGGCCCGTCGGAGAGACGGGAGAGGAACGAGGGTCGACTGAGCTCCGAAATGCCGCACAGGTATAGGGACAACTCGGTGACAGAGTCGACGACGTCGGGAGTCAGTTCGTGCGAGAGTGTCTTGGGAAAGAGCGTGATAAAGTAAGTTGTTTATCATATTATTGGTGCATAGGGAAAAGAAACACCCGCTAAATGTCCCTTATATTCTTTACTGGAAACAATAGCATTATTATTTTTAAATATATGGAAAATCGCCAGTGGCTTTTATTTGTATGCGGGTGTAATTATTTTATCTATTTTTTGTTTCTTTTGCAGTGAAAGGCATCAAACTTTAACTCCCATACCGAGCATATCAAGTCTGCAAACGATAAAATTCCCCAGTATTAAGTTGAGGAGGCACTCGGAGTCGTCTCGACGGATATCTTCTCAAAGTAAGTGCACTTACCAGTGACGTAGATGGGGGGAATTCAGGGGATCCCCCCCATCGCAAAAAGCTATCTACGCCACTGGCACTTACAATTTGAACCAATTTGACTTACACGATTTTCATGTAACTTTAAGGTATTACTGTATTTTTAATAATAATGTCTAATTCATTTAGGTATTTATGGATCGAATCCATCCGATCGCTTGACTGTCTCTCCGGCCGGCAGTTCGAGCGGCAAACTGAGCCACCAAAATCTTGTAGGCTATGAAAAAGTGCGTATGATCCGCACACACAAAAAAATTGAGGATGATTATGATGCTGTACAAAAATTCCTTCGAGTGCAGAGTTTGGATCGGCAGCGGAAATATCCCTTGAGGTAAATCAACTTAATCAAGTCAAAAAAGAGAATTGGCATATTTGACATAACCCATTTTGTCCATCACAAATAAAAATTACCATGTACTTAAACATGATCGGATATTGTAAAAATATATATATTTCAGCTTCAGTTACACGGATTATGAGACTGGTTTATTCGGGAATTATTTACTCGATGGTTTGAGCTTAACATCGCTGTCCAGTGTGAAAAAGTTTAGCATTAAAGAGAAAAAGCCTGTGGATTCATGTTACATGGGAATCGCTCTGCCTATCAATTTAGTCAACTTGTTTCCCGACTGTCAGGTGACGGCACGACGGCTTTCGTACTCGGCAGACAAAAGTTATTTAGGTAATAAAACTGTCAGATGAAAAATAGTCTCTAGTTTGAAAAATTGATATTACATCAAATTATTAGTTTGTTTTAAAAAGTTTTGTCAAATAGAAAAAACATTTTTTATCACTGCATGTACTCATGGGCGTAGCCAAAGAGGGAGCGTTTTTTTGTCTTGTTCCCCTCCTTAGTCAAAATCCTGGCTACACCCATGGATCTATTTATCTACAACACAATGCAGTAAATCGGCTAGTGATATTAACTTGAAATTTTGTTTAGGAGCGGATGGTTACGCACACACTGGGACCTGCCTCAATTGTTCGTATTTAAGAGTTAATTATAACCGAGGTAATTTTATTTCACTTCAAACTAAATGAAAAGAAAATAATAATGTTTCTTAAAGTGTTGAAACTTTATTTCTCAATTGTTTTTGATTTAATTGTTTGTTTATTTTTTTAAGCCGAAGAATCTAGTAGCAGCAAAGAAGGAGAAAATAGTAAGTTGATCACATTTATATAACACAGTGTTTAGTTCTAAAACTTTTCTTCCTAGCAGTCAAAAAATTGATATTACAACAAGTCGAGATGTTGTCGAATCCCGTCGCGATAAAGCAAGCAAAACAAACTCTCCTGGATTACAAACAAAAACACCCCGCCATTTTCCAAGACATCTGCTTATACTCAGAAATATGCAAATTAATATCGGAAAATTCGTACCGATTGATCGCACGCAGATTCATCCAGGACATTTTCTACGACGTTAATTTCGACACGTTTTCCTGCGACCTGAACATGATCTTCTCGATGGAACGAAAACCTGACGATGTCCTTAAATACCCTCCGAAAACAGAAAAGGAGTACGAAAAAGTGAAGTACCCGGAAATGGCGAAAGAACAAAGGAAAGCGGAACTTTCTACAAAGATGAAAAACAACAGTAAAAATATCATCGTGGGTTTCAACATAGAGAGTACAAAGGAGGAGGAGGAGCGTTTTTCTCCGACAAAATTTGAGCCCCGGTCTCCGCCTTTATCTTCCGTCAAGGAGGAGAACGCGATGAGCACCGAGAATCTGCTGAATGAAAATGCAAGTGTTCCAAAACAAAATTCAATTACCAATAAGACTGAAAGTAAACCTCTGCCAAGTACGATTACTTTGGATCAACTTAAACTAACATATAATGAAAATAAATTTCCTATCAAGACAAGAGATGATAAAAATGTTATTAAATAATTATTATACATATATTCCGTTACAAATTATATATATATATGAAGAAAAATATATATACCTATATCATTTTTACTAAGCTTTATTTAGGCTAAGTTTTTTAAAAGTAAATAATTTTCGTTTTTTTGCCAAATACTAATTAGTCCGGTCGATTCGTTCGTCTGTTTGAAAGTTGTACGACACGGTTGTTTTTTTTTTTCTGGAAGTACTTTCTATTTAAAAGAATAAAATAAACGTTCGAAATGTTCCTATTATTCAATACGATTTATCTAAATTAGTTGTATCGAAATAAATCCTCACAATTTCCTTTTTTGTATATGTATAATAATGTTAAGTTATTATTGTTTTTAAGTTATTTATTGACGTTTTTGTATTTATTTGTATTTAATAAAAAAAAATATTGTATTTGTTAAACGCTTTTGTTTTACTCTCATTTAACAACCTTCTATTGTGTACAAAGTTGAATATTTACAGATTTGTATGATTTTTAATAAAAGAATAATTGTATTTAATAGTATTAGTGATTGTGTTTGTTAATATCTTTCTCGATTGCGAGATCCTTCATCCGTGTAAGTTGTGTGTTTTTATGTATGTGTAACTGTGTTTCTTACTTTAGATAATTACCCTCGTTACTCTAAAGCGTTATTAATTGCATCCCAATGATTGTATTGATTATTTTATTGATTAAATTTGTTTTAGCGTATCAGCGCCATCTCTAATCTACAACCCGATGGCGCTGATATTTTCATAGATATGTTAAACAGTGAGCGCTACCTGCTTAACATATTTATGAACATATAAGCGCCATCCTGTGTTTGTGCACCGAACTAATACAAACTTACTGAATTATCGCTTAAAATGCTATACTTTCTATATTTACTGCAGTTTCCTTTCAACAACTCGTATATCTATGACAATAATACTACCATCCTGTGATTGTGCTCTACGTGAATACCTCAATTTTCTATGAAAATAAACAGCTCTGTGGTGCGTTTGTGTTGCAAGTGATAAGCAGACCCAGTCGAATCCATATGATTCTGTAAGTTCACATATATAGTTGACCGACCCACTCGATGAGAGGGCGCATATGTCGGAATTTCAAATTTCCCGCAATTTCTAACGGGCTCATTCTCAATCAACAGCTGTCGGATCTGAAGGCACAAAAATGCCGATAAGACGAGATCGTCTCGAGATGAGCGTTAATAAATATAAATAATTACAACTGTAAGTGTATATATGATATTTTCAAATTTTAACCTATTGTATATTATTTTAAATAAGTCTACTGTCATTCAAATTTAAAACCAGGGTGTTACTACATTATTTCTCTTTATTTCTTCCTAGCACATGTGGATGATCTTCAAGTATACGAAAAAACCATAGTCGTGGATATTTTCATCATACTGAACTAGCAGCTTTTTTTCATGGAGTAAATCCCTGTTGTTGTTGGATTAAGCAATTCTGAATCTTTGGGGATAGGCGTTAACATAAATAATTAAAACCGTAAGTTTATATATTTTAAGTTTTTGTGTATTAGTTTAATGAAGTCTGCAGTCAAACACATAAAACCAGGGTGTCTACATTATTTCTCTTTATTTCTTTCTAGCATTCGTGAATGATCTACAAGTACTAAGCATAAAACAGCCACGGATGTGGAGATTTTCTTCACACCGGGCAAGGAGCACACTTCCATGGAGAATGTTTCCGTTGTTGTTGGATCAAGTAATTCTGAAATTCCACCTAGATTTCTCGATTTACAAAATAAGTTTCACTATATACCAAATACTTTTCCCTTTAATATTTTTGCTGAACATTTTTGCAGTAACAATGACTTTCTTCTGGAAATATTTTATTTGTATTTATACATACAGGGAGTTTTCTTTTAAGTATACGTATTCCAAATTCAACTTATTTTCTGTGAATCTTTAGATATTCCTTATTTTTATTAGAGATCAATTTAAAGCTTTAAATGAGTGTTTTCCACTCCCAGGCTAAGCATGAAGTAAAATTTCGAGTTTAGAAAAGCCCTGTGAAAATTTGTCGAGGGTCGCGCAGCGACCCGAGACAAATTTTCTGGGCTTTTCTAAACTCGAAATTTTACTTCATGCGCCACGCGTATAAAACACAGATTTCAAGTGAAATTCGAATATACATAAATTTCAGAATATTTTAGTGTTTTATACGAGTGGCGCATAAAGTAAAATTTCGAGTTTAGAAAAGCCCAGAAAATTTGTCTCGGGTCGCTGCGCGACCCTAGACAAATTTTCACGGGGCTTTTCTAAACTCGAAATTTTACTTCATGCTTAGTCTGGGAGTGGAAAACACTCATTTAAGGTTTTAAATTGAACTCTTGAAAAACAACGAATGTCTGAAAATTAACAGCTTGTGCATGCTTACCTTAAAGACAAATTCACTGTATGTAACACTACTTACGCCAGCATCCATTCTCCAGATAATGAGTCCTCTTATTTCATTTCTAAGATGCATTTTTTGACGAACTGCAGTTATTTTGCTGAGAACTGAAATGTAATTAACAAACTGTGATAAGGTTTTGACATATAGCGAAATATGTTGGTAATACATTATGAAATATACATTTAACATGTTCATTATGTCTTTGTTATTTTTCGCATCGCACGGTAATTTAATACCGTGCAATGTTCCCTGCACGGCAACAATTTAATGTTATGACCCCCTGCACCGCGCACCCCGCTCAGAAAGAAATCCGACCGCTCCCCGCGGCCATTGACGTCATTTGCGATTGCAGCGCCGCCCCATCGAGTGGGTCGGTTAACTAAAATCATGATACGTGGAGCCCCCTAGGAGTTATCAATCTAATTTAATCTATGGTGATAAGAGTTGCAACTAAAAACTAGTAAACGTCACAACGTTAATCACCGATCTACATAACCTATAACAGTGACATTAGTCACCTGGTCAAATGTCAAATTGTGTTTTTGTGTTGTGAGTGTGTTTGTAAACTGAAATGTCGGACTGATCCAGCCCGTGAAAAATGGCAGATTGTGTTGTTACTGCCTCCGTTGCGGAGACGGAGGAGGCCCCTAAGGTGACGTACAACGACATCGCGAGGAGGCTGCTCAAAGACAGGCTGCTGCTGACTGCGCTGGAGCTGCACACCGAACTGATCGAGTCGGGCAGGGAAGTCAAACAGCTGAAGGATTTCTTCTCCAACCCTGCCAATTTCGAGCTGCAGACACAGGAGTTTTCTTCTAGGATATGTAAGTGACATGATCAGTTTTGTAAAATTACCAATTTTCATGAGAGTTTTATTAATTGAAGCTTTGTTAATCGAATGTAAAGAATCCAATTTTTCAATACTTCTGTAAAACTCTTAGTTCCCTCAAGAGTTTTTACAGAAATTTGGAAAAGTCTTAGACTTAATTTTAGCAGAAATATTCTGCAAGCATGTATTTAGTGTGACATTTGTTTTACAGAAGTATTGAAAAATTAGATTCTTCACATTTGATTTCGTAATTAATCTTAAAACCTAACAACAATAACATTTTAAAATCTTATTTTTTTTATATATTTTTCCTCATGTCAAAATAAATGGTTTTTTTCCTAATCCTATTGGTGTTTATTGAAGTTAAACGGTTTGATGCTTGATTCTAATGATTGGTGTATTGTGCTATTCATTCGGATTTATATGCTGGAATGCAACAGGAATTTGCCATTGAAATTAAATTTAACGAACACAATTTTAAGTACACGAACTCCTATTTTTTTTGATTTAGTATTACATGAATCAGTAATACAAAAATGTAATCCAGTAAAGAAATAGTAATAAAAAGCGGTTAAATTCCTTTCTTCACTGTTTTTATTTAAGTACTATATGTACATTTCAGACATTAAGTGTTCGTTATCAATAGTTAAATAACAGATTGTGTTGTTTCTGCCTCCGTTGCATTAGTTAACTATTGATAATGGACACTTAGTGTCCGAAATGTACATGTAGTACTTAAATAAAAACAGTGAAGAAAGGAATTTAACCGCTTTTTATCACTATTATAACAATCTTCACATAACTCACGAATACATATATAATGAAATGGTTGATTACGGGTTATTATAATCTGTGAGTAGTACGAAAAATTGGTAATTAGTGGAAACAACTGAGGTCATTAAATGTTTTCAAAATGGGGCAATGGTTTTATTTAAATACATGTGTTCATTGTTATTCACGCTTGAATTGCTTTCAGATTAGTGTTACGTTATACGGAATGAATAACTAATTTAAAACACCTTGTGCAACGATCAATGATGTTTATAATTAGTCTATCATTATATTTTCGTTACTAGTATTATTATGTTTATAAAAAAATAGTTGTTGAGAAATATTGAGAAAAAATTACACACTCATTTAATATTGATTTAGAGTATATTTTTGAGTAGAATTGATTTGTTTTATAAAGATAAAGAACTTTATTAAGTGTATGTAAGGGTAAATACATATAGCGATTTTTTCTTTTAAGTTTACTTATATATTCCAAAGTAAATTGCTAGAATTTCGAAAGTGTAAGATTAGATGAAATAAACATTTGTACAATTCATAGCGTGAATTGAATATAGTTTGAACTTCACTTTAAATTAGTGTTTTATATTGGTAGCGCATGAAGTAAAATTTCGAGTTTCGAGTTACTAAACTTACTTCACTTGTCAATTTTATAAAGACCATGTCACATTAAGTCAGTGTTTTATACGCATGGTGCATGAAGTAAAATTTCGAGTTTAGAAAAGCCTGATTTGGCTTGGTCGCTACGCAACCAAGCCAAATTTTTAGGCTTTTCTAAACTCGAAATTTTACTTCATGCTTAATTAAGGATTGAAAACACTTAGGAGCTTGAAATGAACGCTTTTATAAAAACAAATAATGCCTCAACATTTACAGCGTTTACATTGTGATGTCTATACTTAAAAAAACACGATGTAGGGGTAAAATAATAACAATATAACTTAATACTGTATGATCTAAAGTAAGTGATAGAGCTAGCAATATTAAAATTTCTTTAAAAGTGGTGTAGTAACACTGTAACCTATAAACGGCAACGCACGGAGCAACTCGGGAAGCCCGTGCTTCCTGAAGAACAGCTCAAGAACATCCCCTGGCCCAAACTCCTGGACTTCTTAGAAGACACAGGAATATACAGGGAGTAAAATAACCAGAGGAGCACAAAAGGACCACGGAGACCGTAGTGCAGGGACGCTAAGCGATACCACCTCATGTGGAAAAAAAAAAAAAACACTGTAACAATGCACTTTGTTGTAGTTTTTGACAGATTAAGGGCTAGTTGCATTGAGTACATCTTGAACTTGATTTCATCTTGACCTTAGGTTCAACTTGATCTTGAGTTTAACTGTTTTAGGTGCAGCTGGGCCTAAGGAACAAGATTAGAAAATTTGAATCAATAATAACAAAGAATAAGAAAATGCATGTCAATCATAATTACAACTTTTTGTTTAAATATCACAATGCTACATTTTTTCCCATCGAATAATTACATTTGATATTTTACTCAACACACTGTTTTTTTGTGCCTGTTAATTTTTAAGTGTTTCTGTTACGAAATCAGTTTGTTTGTTTATCAAGTGTAAATATATCTTGTAACCTTGGCATTATGTTGTTTTAATAATATTGATTGTGTGCAATCAGAACACGAAGTATTTACGCGCATAAATAATTTTGAAACTGAAAAAAGACATGACAATGACAAAAACAAAATAGTTGATTAAACTACACAATCTGATTCCCGATGAAAATGAAAAATCACTCTGAAACATGATTAATGGTTTTTCATGTGTTTTTACTTTTCCCGTGTGAACACAGAGAGAGATTTATTTTATGAGTACATTTTTTTATGAAATTAAATTCCATGCATTATGAATAATTTCTGTTCAATTTGATTGCAAGTTGAAATTATTTAAACCTTTTAAAGAATTTCAAGAGAAGGCTGGAAAATTGTAAACGCTATTCCGAGCGCAGGATAAGTTGCAGGAAAAAGCAATGCAGTTTTCTACGCAGCGTGTATTTAAACGGGAAAACTGCGACTCTTGGCTCACGACTCAATTTGCGTTGTTGTATTTGAATATAGGGTGCCCATATTTCGACAGAATGTATAGGGATTTCAGTTATTTGAAGAGATAGTCGGTTAAATTGGAGCAAAGCTGCACAATAATCTGAAAACAATTTTGAATTATCTTTTTTTGTTTTCGAGATATCAACAAAAAACTGATTTTTTGAAAAATCGTTTTAATTTTTTAATTCAAAAACTACTGAATCTGGACATTTAGAACTTTGACAATATACAGGCACTTTTTAATGAGGAATCTAGTAGCATATTTTTCTTTAAGATAACTGTAACATTTACCCGGGGACTATAGTCAACTTTTGTTTTCCTTATGAGCGCCATTTTGGATTTTAATATTTTTTGAAAGAATATTTTTTTCTGAACTCACTGATGTATCACACTCGTAATTTATTTTAGATTTAATATTTAAAATTATGATATTTTTTTTTGCAAAGAGTGCCTTGGAAACAATGACGTCATATCTGTTAATCAATAAAATCTTGACAGCAGTCAATCATTGTTAGCACTCAAAATTAATCAATAACTATCAATCTTTTGTAATAATAATAATAATAAGTATCGATTATCACATAAAAGTTGCAGAAACTAAATTTATTCTACTTTTATTATTATTATTCACAAAAAATTAATTCTTGCATTTTTTCGCTACATCTTGGTAAATATTGATCACCACCACATATTTTTAACTTTACTCAGTGGTTTATACGCGTGGCGCATGAAGTAAAATTTCGAGTTTAGAAAAGCCCCGTGAAAATTTGTCTCGGGTCGCTGCGCGACCCTCGACAAATTTTCACGGGGCTTTTCTAAACTCGAAATTTTACTTCATGCTTAGTCTGGGAGTGGAAGACACTCGTTAGTTTAGAATACATCATATATATCTTCAGGGGTGATATGTAAGCAAATTATGGGTCCTAGGAGTTGTGAAAGAAGTGAGTTACTCAACTGTTTCCAAGGCACTCTTTACAAAAAACAAAAGATTAAAATTTTACATATAAGAATATTTTTTTTTTTCTGAATTCAATGATGGATCACACTTATAGTTTATTGTACATTTACAATAAACTATAAGTGTGATCCATCATTGAATTCAGAAAAAAATATTCTTCCAAAAAATATGAAAATCCAAAATAGTGCCCATAAGAAAAACAAAAGTTGGCTATGGTCCCTGGGTAAATGTTATAGTTATCTTAAAATAAAATGTTACTAGATTAATTGTTAAAAAGTGCCTGTATAATGTCAAAGTTGTAAATGTCTGAATTCAATAGTTTTTAAATAAAAATATAAGAACGAAATTTCAAAAAATCCGTTTTATTACAATATCTCAAAAACTAAAAAAGATATTTCAAATTTGTTTTTAGATTATTATTGGGCCCTAAAATACGCAACTTTGTCCCAATTTAACCGACTCTCGATCTCTTTAAATAACCGAGATCCCCATACATTCTGTTGAAATACGAGCACCCTGTATTGCGTTATAGAGAACTGCGTTACTTTTTCTGAGTGGCCTGACTTACCCGCGTCTTATCTTAGGCTCAGCCTAAAAACTAACTAAAACACAAATAATATGCAAAAAATGTGTTTATTCTGAATTTCAACAAAATATGATCAACTCTATTTTGCCATAAATTTCACGATAATGAAAACATCAAAATAAGTTTTTGATTGATCGCCCAATGAGGGTTTCCACTCCCAGACTAAGCATGAAGTAAAATTTCGAGTTTAGAAAAGCCTGAAAATTTGGCTTGGTCGCGTAGCGCAGCGGAGCGACCAAGCCAAATCAGGCTTTTCTAAACTCGAAATTTTACTTCATGCGCCACGCGTATAAAACACTGACTTAATGTGACATGTTCTTTATAAAATTGACAAATGAAGTAAGTTGAGTATGTCAATTAGTAATTGTTTAAATGACAAGGAAAGTGTTATATAGTATATCCAAGAATCCAGGCAATATGTTAATGGGTTTAAAGTCCCCGCATTGTTGCCAAGAGTACATGTAAACATTCAACATAACCTAAAAACCCATCCGAAAACAATAGATGCCTAACGTTGAATTTTTAATGGTTAAAAAATGGTGAATTATGGTTAAGATGTAGTGACGCAGGAAGATCCACACCAAATAACACAAAACTGCCATTTCTCAATATGAATTTGAACGTGCATTGAAATGTTCTAACAAATTCACTTTTCCTCGGACTAGGAGTTTTCGGCTGGATTTATTACGAGTGGTGAAGCGGCAACGCTGTGGGGTATTAGCAACAAAAAGTTATATATTTAACGCTTGCTTTAACGTTGTGTTTAGGGGAGTTTAGAGATGTCGGAATGGCAATGAAAACAACTAGATATTGCGTGCATTCTCGGATGAACTTTATATTTATTTTGTACATATTAGATAAAAATATAAACACAAAAATTAGAAAATAACAAGTAGCTGCAGTTATGTAATAAAGCATTTGTTAATATGTTTGATAAACTCACTAAGCGAATTACTAAAAATATCGGCATTTTATTGTACACATCATAAATTTTTGTTGTGTGTTTGGATTGTTACATTTATTTATTTATTCATTTAACAGTTATAATTTTGATACTTGTCTGGACGAGTGTAAATACTTGATGTAAATATCTAGCACAATCAATATCAGAGCTGGGATAAATCCTCAAAAACAGGATTCGAATCACGAATCCGAATCACCTAATATGATTCGAATCACGAATACTCGAATAAAGGATTCGTAAGTGAAAAATATGATTCGAATCAAAGATTCGAATCCTCATTTTTGAATCACGGATACAAATCCTTTAAAAATAATTTGAATCTATTATTTGCAATCAGTAATATTTTATTCCATCAGTTTCTATTAACAAAAATGTTCATTTACCGACTAAATATCTGATTATATAATGATTATAATTAATGATGATATATGTGTTATTGAACTTCATTTTAAATCTGTTTTATACGCGTGGCGCATGAAGTAAAATTTCGAGTTTAGAAAAGCCCCGTGAAAATTTGTCTCGGGTCGCTGCGCGACCCTCGACAAATTTTCTACGTGGGGCTTTTCTAAACTCGAAATTTTACTTCATGCTTAGTCTGGGAGTGGACAACACTCGTTCTTAGAAGTTTCAAATTAAAGGATCACTCAAGATTACTAAGTTTATTACCATTTTACAAAGGCTACAGCTCGAAGGACCAATCACGGTCTTCGGAGACCGAAGGACTACAGCGAATCGAAGTTTATTCACAAGAAAACAACGAATATCTGAAGGTTTACAACATGGATAGGAAAGAAAATATCCAATTTTGAAAAAATATCGAAGTTGGGTTGGTTTTCAGTGCGTTTTTAATTTCACTTTAAATCAGTGTTTTATACGCGTGGCGCGTGAAGTAAAATTTCGAGTTTAGAAAAGCCCCGTGAAAATTTGTCTCGGGTCGCACAGCGACCCGAGACAAATTTTCTACGCGGGGCTTTTCTAAACTCGAAATTTTACTTCATGCTTAGTCTGGGAGTGGACCGTCAAGATTTTCCACATGTCGAGATTTTCGATATTTCTAGATTTATGTCGATTTATTCACAATTTGTTATTGTATTAAATGCAACTTTAATATTAAATAAAAACGTTTTTTTTTTAGGAATAGTATATTCACCTATTAATAGCCGAGCAAATTATAAAGTTAACTCTAAAAGTCTTTTTCTATGATTTCAATGAATGATTTATTATATTGGGTAAATTAAAACACTTGTTTGGTTTCATATTTGTATATTCAGTTTCCTGACACGTGTTTTGGTCAATAACGACCATTCTCAAAGGAATTACAAGAATAACTAATTAAAATTGAAAAATGTTACAATATATATAGGGGGTTAATTACGGGAGAGTCCAGAGATTAAGAGATTCGAACTTGTTAATAATTCGTTTTGGTTGTTAAGTATATTATCACCTTTCCTAATGGCTCTCTTAATCTCTAGCCCTTCGAGCAGATTTAATTTGCGGCCTTTTTCTGCGAAGCGGATTGGTTTTATGTCGGCTAATTGATGTCCCGTTGTGACGCAATGTTCGGATAATTCTGTTCCCGTGGTTCGTTTTTCTACTGCTTTTCTGTGTTCATTGAGCCGGATCTTGAAATTTCTTCCTGTTTGTCCTATATATTTTCCGTCGTAGTTCTCACATTCCACTTGATAAACACCGGATTTTTCTAATGGATCTAATGTCTCCATTTTGTTGTTGACTAAATGTTTCTTCAAATTTTCTCTATTGATCTCTATTGCTTGGACGTTGTGTTTTGATATTTCTTTGACTATTTTCTGGCTGAGATATGGGATGTATGGAATGGCTGCGAACTTGGTATCTTCTTTGATTCCTTCTCCATTGAACAGAAGTTTTTGAACTGCTTTTCTTCGTTTACGTTTCAGTATTCTGTCAACCTTATTTTTCTTGTATCCGTTGTTCATGGCTATTTGGTAGATTGTATGTAGTTCTCTTGTGAAATCTTCTTCGCTAAGTGGGATGTTAATTAAACGGTGAATATATGAGTTTAGTGCGGAAGATTTGATTTGTTCTGATTGGCAGGATGTCGATGGGATGATTGTGTCTGTGGCGGTGGGTTTTCTATATATGGCATATTTTAATTGATTGTTTTCTAATGAAATGCTCAGATCTAAAAAGTTCAGTATGCCATTAGCTTGTTTTTCTATAGTGAATTGAATTTTTCTATTGATTGAATTTAGCGTTGTTAAAAATGCGTCCAATTGTCTATCTGTGCCATTCCAGATGCAGAATATGTCGTCAACATATCTGCACCAGTATTGTATGTTCTTTGTTGACGAGTTGTTCTTGAATAGTTGATCTTCGAAATCACTCATGAATATTTCCGCGAAGAGTGGTGAAATAGGAGATCCCATGGGCAGTCCTTCATTTTGTATATAAAAGGTGTCGTTAAAGCGAAAATAATTTTGGTTCGAGACAAGCATTTATAATATTAATTATTTCTGTCGTTTTATACATCGATGATTGTTCTTGGCACTTTTTCCGTATAATCGTAGTCAACAACAACGCAATTCTAGTCTCCTTTGATGTCAAGAGTCTTCCCGTCAATACCAGTTCCTGAGCTGAAAGACATTAACAACAAAATGGAGACATTAGATCCATTAGAAAAATCCGGTGTTTATCAAGTGGAATGTGAGAACTGCGACGGAAAATATATAGGACAAACAGGAAGAAATTTCAAGATCCGGCTCAATGAACACAGAAAAGCAGTAGAAAAACGAACCACGGGAACAGGATTATCCGAACATTGCGTCACAACGGGACATCAATTAGCCGACATAAAACCAATCCGCTTCGCAGAAAAAGGCCGCAAATTAAATCTGCTCGAAGGGCTAGAGATTAAGAGAGCCATTAGGAAAGGTGATAATATACTTAACAACCAAAACGAATTATTAACAAGTTCGAATCTCTTAATCTCTGGACTCTCCCGTAATTAACCCCCTATATATATTGTAACATTTTTCAATTTTAATTAGTTATTCTTGTAATTCCTTTGAGAATGGTCGTTATTGACCGAAACACGTGTCAGGAAACTGAATATACAAATATGAAACCAAACAAGTGTTTTAATTTACCTAATATTACAATTTCGTTTCATCAAGAGAGCAGTGAACAAAGTATTTACCGAATGATTTATTATTTCAATACGTCGATTTTTTAAAAGAGTTAAATTTAAAATTCAAACGAGTGTTGTCCACTCCCAGACTAAGCATAAAGTAATATTTCGAGTTTAGAAAAGCCCCGCGTAGAAAATTTGTCGAGGGTCGCGCAGCGACCCTCGACAAATTTTCACGGGGCTTTTATAAACTCGAAATTTTACTTCATGCGCTACGCGTATAAAACACTGATTTAAAGTAAAGTTAAAAACGCACTGAAAACCAACCCAACTTCGATATTTTTTCAAAATTAGATGTTTTCTTTCCTATCCATGCTGTAAACCTTCAGATATTCGTTGTTTTCTTGTAAAAAAACTTCGATTCCCTGTAGTCCTTCGGTCTCCGAAGACCATGGTTGGTCCTTCGAGCTGTAGCCTTTGTCTTCTTCTTCTTCTGCTATCCCTTGTTGCCCCTTAGGGCGTCGGGTACTCGTTATCGAGCCATCTCCTCCATAACTGTTTATTCTCCGCGATTTTTCCTAGCTCTTCTGCGCTTTTCCCATGTCTCTCTCCTATTTCTTCAATTATGTTGGTCATTGTCTTCCTGGGTCTGCCTGGTTTCCTCTTTCCTTCCATGGTTGTTTGCTGCACCTGTTTTGTTAGTCTATAGTTGTCCATTCTCCTGACATGGGCGTACCAATTTAGTTGTTTCTTTTCTATTTTGTTTGTTATTGTGTCCTGTTTTAAGTTGGCATATATCTCCTCGTTCCTTTTCTTATCAAATTTGGTGACGTTTGATATTTTTCGCAGGAATTTCATTTCTATTGTGGTTAATTTATTTTTATGTACCGGTAGTGTGGTCATTGTTTCTGTGGAGTATAGCACTGAGGGGATTAAAATTTTGTTGTATATATGTTGTTTCGTTTTTGAATTTATTTCTTTTTTGCTTAGAATTGTCTTGTTTATCGCATAGTAGATGTTGTTTGCTTTCTTATGTTTGTTGGCTATTTCTGTGTCTATTTTTCCGTCGTTGCTAATGATTGTTCCTAAGTAGTTGTAGTTAGTTATCTTCTCCAATCTTGTTCCTTTGCATGTATATTCTGTGTTGTTATCTTTCTTGCACCCTTTTATTTCCATTATTTTTGTTTTGTCCGTGTTTATGCTCATACCCATTTTGTCTATTTCTTCTGTCCATATGTCTATCATTTTTTGCATCTTTTCTGGTCTGTCCGCTATTAGTGTTACATCATCTGCGTATATTAGAGCCTCTATTAGTAACGCCTTCAGTTTTTTATATCCCCATACTGTCTTAGGTGTTCTGTGTTTGCAATTTTTGTATATTCTGTCCATGTATATGATAAACAGTAGGGGGCTGAGTGAGTCTCCTTGTTTTACTCCACTTTTAATCTCGAATTCTGTTGATGTAATGCCGTTTATTTGTACTATTCCTCTTACTCTTGTGTACAAACTCTGAATTGCTTTTAATAGGCTTGATGATATATTTAGCTGCTGTAGGGTCTCCCATAGTTTTGTTCTGTCGATATTGTCAAATCCTGCTTTCAGGTCGATAAAGGTGATATATAGCTCTGCGTTTCTTTCTATTTTTGCTTCTATTGCTTTCCGGAGTACGCTAATATGATCTGTGGTTTGTCTTTTGCTCCTGAATCCTCCTTGTTCTTCTTCTATTTGTTGTCTTAGCCTCCTTTCTAAAATTTTGCTATACACTTTTATAGCTACTGGGGCTAGGCATATCGCTCTATAGTTGTTGCAATCTGTAAAGCTTCCTTTTTTGTGTATTGGGACCAGCGCGTTTGTTTCCCAATCAGTTGGTATTGTTGCTTCTTTCCATGCCATGTTGCATATATCTTTCATCCATTCTATTGCTTTTTGGCCTCCGTACTTGATTAGTTCTGGCGTGATTCCGTCTGGTCCCGCAGCTTTTCCTGTTTTCAGTTCTTTTATTGCATCTGTCACTTCATTCATCTGTATTTCTGTTTCTTCGTCTTGTGTTTGTTTTCCCTCTACTTCATTTGTTCTTGTTTCACTTTTCGTGTTGTTTTTTGGTGAGAACTTTTCTTCGTAATGTTCTTTCCATGTTTTTACTATCATTGTTGTTTCGCTCTGTATACACCCGCTTTTATCTCTTACACTTCTTATGTTCTTCTCTCTTTTCTTCCTTAAGGATTTGACTGCTTTCCAGAATTTTCTGTTGTCTGTTCCGCTTAGTTGTTGGATTTCTTCCCCGAATTCTTCCCAGCTTTTCTTTTTTGCTTCTTGCAGTGTTCTTTTTGATTCGTTTCTTCTTATTATTTATGCTTCTTTGTCTTCACTTCTCCTTGTTTGTAGGTATTTTTTCCATGCTTCTTTCTTCTGTTTGATTTTGTGTTTTACTTCGTTGTTCCACCATTTTGTTCTCTTGCTGTTACTTGTTATTTTCTTTTCTCCGCGTATCTTTTTAGCTGTATCTATCATGGTGTTTTTTAGTTTAGTCCATTTTTGATTTAATGTGAGTGTTTGGTTTTCTTCTTGTTCCAGTTTTGTTAGCACCTCCGTTATTTCAAGTTCGTATTTTTCTCTAATTTCTTCTTCCTTTAACCTTTCTACTTTTATTTTCTTATGCGCTTTTCCAGGTTTCGTTTTTGTAGTTGTTAGCTTTGTTCTTGTTATTATTAGTTTGTGGTCCGTACTTAGTTCTGCGTCTTTACTTATTTTTACTGATTGTACTAAATTCTCCATCTCCTGGGTATATGTTGTGTAGTCTATTATACTTCTGACGTTCCTTTCTATGTCTTCATATGTGTAGTATATGTCTTGTTTGAAAAATGAGTTTCCTATTATTAGGCTGTTTCCTATGCAGAAGTTTGTCATTCTGGTTCCATTGCTGTTCCTGCTGTTTTCTCCGTATTTTCCGATGCATCCTTGGCCCATTTCTACGTCACTTCCTATTCTTGCCTTTGTAAAATGGTAATTAACTCAGTAATCTAGAGTGATCCTTCAATTTGAAACTTTTAAGAACGAGTATTTCCACTCCCAGACTAAGCATGAAGTAAAATTTCGAGTTTAGAAAAGCCCCGCGTAGAAAATTTGTCGAGGGTCGCGCAGCGACCCGAGACAAATTTTCACGGGGCTTTTCTAAACTCGAAATTTTACTTCATGCGCCACGCGTATAAAACACTGATTTCAAGTGAAGTTAAAAATATACTATTAACGTTGGATATTTTTCATGGTTAAGTAACCAAATATGCATTCACAAATATTTGAATTATTCGAAAATTTAAATATTTATATTCAAATATGAATAATTTAGTAATTTAAATACTCATATTAGAATATTTAACTATTTGAATTAATCTAATTTGAATCCCAGCCTTAATAGCGATGTTTAAATAATTAACACTGATTACTTTTTTGTATTCACTTTTTATTTTGTACTGTGACTAGTTTCGACTCAACAGCGAGTCATTCTCAAACTAACTACTTAAAACTAACATTGCAATCTTATATATATACTTAAAATTATTTATCAGGTAGAAAAGCGTCAAATAGAGGCGTATACATAAGTTCCGTCTGGACGTTTATTAGCGGGATTCCCGGATTCAGTTTTGCTTTATGAATCTCTAATGACTCCAGAAGGTTCATTTTACGGCCTTTTTCTACACAATGCAAAACTGAAAGTACATCTTTATCAAAAGTATGTCCTTCTTCCATGAGGTGATTAGAAAACGTGGATTTATCCTGTTTTAATTTATACGCTCTAAGATGTTCTTTCAGCCTAATATTGAAATTTCTACCAGACTGACCTATATATACCCCAATTCAATGATCTATAAAGCTCTAAACATACCCCTAACAAAAAACGCGTTTAAAAAAGATATCGAAATAATTAAGAACATTGCGAACAATAATGGATACAACACAGGACTAATAGATAATTTAATAGAAAAACATAAATTTAAACAAATTAAAAAATACTTGTATGCAACCATTAAAACTAATAAAAATGAACAAAAATACGCCCCACTGACCTATTTCGGCATTTCAAGCCTTAAAATTAAAAATATATTAAAAAAAGAGAATATAACAGTCGCATTTAAACCATATTCGAAACTAAAATATGAAATTTTCAATTCAAAAACAAAAAGCAACATTCACAATAAATCCGGGATATATAAGTTAACATGTCAGTCTTGTAAAGGGGTATATATAGGTCAGTCTGGTAGAAATTTCAATATTAGGCTGAAAGAAGATCTTAGAGCGTATAAATTAAAACAGGATAAATCCACGTTTTCTAATCACCTCATGGAAGAAGGACATACTTTTGATAAAGATGTACTTTCAGTTTTGCATTGTGTAGAAAAAGGCCGTAAAATGAACCTTCTGGAGTCATTAGAGATTCATAAAGCAAAACTGAATCCGGGAATCCCGCTAATAAACGACCAGACGGAACTTATGTATACGCCTCTATTTGACGCTTTTCTACCTGATAAATAATTTTAAGTATATATATAAGATTGCAATATTAGTTTTAAGTAGTTAGTTTGAGAATGACTCGCTGTTGAGTCGAAACTAGTCACAGTACAAAATAAAAAGTGAATACAAAAAAGTAATCAGTGTTAATTATTTAAATATTTACAATGTATCACAAAGTAACCGCCTCCACCACAAGATATTTAATAGCGATGATTCGAATTATTTAGGAGGATTTGAATCCGTGTATGAGGATTCGATTCCTTTTATAAGGATTCGAATCCTTTTATAAGAATTCGAATCCTTTTATAAGGATTCGAATCATCTACGTCTGGATTCGAATACGAATCCTTTTAAAAAAATGTAACGAATCCGGATCACGAATCCGTTTTCACTAAAGTATTCGAATACCTCTTTTGAATCCTCTAAAAGGATTCGAATCCTGAATGATTCGAATCCTGCCCAGCTCTGATCAATATTATCATTATTATTTAGTATATGTTATTATTATGTTATTAAGAAAAAAATATTATTTTCAGCAAGATCTGGTAGTCAGACAACGCTTGATAGTTTGGACTTCGCACGATTTTCCGAGGATGGCGAGAGAAATTCCGATGAGCGCATCGCCGTTCTTGAGTTTGAGCTAAGGAAAGCTAAAGAGACGATCAGCGCTTTAAGAAATAATTTAACAGTAGCAACAGGTATAGAGAAAACAAAAATACTTGACAAGGCTTGTATTTATATATTTATCTATGACCCCACTAAAAAGCTTAATTTATGCATCGATTAATATGCTTGAAGCTTTACTTTGTAGCAATAATGGTAAAATGGCCAATACATTTTAAATAGGACTTATTTTTTTAAACAGTTTTTATTATTGATCAGTTTTGACCAGCGACGGCTCGCAGGCTAATTTCAGGGTCGGCCACAGTGCCAAGGCACACAAAATTTGAGGTTGGGATGGCGCTTTATAAATACAAGGAATTGCACAACAAAGTCATCTTTCAATAATTGATACATATTACTTTGGGTCTCTGGCCGACCCTGAAGTTAGGCTGAGAGCCGTCGCTGATTTTGACAATTCATGAGTGGAAATGCAAAATGTGAAATAAACATTTTTTAATAAATACTCCTATTATAACTAATTTTATGTTTATTGTTAAAAATGCTGGTCGTAGATAAAATATTGTAGGCACCTTGTGTGTGAAGGGCTTTTGGGCTCGTGCCCTAAACTTGCAAATCGTGCCCAAAAGCCTTACTTCACACACTAGCTACCTAAATAACCATTTTATACGTTATTGTATAGCAAAAGATGGTACAGTCCGCGCCCCATACCTTGGCTAGTGGCTCGGATGCGCAGTGGTATATTACTCCCCGCGACATTTTAAAAATTTCAGCGGTGCCGCGGCGGCGAATAACATGCGATAGAAGTAGCGACGAAAAGCAGTGGTATTGGGCATGTATTTTTAATACAATTTACGTAATTGTAATCTAGTAAGGTTATTTAGGACAAATTACCTGCCCGTTAGGTAGGTAAATAAATACCAAAAGGGAGATAATCCCCTACTAATTACATTCAACACACCTACATTACGGCCGCTTTTCCGAAATGTGTCAATTGAGAGTAAACCACCATAGTGAACATTACAATTTTTTTATCAAAATGACAAGTACATTAAGTAATAAGGTGATTCACAGTCAGGCACGCGAAGTAATTTTTAATGTGGATAATTATTTTAAAACTATTAAAGTGGATTGTACCTTAAAGGAAATAACAGACATTGTGTCCACGGCGACGGGTGTTTCAGTGAGATTATAATTATTCAATTTTGTTTATTAAAACGTACATTATTAAGATATATGTAATTTTTATTACTTGATTTTCATACAACAAAAGGGCTAAAGAATCTGCGTTACGCCACTGACCGCCGCACGGTACATTTTACATTTGTCGGTCGGCTATAAACGGTCCACTCGGGACTATCCGGGCTGCGCGGCTTCTCGCCAAGGTATGGGGCGCGGACTGTAGATAAAGATTATTATTAATGTTTTGTAAAAACTTGTAGAGTCCGAAACAAACACTCCGAATAAAAGCAGCGTTAAATCTTTAAACAGCGACTGCATCAAACCACATGAGCAGAGGGCCCTGAATTTTTTAATTAACGAGTATCTACTTTTGCATGGTTACAAATTAACATCGATTACGTTTGCGGATGAAAATGAAAATCAGGTGAGTCGTATTTTTAATTTTAGTTCGATTTGAATTTAATTGACAATGAAAATCAGGACAGACGTATCTTCAATTTTAGTTCGATTTGAATTTGATTTTAAACTTTTGCGCATGTATTTTTTTCTTCAAGGATTTCGAGGATTGGGATGATGTGGGATTGAACATATCCAAACCTGCCGAACTGTTGACTTTGTACAGGGAAGGTCTGAAACAGACGGGGCATTGTTTGAAAACGATAAGTGTGCAAACAGATGCTCCTCTGAAAGATGAAAAACTCGAGAAACTGGTAAAAAGATGTGCTATCTTTTTTAATAATCTAAAACATTATTAATTAACCCTTTAACTAGGCCTAGTGCAGTTCAGAAATGCGAACTCCCCAAAACAACCAACCCTTTAACTATCGGTATTTTGTTCGAATTTTAATTGTGATAGACACAAATCTTAGCCACGATTAAGTTCCTGCGGTGCATGTAAGCATAAAACTCGCAAGAATCAAGTAATAAAAAAATACCTTTATTAGCATTCTTGATTACAGACAACAAACAAAACTTTACATTCTATAAAACTAAATCCCCTCCCTTCTATTTTCCCTCTCCTTCCCTAGCTTCTCCAACGTCCTTACCCCTACCCCATCCTCTCTCATCCTCTCCATCACCCTTCTACTCGAATCAAGTAATATTAATATTTGTTTTTTGTAGAATAGGGAAAATGAATTATTAAATGAGAAACTCTCTGACTTGAATCATCAAATTAAAAACCTGCTCGAGGAAAACGAAAAGGTCAACAAACAAATCGAAACTAGTCAAAAAGCGCCCGATATACTGAATGAGATTAAGCCTCCGCTGATAACGAGCAGTAAAAACTCGACGGTGGGCAGCGATTCGCCCGAGCATTTCGAGATCATCGATAAATCCAACTCGATCTCGGAAGATAACGACTCCAATAAAAGTGTGAATGTCGGCGACTGGACTCGGCTCAGCATAAATAAAGATGAAGACGTCAACAGCAATAAATCGAGTCAGGATAAACGAAAAAGTGTCGAAGTCATTTTCAGTGAAAATACAAAGTAATTATACAGGGGATTTTTTTTAATTTCCAAGCTAGCCAGCTGTGACTTAAAATTTGTGACAAAGCATTCGGTGCAGTTTGTTTCACTTGTCAAAATGTTAAATAAAGCTCTAACGACAATCAATGAGGTTATGTTAGAAAATTATGATTAGGTTAAACTACTGTCTAATGTCCGGTTTCACCAACTATAACTAAATCTTATTCATTGATCAAATTTATTTGTCAATTGGAATAGACATTTTCCATGTTATAAGCATCAATGTCGGGGTCGCGGTGGCTGAGCGGTTGAGGCGTTGGTTTTGTCTGGTTGTCCACTGCCGGACGTAAGTTTCGGGTCTCGCCTAGGACGGATCATTTTTCTGACGAGAAATATTCGCCCCGGATTGCATGGGTATTATTTGTGTTGCCCACATTTTCATTAAAAATGAAATATAATAACAAAATTGAATGGCTAACTGCCTAAGTCGATTCCCTCAAATACATCTCATCCCCCAACGCGATTTCCCGCCTATCACCCTTCTTCTTAATAAAAAAAAAAAACTACTAAAAACATCAATGTCATGTGAATTGATTGATTTTTTGACATGTTTGTTGAACTAAAAAAGACTGTTATTCCTTACTTCACTTTTTATAACTTTAATAAAAAGTGAAATAAGGAATAACAGTCTTTTTTAGTGTAATAATCACTTCATGTAAACTCAAAAACATACAGTTATGTTTGTTGTAGTTGGTGAAACTCTGGATAAGTTGTTTGTGAGGTTATGTTAAGTTAGTAGGGACTAATAACTTTTTTCAAGCAAAAAGGGTTCTATTTTAAAACACGTCACTTTTTATTATACCAATTTTATAAAATCTAGTACCAAATATTCCGAAAATCTGGTACAAATTTTATTTTATTTAGAGCAACACTGGCTATGATATGTTAAAATTGGCATTTAAATATATGACATTATTCCTGGCTATCAAATGAATTTATCATTGGAGTAGGCTATGATTTGTTTTTGCAGTTGGCAGTGTTTAAAGGCTGACATAATTAACTCAAATTATTTGATTTGTCAAATTAATGTCAAGATTCATGAAGTTCTACCACCCTAAATTTAGCTTGCTTGATTATAAATTCATTTGATCACCTGGTATATACATGTGAGAATACATTTTGATCAAAAAGTCACAGTTGGTTTGATAAACATTTTAAAAAATTGTATTCTATGCAAAAAATTATTTATAAAATTGTATGGTTTTTTTGTTTTATTTTAGAGTTTTATCTGAGAAATATAAAAAAGAGTTACTATTTATGTGTCCGGTGAATGTTTCACTAAAACTAGAAAACGATCTGTTGCATAATTTATTAAACGAGCCGGCAACAATCGACAATTTAGTTCGAATCGTTTCCGAATCACTGCTCCGGATAATCCCCAACATAATTCTCAACAAGCGCGAAGAGGCCATACCTTTATTGATAAGCGCCATTCAGTTAAACACCGACTCGAACGTTAGAGACAAGTTGTTGCAACAATTGTTCAATTTAAAAAAGAAACCCTCCGACACTGAACGAGCGTTAATATTATACGGTAAGTTAAAATAAACTTAAGTTCGTAGTGTGAAATTTTTCATGTTTACGGTGAAATTTTAGGGATTATAGCGATTGCAAAATACTCTAAAGAGACGATAGTCGAAAACGAAGTGTTGCCGCAATGCTGGGAACAGTTGACGCACAAACATATCGAGAGGCGGCTGCTCGTCGCCGAATCGTGTCGAATGTTGATTCCTTATGTTTCTGTGAGTGTGTTTTTTTTTTGTAAATTCCAAACATAGTTTTTGCAATTTATTTATTTCTTAAAAGACTTTCCAGACATTAAAATTCGCATTTGCTATTAAAAAAAGTAACCAATAATTTGATAATTAATATTAAAATCAAATGAACTTTAAACTCTGTTCACATTTTATTCTGATCATTACTATCAAAAACACAACATGCCAATATAAGGAGAAAAAAAAACAAGCCTACTGTTTTTTTTTCTCCTTATATTGGCATGTTGTGTTTTTGATAGTAATGATTGAAATATGTTGTTAACTTACAATTTCAATAAAACGTTGCCAAACATTATGAGTAAATGCTAAAAGCAATATTTTTACATGTGAATGAGGGATATTATAAAATGCAACGATGTACTACACATAACCAAAAAATGCACCAATGCATAACCAAATTGTTAGTAACTTTTTATACTTCGAACACAAATGTCATCCCAACAAAGCCTACTGTGGTAAAAATAAAATGTGAACGGAGTATAGTTTACCATAACCTTAAATTTATTCTATCATTCAATTAGTTTTTTTATATAAATAAAACAATTTAAACACTTTCAAATATATATTGTGCATTCGCTACAATTGTTTCGCCACACTGTGGCTTCTTCAGGTGAAGAAGAAAAAAAGTGTTTAAATTGTTTTATTTATATAAAAGTGAAGATGAACTTTCAACATTTATCAGCCTTATCAATCAATTTATTCAGTTAGTATTCTGGGCAATCGCAGAAATAAAATGCCGCCTACTCTAATTTATAATTTAAACGATCACACGGTATTTAAATTCCAGGCATAAAATATACGTTTAAAAATCTTTTATTTTTCAGCCTCCGATCAGGAACTCGCTAATGCTCTCAATGCTTCAGCAAATGCTCGATGATCGGGAGGAGATCGTGAGGGAAGAAGTGATAAAAGCTCTCGCTCTTTTAGTAGCTCTCTGCGACGATGTGGATAAATACAGTCAGTGCGAAGAGTTGGCGTTTGCCGCCCTTAAAGATTCCAGTAGTCACGTGATTAATAGTACCGTGCAGATATTTTTCCCCGTTGTTGCAAAGTGGGCTTTGGAAATAGGTACAAAAATGAGGGTTCCACAAACAAACGGGACTGCTTAATTAAGCAATCATATTTAGTAACGGAGCTGGGACGAATCCTTATAAATATGAATCAACAAATATGATTCGAATAACGAATACTTGAATAAGGGATTCGTAAGAGAAAAATAACATTCGAATCAAAGAGCAATCATATTTAGTATCGGAGCTGGGACGAATCCTTAAAAATATGAACCCCCAAATATGATTCGCATCACAAATACTTGAATAAGGGATTCGTAAGAGAAATATAAAATTCGAATCAAAGAGCAATCATATTTAGTGTCGGAGCTCGGATGAATCCTTAAAAATATGAATCCCTAAATATGATTTGAATCACGAATACTTGAAAAAGGGGCTCGTAAGAGACAAATAAGATTCGAATCCTGTTTAAAAATAAATTTGATTTTTTTTTGCAACCATTAACATTTTTAATACAAGTTTTTATTAATTAAAATGTTCAAAACCGAATTATTTATTATTAACACTGAATATACTAAATATCTGATTCTGTGTTATTCTAATTACAAATGGTGTATGTGTTTTTGATTCCGTGTTATTCTAATTACAAATGGTGTATGTGTTTTTGAATTTTACATTTAATCAGTGTTTTATATGCCTGGCGCATGAAGTAAAATTTCGAGTTTAGAAAAGCCTGAAAATTTGGATTTGCCGGGCTCGCTTCGCTCCGCCCGGCAAATCCAAATTTTCAGGCTTTTCTAAACTCGAAATTTTACTTCATGCTTAATCAAGGACTGGAAACCATCGATTTAATAACAAAACAACAATTATAAGTGTCACTTTTACTTCAAATGATATTAAACAAAACTAAAAATAAATCAATACCAATTATGAAAAGTAGATTTTTTTAAATACATTTTCAGTCATTCGTTGTTTTTATAAAAGCTTTTAATTTGAAGCTTCTAACGAGTGTTTCCACTCCCAGGTTAAGCATGAAGTAAAATTTCGAGTTTAGAAAAGCCTGAAAATTTGGATTTGCCGGGCGGAGCGAAGCGAGCCCGGCAAATCCAAATTTTCAGGCTTTTCTAAACTCGAAATTTTACTTCATGCGCCAGGCATATAAAACACTGATTTAATGTAAAATTCAAAAACACATACACCATTTGTAATTAGAATAACACGGAATTAGATATTTAGCATGTTCAGTGTTAATAATAAATAATTCGGTTTTGAACATTTTAATTAATAAAAACTTGTATTGAAAATGTTAATGGTTGCAAAAATAAATCAAATTTATTTTTAAACAGGATTCGAATCTTTGTTTCGAATCTTATTTTTCTCTTACAAACCCCTTATTCAAGTATTCGCGATTCAAATCATATTTAGGGATTCATATTTTTAAGGATTCATCCCAGCTCGCTACGCTCCGCCCGGCAAATCCAAATTTTAAGCCTTTTCTAAACTCGAAATTTTACTTCATGCACCAGGCGTTTAAAACACTCATTTAATGTGGAATTCAAAAACACAAACATATCTCTAATTAGATGGAATCAGATTTTTAGTTTGTCATTAATTATTTTAAAAATTTTGTATCAATTTTCATTATTATTATTATTATTATTACATAACATGAGTACATATATTTTCAACAAATTAACATCCGTTCTATGATATATTTCTTTTATATTGAGCAGTGTTCTGCTCAACGTAATGAATATCCAGATGTAACAATAATAGTTCAAAGCACCTAAGTGAGTGAACACTTGTAGCGTGCTGGCATGAAGTTCTTAGAAATTTTGTGCAATATATGATACATAAATGTTGTTTTAGTTTACATAATGAGTACCGAAAAATAAATTATATTATGTGAATTCTCAAAATGAATTCGAACTATTTTTGAAGATTCGAATCTTTTTGTTAGTATTTAAATCATTACGAATCCTCCTAAAAAAATGTAACGAATCTGGATCACGAATCCTTTTTCACGGAAGTATTTGAATCCAGGATTAGAATCCTGAATGATTCGAATCCTGAATATTATTATTTTTTTTTTTTTTTAAACCGGCGTCGACTGCTGTGGCCATTGGCCGGTTTACTATAGCTAAGGTAAACATTTTAAAAAGAGAAAAAAAAGAATAAATAAAAGAAAATAAAACGACCGGGTGTATATGGCTCGGACGCTGGGACAGTACAAATACAAAACACACAAATCAAAGTGTAATAAATATAAATAACGCAGGTAACATGTCTGATGTAAAAAGTCAGACAGACAAAATGTCAAATATTAAGACAAGGACGCTCAGCACATTACACACCTAAATTTTCTTAAATAGACCTGTCTCCCTAAGAAACTCAATGACGGTTTTACACGAACGCTGTTCTAATGTCCTAGCTATATCATTTGGGTCGCGTTGAATCCTGAATGATTCCAATCCTGGGCAGCTTTGTTTAGTATTATGACTTTTACCTATAAATTGGAGATCCTTTACGGGTTTCGTTACTGTATCTTTGGTTATTATTTTGTAGATAAACTGACCTCAGATCTGATAAAGAATCTCCTCCATAAACTAAGCGATGCTCTAAAGCTGATGAAAAACGAATCTCCGAATAAAATGAAGCCCTCTTCTGAAGTGATTTTGCAGATGATACGTGTGTTGAACCAGTTGCTGCCTTTTGTTTTAATGTGCGTGGCCAATAACGAATCGATTTTGAATAGGATAGAAAAGGACATGACAATAGAATTAAGTGAGTCAATCGATCTCTTTTTATTTCATAATAAAACACTTTTTACTTCGTTTTATATAACAAAAAAGTTCTATACAAAGTAATCAGTTTTTTATTGTGAAATTAACATGTATAAGGAAGTAGAAACCTCCACAATAGATATGGGTCGTTCGTGAATGATTCGTTCGAAAAGAACGATTCTGGACGGTGATTTGAATGAACTGATTCCTTATTTCAAGAAGAATTGATTCGTTAATGATTTATTCACTCGAGACGACCGACCGATCGATTTTGGTCGAGCAGAATGGTATTCCCGATTCGGATTTATACATGCGGTTGGAATCCGCCCGAATCGGATGACTAATTCGTTCGCTCGAATCCGCGCACAACTTTAACTCCGCTTTGTACATGCGATTTGAATGTGAATCCACCCGAATCGAACGACGAATTCGTTTGCTCGAATCCGCGCACAACTTCAACTCCACTTTGTACGTGCGATTTGAATCTGAATCCACCCGAATCGAATGACTAATTCGTTTGCTCGAATCCGCGCACAACTTCAAGTCCGCTTTGTACATGTGGTCTGAAGCCGCCCGAAACGATTCTTCACGACTTGCAGAAACGAACCCGCTGCGCCAGCCTTTATTGGTATTTTGTACGACTCGACGCGTAATTTCATCAGCTAATGTTTGTTCTCTACTTATAAGACAAATCACAGAATATTTGCAAGATGAATTCAAGCCACCGAAGTTTTATTTGGAACAGCTTTACTAAACTTTCGATGGAAAAGACAAAATTATAGGATAATTTAAAAATAAATATAATAAAACATTTTGAGTTATAGTTAAATTTGTATATGTTTGCTCTATTTTTTATAGACACATATCTTTGGAATAAACCTATCATCTTTGCTTAAATTATACAAGTCAATTCCTTTAAAACGGTATTCGCTCGTTCAACTGATATCATTGGGTCGATCATCAATCTCGGAGCCGTTCGGTATAGAACGAACATATAGGATTATTGTTATCATTATTATTATTAGTATTATTCAGTTTTGCATGTAGTTAATTGACAGTAAGTAAATGGTCACGGTTTATGAAACAAGTGTCTATCGTCACTATAGAGGGAGATTGAGGCGAGAACAAATTTTATTATCATTATTATTATTATTATAAGTGATTCGTTTACGAAAAATTCATAAAGAACGAATCAATTTTAAAAAACAATTTGGTTGATTCGAATCACCTGAAAGATTCGAACTTCCCATATCTACTCCACAATACAGAGTTTTATTATTTCATTTCTCAAATGGAAATGATTTATTGAGAAAATATTTTGTTTTATTGGGAAAACTTGAAACACAAAAACATTTTTTTTAACAGGACCAGAACTACAGCAAATATGTACAGATTTAACGAATCCGAGCAATTTCTTCAGCAGCGATCACAACATCGGAATGATTTTATACGAGTTCGATCAGTTTATCGCGGAAAATAATGATTCTCGGTGGTCAAAACTGGAATGGCTTACTGATATTGTGTAAGTTGTGTAATTTGTTCCTCTTCTCTCTTTAGAGAAGTTGTATAAACGATTGGTTGATGTTTATACATAAACAATTAGATTATAACACAATAAAACACTTTTAACTTTGTTTGTATAACACAATTTATTTTTTATGTGACTGCAGTTTCGGCAAATTCAGCTTGCCATTATCAAACATGAAGTGTTTCATGTTTGATAATGGCAAGCTGAATTTGCCGAAACTGCAGTCACATAAAAAATAAATTGTGTTATACAAACAAAGTTAAAAGTGTTTTATTGTGTTAAATTAACATGTATAACGAAGTAGAAGCCTCCACAATTCAAAATAAATTAGATTATATTTATGCAACTGGTCCCTAATGTCATTTTTAACTCAGAACATTTCTTACGTTCAAAATGACATTGAGATGAACTAAGTTGAACGTTCAAAATGACATTAAGATAAACTCAGTTGAACGCTAAAATGACATTAAGATGAACTCGGTTGAACATTTAAAATGACATAATATATAAAATTACGACAATATTCGTATAAAATGCAAACAATACGTCTTAATTAACAAAGCTACTCAAGACAATAAATATTCATTGAAACAACTACTTCCAGTGTAAGTACACTGCCGGATATTGGATTATACAACGAAATATTTAAAATCTTATTTAATTCGTTAAAACGCAAATGACATTGAAATGAACTTAGTTAAAATTTTGTAGGTGGTTAAATTTGTAACTATCTTGAAAACATGTTCAATGTTTGTAGATTCCGGGATTTATTAAACAGCTTAAATCATATCGAAATAACCCAACACGAACTCCTGCAAGCCTTCATCAATCTCTTCTCGAACATCTGCTTAGTTTTCGGAAGAAATTTCGCCCAGAAAAAAATCCGTCCCCTTTTCCAATCCCAAGTCCAAAACTTGGAACAAATACTCTCCAGCTTCAACCAGTATTCTCCTAGCTTGAACATAATCCCCGTATACCTGGTTTCCGTATTGAGTTATTGTGATAAAGAAGAGGCGAGTGAAGTTTTGAAAAAATTCATCTGCGTGTTGCCCTTGTGCGGAACTCCCCTGGATTGTCTGGAGGTCACCGTCAGGGGGTTGTGTAACGTCGACATGCAGGAAATCGTGATCGGGAGTTTGTGGGATGGTGTGGTTCACCAAAAGCCGCTGGTCAGGGCGGTGACCGCTGGGTTGTTTGCCACGATTATTGGGTCGTGCAACGAGGCTGTTTTGAATGCGAAAGTCACTCCGGCTTTGGTCACACTTGCAAATGATAGTGATATGTAAGTAGGGTGGTTAAAATCTCATAGGTGGCGCTGTAAATCTAGCAACATCTATGAGAATTTTTACAAATTTTTATTGCAAACATTTTTAAATTCATTACACTGAAAAACATATACGAGCCTGCCAAGTAACGCGTTTATATCAAATATTTAACAAGTTCGAGTCTTTGATATAAACACGTAACGTCCCAGCAAACCAAATCATATAATATATACATATTTATGCAATACATATAAGATATATCTTACATTTTTATTTTTTTTTAATTAATTATATTACGTTGTAATTTTATGTACAAATGGTGTTTACCGTAAATAAATTTACTTTACTTTACTTTACATATAAATTATATGTTTGTTTGCTGGGGTGTGATTCAAACATTCAAACAAGTTAGAATGTTTGACGGAAATACGTTATTTCGGAGGCTCGTATATAAGCATATAACTTGATTGAAATTATCATTTATTTTTTTCACCATTGAAGGAAAAACGCAACATTGTTAATTTTTTGCTTATTAATTAAATTACTAAATAAGTTAATTTGATATAATGTATTATTTGACCTGATTTGAGAATGTGTGAAGAAAAATCCAAATATTTTGTTATTTAAGTGTTTTAATTATTACTCATTTAAAAAAAATATTTTTAAGTGTATTTCTAACCTTACAACATTTCAGTGTTTTTACGCGTGGCGCATGAAGTAAAATTTCGAGTTTAGAAAAGCCTGATTTGGATTTGGGCGCTACGCTTCGCTCCGCGCCCAAATCCAAATTTCAGGCTTTTCTAAACTCGAAATTTTACTTCATGCTTAGTCTGGGAGTGGAAACACTCTTTTGAAGCTTCAAATTTAACACTGTTATAAAAAAAAAAGACCTTTATTGGCATATCCTAAAGCTATTTACAATGTCAACACTATATTCTTACACTCTCAATACTATATTATTACCCCTCTCCTCCCTCCTTTCCTTTCCCTCCCCAACTTCTCCAGCGTCCTTACCCCTGCATATTAGCAATCTGTTTTCCTAATTCTAACCCTTAGCGAAGCAACGTCTTATGGCAAAATATTTCTTTATTATTTTAAGCATTCTGCATTCTATTATTTTTCTTCCCTTCACATCTTGCCCTCTTTCTCCCGTCCCACTTTCTCCAGCGTCTTTACCTTAGCTCCGTCCTCCCTCATCCATTCCGTCACCCTTCTATTCCCTTTCACTCCCACCCATTCCTCACTCACACCCTCACACTCCTCCGCCAAGTGCCTCCACGTATCCTTCCCCCATTCACACAACCTACAACCTACATCAACACTGTTATAAAATCGACGATTGCCTGAACATTTGCAGTGTAGTCATTATTGGCCGTGAATATGAACTTAGTTGCGTGGCCAAAAAAAGAGTAAAGTCTTGGTCACATTTTCATCTAGAAAAGACGCTTAGTTCTTGTGAAATATTTCTAGCCTGGTGAGGACTGCGACAGTTCCGGCTTTGGGTTGTCTCATCACCGATTGCACGATGCAGGAATTGCACGACAAATCCTACATGCAGCTGCAGATGTTTTTGGGGGATCCCGTGACCAAAGAAAATCATACGTTGCTCAGGCAGCTAGTCGTGACAATGGGAAATATTGTCATAAACTGCAAGCCTACTTTCCGACAAGACGGTGAGTTATCTCTATATATGATACTTTATATCATAATTTAAGTCAAATGTTTCTTTAAGTGTTAATAATATTGTCAAAATCAACAGATAACACAGCTTGTACTTTGTATTAGAGATGAGCGAAATGCCTCTTTTCAGTGAGCTGGCTCACAAGATCTGACTCACTTTAAAGAGCCGGTTCAGTGAGCCAACTCAAAAGAGTTACAAGACTTAGTTACGAGCTACCAATCCGCCGAGAGTTCTGACTCTTAGAGGTCCATCTGATTCGCCAACTCATTGAATTGAGCGACACGGTGATCAATTATTTCATTTATACAATGATTGCAATAATTTATGAAAAAACGTACGAGTGAATATTTAATCAAACTTAGAGTAAACGCGTATTTATTTCGTGCGATTACACTTCAAGTGTGTTTAAATATATTGAATACGTGTGCCTTTGATGCCTGTAGTACACACTCGCCGAGGCGCCTCGCTGAACCCCTCGTGCGAGACATTTCCTAGATGACCATGTACACGCTCGTGTAGTCTCATAGTCTTGGATAAACGAACCCACGCATCATTCACAATTTTTTGTTTTTGTTTTGCGGGTGTGATGGGTTCTATATTAATATTTCTTCTGCATAGCCCTCCAAAAAATCTAATGTTTGTTCATTAGTCCACTCCATTTATATTTATTAAAAATAATCGCGCGTGTTTTAGGCCGTTCGTCCACTGGCAGCGTCCACACGCGGCTACGCGCTCACGCAATACAAGCGGCGACAGGCGGCTGCAAGACTAGCGGCTACACGCTACAGGGGTCGTACACTGCATGTGACTTCGCGCTGCTCAGTTTTGCGGCACCGCCAAAAGGGTTGTACATTTTTATAGATTCGGAGGATGTTTACCTTTTGGAAAGTCCCTATGTAATTAGGGGTATGATTGGAATTCGAAAAAATATAATTTTTATAAAAAATATTCAAATTATAGTTGATTGATAAGGCTGATAAATGTTGAAAGTTCATCTTCACTTTTATATAAATAAAATAAAATAATTTAAAACTTTCAAATATATATTGTAAACTCGCTACAATTGTTTCACCACACTGTGGCTTATGGATAACTTTGAAGAGGGATTATCTCAGTTGTCGGTACGTCGATGATGTTATTTTAGCGTTCAATGGCACCGACAGACAATTAGATTCATTTTTAAATCTGTTAAATTCACAACATAATAAAATACAATTTACAAAAGAAATAGAAACAGAGGGTTCCATAAATTTTTTAGACTTAACCATAAAAAGAATTAATAATAGACATGATTTTTCAATTTTTCACAAACCAACACATACAGACACAACGATTAATTATAAATCCAACCATCCAATCTCACACAAATTAGCTGCTTACCATAGTATGGTACATAGGTTACTATCAATCCCAATGGCACAACACAATTATGATAAAGAATTAAACATTAATTTTCAAATTGCATACAAAAACGGTTTCAAAAAATCTATAATTGAAAAAATAGTACAAACAAAACAAAGACATAAAACAATTAATTCTATTTACCCTATTATCAAAGACAAATCTATAAAAAACTATTCATCACTAACATACACAGGAGAAATAAGCAATAAAGTCGCGAAAATGTTGGAAAAAATAAATATTAAGGTAGCATTCAAAACAAATAATACAATAGGGAAAATAATTAAAAATAACAAAGATAAAACCTGTATAACTCAACAAAGTGGAGTCTATTTGCTAAATTGCAAAGACTGTCCTAAGACATATGTAGGACAAACCGGAAGGTCGTTCAAAGAAAGAATCAAAGAGCACAAAACCTCTTATGAACAAAGGAAAACCAACTCCACATACTCCAACCACCTCATCGAAGAAAACCACCACTTCGACGAAAACTTCAAAGTGCTTCACAGAGAAGAAAAAGGCCGGAAACTTAACATCTTGGAGAGCATGGAAATTAATAAAAGAAAATACACAGGACAACTTTTGAACGACCAATTAGACTTAACAAACTCACCACTCCTAAATTTAAATTTCGCTGGAAAACCCACCCCCCCATAAACATTGTATATATACCTGTACTGACAAATGTAATTTATCATTTCTTCGCCTGAAGAAGCCACAGTGTGGCGAAACAATTGTAGCGAGTTTACAATATATATTTGAAAGTTTTAAATTATTTTATTTTATTTATATAAAAGTTCAAATTATAAAATTCAATATTTATTTTGTAGCAGTTTATACTGTTAAATACACCTACCTAGTAAGAAATGAAAAAGGATAAAAATATTTAGTACTATTGTTATCAGAAAACAGTAAGGTTGGACTTGGAGAAGACAAAGTAGGAAGAAAAGACACAGGACTAGACTCGGCTACGAGCGACGGATCCCATTCTCTTGGGATTTGACGCAGCTTCACGCTCGGCGCGAGAATCCTCATGTCCACGCACGCTTACACTGGACGAGATTCATTGGATTTACACACATCGCGATCTGTCGCGCGTATACGCCCGTTGTCGTTCGTATTGCATGAGCGCGTAGCCGTATATTGTCGCTTCCAGTGGACGACCAGCCTTATATAAATGCTTGACACTCGTCTCGCCTCGTGTCCCTTTGACTCGTGCCACAAAAACCGCCTTCTAGGCGAGCGGTCGTGAGGCGAGGCGAGCTAAGGCGAGGCGGGGCGACCAAGTACACGCTCGGCTCGGCGAGTGTGTACTGCGGGCATGAAAACACTCATACATACATTCAGCACGGAAACATCGCGATCCAACTCCGAACCTCGGAGTTGGATCTCGATGATTGAGCTATAGCTCAGTCGAATTCAAGAGCTCCGTAAAACGAGCTAGTTCAGTTGGATTCGAGAGCCGTCGTGAATCATCGCGATCCAACTCCCAAACGCGGAGTTGGATCCCGATGAGTGAGCTAGCTCAGTCGGATTCAGCATCCGCCGTGGCTCTTTTAGAGTCGATTGGCCAACTCAATGGGTTCATTTAACTCCATTCGCATGCGTTGTAATTTGAATCGTGAAAATCAAGATCTGTTAATACATTGCGAATCTACATTCACTCTAGAAGAGCGGATCAAAATTAGTCATGGCTTAAAAAGGGCTACATATTCGAACTGAGTCAGTTGGCTCACCAGCTCACTTCACTGAACTGACTCTTTGAGTCGATTCGCTCAGGAGTTACATATGTCTACTTTGTATGTAATTTTATTTGTATGTTATTGTATTTATATGTTATTTTAAGACTGTTTTATTCTATACTACAATTGTTTTATAACATAGCCTCCGTTGATTATTAAATAAATAAATAACCACTCACTGAAATTAGTTGGTGGTTATTTAAGTAACTAACCCAGTTACTTAAATAGCGATAAACTAATTTAAGTGAGTGGTTATTTATTTATTTAATAATCAACGGAGGCCATTTTATAAAACAATTGTAATATAGAATAAAATAGTCCTAAAATATTATATAAATACAATAACATACAAATAAAATTACAAATTGATAAATTTTTCTTAACTAATGTAACTAGTCAGCAATTTCCTAGGTGAAGTTCTATGCCAGTTACTTAAATTACTTTTAACTAATTTAATTGAGTGGTTATTTATTTATAACGTGATAATTAACACAACCTATGTAACTGGCAATTAATGTAACTTAAAAATTGTTAATCATGTTTAAGTTAGTTGCTGAATACGTAGTTTAGGTTAGTTGGTGGATAGCTTATAGGCAAGTGACCCATCTTAAATAGCTTGATCAATATAATTCCCAACTAACCTAACTGAATATACCATGTCATTCCTAAGTTACTCAGGTAACTAGCAACTAACCTTATTTTTAATTGGTCATCTAAACTAACATTACATTAAATTACTGGAAATTAATGTAAGATATGATCTGATATTTTACCTTAGTTACCAGTCATTAACTTTAGTTACGAAAAAGATTAATTATTACTTACAGGAGTTTTGGTTACTTATGATAACTTGCCTAACCTAAGATCACTCTAATGGTCTTAGGTTAGGCTAGTTACCATAAGTAAACAGAAACTCCTGTAAGTAACAATTAATCTTTTTTGATTGCCCATCACTGCTAAAAATAATAGTAGGGGTTAAATCTGATAAACTGTAAATTGAATGAGAAAAACTGCAGCTAAGTTTTATTTAATCCTTAATACAGTGATACTGCCTCAACTATCGTCGATATCCACGTATATGTCCCAAATGTCGAGTCAGACGAGGAAGGTCGACATGGCCGTGGCCCTCATCGAAGCCTATTCCAACGTCATCTACAGCCCAATTAACAACTTGACAATTAGCAATATGGTTTTACCTGGATTAAGGCAAGTGTGCTACAAAGTTTGTTAGCCATTTTATTTTATTGGAACATTAAAAAATTAGACGGATACATGAGGAAACTCTAAAACAATACAATTTAGGAGGGGTGAACATTCCAACATGTTTTGCTTCATCATGTTTATTTATCTGCTTGGCGAAGCCACTGTGTGGCGAAATATGTTACAGTGTTCAGCATAGTGATGTGAAATGCGGGCATGCGTCGGAAACTGTTCGGAGGGGAATGCGGCATCTGAATCCGCGAAGTGCGATCGCAACCTGAGTCAGCATATTTCGCTAAAATCCGCGGCCGAATTTCGGTCTGTTTCGCTCGTTCGATGGGAATCGCAGGCCTATTTTTGGTGAAACCGAATACTGTGTAATCGGATATCCTTCTTGCGTTGTTTGGATTTCATGTTTATAAGAGGATCTTACAATTTAAAATTCTGGATTGTTTGTACCTACTAATTACTTTACATTAAAATGCTATATTTTGATTTATTATTGAAATGATTTATTGAAATTCTAACAATTTATTTGCAATAATTTCAAAAAATATCTTAGATAAATATTAGTAAACAAAATTAAAATAAAGGACCAGTGTGAACATTGCAATTTGCATATTCAAAATGAGTACATAATATTAACTAAATTTACTTTGATATTTGTTCTGCTTTGTTATTATATTTAGTTAACGCAATTTTCACTTTGTACAAATTTTGACACTTTGAAAATAAATACATATTATTGTTATTATTATTATTATAATAATTATTGATACATTATAATTATTTATGTAAATTAAAATAACTATCTAATATTAAAATTGATTCATTATTTCAAAATCAAATCAAAATATATCATTTTAAACAGTAAGATTCTCTTATAAACACGAAATTCAAACAACGCGATAAGGATATCCGATTACACAGTATTCGGTTTCAGCAAAAATAGACCTGCGATTCCCTTCGAACGAACAAATCAGACCGTAGAATTTAGCAAAATACGCTGGCTCAGGTTGCTATCGCACTTCGCGCACGCAGACCCCGCATGCCCCACCGAACAGTTTTCCTCGCATGCCCGCTTTTTACATCGCTGCTTCAGCATCAAAGTGAACTCCTTCCAACTGTTTTATTTCACGTGTTAAATATTTTACATCATTTTTCCTTTAAAGCCAACTTTGAAATACATTTATATAACATCATTTAATATTACTTTTTATATATTAGGCATTTGGAGCAAGCCGTCAACGAAAACCAACCTCTCTTATGTCACCGCGACGCACTTTTGACCATGATCAAAGAGTGCGAGAATCGGGTGGACTTAACTTCGCCTCAGAGTCCCAGCGAAAAGGGGAACAAGATCACGCAAAATATGAACCAGAGCGTCGAAGAGATGAAACAGCGAGTCAGTAAGATGTTTATAAAACCCCCAGGAAGCCGGCCGCCCAGCCTCCCGAATCTACAAGCATTGTTCAAGAAGAAATAAACACAAAATTCCCATACCTTCAGATTTAACAATTAAAAAAAAAGTTTTTATATTTTTATATAGAGCTTAGGCGCGTGTGCCTTAAAATTAAGTGTTAACCCAGCACTATACCTTACCGCACCCCAGGGTTGTGAACAGTTGAAAGGAAAAATAAGGAAAATGGAATTGATTTTAAACAAAATATTGAAAACCTAGAAGCACATTTGCCATTTAAATCACTCAATTATTTAATAGCCCTTATTCTGCTTTTACAGTTAGTTAGGCACTTTCAGATTCAAGTTTTTGCTATGCAACTTTTAAATGTTAGGTTGTTTTTTATTAACACGTTCGCTACCAGCGTCACTAAACTTTTGATAACATCATTATAATCGGCTCTTTGAAATCATATCGTAAATAGATTAGATGAATTTAAAAGATTTAAAAGGTGCGGAGTGTTCTAGGCTAAAGGAAAATTAGCTTTTTATAGCTTTTTAAGCAATTGTTCAATTTAATAAAAAATTGTAAAGACAACAGGTATCGAATTTTTCACCATGAGTCTGGTAGCGAACGTGTTAACAATCAAATGAGAACTAATGCATTCGAATACGCCACCTGGTAGCGGGAAAAAATATTAGAGAAAGGAGTACTGTTATAAACAACGTGTGCGTATTGACAGTATTTTGCTGTGCTTTATTTGTCTCATAAATGTTGAAATTAAACCCACAAGGTTAAACAGGTTGAAATATGGAACTTAGCATCCATAGATTCCGAAATCGTGCATAGAATTGAAGGCTATGTTTTGCATCGGTGTTGCATTAACTTCCTTTCTTCACTGTTTTTATTTAAGTACTATATGTACATTTCGAGCACTAAGTGTCCATTATCAATAGTTAACTAACAAATATTAATACAGGTGTTAACGCTAATAAAACTGTGGCATTCCCGACAAGCGGCTAGTTTTAAGAAATAGGGTCTATCATTGTAATAATTACTTTTAGGTTTTTCCACTAATTCGTTTCACAAATCCGTTTTATGATATAAATACACCGACACCTTTGTAATATTTTAGTTATCTATTGATAATGGACACTTAGTGTCCGAAATGCACATATAGTACTTAAATAAAAACAGTGAAGAAAGGCATTTGACCGCTTTTTATTACTATTATAACAATCTTCATATAACTCACGAATACATATACAGAGAGTTTTAACACCGAACATTTTCATAACGAGATTTTTTTTTTTTAAGTATCCATATGCATACGTTGCACATTTTTCGATGCTCGGTTTATTAAAAGAATTTAATTTGAAGCTTTAAGCGAGTGTTTTCCACTCCCAGGCTAAGCATGAAGTAAAATTTCGAGTTTAGAAAAGCCTGAAAATTTGGTTTGGTCGCGTAGCGCGGAGCGGCCAAACCAAATTTTCAGGCTTTTCTAAACTCGAAATTTTACTTCATGCGCCACGCGTACAAAACACTAACATTACGAAGTTTAAAACAGCCCGCTGAACTTAACATTGAATCAGTGTTTTGTACCGGTGGCGCATGAAGTAAAATTTCGAGTTTAGAAAAGCCTGATAATTTGGTTTGGCCGCTCCGCGCTTCGCGCTACGCGACCAAACTAAATTTTCAGGCTTTTCTAAACTCGAAATTTTACTTCATGCTTAGCCTAGGAGTGGAAAACACTCGCTTAAAGCTATAGATTGAGTTCTATTAATAAACCGAGCATCAGAAAATTTGCAACGTATGCATATGGATACATCAAAAAAAAATTCTAGTTATGAAAATGTTCAGTGTTACATAAAACTCTCTGTATATTGCATTAACTAATGAAAATGGGATTATTGTTTAATAATAATAATAGTTTACATACTGTTGTGTCTAAAAAAGAAATAAAAACTAATTTTGGTTTTCACTACAACGCAACGTATTGATTTTTCCTGTTCATCATGAATAAACTATTAATGATTTCGATAGCTAACGCCATCTAATGCTTCATAGTGGCATGAATAACTTTAAAATGATCGTCTTAAAAACCCCTTCCGAGACAAAATTTAAGATGTGCCATTTACTACAAATATCTATGTTTCTATTTTGCACTGATATAATATTACTAAATTGTCCTCAATTAAAAGCCGGAACAGCTGATTGACAGTACTCCTTCATCAGTGCTACACCAGCGCCCTCATTGGTATGTTAGTTCTCAAAAGTCACTCAAGTTTAGACTGTTGTTTTATTGCTTTAAAATAAAACCTGCTATTTCAAATTGGAATCAATAAAGTGTGCCCCAATAGAATGAAATAATCAAGTTTCTTTGTAGTTAGATAAAAAATTGCTAATTTTAGTTTTTTTGCTACTTTCTATTTCCTATTTAATGTAATATGCTTTATTAAGCGTGATTTAAGTCGCAAGTCTGCGCCTAGTCGTTGAAGTTATGAGTAGTGATAAAAAATTAAGGTTACAAAATGTATACGTGTCATTGCCCTTACTTTTTGATCACCCCTCGTACTTAATATTTTGTTTAGAAAAAAACAACAAGTGAAATTAACAACATCCCTCTCTGTACTTAATTTTATTTTTTATAATTGAATTATTTATATATTTACATGCGTTATTAGATTAAATAAATATTTTATGTTGTTACACGTTCACAATTTACTATTCCCTGATAAAAGTTCCCTCAACAATTTCACAGCATGCTTAGATGTTCCAGGTGCAGTCGTCACTCCGTATCCTCCGTGTCCATAATGATGAACAATTTTCGTGATCTCACCGTTTATGTTCAAATGCTCTTTTTCCACGCGGACTGGATCGCGATGCGGTCGCAGCCCGACACGCTGCGCAACGATTTCAGCTCCTTTCAAGCTCGGAAGGAGGGCTTCGCAGCGCTCTTGTATGGAGAGCGTGTCGTATTTGTTGATGGTTTTGTCGTAGGAATCGTAGTTTCGGCAACCGCCTAGGGTTACGGTGTTGAAGCCTGGGATTATGTAGGTGTCGTAATCACCGTAGAAGAATGTTTTCACCCAATTTGCTTTCACCTGAATATTATTAATGTATAGGGAGTTTTTTTTAAGTGTACATACTTGATGTATATTGTGTAAATGTTCATGTATTCGTCGTTTTTATTGAAGGGTTCAATTTGAAACTTTAACCAGTGTCTCCACTCCCAGATTAAGCATGAAGTAAAATTTCGAGTTTAGAAAAGCCTGAAAATTTGGATTTGCCGGGCGGAGCGAAGCGAGCCCGGCAAATCCAAATTTTCAGGCTTTTCTAAACTCGAAATTTTACTTCATGCGCCACGCGTATAAAGCACTGATTTAAAGTGAAGTTAAAAATATATGGTTTTAAAATACTGCTTTGACAGTATATTCTGAGCTTCACTTGAACTCAGTGTTCTATACGGGTGGCGCATGAAGTAAAATTTCGAGTTTAGAAAAGCCTGAAAATTTGGATTTGCCGGGCTCGCTTCGCTCCGCCCGGCAAATCCAAATTTTCAGGCTTTTCTAAACTCGAAATTTTACTTCATGCTTAATCTGGGAGTGGAAACACTTGGTAGAAGTTTCAAATTGATCGCTTTTTAAAAACCACGATTGACGTTCGTGGTTTTTAAAAAGCGATCAATTTGAAACTTCTACCAAGTGTTTCCACTCCCAGATCAAGCATGAATTACAAATAATAATAATTTACAAAGTACACTTCGGGATATGTATACTTAAAAGAAAAACTCCTTGTATGTAAATATTGTTTTATATAATAATAAAGTTGGATTATCTTTTTGAATCAAGTTGATTTATGTAAGGATAGGAAAAAGTCATTTTTAACCGCAGCCCAGAGATTAACTGAGGACTAGTGATGCAAGTATACACAAGTTTGCGGTCGTGCGCAGCTCCTGTTGAGGTTAGAATATTTTCGCACTAATTGAAGTACTGCACGTAGCGCTAATCACATTTTGTCACATTTTTTTTATAACGAGCAGTAAATGGCTGACTGCAGAGGTACGCCTACTCGCAACACTACTCAAGACTAGTTAAAAATTGAATACAGTTAATCTATGAACTGCAGCAGATCAGTATCAATTTGTTTATTCAATTAACAGAGTCCATTTAATAATTGTAGAATTAATAAAATAAATTTCTTAGAACAACCATTTAGTTGAAGTTCACAATTTAACTGTAGTACAAATATTGATGCAAATAGTCCACAGTTAAAACTTGATGCAAATGAACCTCAGTTAAAATTTGATACCAATGGCCATCAGTTTAAATTTTATGCAAATGGCCCTCAGTTAAAATTTGATACAAATGGCCCTCAGTTTAAATTTGATGCAAATGGCCCCCAGTTAAAATTTGATGCAAATGGCCCTCAGTTAAAACAGTTCAGACATGAACTCAGTTCATAATAGTTAAGCCCTTGGTAATAGGTCTGTTCGTTACATGAACTCAGTTCAAAATAGTTAAGCTCTTGGTAATAGGTCTGTTCGTTACATGAACTAGTGTAGCACTTTTTGCACTAAATCTGTTCGTTACATGAACTGAACGCCTGCAATTGTAAATGTGAAGTTACACTAAATGTGAAGTTACACTAACTTGAACTGTCACAAACTTGAACTCAGTTCATCTTAGTGCAGTACAAACGAACCTAATATTTCACAGAATATCTATGTTTAAAATGCGCCAACAATGCTTTCTTACCTTAATGACTTGTCCTCTGATAGGAACTAATTTGTGATCGTTGCATAAAAACTTGGCGCCCAATCCCGTGCAATTAATCACCACATCATATTTTCCTGAAACTTCTGAAAAGTTTTGAACCGATTTTGTTGTAAATTTCCCTCCGTTTTCCGTTATTTTTTGTGTGGCCCATGGAAGGAAAAGCGCGCATTCAGTCAAGATTGTCGTGAAGAATGAGCCGTATTTCCAATTGCCTGGGCATAATTGCAGCTCGTCTTCACTAGCTCTTCTGTATAAAGGTACGATATCTTCAATATAATGATTCTAAAAACGATGAAATACTGCTAAAGTATTTTGAAGACCAGTGATCGAAGAATAATATTATGTTAAAATGGCTAACCATTTGATTCACAAATTAACCTAATTACTGGTAATTGAAAAAGTCTGTAAATTTGCAATCCTGTTTCCACCTCTCGATTAAGTATGAAGTAACATTTTGAGTTCAGAAAAACCTAAAATTGTATAGCCTTTACTATACACTCTAAATGTTACTACATGAGCCAGTCGTGTAATATTAAAAAATTAATAAAAAGTTTTGATAATAAAATATTATTTTTTAAGTAACCAAAAAACTATTAGATGTTTTGGTACTTAAAATGTCAAATGTGACTTAACCGATAATGACGATCAATTCTGAAGTGATGTGTCAGTTTTATTTGTTGACATTATGAAATGTGTTCTTTTTGTGATAGTTATTCTTGTCAAAAACATTTTGGGTTCATAGTTAAATCAAAAAGTATTTTGGATTGAGCTGGGTTTGATATAAACTGGGTGGGCTTTCGTTAATTTTAGTAGAAAAATAAACATGGTACCTGCCTTATTTTTTGGTTGAGCTTTATTTCTTCATGGCAATATTACATAACTTCAAGACCAAGGCCGTTGCCAGAAAGGGGGATATAGGGGTTCAAACCCCCCCACCCCCGAAATTTTTAAAATGTACGTTTCTGTATGTAAAAGCGGCACTGAAAGAGCAAAAACAATATTTTTACCAGTAACCTCTCCCCTCGAAATTTTTGTACCCCCCCCCGAAATTTTTACACCCCCCAATTATTTTTTCTAGCTACGGCATTGTTCTACACTTATTTTTCAGCTTACTTTTTTTGTTTTTGAAATGGTATAAAAATAAGTAAAACAATGAATCAAAATTTAATTTTTATATCCCACCCCGATATTTTTATATCCCCCCCCCCCCCGGAAATTTTTATATCCCCCCCCCCGATTTTTTTTCTAGCTACGGCCTTGTTCTAGACTTATTTTACTGCTTACTTATTTTGTTTTTGAAATGGTATAAAAATAAGGAAAACAATGAATCAAAATTTAATTTAGTTGGAAGAAATAAAAATTAAAGTGAAATAAACCAAATCCCTTTATTTCAAATTCAATATTAGTTAAAATGTCGCATCGAGTGATCAATGAGAACCAAATTAAATTTATACAAAGTTTAATTATTAAAATGTGTTTTCAATTATCAAAAAATAGTAATAGTAGAAGCATAATATTGAGAGGTAAAAAAATTAAACAAAAAGGTTTTCGGGGCCCGCCGTGGCCGAGCGGTTGAGCCGCCGGTTTCGCCAATCGGACACGGAGGTGATCTGGGTTCGATTCCCAGCGGATCAGAGTAATTTTTCTAACGAAAAATACTCGTGTGTGGATGTGTGTGAATGTGTTGTGACGTCCAAATAGTCGAAATATATGTTAATATAGATATTATAAAAATCAACGTTAGTGGCTGAATGGTAATAGCTATGCCAAACAAACAAAAAAAAAAAAGGTTTTCGTGTGAGTAGGCATTTTCACATTCTAGGATCCTTTGAAGCTGGTTTATTAACAGGACAGAGCTAGTTTTAATCAGAATCACTAAGGGAGGTTTAACCCATTAAGCGCCATTGATGCATCCACGCAACATTATTAACTTTTTGTTAATTACATTACTAAATAAGTTACTTTGATATTATTCGACATGACTTTTATAATGTATAAAGAAAATTGTAAATATTTTGTTATTTAAATATTTCGACCATTATTCATTAAAAAACAATAATGTGAGTGCATTTCTAACTTCACAATATTTCAGTGTTTTATGCGCGTGGCGCATGAAGTAAAATTTCGAGTTTAGAAAAGCCTGAAAATTTGGTTTGGCCGCTCCGCGCTTTACGCTACGCGACCAAACCAAATTTTCAGGCTTTTCTAAACTCGAAATTTTACTTCATGCTTAGTCTGGGAGTGGAATCACTCGTTCTAAACTTCATACTGCACGTTTTTATATAAAATCGACCGATGCCTGAAATTTTACAGCATAAACATTATGTATATTTAAAAGAAAAATGCACAATATGTAATACAATAAGCCATTTATAGATATTATGAAAAGAAGTGCAGAATTTTCCCTAAAATTAACTTTTAGAGTTATCTCTATAATTGTTTAGCCGTTAATGGGTTAAAGAATAGGAATTCTGGACAAAATCTAAAAAAAGTTTTCAAACAAAAAGTGTATCAGGCTGGTTTTTAATAAACGCCTCAATTGTTTTATTTCATTTATAAAACTTACACGAACTAATCCGGGAAACTCGCTGGAAAATATATATCCAGAAACTTGCGTGACTCCGGCCAGCGACGCCTCCCTTGACCCTCTCAACTCATCCCAATACGCGTAGGCGTCGCGTATCCACTCCCTAAGTTACATAACCCAAAAACAAACCAGCGCATTCATAAAACGAAATCCTAAAATAAATCTGATATCTGACTGTTTTGATATTGGCATACCTTGTGATGTTTTCGTTTGGCCCGGAAAAACTAGTGCCAGGTCGGAATAAGCCGGCCGCGACGAAGCTGGTGGTGTCTTCGTTGAATTTATCGGCGATTATTTCGATATTTGCGTTTCTAAACTCGTTTTGCACTTGAAGGGCCGTGGACAGGCCCACGACGCCCGCACCCAAAATTCCTATGTTCAGATCCGACATGCTGTGAAGGCTGAAACTATTTTATATGCACCTGCTGTTTGTTGTGCGAGACTGATGGGGTCAATGTGTTATCTCAGCAACGCAGTTATATCTCTGATAAATAAAATGTATAGATAATAGAAATACCTACACATTTACAAATAAGAAGAATTATCCGTATGTAAAGAGAATTGGAGGGTTTCAATTGCTTTTGCCGAATTATACGCTAATTATTAATAATTATAATAATAATAATAAATCTTTATTGTCCAACAGGAAACGTATCCTAATTACAAGCCAATATAGTTAAAAAGAAAGTAAATTAATTATAAAACATACAAAAATATATAAGTAATCAATATACGAATGTGTAACAACTTGCTTAAATCTATACAAGTTTCGTTTTACTAAATATAGTGTATATAATAATTATAAGTAAGAATTATAATTGATTTAAGGCTGTCAGTAGAGTTTTCAGAGTATCATGAAATATATCACAGGAAGAAGAAATGCTATTAAAACATCTGGACACAATACTGACAGGTGATTTCAGACCTATATCAGTTCTATGTGCTACGAAATTAAATGTAGAAGACTGTCTACTATGAAAAGATGGAATATGCAGCCCAATTCTATTTAAGAAGTCAGGAGAGTCAACAGAATTGTGCAGAAGTTTATATAGGAAAGAAATACATGCTTTTTGTCGGCGAGAAGCAAGACTTTTAAAATCATATTTACGTAAAAGTATATCGTGATCTATACCTCTGTTTGGATAATATCCCTCCGACTTATAAGATAAAATTTTTAAAAATTATAATAATCCTTTCCAATCAATACAAGACTTACATTTAGATTTACATGAAAAACGTTAGACGAGTTTCATATGACACTTTCCACAGTTGTAATGATATTTGAAACTCAGACTCAGTTCAAAAATGAACTAGGCTCAACGTATTTGATACTTAACCCATTAGGCGCCATTGATGCATACACGCAACATTAATTTGTTGTCAAATAAATTACTGAATAAGTTAATTCTAGATATTATATTATTTGACCTGACTTGAAAATGTATGAAGAAAAATGTAAATATTTTGTTAATTAAATATTTCGATTATTACTTAATTAAAAAAAAAATCAGTTAGCGTATTTCCAACTTCACAATATTTCAGGGTTGTATATGCGTGGCGCATGAAGTAAAATTTCGAGTTTAGAAAAGCCTTAAAATTTGGTTTGGCCGCTCCGCTTCGCGGAGCGACCAAACCAAATTTTAAGGCTTTTCTAAACTCGAAATTTTACTTCATGCTTAGTCTGGGAGTGGAAACACTCGTTCGAAACTTCATATCGCACGTTTTCATATAAAATCGCCGAATGCCTGAATATTTACAGCGTATATCTATGTATATTTAAAAGAAAAATTCTCCGCATGTAATACAATAAGTCATTCATAGAGATCATAAAAAGAAGTGCCGAAGAATTTTAACTAAAATCAACTTGTAGAGTTAACTCTATTAACCCGTTAATGGGTTAATCTACCCTTAAAATCCAAAATATTTTGAGGTACGTGGGTCGATCAAATATAAATGAGCCTTTGCCTTCTGAGCATTGAGAATGGTAATCGTATTTATTTGTGATTGGGCTATTGGAGTCTTTAGGTTGGTATGCCTGGAGTTAGGAAACCACACCAGCCGGCTTGACCTGTCCTTTATTTTGTATCCCTAACAATAAATGTGAAGAGTTAGCTTGTCTCGTTTGCGTAACGCGTAATTCTAAAGTTCTTCACCCGTGAAAACTTGAAACCAGTCGAAATTTACCGCTGACTGCAAGTTCAGTTTGGGAAAAACATACTTGCATGGAAAACGCTTGAGAAGAAGGTTTGGTAGTAGAGAGTAATAGTCGGTTCTGGGACAGGAAGTGCTCCCTGAAGTAGGCGGGGTATCCAGTTAGACCGGATGTAGATAAGATAAGATTGCGGTTTCCGGTTGATTACAGGTAAACAGGTCTGATAAATAGGTAAACAGGTCTGATAAACAGGTAAACAGGTCTGACAAACAGGTAAACAGGTCTGATAAATAGATAAACAGATTTGATAAACAGGTAAACAGGTCTGTTAAACAGGTCTGATAAATAGGTAAACTGGGCCCGCCGTGGCCGAGCGGTTGAGCCGCCGGTTTCGCCAATCGGACACGGAGGTGATCTGGGCTCGATTCCCAGCGGAGGCGAGTAATTTTTCTAACGAAAAATACTCGTCTCCGGTTCCATGGATGTGTGTGAATGTGTTGTGACGTCCAAATAGTCGAAATATATGTTAATATAGATATTATAAATCAACGTTAGTGGCTGAATGGTAATACCTATGCCAAACAAACAAAAAAAAAAATGGTAAACAATTCTTATAAACAGGTGAACAGATCTGATAACCAGATAAACAGGTCTGATAAACAGGTAAACGGCAATCTTATCTTATCTACATCCAGTCTAACCGGAAGCCCCGCCTACTTCCGGGAGCACTTCCTGTCCCAGAACCTTCTGATGAACAGGTAAACAGGTCTGATAAATAGGTAAACAGGTTTGATAAACAGGTAAACAGGTCTGTTAAACAGGTAAACAGGTCTGATAAATAGGTAAACAATTCTGATAAACAGGTAAACAGGTCTGATAACCAAATAAACAGGTCTGATAAACAGGTAAACGGCAATCTTATCTTATCTACATCCGGTCTAACCGGAAGCCCCGCCTACTTCCGTTAGCACTTCCTGTCCCGGAAGCCCCGCCTACTTCCGGGATCAGTTCCTATCCCAGAAATCTACAAGGAAGACCCCTCTCCAGTCCCAAAAACCGTTTCAACACTGACAATCAAATTTTAACTTTCACAGGGTTCCTTCTCGCTTGATTTCGATGCACCAAAAGTAGAGAGTGCATCGAAATCAAGCGAGAAGGAAAGGCCAAGTGAACCCTGTGAAGATAAAATTCGATTGTCAGTGTTGGCCACGGTTTTTGGGACTGGAGAGGGGTCTTCCTTGTAGATTTCTTACAAAGACCTCGAACCAACAACGCAACTTGCTACTGCAGCCTTCTGATCAAGTTAGGCTTCAGAATTGACACAAAAGATGAGATTGTGGCATCCGCAATGTATTGCTCCTCCATGACAATGCCAGGCCCTATAGAGAGTATGGCCGCAGAAAAATGATGGAAATGACCTTGCAAACACTTAAACATCGACCTCACAGTCCAGACCTGTCTACATATAATTTCCACTTGTTTGGACCCCGAAAAGAAGCACTTGGGAGTAAGCGATTTGACAGCAACGAGAAAGTGAAAACGTTTGTGTGCAATTGGTTACATACCCGCCCAGCTTCATTCTACGATAACAGAGTTTAAAAAGTTTGGAAAAAATGTATTTTAAATAGAGGATAGTATATAGAAAAATAACTTATAGTAACGTAGATAATTTCTACCGTATGATCATTTAAATTTTTTTTTTTTTTTGGGTTTTGGCTTTTGCCTGGCCTTAGTAACGTAGACTATTGGCCAACATCAATATTTATTTTATTTATTCCATTTAAGTATTTAATTCTTTACACGCTTATGCAACTAATTATGGACGACACAGCACATTCACTCACATCCATGGGTCCAGAGGGTGCCAATTTCCCCATAAGAAACTGGGATTCGAACCCACGACCCTCTGGCCCAAGAGCAGGAGCTCTACTCACTGACCCACGAGGGTCCCCTCATTTAAATTATTATTTAGAGTAGGCGGCATTTTTTGTGCGGTTGCCCAGAATGCTAATTAAATGATGGAATAAATTTAAGGTTATGGTAAAGTATGTGCTAACGGTCAGTAGTGCCAATCTAATTTAACATTCAACGCCTACTCTAAATCATGTTTTAAATGATCGCACGGTATTACGCACGTTCTGTAATAAAGACCTGTTTATTTATTAATATATATTTGGGGTTGTATTATATTCAAGGGAATAGTTCGTTGTTTAATGTTTTTATTTACAGTGGTGCGTATTTACAATGGATTTATTTACACATTTATATGGATACAGGTGCTGCGCTTCAGCGGCCCTCCTGCTCCTCGTTCGGACGCTGAATCTGCGGGGGTCCTGTAGGGAGACTCCTAGCGGGTCGATCCCGGTGTATGGCAGAGGCGGCGCGTGCAATCGCCGTAGTGTCGGGTGGGCCGGTGTCCTCGGGCTGTTCCTGTCGACGGGCCGATGACGTGGGGGTCCCTCCGCGATACTCCTGCGTGCCTTGCGGGGTGACGGAGGTATCAGAGAGAGCGGACGTGGCACCACCAGGTATGGTTGGGGCAGAATCCGGCATTACCGTGTGGATTCTGTTTTGGCCTAGTGTGCTATGGTGAGCTCGCTTAGCCTGTTCCTCTACTTAGCCAGCTAGAGTAGAAGGAACTGATGCTGTTTGTGGGGGTGTGCGCCCTATTTAAGCCTTGCGGTCCGGCTCTTTCATCCGTGCTCGTACCGCGTGACGTATGTGGGTACGCGTGCGTCAGCTCGCCGCAGGGTGGTGAGTCACCCTAGTGGCTAGCGCTTTTCGCGCGCCTGGGCCTGCACTGACGTGTCTCTATATATATATATATATATATATATATATATATATATATATTAATATATATTATTAATATATATGTATATTTATTAATATATACGTATAATAACACAATTTACAATAGTAAACAGTTTGCTTCATTATATTCGTGCACAATGTCATATATGTACCTTTTACTATTTCTATCCTATTACAGGTTCATCAATATTTTACATCATTAACCTTACATGTATTACCTTCTACAAGAGTCTGTCGACCTTGTTAGAAAAAAAAATCAAGCTTAAATTTCACATAAACATGTATTACATAATTTTTGTGTTATCCTTGTGAAATGCAGCAGCATACAATATTTGTTCTGGTTTTAAATAATATGTACAGCGTTTTTAATAGGATATTCATGTTAATATAATAATCCACATTAACAATGATTTTTTTTTTCAAATTTAATGACAAGAAAATTTACAATTTATATTAGATTAGATCACATTATTCTGACCATGTTTATATTAAATAATTGACATTAAAAATAGTTTTTTTTTACATCAATGCATAACATTTACATTAACTATCGAAAAATAATGCTCGTTAAATGTCTGCGCTTAAAATAGTGCATATTTTTGGTGGAATTTCTTATATGAAGGATTTTTTAGTAAAAGTAACGTGATATGAAGTAATTTAAACTTTTAATAGAACTTTAATTACAAATCTTATGCGTACAAAAAAAACAATAATTTATTAAAATAATACTGTAACCTGGAATTAAAAATATTATCTTATTGATCTCACTAAAATTATTCACAGCTCGTTTATTTCACGGTAATTTTGGCCGTTGGTTTGTGTACCCAGAACACACCACCATCTTCAGCAACAGTAGCACTGAAATTAATAAATCGTTAATACATTTTCAGCAATGAAAATTACTGAAGATAATTTTAAGATTATAAGACTAACGAGAGATCGTTTAAATGAGGAGTAGGCGGCATTTTTTTTGTGCAGTTGCGCAGAATGCTAATTGAATGGTGGAATAAATTTGAGGTTATGGTAAACTATGTGGTAAAAGTCAGTAGTGCCAATCTAATTTAAAATTCAAGCCTACTCTAAATCATGGTTTAAATGATCGCACGGTATTAACAGGCAAAACTTTTTTATTTGAAGTCAAGGAATAAATATTTACTGTTTCATTAACAGATATTAGTACTATTGTGTAGGCCAGGGGTGTTCAACCGTTTGTAATACTTGAGCAACTTTTGCATACCAAATTATTTGGCGATCAACAGGTTATAGATAATAAAAAGAAATAAAAAAACAGTCTATAAAGAGATTTTTTCTGATAAAATTTATTGTAAGTTGCTCGAATTATGAAAGCGCGAGAATTGGTTAAAATATATTAAACATAAGCAGAATATTTACAACTTCACAATATGGTCAGTGTTTTATACGCGTGGCGCATGAAGTAAAATTTCGAGTTTAGAAAAGCCCCGTGAAAATTTTCTACGCGGGGCTTTTCTAAACTCGAAATTTTACTTCATGCTTAGTCTGGGAGTGGATAACACTCGTTCAAAACTTCGAATTGAACACTCGATTCGCGTCTTTTAATATCGGATTGCACTCCGAAAGGTAAGTTTAACAGATATACACACGAATATATTGAATATATCTTCACAAGTCTCGCGTAGTGTAAAATATTTACAAATTATGGCGTACAAAAATTTCTCCGCGTTTCTCCGCTTGGAAAAATAGCTTTCCTGCTTCGTATTTTTATACTGAAGAGGAAAAAACAAGAACTAGCTGCTACTACCTGCTTTTTTTCTTACAATGACGATTTTACTAAGCAGCGCGTAAACTAGCGGCCATGCTGTGCTACGGGTATCGTTAGCGGGAATCGCGTTATCTGTCAACACACAATACCTTATACCTGCCGAGGATCAGATTTGTAATCACAGAGCTCGAAAACCCGTGTTGTAAATTTTGTACAACTTCATAAATTATTAAATTTTGATCCGTTAGTTTGCAATTTGAATTTTTGACATTTAACTCGTAATTAGTGATCTCAAAAACCTTAATGTACACGTTTTAGAAAATAGTGGATCCGCTATATTGAATTTTGAAATGTTGACATTAAATTCGTAATCAGCGACCCCAAAAACTATGTAAGAACCAATTTGAAGCGTATTCTTACACATCTTCATATTTTGACCAGATTTTTTCATGCTTTGGCCCACTGTGCGGAGGTTGAAACCGATAGGCGATCGACCAAAAATAGTTCAGAGATCGACCAGTCGATCGCGATCGATGAGTTGAGCACCTCTGGTGTAGGCTGTGTGTGCCTTTTCTTAGAAATGTCGCAATATATTCTAGTGTTTCCTATAATTTCATTGACGTTATGCGTTTTTTTTAATCATAGCCAACTCTGAGAGTGGTGTTGAACACTCAATATTTTGTAAATACTTACTATACAGTATAAGTTTTGGCTTCTTTTGAAGATGGAGACCATTCGAGGATTAAGTTGTTTTTGCTAGCGGAATTTTTGTGGGTGGCAGCAGTCTAAATTAGAAAACAAATACAAAATTAGTTGCTTGACAATACATTTAGTGCCAAAAAAAATGAATACCGTAACATTGTCACATGAAATGTTAGCCACAATTTTGTTAGTCTGAAGAAACCCCAGTAATAGTATACACTTCAAAGATATAGAAGAGAACATAAATTAGTGATGGGATCATTCGAACTAAAACACGATTTATTCGGTTATGAAAATAATTAAAAATTTTTAGATCTTCCGGAGATCACTTCGAGTGATCGTCCGAATGATTGCTCGAGAGATCGATCGAATGATTGCTCAAGAAATTTTTTGAAAGATTGCTAGAGAGATCGCCCGAATGATTGCTCAAAAGATCGCTCGAATTTTTTGAAAGATTGCCAGAGAGATCGCTCGAATGGTTGCTCAAATGATCCATGTATTCGTATTATCATATGAGCGATGGCGTGGATCATTTGAGTAACCATTTGAGCGACCTCTCGGGCAATCTTTCGAAAGATATCTTGAAAGATTGCTCGAGAGATCGCTCGAACGGTTGCTTAAATGATCCATGTATTCGTATGATCATATGAGCGATGGAGTGGATCATTTGAGCAACCATTTGAGCGATTTCTCGGGCAATCTTTCAAAAAATTCGAGCGATCTTTCGAGAGATCTCTTGAAAGATTGCCTGAGAAATCGCTCGAATGGTTGCTTAAATGATCAATGTAATTGTTTCATCATATGAGCGATCGAGTGGATTATTTGAGCAACCATTTGAGCGATCTCTCGGGCAATCTTTCAAGAGATCTTTCAAAAGATCTCTTGAAAGATTGCCTGAGAGATCGCTCAAATGGTTGCTCAAATGATCCATGTAATTGTATGGTTGCTCAAATGATCCATGTATTCGTATAATTATCTGAGCAATGGCGCGGATCATTTGAGCAACCATTTGAGCGATCTTTCGGGCAATCTTTCGAGAGATATCTTGAAAAATTGCCTAAGAGATCGCTCGAATGGTTGCTCAAATGATCCAAGTATTCGTATGATCATATGAGTGATCATTTAAGCAACTATTTGAGCGATCTCTCGGGTAATCTTTCAAGAGATCTCTCAAGAGCAACCATTTGGATGATCTCTCTGGCAATCTTTTAAAAGATCTCTCGAGCTATCATTTCAAAAATATCGCTCGTCAAAAATCAATTTGTATATGAAATGAGCATATTTCATATACAAATTGATTTTTGTAAACTTTGAAGTAGTGATTGGACCATTTGAATGAAACCAGTCGATTCGTTCGACTATGAAAGTCTTTAACGCTACGCGGCCCAACCAAATGTTCAGGTTTTTCTAAACTCGAAATTTTACTTAATCAAGGAGTGGAAACACTCGCTAGAAGCTTTAAATTAAATACTTTTCAAAAACAACGAATGTCGGAAAATTTACAGCGATTGCATCCCAATGTATACTTAAATAAACCACTGATGATGTCTGAAAATTTACAACGTATACATCCTTAAAAGAAAATGTCTGTATAATCACTACAACAAACAGCTTGATTAGTAATTGGGCCCGTTCATCAAAATGTTGAACATTCAATATGTTTGGATTTGTTTGTGATACATGTTGGTATCTGATGAACGGTACTCGGCCATTTTAAAAACTTTAAAGCGTCAACACCAATCGCCAACACCAATCGGTCTATTTTGTATGATTGTAAAAATATCAAACACGTTCACGATTAACAGTCCGGTCATCAGAGAATTCCCCAACAGTTGGCAGTAAACTCCCAACTGTTGTCTTTGATGAACGAGCCCATTGATTGTCAGTGGCGGCCCTAGGGCGGTGCGACCGCAACAGGCGCCGTCATGGGGTAGCGCCGAAAACAGCCAAAAACAAAAAGAGCTCCGATTTTTTAATTTGGAGAGGCGCCACCATGAGATCTCGCACTACCTAAAAATGTAGGTAGGACCTCCACTGGGTACAGTTTTTGTTTTTATATACAGAACGAAACGATTGCTAGTGCAGCGATTTTGGCTCTAATTTCTATACTTTGAAGCATGTATGCTCAATTGCACCACCATTTAATTCGAGTTATCTCTCAATAACATCACTTTTCAGTGATTTAACTTAAGTTTGCGACTGCGCAATTGAGCATTTAACAACCATTACTAGAAACAGCCCGATTAGTAATTAATTGTATGTATCGATTTTAGAAAACAGAGATCTGAAAAAAAATTGGGAGTGCAGCGATTTTGGCGTGTGGTTGTGGATTTTGGCGTGTTCGTAAAGTGTACACACGTGATGTTTGTGTTCATCCCTAAAAATCAGACGCGTCAAATCGTACGGCACGATTCGACTGGCCACGCTGTTTAGCATGTAAACGAAGTGCTTCATAAATTCGTGCATCTTCTTATCGACAAAATCGAAAACATTGTCATAACGGACCTGAAAATAATATTCAAAACATACATACACAACATTTATTGTTAGTAGAAAAGGAAGAAATAGTTAATTAAATCAATAGATTTTCAAAGTATTATAAAAAGACAGTAATTTTACAAAAGTGTTTGATGTTAATACATTTATAATAATAGAACGTTTGATTGATTTGATTTAAATCATCCAGTATTAGATTCAAAACTGTTTCACCACGGGTTAAGTGAGAAATTAATTAAAGAAATAGAACGTTTATTAACAGAAAAATTCGATACCTGTTATATTTTTAATTTTTTATTAAATTGAACAATTACTTAAGAGGCTATCAAAAGTTAACTTTCCTTTAGCCTAGAACATCCCGCACCTTATTCATTTCTGGAATTCATCCAATCTGTTTTTTTTTTTTTTTGTTTGTTTGGCATAGGTTTTTACCATTCAGCCACTAACGTTGATTTGTATTAACTATATTAACATATATTTCGACTAATTTGGACGTCACAACACATTCACACGCATCCATGGAACCGGAGACGAGTATTTTTCGTTAGAAAAATTACTCGCCTCGGCTGGGAATCGAACCCAGATCACCCCCGTGACCGATTTGGCGAAACCGGCGGTCAACCGCTCGGCCACGGAGGGCGCATCCAATCTGTTAACGATATGATTTTATAGACCCAATCATAATGAAGTTATTACAAATTTAGTGGCACATGTACCATCGGTAGAAACAAAATGTTGAGACACGTAAGTTTCCTAGTGTGTATCAAATTTTGGACCTGTCAGTTAATTGTCAGAAATGAAAAAAAGTGTTTCGATAATTTCTTTCATTTACATATTTTCATTATCACTTTTATAACCTTTCTAGAAATTTGGTTATGTTTGACATTATTCAATATTCGATTTGTCCCAACATTTTATGTCCACCGATGGTATGTGACGCTAGTAGCGGGGGTGTTAAATTTAATGTATGTCTGTTTCCCACAAAAATCTTGTAAATAATTAAATATTGTGTCCCTAGATATGAGGGAGTACCGCAAATCATTCATTAAATAAAAACATAATTTTTACTGGGTGTGGTAATGGGCTGGATGATATTTTGTGTAAAAAGAGCCAACTAAATTATCAACTGATCAACTAAATTAACAAATAAAACTTACGCGTTATCAGAGCTGGGATGAATCCTCAAAAACAGGATTCGAATCACGAATCCGAATCACCTAATATGATTCGAATCACGAATACTCGAATAAAGGATTCGTAAGTGTAAAATATGATTCGAATCAAAGATTCGAATCCTCATTTTTGAATCACGGATACAAATCCTATAAAAATAAATTTGAATCTATTATTTGCAACCAGTAATATTTTATTCCATTAGTTTCTATTAACAAAAATGTACATTTACCGACTAAATATCTGATTATATAATGATTTTAATTAATGATGATATATGTGTTATTGAACTTCATTTTAAATCTGTGTTTTATACGCGTGGCGCATGAAGTAAAATTTCGAGTTTAGAAAAGCCCCGTGAAAATTTGTCTCGGGTCGCTGCGCGACCCTCGACAAATTTTCTACGCGGGGCTTTTCTAAACTCGAAATTTTACTTCATGCTTAGTCTGGGAGTGGACAACACTCGTTCTTAGAAGTTTCAAATTAAAGGATTACTATAGATTACTAAGTTTATTACCATTTTACAAAGGCTACAGCTCGAAGGACCAATCATGGTCTTCGGAGACCGAAGGACTACAGGGAATCGAAGTTTATTTACAAGAAAACAACGAATATCTTAAGGTTTACAGCATGGATAGGAAATAAAACATCCAATTTTGAAAAAATATCGAAGTTGGGTTTATTTTCAGTGCGTTTTTAACTTCACTTTAAATCAATGTTTTATACGCGTGGCGCATGAAGTAAAATTTCGAGTTTAGAAAAGCCCTGTGAAAATTTGTCTAGGGTCGCTGCGCGACCCTCGACAAATTTTCTACGCGGGGCTTTTCTAAACTCGAAATTTTACTTCATGCTTAGTCTGGGAGTGGACCGTCAAGATTTTCTACCTGTCGAGGTTTTCGATATTTCTAGATTTATGTCGACTTATTCACAGTTTGTTATTGTATTAAATGCAACTTTAATATTAAATAAAAACGTTTCTTTTAGAAATAGAATATTCACCCATTAAGAGCCGACCAAATTATAAAGTTAACTCTAAAAGTTAATTTTAGATAAAATTTTGAATCTTTTTCTATGATTTCAATGAATGATTTATTATATTACATACGTCGATTTTTTAAAAAAGTTAAAATTTAAAATTCAAACGAGTGTTGTCCACTCCCAGACTAAGCATGAAGTAAAATTTCGAGTTTAGAAAAGCCCCGCGTAGAAAATTTGTCGAGGGTCGCGCAGCGACCCGAGACAAATTTTCACGGGGCTTTTCTAAACTCGAAATTTTACTTCATGCGCCACGCGTATAAAACACTGATTTAAAGTGAAGTTAAAAATGCACTGAAAACCAACCCAACTTCGATATTTTTTCAAAATTAGATGTTTTCTTTCGTATCCATGCTGTAAACCAGATATTCGTTGTTTTCTTGTAAAAAAACTTCGATTTCCTGCAGTCCTTCGGTCTCCGAAGACCATGGTTGGTCCTTCGAGCTGTAGCCTTTGTAAAATGGTAATAAACTTAGTAATCTAGAGTGATCCTTTCATTTGAAACTTCTAAGAATCAGTGTTGTCCACTCCCAGACTAAGCATGAAGTAAAATTTCGAGTTTAGAAAAGCCCCGCGTAGAAAATTTGTCGAGGGTCGCGCAGCGACCCGAGACAAATTTTCACGGGGCTTTTCTAAACTCGAAATTTTACTTCATGCGCCACGCGTATAGAACACTGATTTCAAGTGAAGTTAAAAATATACTATTAACGTTGGATATTTTTCATGGTTAAGTAACCAAATATCCATTCACAAATATTTGAATTATTCGAAAATTTCAATATTTATATTCAAATATGAATAAATTAGTGATTTAAATATTCATATTAGAATATTTAACTATTTGAATTAATCGAATTCGAATCCCAGCCTGAATAGCGATGATTCGAATTATTTAGGAGGATTTGAATCCGTGTATGAGGATTCGAATGCTTTTATAAGGATTCGATTCCTTTTATAATAATAATAATAATAATAATAATAGTTTATTGCCCAACAGACTACAGCCCAATTACAGAGCAATTTCAATAATAATACAAAAGTGTAAATTACAGATTGAACTAAATATAAAAATATAAAACACTAAACACTCAAATATAAATGTATGATATTTATACACATATATATGACAATTAAACATATTTAAAAGATAACAAATAATATCATTACGAGAATAAATCTTAATTAAAATGTTGCAGCACACTTTGTTTAAAATCATGTAATGATTGACCGAAAATATCACAGCTGGTTTGAATATCATTATAAATTTTGCACATTTTAATTACAGGGGAGTTTGAGTGGTGATTTGTACTGGGAATAGAGTACCTGAACGTATGACAATTTCTCATAGATGACTTTGGGACATTAATCTGAATATCATTCAAGGTCAGAGAGTCATCTATGTAGTTATTTAGTATTTTAAACAGATATAAAACTGCGACAATTTTATGATTTGTATGAATTGTTACACATCCGAAGTAATTTACTAAGTCGTCGTAACTACCTCTTTCAGGGTATACCCCATGTGAGGAAAAAAACAAGTATTTTAAGAATTTCTTCTGTACGGACTCAAGATAATTGACATATGTGTCATAATGGGGAGACCAAACCGGAGCACAGTAGTTCAATTTACTCATGACGAATGACACGTATAGTCTAATAATAGTAGTTTGGTTGCTAAAGTTCTTGCTGTTTCGTATTATAAAACCCAAAATTCGATAGCAGTTCCTTACCAACTGACAAATATGTGAATTAAATGTGAGTCCGCAATCAAAGATTACACCGAGGTCTTTTATTTCAGTTATTTCCTTCAACACATGATCATCCAACATATAAGCAAACTCAACTTTATTTTTCTTGCGAGAATACGTCATAAAGGAGCATTTACTTTTGTTCAGGTACAATCTATTGTCGACGCACCACCTAATTAATACATCGAGATCCTCCTGTACCTTAATACAATCAGTGACATCGTTTATTGCACTAAATATTTTTAGGTCATCTGCATAAAGTAGACATTGCGATTTAAAAGAACCAAGTAGGTCGTTAATAAATAATAAAAAGAGCAAAGGGCCAAGACTAGATCCCTGTGGAATCCCGCTGGTTGGAGTATAACATTTTGAGATTGATCCTTGATAATAAACAAAGTGTAACCGATTATATAAATATGACTGAATCACACTGACCACATTTGAATTAATATTAAAAGTATTTAATTTTTCTATAAGAATGCCATGAGATACAGTATCAAACGCTTTACTAAAGTCTGTGTAAATCACGTCAGTCTGGCGTTTATTATCTAATGCTGAAGATACAAATTGCGTAAACTGTAATAGATTGGATGTTGTAGATTTCCGCCTCAGAAAACCATGCTGCTCACTAGATATATCACTGTTTACTAGAGAAGTTATATGCTCGCATAAGATAGATTCCAGGGTTTTTGAGAAATTGCTAACGATGGCAATTGGTCGATAATTTTCTGCGCTGCTTTTATCCCCCGATTTAAAGACGGGACACACTCGTACATTTTTCCAAACATCCGGAAAACTGCCACGTTTCAATATAAGATTGAAGATATGGGAGACAGCGGGGGCTAATACATGAGCACAGTCTTTCAACACCAACGACGGCACCTGGTCCAATCCCATTGTTAGTTTTGAACTTAATTTCTTTAAATGAGTAATAACTAACTCTTCGGAAATTCTGAAATCTCCCAAGTGTGCATATTTCTCTATCTGCTTGTAATTCTTATTATCTTTGGCAATGTGCACGGAGTTGAAATGATCCGCAAAGCAGTTTACGATGTCACTAGCTTCAGTATACAGTTTATCTTTATACGTTACGGAACCTGGAATTCTAGAGTTCCCTTTTAGGGAATTAATGTAGCTCCAGAATTTAGACGGATCTGTGTTGACTCTATCTTCCGCTGTTCTGATATAGTGGGTTTTGGCTTTTCTTATTAATATTTTTAGCTCATTTCTGACCATAACGAATTTGCTTTTGTCATCAATCAGTTTAGATTTCCTAGGCTTCATATATTTGCTTATAGAGCATGTTGCAGGAATCTTCAATATGAGTGTTGATTAATACTGCATCCCAGTTTATGTTTGCAATATATGAGTAGAGTAATGGGTAGTTTGCTCTTCTAAAATTATAATTTCCAGAAATGTCACCAGTAAAGTTGCTTGAAATATTAGTTGGCAGTGAAATTGTGCATGATAGTGCTGGATGATGTATATCCTCTTTAATTAAATAGTCATTTTCCTTTTCAACAATGCATTCTATATCATTTGAGGCTAAAACGAGATCTAACAAAACTCCGTTTCCATTTGGGACATAGTTAAACTGGTTGAAGTTACAGAAGTTTATAAAATTATTAAAAGTACTTAGTTTATTTACATTAGTTGCAATGTTTTCTATATTGCTGATGTATTCCGGGATATTGAAGTCGCCCAATATTACAGTGGGTTTAGAAGTGTTAATTTGGTTAACTAGTTCCTCCAATATGTTCTCATAGGTTGAGGAGTTAAGATTAGGCGGGATGTAAATACACATAAGATTCACGGTAGAGATATCACCTAGGAGCTCAACCGCTACACATTGAATGGGAATATCATCAGAGAAAGATAGTGAAATTTTTCTTGAAATAAACTTGGCGTTAGCAGCAATAAGTACCCCACCCCCTATACGATCCGATCTATCATGACGATATACATTATAGTTGCGGGGAAGAATTTCTGTGTCAGTAAAAGAGTTATCCAGCCAAGTCTCAGTGAGAAATATAACATCGTAAGAGTTACAACAAATATTATCATGCAAATCCTGTAATTTATTACGTATACTATTTGTGTTCTGATAGTAGCAATTTAAGCTCTTGTTATTGCTTGTACGGTTCTGTTGGGAGTTTAAACATTTTTTGTCTGTTGTTTTTTAACAATTCTGGGTTGATGGTTTATATATTTAAGAGATAAGTCCTGTTCTCCATTTTGTTGTCTTTGTTTAAGTTGGTTCAGAACTTCGTTTAACTCTTTTCTTTGCAGAGGTGTTCTATCCGGGTTAATTTTTAGATGCGATGGCAGCATTTTAGTATTCTTCATAACTTCTATCACCTGTGACGAATTTTGAAGTATCACCTTCAATGGTCGCGGCGATTCGCTTATGCGTCCTAAACGTATAGCAGAGACAACCCTAATATCTGGAATTATTCTTTCTAGTACAGAATTGATAGCATTTATGTCTGTTGGTCCGGTGGTTTCTTCATTGGACAGTTCATGCTCAGGGAGAGCGTGTATAATTAAATTTGTCTCACGGGCGCGACGGTCAGTTAATTCATTTATTAGCGAATTACTGTTTGACGTAGCATTTTGCTCTAACATATCAATCCTGTGTTCAAGAGAGGTGACAGTGGATTTCAGCTGCTGATTTTCTAATTTAAGACTTTCAATAGATTCAACAGCAGTTTTTATATCAATGATATCAGAGCGCTGATTTTCAAATTGTATGAGTAGGCTCGCTAGTGAGTTCTTTATTTCGCTTAATGCGAAGTGGGAACTAATTGAATTCGGTTCGACTGATGGATTCGGTGATGGCGGTTGCAAATTGTCCGTGCAACAGTAAAAATCGTCATTATTCAAAAATACCGGTTTTTTAACTTTTAGCGAACAACTTAAATGATAAACTTTATTGCATTGTAAACATTCAACTTTGGATTTTACAACAGGTTTTTTACATTTGTTACAATTTGTTCTGTCCATCCTGAGGTAATTACAATGACAATGTTAAGACAAGGACACTCACTTCACGCCAGCTGTGCCCTTAGCGGCGACTTTGAAATAAAAACGATAACACAGGTTGACTGGGCAACGGTAAGGAGGAGGGCAAGAGTACACGGGGAAGATTAGTAATTATGACTCATTCAATCGATTCATTGATTGTTAAAATTCAAACCGTAAATAAAAATAATAATTCGATACAGAAAAAAAAACACAAACAAAAAAGAGGAATGAGACGAGCGTTTCGGATTGTATGCGAATAGAACAAATTGTGAGCTATTACCTATTCTGTGATAGAGTAAATAATAAATTCACTTACGCCATTCGATAGCTCTAATTGTTTTGCACATATTGGTATATTGCACTACTTGTTAAATTTCAAAAAACTATGATTTTAATGACAGAAACACGGAGCCGATATACACACGTGTTGGGCTCATTATCCGTACAATAATAAGGATTCGAATCCTTTTATAAGGATTCGAATCCTTTTATAAGAATTCGAATCCTTTTATAAGGATTCGAATCATCTACGTCTGGATTCGAATACGAATCCTTTTAAAAAAATGTAACGAATCCGGATCACGAATCCGTTTTCACTAAAGTATTCGAATACCTCTGTTGAATCCTCTAAAAGGATTCGAATCCGGGAATCGAATCCTGAATGATTCGAATCCTGCCCAGCTCTGCGCGTTATTTGCAGGGAAATAACGATAATTGAATAAATCTTATTAGGGTTTCCATTGTTGTAATGTCACTTTGAACTCGAGTTCAGAGTTGAACCAGTTTAACGTTTTTAGTGCAACTGATCCTTAGAGACAGTAATAAATTACTGACGCGAACGCCATCTACTGCACATTTTAATTTTTTAAATTACCAATAAATTTGACAAAAACTCACATTTTTGCCTGAACAATCGACAGTTTTGCTGTATCTGTTATCGGCTTCGATGTGGAAAGTTCCGGATGGAGTTTCCCCGTCTCTCACTTGCAGCATGTAACCTTTGAAGGCTTTCGGGCCGGAAATGGTGATTTTCACTTTTTCGCCGGTGGTGATCGTGTCTTTGTCAACGGTGACTTTGTAGGGAAAAGCGGATTTTTGCGGATCCACCGGGTGTTTCGGGACCATGTCCTCGCATACTTCTACAGGTGCTCCTCCTGAGTATCCAAGAGCGGCACCGGCGAAGAAGAGAACCAAAACAGCGTTGGCGATCATATTGTAACTCTATTAAAAATAAAATAGTGATGATGGAGATTTAAAAAAAAATACTTATTTAAAGGTACTCTTCGAATAATTAAAAAATGTGCACAAAAAAGTGAGATGTTTGTCAATATCAACAATTGACTGAATAATACGCGAGTCAAATGCATTGAACCAATTGTTTAGCCATTAAGCGCTAATAATGCAATATCGCAATATTATTAATTTTTAGTTAAATAAATTACTTAATAAGTTAATTTGATACATTGTATAGAATGTTCAATAAAAAAAAAACCTCTAGAGTGCCACGATTTTATCTTTTTTAAAATTTAAGTTGGCTACACGCTTTAGGAATTGACATAAAACGTCAGACATAATAATTATAATGTATAATTTCAGAGTTGCCAACCTACAATTTTTTCCATGGCACTCTAGAGGTTTCATTTTATTGAACATACGATATTATTTAACCTGATTTAAGAATGTGTGTAAAAAATGTATTTTATTTAAATATTTTTATTATTACTGATTTTTAAAAAGTATTTTTAAGTGTTTTTCTAACTTTACAATATTTCAGTGTTTTATACGCGTGGCGCATGAAGTAAAATTTCAAATTTAGAAAAGCCTGCAGATTTTATTTCTGGATTGGTTGCTTCCACTATTATAGATCATCTGAAATAAAGTCCTGGGGCACAATTCGGTACTGAATGTAAAGACTTTGTATTATACAAGAACTATTTTTGTTGGAGTAAAATGTGTTATTAAAAGTACGATTCTTTTAACAAATTAGAAGTTTAAATTTTAACTAAGGATTGTTAATTTACCGACTTTTTTAATTAGCGATAATTAGGTTAAAAATGTTGTACATTTTCAAGCATTCCTCGATCTTATAAAAGCGTTTAATTTAGTGTTTCAAACGAGTGTTTCCACTCCCAGATTAGGCATGAAGTAAAATTTCGAGTTTAGAAAAGCCTGAAAATTTGGTTTGGTCGCGTAGCGCGGAGCGGCCAAACCAAATTTTCAGGCTTTTCTAAACTCGAAATTTTACTTCATGCGCCACCGGTACAAAACACTGATGCAATGTAAAGTTTAGCGGTGTGTTTTAAACTTTGTAGTAAGTCAATGTTATGTACCGGTGGCGCATGAAGTAAAATTTCGGGTTTAGAAAAGCCTGAAAATTTGGTTTGGCCGCTCCGCGCTTCGCGCTACGCGACCAAACCAAATTTTCAGGCTTTTCTAAACCCGAAATTTTACTTCATGCTTAGTCTGGGAGTGGAACACACTCATTTCAAGTTTCAAATTAAACTCTGTTAAAAAAACAACGAGTATCTAAAGTTGTACGGCATATACATTGTAATTGTGACATGTATACTTGAAAGAAAACTCCTTGTTTGTACAAGTTGAGGCATTAATTGCGATTGATTGGCTACAATTTTTAATGGTCATATGGGCAACCCAACTTACACATAACTTAAAAATTAAAGGTGTCAAATTGTATTGGATGAAAATGTTTGGTGTTATATATATATGTATGTATGTATGTATGTATATATATATATATATATCTTCAAATCTGGCAACATTCTTGAGTAAGTTTGAGTTATATATATATATATATATATATATTTTCAAATCTGGCAACATTCTTGAGTAATCTTGTGTTATATATAGATGTATATATATATATATATATATATATATATATACACATATATATACATATACACACACATATATATATATATATATATATACACATATATATACATATACACACACATATATATATATATATATATATATATATATATGATCACTCAAGATTACTCAAAAATGTTACTACCTACCCTAAAAAAAACCAAACAAATAACAATACCAAGTGTTTTTCCTCTCAGTAACTTTATATAAATAACGTTTTATCGATATTATTACTACATGAAACATTCGTAAACTATTGATAAAACATTTCTTCGATGTTAAAAAAAAGAATCGCACTTTTAGATTATTTTCGCAATCTACAACGGATTTATCTTCCGAAGACAAATTCAAACACTCATTCAAATAACTAGTCCGTAATATTCTACAACCAAATATTGGCAATTTCATTCATACTTTATGATTACTTCTATGTGTTTAATAATGAGTCTCTTGAAATGGGACGATCTACGATATTTTTCTACATCTCTATTAATTAGTTTACTACTTTACAAGATTGAATTCAGAATACTCAAACGTGTAGAAAGATTTTGAAGACTCAAAGTGTTGCCAGATTTTGAAAACTCAAAAATGTTGCCAGATTTCAAAGAGCGAAACATTTTGCCAGATTTTGAAGACTTGAAGTGTTGCCAGATTTTGAAAACTCAAAAATGTTGCCAGATTTCAAAGACCAAAAAATGTTGCCAGATTTTAGAGACTCGAAATGTTCGCAGAATTTGAGGACTCAAAACTTGTTTGAGTCAAAAGTGTTGCCAGACTTTTAAAATTCAAAAAAAAAGATGAACCTATGATTATTTTAGAATCAGATAATTGATAATCATAATATGGGACGATATACAACATTTTTCTAAATCATCATTATTGTTTTACACTCAAATGTGTAGCCAGGTTTTTAATACTTAAAAGTGAAGCCAGATTTCGAAGACCTAAAATTGTTGACAGATTTTAAAGACTTAAAAGCGTTGCCACATTTTAAATACTCAAAAGTGTTGCCCAATTTTTTAAAATCAATAAAGTATGCACCTATGATTATTTTGGAATCAGATAATTGATATATAAGTCTCTTGAAATGGGATGATTCACAAAATGTTTCTAAAGGGTGTATTTTTTTTGAGGTATAGAACTTTAATCATGGATATCTGTTAAGCCAATGGCAGAATAAGAAGCTGTTGGTAGCAAATTTAATCAGTAAGCTTTGGCAAATTATCATGCCAAAACTAACAGTCGAGCAACGATTACAAAATGTGGAAATTGATTTCCAAAATGTGCGCTCTGTGCGTCAAACTTCTAGAGTACTTCGCCCATTTGCTGATTTTTTGCCACAAAATAATTTTTAGTAATGAGGCTTATTTTTGGCGGAATGGACTCGTGAATAAGCAAAATAATTGTGTTACTGTGTAGTGTGGATTGCAAGCTGGACTCTATTTTTTTCAAAAATGAAGACAGACCCAATGTTCCTGTCAATGGCGAGCGCTGTAGGTCAATGATTCGAAATTTGTTGATCCTCAACGTCAATGCAATTTTAAATGGTTTCAACAGGACGCACCTTTGCGTCAACTTGCTAGACCGCGCATGAAACTCTCACATTGTTGGGAGAGAAGTTTGGTGATCAAATTATTTTGAAACAGGGGCCTGTTAATTGGTCGCATAGATCAATTGATTTAATTCCATTGGACTTATTTTTGTAGGGCTACGTCAAATCACCGGTCTATGCTGATAAGACTTAGAACTCAACTTTCTGCGCGTAATTGGAGAGATTAGCCCGGCCACATTATAAAAGTTATGAAAAATTAAATCAATAGAATGGTTCATCTAAGACGCAATCGCGGTAGTCACATGCCCAAAATTATTTTTAAACATGAAATGCCATTACATTGGTTACCTATTAAAGCCAAAACATCTGTTGGTTCATTGAGTTTTATTTGAAAACGACGTTCCATATCCTTAAAACAACACCCTTTACATCTCTATCATTCACCCTTACTAATTTTACTCACAAGATTGATTGCTGAAGACGGACACGTGTAGCCAGCAATATTTTACATACTTAAAAGTGTAGAAAGACTTTAAAATTCCTTTAAAAGTGTCGAGAGATTTTAAAGACTTAAAAGTGTCGTCAAATTTTGAAGATACAAAAGTGTTGCCAGATTTTAAATAGGCACTAACAAAAGTTACATGATCATAGGTATCATTTTGGAATTATATATTTGATAATGAATTTCAACTCGAATTAGTTTTATGCCCATTTGCACCCAAGTCAATTAACTTAAGGTCGGAAATTCACATGGTATTTGGCCATAAGAACGAACAACGATTAATCTTTCACAATAATGAAAATAGATCTTTGAAACTTATACATATTGCACATTGAAGCTTTGCGATTAAATTGACACTATTTTTTTTTTTAAATGTTTCTTATTTTTTGTACGGCTTAGCTTACTCGAAGTGTCGCCTACCCAGCTTAGAGGGTAGACCTCCTCTCGCGCCTCTATTCCTTTTGTGTGCTTTATTGCAATTCACCAAATTAAGGAGTACAACACGCGACAGTCACGCACGATATTTGATTTTTGATAGTAATCATTTAAATCATTTATGTAGTTGCAAATAACATGAATTTATATTTTATGTTGCCAGAATTTTCTTTTAGGTAAACATCTGCATAAGCTGTACAAGCGTTGTTTTTTAAAAGAGTTCTATTTGAAGCTTTAAACGAGTGTTTTCCACTCCCAGACTAAGCATGAAGTAAAATTTCGAGTTTAGAAAAGCCCCGTGAAAATTTGTCGAGGGTCGCGCAGCGACCCGAGACAAATTTTCACGGGGCTTTTCTAAACTCGAAATTTTACTTTATGCGCCACGCGTATCAAACACTGATTTCAAGTGAGGTTCAAATATACATAAATTTCACAGTATTTTAGTGTTTTATACGCGTGGCGCATGAAGTAAAATTTCGAGTTTAGAAAAGCCCAGAAAATTTGCCTCGGGTCGCTGCGCGACCCGAAATTTTCACGGGGCTTTTCTAAACTCAAAATTTTACTGCATGCTTAGCCTGGAAGTGGAAAACACTTGTTTAAAATTTCAAATTGAACTCTTGAAATAAACAACGAATATCTAAATATTTGAAGAAAATAATCTGAATTTAGAATACGTATACTTTAAAGAAAAACTCCCTGTATATACTCATATGGAATATCAAACTAAAACGGCATCTGTTTCGTTATACAGTTGTATGTATGTCGATAGAAATTAAAATCGTGAATATTTACTCAGTTTACTTGTGTCTTCTGTAATTCAATACGCATTCATTCATTCACACGGCGCTATGTAAACAAACAAACAACGCGGTCCGCACTCATCATTTTTATTATTCGTTGTGATAAAATTTGGCAGTCACTATAAACTAATACATAGTCAAAACTACTTTCTGCAATTTTGCTATTTCTGCGCCATCTCGTATCCCAGAAACACACAACCAGCAAAAATTGGCCCTCTTAATCAGTGATTAGTACTTCTTAAAAATACAACAATTGTATTTACAAATTCTTTACACAGTTGCCTATTGATAAAAGAGACATGTTTAGGATACTTACAAATTTATAACATTCTTATATCCTAGATTTTTGACTTAATCAAAGGTTTAATCAATGATTAGTGGATGATTAAAGTTAATCAGTCGAGTTGCAAATAGGCCTTAGTCAGTAAATAGATTTTGAAAAAAACAGATTTCCCACTGAGTAAATCCATTTAAGTAATGTTTCAGCAACATTAAAACAACGTTTAATGTTGCTACAATGTTGATATAACGTTATTTGTTTGTTTTTTGCTTAGTAGGTTTGTATCTTCTTAACTGAAGAAAAATTAGGAAAAAAATAATTATTCTAGTGAAGTTAGTTCAAATTTATGAATAATCTTGAAATAATAATTTATAATAATTGTTAAGAAAGGAATAAACCGACTGACCAAAAAAATTATTAAATCAACATTGCTATAAGATGAAGCGTTGTTTTAATGCAACTGCAACTGCAACTGTTTTACTGCAACTGCCTTTTTATTAGTGACTCTTCACGTAACTCAAAAACAAATTTATTAATTAACTTTAACAATTTTCTGTTTTAATCCTTTGTTGTAGAATTATTATTTTGAGTTTTAAAAAAACTGAATTTCAATATAAAATAACTCACAATTACTTTTGCACTGTTAATCCAACTCACTCGCTTAATCGATTCAATTAATCCAAAGACTTGCTATTTTTTTTCTGTTTTTTGTGATATTGATAAAATAAATGTATAAAAAACACTCACCTCAACTTGATCCTCACTAGACCGAAGTCGGAACGAAATCGTGAGCCTGGCGCGCGAATTCACTAGTTTTACTTTCAAAATGAAAAACGCTCCATCCTAGATTTAATTAAAGTGGGGGTCGATCTCGCACGTTATTACGTCACCTAAATGTCAAGTTGGAGCCTATATTTTTATTGGGGCACCAATGCCAGCGCCATCAGCAATATAATAATAATATGGCCGTTTTGCGCAACACGTTGCGGATAATGAACTGTCCGTTAGCGCGCACATACAAATAAAAAAATAATGATGGACATGTTTTTTATCACATTGTTGACAAAATAATGAATGAACAATGGATATCGTGCGCGATTTAATTAAAAAAAACTCTTTTCTAAAATTAATTGTTTCTTTTCTGTTAATGTTGCAATGTTTGTAATAAGCAAATTAAAGTTTGTAATAAGCAAATTTAAGCGTTTAAATGTTTGTAAGTAAATCATGATTATATTTGGAATGGGTATAAGGAAAATATATGTACCATCGGTGGAGACAAAATGCTGGGACACGTAAAATTTGTTTAGTGCGTGTTAAACTTTGGACTTCTCAGGTAATTGTTATTTGATGTGTCAAAACTGAAAATCTCTTTCTTTTCCTCTCATTTACATATTGTTATTGTCACTCCATACTATAACCTTTCTTTAAAAAACCTGACTTAACCGGTACAAATTTGGTTATTTTTCGAAACGCGTCTATAGATGGCCTGAATAATTTGACCCAAATTGTTACATTTGCAGTAGGTTACTGTATGTAACAGCAAATACTTGTTGTATAATTCAATGACCGTCGGGGTATTAGCTCGGGAAATAATTGTTTAAATAAGTGTTTGATATAGTCTTTGTAAGACTAACTTGTTGTAGATTGCGAAAAGAATCGCACTTTTAATGTTTGGTTATATTTGACATTACCCAATTTTTAATGTGTCCCAGCATTTTATCGCCATCGGTGCGCATAAAATGTTGGGACAAATCGAAGGTTAGATAATGTTAAACATCACCGAATTTATACGGGTTAAGTCAGGTTTTTTAAAGAAAGGTTATAATATTGAGTGACAATGAAAATATGCAAATGAAAAGAATTATCGAAAAAGAAAGAGATTTTCATTTGTGGCACATCAAATGAAAATAACTTGACAAATCCAAAGTTTGACACACACTAAAAAAAATGTACGTGTCCCAACATTTTGTTTCCACCGATGGTATCGTATGTTTAATAAAATTAAATCTCTAGAGTGCCATGAAAAATATTGTCGGTTGGCAACTCTGAAATTATGCATTATAATTATTCTGTCTGATGTTTTATATGTCAATTCCTAAAGCGTATAGCCAACTTAAAAAAAAGATAAAATCATGGCACTCTAGAGGTTTTTTTTTAAATTAAACATATGATACAATTTGAATGACATCTTCAATTTATAAAAAAATGTGTTTATATATATTTTGAACTTCACATCAAATCAGTGTTTGTACGCTTAGCGCATGAAGTAAAATTTCGAGTTTAGAAAAGCCTGAAAATTTGGTTTGGTCGCTCCGCTTCGCGGAGCGACCAAACCAAATTTTAAGGCTTTTCTAAACTCGAAATTTTACTTCATGCTTAATCTGGGAGTGGAAACACTATTTAGAAGCTTCAAATTGATCGCTTATATAAAAACAATGAATTCCTGTAAATTTACAAAACGCTTCAATTATCGGGATATGTATACTTAAAAAAAGAAATATTTCCCGTACATTGATTTTCCATAAATTCTGCCGGAATTTACAAAATTATAAGTTTATACCCAAATTTAGTTCAAAATTTTGCAACTCAAAAGTGATAAAAAACCAGTTGAGCAACTGATTAAGCAAATTGACCAGTGACCAACCAACCGGCTTCTGTTGCATTTATGAATAAATATGCGTTTTGTGTCCCAATACTATCAATCAGGCTTTCACGAAAGTCTTTAATTTCCACTCGTCAAGATCACACACACACACTTTATGTAATGAACCAATAATAATTCCGACTCAACTCCAATCGCTTTTCGAAAGTGCAGATATCTAGATACTTGATCGTGAAAGGAACGACTTATTACAAGAGCAACGTGTTTTTCCATTAATCACAAACAATAGCATGACTGATAAACAGTTATTAAGTTATACAATAAAGTGGGAATCGTTTCATTTGTTACACACACGCAAATTAGTTAACAAAAACAGAACGATTTAATCGATAAACATTAGGGCAAAATACAAATGAGTTGAGTATTAAGTTCTTAGAAGGAATTTGTTCATTCCTGATTAATTATTTTATGAGTATTATGTTCTAGTTTTGAGCACATCGAAACCTCGTAAGTTCAAAATGTCAAATTTTACAGTAGTACTACTTAATTATTATACAGGGTTATTCAATTTTTTTTTCAAGTTATAGCCAAAAATTCAATATTTTCCATATTCGATTTTTATTAATATCTCAGTCGTTTATCATTTTATCAAGATAAGAATTGTATGTTCTATAGGTACTTTTTCGAGGAGAATCGAATGCAATTTACAGCTTATTTCTATCTTTATTAATAAAAGAGCTCGAGGATGCGAAATCAATTTTTGTCTTTCTCTTCTAATAACCGAGATTCCCTATAGTAACATCCAATTTGTGCCACCCTGTACTAAGAAACCGCTCATGCGTGTGCGGCGCCTTGGGGAACTGCGTCAAAAAATGCACGCACGGCGCCGCAGCGGCACCGCAGCTATGTGTGCATCGGCCGATTAGATTAAATATGATTGATTGACTAGGCCGTGACCGGCGCGATTTATTTAAACCTTTAGGCCCGGTGCACACATCCGTTTTTTTATCCGTGCGGCGACGCTGCATCACCGCAGTTACGGCGAGAAGTACTTCTCGCCTTAACTGCGGTGAAGTACTTCTCGCCGTAACTGCGGTGATGCAGCGGATAAAAAAACGGATGTGTGCACCGGGCCTAAAGGTTTAAATAAATCGCGTCGGTCACGGCCTAGTCATCCAATCATATTTAGTATGGTTAGTATGATGTCACATTTAACAAGTTTCATTGGTTGTAAAATAATTGCCACGGGCCTAACGCTACTGTGAACAAACTCTACGCGCTCTAATTCGAAAGCGACAAACTTAGGTTAAAATTTCGTAAAATTTATTAAAGTGAGATCAAACATAAAATCAAGACGAGGCTGCAAATGGAAAACATATATCTGTAATTAGTGTATTTCAAACTTCACATTAAATCAGTGTTTATACGCGTGGCGCATGAAGTAAAATTTCGGGTTTAGAAAAGCCTGAAAATTTGGTTTGGTCGCGTAGCGCTACGCGCTACACGACCAAACCAAATTTTCAGGCTTTTCTAAACTCGAAATTTTACTTCATGCTTAATCTGGGACTGGAAAACACTCGTTTAAAGATTCAAATGACACTCTTAAAAAAATTAGCGAGTCGTAAAATTTTCAGCGTATGCATATGTATACTTAAAAAACAAATATATGTAAGATACTTTAAAGATTCTAACTTTTACTTCTATATGCCGAGTTAAATTTATATTTTTATTTGATATATTTTAAGATTAATCCAATGATGATTCTATTAGTTGTTCATATTTATAACGAGTGTCTATATACTGTCAGCATGTGGTTGCCTTAAAAAACAAATTACATATCTTAGATTAAGTCATACGATTCGGTGAATCTCGGAAACAGTTTCCGAGATTCACCGAATCGGATGACTTAATCTAAGATATGTTTCCGGGAAACTTCAAATAAATTTGATTATGTATCTAATTACGACGTATGTTTCTGACGTCAGAACCTACTGGGATGCCGACAGTTTATACACTCCTTATATATTTTATTGAAACTAAATATTGAGGAGAAATTAACTCATTCTCATTGCTGAATAAGTTATTCATTTCAGTAACTCGAAATTTTATTTCTCACTTAATCAAGCATTGAAAACACTTGTTAGACCAGTGATGGGGAAACTACGGCCCGCGGGCCAAGTCCGGCCCGCGGAAAGGTTTAATCCGGCCCGTTTAAGAGTGCCGTCGTGAGAATGTTTGAACGCGTTCTTACTTCGTAATGTGACGACCCGCATAAAAACTACCTACCTACGATTAAGCATTATTCTTTGGCCCGCTACGATTGTCTGGTTATTACAAATGGCCCGTCTTAAAAAAAGTTTCCCCACCACTGTGTTAGACGATTACAATTATTCCTATTATTTTACATCGTCAATTGTTAAGGCATTTAAGTTTTGAAAATACATATTATAAAACAAAAAGACAAGTACCGTAAACTCCAGTGACGGCTCGTCAGGGACGGCAGGGTCGGCCAGACCGTACCGGTAAAGATTGTACAAAAATTATAAATTTTTATTTTCTCAGAAATAAATATTGCGCACTTTTTGTAATAAATATATAGCAGGCTAATCTGTAGTAATAATAATAAGCACTCAGCATACAGCTGATAAATGTAGACATATATTTTAATTTAATATATGTTTTCTAAGCAACTTCGTATCCGCAAAATCGGCCAGCCGTAGATTTTCAGATTATGAAGATTAATGCAAGCGCTACGTCGTCACAAGTGTCAGTGCAGTTTCTGTCGTTACTTTTTCCCTGCAGGGTGAACGTACGTCCGCAAATGGTTTAATCGAGTACGGCAAATTTGCCATCATTCAGGATTCGAATAAAAGGATTCGAGTATTTATAAAAGGATTTGAATCGTCAAAAATAATTCGAATTAATTGTGAGAATTAACATGTAAAATGTCTTTAGTGTGTTTTTAAATTTCTCGTTAAATCACTGTTTTATACGGGTGGCGCATGAAGTAAAATTTCGAGTTTAGAAAAGCCCAGAAAATTTGTCTCGGGTCGCTGCGCGACCCTCGACAAATTTTCACGGGGCTTTTCTAAACTCGAAATTTTACTTCATGCTTAGTCTGGGAGTGGAAAACACTCGTTTAAATGAAGACAACCTTATACAAGACTGTCTCAGTTTAAACCGAGTCGACCTTATACAGTAATGACTTTGATTTTGACGTCATGTGAGGATTTCCGCGCTTGAGAAGGTCGGCTCGGTTTAAATCGAGACAACCTTGCACAGTAATGATCTTAGTTTTGACGTCAGCAATCAAGGTGGTTAGTGTATAAGGTTGTCTTAAGTTAAAACCGAGTCGACCTTGTTAGTTTAATAACATTCACTTTTCACGTCATGCGAGGAATTTCATGTGCGACGTCAGAAAAACTCTTTGTATTTCTCGGGACATGGATATTTCTAATAAAACCAAACTGAATTTGCTATGAAATTCAAACATAATAAGTAAAAATCGGTATATTTTCAATTTCACAATATTTCAGTGTTTTATCCGTTTCGCTCCGTTTCGCTACGCAACTAAACCTTATTCTAGAACTAGTGGATTTATTTACCAATGTATTTCTAATTATTTTCATATTATTTAATTTAAAAGTAAAATAGGCATTTACTTTAATACAAACTGGTCATTAAGGCCAACAATTAACCGGTATTAAAAAAACAGTTAACACATATTCGTCTTTAATTTTATTTAACAAATCAGAACATATCTCGCATTTTCAAATATTGTTAAACAACTGATGTGATTTAAAAATGCGAACAATCATAAAATAATTACCTAATTGTAATTTACAAAATATTACCTCGGTATTTTAGGAAGATTAGGTGAAATATATCAGTGTATAACTATAATTATTTAATTATATAACATTATTATGTATATACAGTAGAACCTCGTTATATCGGGATGGCTTTTGGCTATACCTAGCACGATATAAGGAAAACACGGTATATCCGAATATATGTAATTTGTATAATAGTCACATACACACACGCGCATATATATATATATATATATATATATATATATATATATATATATATATATATATATATATATATGTATGTATATATATATATATATATATATGTATGTATATATATATATATATATGTATATATATATATATATATATATATATATATATATATATATATATATATATATATATATATATATATATATATATATATATATATATGTATATATATATACCAGCACAAGAAGTAACGGTCGTACTACGTTAGAGACTATATATATATATATATATATATATATATATATATATATATATTCAAGGGACCCAGGTATGTGCAGTAGCCACCTACATAACAAGACATACTATATAATACAATAATGACGCCGGAACGTTTTACCTAATCAGGGCGGTACGCAGTCAATTGTTAAAATTAACATCTTTAAAAAAAAAAGAAACCTGAAAAATGACCCCGATATATCCGAATCACGGTATCTCGAGGCCCGGTATAGCGAGGTTCTACTGTAATATGTTTAAAAATGTTATTGTAATTCCAAGAATATTCTCTTTCTATTTATTAAAGTCGGGCGAAATTATTTAATTTAAAATATCGTTCTAGCGAAGGTGTATGGTTCGGTACGGCTGGCCGTTTAGTCTCAGTGCGCGTGCGCCAAAATACATTCGGCCGACCCACTTCATTAGATTACGAGCCGTCACTGGTAAACTCTATTTTAAATATCATTTGCCACAGCATATAACTGAATATCATAACTTAAGAAAACCATGTAATCATAATATCACCAGAGCACATTCTGAATATGTTAAACTTACTGAGGAGATAATCGGACAGGAACCGAACCTATTATTTAACTACATAAACAATAAAAACTATTCAACTCGTATTCCTGGAGAGATGTCATATAATAATATTAACATTACTGAACCAGAGATGATTATAGAGTGTTTTGGGGACTTCTTCAGCAGAACGTACTCGTCCACTTCCTCCCAAGTAGTTGCTGACAGAAACTACAGTTTACTTGGTGATTATTTCATCAGTTGTAGTGAAGTTAAACAACATTTACTCCACCTGAAATCCAAACTCACCGCTGGCGTTGACCTAATTCCCGAAATGATTAAAAGAGACTGTTCAGAGGTGCTATGCGAACCGTTTTCATTCATTTATAATCCTATTTTATTGAAAGGTGACTTCCCGAATATTTGTAAAGAGGTTCGTATTTGCCCCGTCAAAAAATCTTGTAATGCGAGGAAAATCGAGAATTATCGACCAATATCGCTGTTGTGTGGATTTTCAAAGGTTATGGAATCCATTTTGAGTGAATATATTTATTCACTTGTCAGCACGCAGCTCATTATTCAACAACATGGTTTCTTTAAAAGAAGATCCACCAGTACGAACCTGTGTAATTTAACACAAGTAGCAGCAGAAGCCATGGATTCCGGTAAGCAAGTGGACGTGATATGTACAGACCTTTCTAAGGCATTTGATAAAGTCGATCATATTATATTAGCCTAATTCCCGATTATAACAAACTGTTCAAAGGTGTTATGCGAACCGCTTTCATTCATTTATAATCTTAGCCGTCTTTACGATGTCAATATTATTCAAAATATTATAAATACTTTAATATCATACTTAAGTAACCGGAAATATTCTGTTGAGGTAGATGGTTTACGTTCACGTTGGCGTAGAGTAACAAGTGGGGTACCACAGGGATCCAACTTAGGGCCTCTTTTATTCATAATATATTTCGATAATGTGTGTAAAAATCTGAAGTGCCCCACTCTTATGCATGCGGACGATTTAAAATTCTTTAATATTGTTGAAAACAGAGATTGTATTATTCTTCAAGCAGATATAGATAAAATATGCGAGTGGTGTAACTCAAATAATTTGGCTTTAAATATATCTAAATGTTCAGTCCTGTCGTTTTCGCGTAAAATAAATACAATATGTTTTAATTATACAACAAATTCAATTATAATAGGTCGCAGCACGGAGATAAAAGATCTATGGGGTCACATTTGATAATTCTTTAAGTTTTAATGTGCATATTTATATTGTTGCACAAGATTGCTTCAAACTATGGGGATTCATACGTAGAAATTGTAAATCGTTCCAAAATATTAATGTCTTATAGACACTTTTCTTCACTTACATATCAAGGAAACATATTGTTCGGTTATATGGTATTATAAATATGTAAATTTACTTGAGAGCGTGCAAAAACGATTTCTTCGGTATCTATACTATTTAAAGTATAAAGTATATCGGTACGATATTCCTTATAGTGAGTTATTATCTGAATTCAATATACTATCTGTTCATGGAAGATTTATATATATATATATATATATATATATATATATATTATATATATATATATATATATATATATATATATTATATATATATATATATATATATATATATATATATATATATATATATATATATATATATATATATATATATATATATATATATGTTAAAACGTACAATTAAAAATACAATGGATATATATATATATATATATATATATATATATATATATATATATATATAAATATATATAAATATATAAAATTATATATATATATATATATATACAGAGAGTTTTATGTAACACCGAACATTTTCATAATGAGAATTTTTCTTTGAAGTATCCATATGCATACGTTGCACATTTTCCGATGCTCAGTTTATTAAAGGAATTAAATTTGAAGCTTTAAACGAGTGTTTTCCACTCCCAGACTAAGCATGAAGTAAAATTTCGAGTTTAGAAAAGCCTGAAAATTTGGTTTGGTCGCGCAGCGCGAAGCGCGGAGCGGCCAAACCAAATTTTCAGGCTTTTCTAAACTCGAAATTTTACTTCATGCGCCACCGGTACACAACACTAATTCAATGTAAAGTTTAGCGGTGTGTTTTAAACTTCGTAATATGTCAGTGTTTTGTACCGGTGGCGCATGAAGTAAAATTTCGAGTTTAGAAAAGCCTGAAAATTTGGTTTGGCCGCTCCGCGCTTCGCGCTACGCTACCAAACCAAATTTTCAGGCTTTTCTAAACTCGAAATTTTACTTCATGCTTAGCCTAGGAGTGGAAAACACTCGCTTAAAGCTTTAAATTCAATTCTTTTAATAAACCAAGCATCAAAAAATGTGCAACATATGCATATGAATAAAAATTCTCGCTATGAAAATGTTCCGTGTTAAATAAAACTCTCTGTATATATATCCTTATGCTATTCGTATTAATTAATACATAATTCAATTGACGATACTAATTTCTTATCTTACTTCAAATTTTGTGTGCCTAGACTGACTTCACGAAATGGACGAACATTTACCTATTCCATTTCAAATAGTAATTACTGTTTAAATTCACCAGTTTATCGGTTATCACGTCTGTACAATGAATTTCAATATGCGACAGACATATTTCAACCTTCAATTAAGACATGTTCCAATGAATTATTATCTGTATTAAAATAATAATTTTTGTTGTTATTTCTTATATTTTTATTTTATTTCTTATATTTTTATATTAGTTTCACTTATGTATAAGCGTGTTAATCCTAGTTCTAGTTGTAAGTCGTTTATATATAATACATCTATTGTAACCACCCTGTAATAGGACGTCTGCTCTGTTGGGTTTAGAGTAAATAAATAAATAAATATTACTATACTTATTAAACAAATGTGCATACATTGTACACTCACATAAAATAATAGGAAAAGAAAAAACTCGTTGATTTTCAAAAATTGGAATGTTTCTTAGTTTTTTTTTTTGTGGCTTTTGCCTAGCCTTAGTTTCTTGACTATTAGCCAATTTTGTTTAGTTATTACAACAACTGTTTAGCAAATGTATTGCTTCTTCAGGTAAAGAGTCTCTCTCTTCACCTGAAGAAGCAATAAATTTGCGAAACAATTGTAGTGAACATACATTCCAATTTTTGAAAATCAACGAGTTGTTTCTGTTCCTATTATTTTATGTGAGTGTACAATGCATGCACATTTGTTTAATTGGTGTTAAAAAAGTGAATCTAACAAGGTCAATTGTACAAAGTTGATTTGCAAACGTTATCTGGACAATCAGTTTCCGTGGTTTTGCTTATAGGAAATAATGATAGTGGCCTTGTGAATGAAACGGCAATTATCAGAAAAAAAATCATTCTTTGTCGTTAATTGGCGATTATTCACTACGGCTTAATTAATGAAAACGTCTTGCCTTTCATGGATTATCCGATGACCTAAATAGACGCGTTTATTTAGTTTCTAAAATAACTACATGTATAATAAAATATAACGTAAGTTCTTCTCATATCTGTTCTGATTACCTCAAGCATTTTAGAAATGTTGAATGTCAGAAATATAAACAATAAAAATGCTATTAATTAACATAAGCTCTTTAATTTAAATGTACAGACATTTCTTAAAAGAGATGATTTTCAGTCATAGCTGGAAGGTTCTGGTTCTGGTTCTTTAGGGAGTGCGCATTTCTGCACTGCACTTAGGCCTCATTAGGCCTATTGTGCTTCCTCCCGTCGATTACCCAGCCTCAGCTCAGCCAGCCTACCTGGTTTAGGTAGTCTAGCAAAGCCGAGGTGGGTAGATCCCTTATGTAGGCCATCTTTCACCCAGTATGAAGCCTCTAGTTGACGAGAGTGCCGGGCAATCGCTAAGAATGTGTCCGGCAGTCTCGTCTTTCATGTTACACCCTCTGCAGGATAGAGAGTCAACTATCCCCATCCTGTATAGGTGTGCGTTTAACCCGCAGTGACCAATCGGGGCGGCAGTTATGCGCTTAAGGTTCCCCTGGTCAGCTGCAGGTACTGTTTCGCTAATCTCTCGTTGAAGGTACTAGAGTACAAGTACTTAAAACCTTCTCTCGTGGAAGGTACTAGAGTACAAGTACTTAAAACTTGTACTCTGAGTTCTTTTCATGCACTCGGTATACAGTTTGCGAGTACTTTATTTCTTAAGTACTAGTGTACCCGTCGCATTTTTAGAATGCATAATGAACTAGAATACACTCGGATGTACTACTCGAGTACTATTTTATTTTCCAAGTACTGTTACTCGGCCCCAGCCGCATAGAGCATAGCGGCGCCATCGAAGCCAAAGATACGAAATTTTATAAATTTAAATCAGAAATTTTATAAAATTAAAATCAGAAAATTTAAATTATTTAAGTAATCTATATTTTAAATTTCATTTTGAATTATTGTTTTATACACGTGCCGCGTGAAGTAAAATTTCTAGTTTAGAAAAGCCTGTAAATTTGGGTTTGCCAGGGCGACTCAACAATTTAATATTTAAAACATTTCCATTACTGATAAAAATGACAATTTATGTAAATACCACTCCTAGGAAAAAAAACTCAATTGATTTCAAAAATGTATGTTTTCGTGAGATTATTTATTTTATAAAATTTTTGAGGCATCAGTTTTTAAATTAAAATGAATTAAATTGCCATTATCTTCTAAATATATTCACACTTTGTCGTAATTCGTAATTTCAGTCAAACATTCTGTCTAAATCACTTATAACATATCCCTGTTTTATAATTTCTTGTTGTAAGAAAACAACAGACTCTTCAAGGGATAATTTAGAGAGTTTATTATGATTATACCACGCAGTAAAAAGTGTTCTATTTGTAATAGTCACCATGATTTCGAATCACTAACACGAACACAAAGCGAAGAATAATAATACTAATATATAAACTATTGTCACTAACTAGAAATTAAATTAAGAATATCACAAACACTATTAATAACAAATAAGTTCAGTTTATAGATTCAAGAACGAAAACACATTTGCACTGGGCGAAATCGTTTTAACTTCTGAAAAAGTTTTCAGTTCTTCAGAAAACTATTTTATGATCATATTAGGAACATCTGTTTTCAAAATTCTAGAAAACGCCTTCAAGAATGTGAAGAAAGGACTCAATGACCCGCACCATAAATCAGCATCGAGATAACAAGTGGAGTGTCACCCTTGAGTTTTATTATTTCCAGAATCGAATGAATGTTTACTTGTAAAGGTTACATTGGAGATAAATCTACCCTTTGTATTTGTAAAATAGTTATTTAATTTAAAAAATAATAATACTGCATATTCATTTACTAATTAATTAATTAAACTAATAGCCGATAGCAATTATTAAGTTCACGGGAAGGTGACGACGATGGCTAGGCGCGTTGTATTTATCCTGCCCGCGTATGTAGCGCGCTCCAAATTGTATAAAAATGTAATCCTTCGGTGGAAAAAAAATCATAACTTCGGCGGATGGATCGACTTAAAAAAAAGGTTCACATGGTTAGATAGATAGATAATTACAGAATATCATGATCTAAGCAGTATTACATTCCTATTTGATTAAAAGGACTGCGAGTCCAACAAAGTTGTAATTTCATTTTTAAAATTGATCATTTTTAAAAATTCAAATCTAAGTTATTTTACTTCTTCTTGATAAAATTTCTGTTCTATTGAAAAGTGCCTTACTCATATTATATTCAGAAAATAAAACAACTATTTGGAAATTATTTGTAAGGTTTTAGTATTGAAATTATTAGAACGCTTATTTCTTACCAAACTCATTAGCATAAATTGTTCAACTTTGCGAATTATTTTTGAGATAACTACTTGCGTAAATGAATTCAAATTCCATATTTCTATGTTTTAAAGTATGCCAAATATAGATATACTAACAGAAATGCAAAATTTTAAGTTTTATTTTGACACCCCCGCGGGGGGCTGGCCGCACCGATGCGAATCGGCGATAGTGTGCGGCATGAATATCGGACTTTTAGGATAATGATCAATTTGTGTACAAATTGATCCAGTTTCATGTATTTTGGTAATAAATGATCTAGAATTCACCGTCTTAGTAAAAATAATTTGAGAAATGTTTGCGCGTTCGATCAACCGTTCGATTATGAAGGCTTTGTATATAATTTGGATAAATTATTATAATTCAAATTATTTTATAAGGATTCGAATCATCTATGTTTAGATTTGAATACGGATCGCGAATCATTTCTCATCGAAGCATTTGAATAACCCTTTTGAATCCTCTAAAAGGATTCGAATCATCTTGCCCAGCTCTGGTTGAATCAATCATCAAGCAACGTGCGCCTATTTGTTTTGTCATAGCTACACAAGTAACAAGTCAAAATTTTAGTAAACCAAAATTCTCAGTGATTCAGAAAATAAGAATGGGCGCACCGCCACCGAAGCGCCGAAAGGCGATAGCCGCGCCAGCCGCCAAACGCCGACCCACCGAATATCGCAGGAATCCGTTCTTCAACTTCCTGAAAACCTTCAAAGTAAAACACCCGATGCAGCCGGAGCTAAAGATCGCCGTGCAGGCGGCGCGGACCTGGCAAGCAATGCCCGATAAAGAGAGGAGGAGGTTCATTAGGTGTTTTCCCGGGGAGGAGAACCACGGAGTTGTTCAGAAGGGGCCGGAGCCCGATGTGAATCAGGCGTGCGGGTTTAAGAAGGCCAGAAAGATGGCGGCGCGGAAAGGTTGCGGTAGCGGTAGGAAGCGGAGAGCTAGTCGTAAAAGGACGCCTAAACGCAAGGGGAGGAGTAGGAGCAGGAGTAGAAGTAAGAAGAGGAGTAAGAGCAGGAGCAGGAGTGGGAGTTGCAAGTCAAAGGGTAGGAAGCGCAGCAGGAGCGGGCACTCGAAACACAGACGCTCTCGCAGCCGCAGCGGATCCTGCGCTAAGAAGCGGCGCACTAAAAGCCGCAGCAAGAGCCGCCGATCCAGGAGCAGGAGTAAAAGCAAGTGCAAATCAAAATCCCGTTCGCGCTCCCGATCTCGCTCTAGGTCCCGCAAAAGGCACTCCAGGAGCCGCAGTAGGTCTCGGAGGCAACACTGCGGGGGGCCGAAGAGGAAAGTTGGCCGGGCGAGGACGACAAAGCGCAGAGGAATGGGTTGCAAATGTAAGGGGAATAAGAGGAGGCGGTCGAGGAGCAGACGTTCCTCGGTGAGTAAATGCCGTAGCAAACATTCACGTGTTTCAGAGTCGTCGGGGAAACGGCCGATGATGATCAGCGATCGGTCGGTGAGGATGTTGGAGAGGCTGCGCGACCGTTGCAAGACGCCGCAAAGGAAGGCGCGGATCAACTGCGTCCTCAAGAAGTACAAGAAGTTCAAGAAAAAATAGGTGTGGGAGTCATTTTCTAATATATTTTCGATGCTTTGGATTTGTTCTTTTCGTGATTAATAAAAAACTACTCTTGTGTATACAGTTTTCACTGCGTTTTTACCTACGCCCTATTGACAAGTATGACTGACATTACGTACACATTCACGTAATAGCATTGACAGGTACATTAAGTGTTGACAGCTGAACAGCTGATTGCTTATCGTACAACCAAATGACATTTCTTTGATGTACAGGGTGGCCCAAATTGGATGTTACTATAGGGAATCTCGGTTATTAGAAGAGATAGAAAAAAATCGATGGCGCAACCTCGAGCTCTTTTTTCGAGACAAACTCAATGCCGAAAACAGAAATTAGCTATCGTCTTTTGTTTTCAAGTTATAGCCAAAAATTCAATATTTTCCATTTTCGATTTTTATTAATATCTCTTTATTATTTTATCAAGATAAGAATTGTATGTTCTACAGGTACTTTTTCGAGGAGAATCGAATGCAATATACAGCTTATTTCTATCTTCATTAATAAAAGAGATACAGCCCAAAGGTATATTTTTTAAAATAGAAGTCATAGTTGGCTGTGCTATTAAAAAAAATGTTATTTTTTTCCCTTTTCATTGATATACAACATGTTGATGTTTTATTTGAAATTTATTGATATATATTATATTTTATTAAATTTTAATTGCTGGAATTTGAGTAGGCTTATATTAGAATGTGATAATAATTACAATTATTTTGAAAAAATTAAATGAAAATAAATAGATATCATACCTAGGTTTTGTTTATTCGCCAAACAGATTTCAGATTTATTTTTCTTAGGTTTTTTGATTATTTGTCATGACATTGATATATGAATGCCATGTTGCCATTGATTAATTATTTGACAAAAAGGGATTAATAAATGAAACCTGTTCCGCCGCGAAATTAATCTTTACATAACCTCAAATTTATTTTGAAGACAAAAGTCACAATTACAACCAGAGTATCCAACTTTATTAAAAAAATCACCAAATCTTGTTATTCAACACAAAAAAAAACAACGATTATACTAAAGATTGACAGAAAAATTACAATAAATGCTCAAACTGATTGCCATTGTTCAAAATGCATGAGTTACATCTATTTATGACACTTCTACATGCATTATGAATATGAGATATATAATTTACAATATTAATGAAATTTTGTAGTAAAATATTGATATTGTTGTTATTTAATTTGTATAAACTGTCCTTTATACATATATATATATAAATATGGAACATATGCACATGGATAAAAATTCTCGTTATAAAAATGTTCGGTGTTACATAAAACTCTCTGTATATAGTTATATATATATACATATATATATATATATATATATATATATAACTATATACAGAGAGTTTTATGTAACACCGAACATTTTTATAACGAGATTTTTTATCCATATGCATATGTTCCATATTTTTCGATGCTCGGTTTATTGAAAGAATTTAATTTGAAGCTTTAAGCGAGTGTTTTTCACTCCCAGGTTAAGCATGAAGTAAAATTTCGAGTTTAGAAAAGCCTGAAAATTTGGTTTGGTCGCGTAGCGCGAAGCGCGGAGCGGCCAAAAATTTTCAGGCTTTTCTAAACTCGAAACTTTACTTCATGCGCCACCGGTACAAAACACTGCCATATTACGAAGTTTAAAACACACCGCTAAACTTTACATTGAATCAGTGTTTTGTACCGGTGGCGCATGAAGTAAAATTTCGAGTTTAGAAAAGCCTGAAAATTTGGTTTGGCCGCTCCGCGCTTCGCGCTACGCGACCAAACCAAATTTTCAGGCTTTTCTAAACTCGAAATTTTACTTCATGCTTAGCCTGGGAGTGAAAAACACTCGCTTGAGGCTTCAAATTGAATTGTTTTGATAAACTGAGCATCGGAAAATGTGCAACGTATGCATATGGATACTTCAAAGACAAATTCTCGTTATGAAAATGTTCGGTGTTACGTAAAACTCTCTGTATATATATAACTAGATGTATATATATATATATATATATATATACATATATATATATATATATATATACATATATATATATACATCTAGTTATATATATACAGAGACTTTTATGTAACACCGAACATTTTCATAACGAGAATTTAAAATATTAACATAATAAATAGCTAATAGAAAAATATTATTCAGGACTGAGTGGAAAGGATTGATCCCCTAAATCCCGCCCTACTTATAGTTACGTACTTATGTTAATTCTGTTTAAATATATATAATATATAATATATGTATTTTAACAATAGGTGTTTATATGTGCTCCTACTTGTGCAGCAAATTTGAGTGACTTCCAGGGCATAAATCTTAATAAGATAAGTACCCCTGTTTTAATACAAATGCTGTGAGTTTGATAGTGTTTATTTCCTCTCGGGAGTTACTTTACTTAACTAGTAAACATTGTATTTTCAACGCTTCCCGGCCGTCAGCTCGATTTAATTTCACTATCCGAGTGCATCAATGCCACTTTTTATAGAGACATCGGTCTCGCATCATATTTATCTTATCTCGCGATTGCCGTGACCGTGAATTCGATCGTTTACATTTTTCTAATTCAAAATATATTCTTTTTACCGCCACTTTTAATTTATTAATGGTTGAGTATTTGTATTTATTATAATCGAACCTAGCCTTTGTTTTCTATTGTTATCCCCTCCGTGGTCTACCTGTGTGTTGTGTTATTATAGTAAGTCACCCTGACAGACCCCTGGGTGTGAAAAACTGTGTCCTAGTTATTTTTTCCTTATTATAATAATAATTATTTTAAATTGAGCTATGACTTCTTGTGCGTGTTGTAATAAAAAGTCCGAAGCGCACAAACTTGTTACTTGTTGTGTCTGCACCAAGTCTTACAATATCAACTGTGTTGATATTACCATACCGGAAGCTCGCAAGATCCACTCAAAATCAGGGCTAAAATGGAATTGTCGTAGTTGTGATAAAATTGGCGATGATCTAATTTCACTAAAAGCAGCAATTATAGATCTTCAAAACGAAGTTGCCGCCCTCAAATGTTCCACAACTGTGAACTCGTCCAATAAGTCTTCTCTTCCAAATGATATGGGAAAAATTGATATAGAAAACATAATTTATGAAATATCAGAAAGAGAAAAGAGATCGTTAAATTTAATTATATTTGGAAATAAGGAGAATAAATCCTTTACGAAACAGGACCAAATAACAACTGATTCGTCTTTTGCTAAAAAACTTTTGGGGGACATTGGTGTATCGACCTCTTATCTTAATCAGATTAATACTGAGCGGATTGGAAAATTCGACCCATCTAAATCACAGTCTCGTCCGATTAGATTTAAGGTACAATCCCAAGGTGTTATGACTACTGTGATGAAAAATATGGGCAGATTGAAGTCAAACCCTGATTGGAACAATATTCAGCTCTCTCGAGACCGTACACCTGCCCAGCGAGAGCTGTTTAAAACTATTAAAGAGGAATTAAATATCCGACTGTCACAAGGAGAAACTAACTTACATATTAAATACATTAGAGGTATTCCCACCATCACTGAAAACAAGAATACAATCACGGAAGACTAGCTACGCCCAACAGACAACCCATCTATTTTAATATTTTATATCAAAATATCAGAGGACTGCGTAGCAAAACGCATGATTTTTATGTTAACTGCTGTAATCTGTCATGTGATATTATATGTCTATCCGAAACCTGGCTGACTAGCTCAATTCATAACGCGGAACTGTTTCCAAATAATTACAATGTTGTTCGCTGTGACAGACAAATCGACACGGTTGGTCGTTCTAAAGGTGGAGGTGTACTAATTGCATTTGATATAAATATTAGGTATGAAGTACTGGATACATCTTCATTAACTAGTCTTGTTCCTTTGATTGATGTCCTATTATGTAAATGCAGTCTTGATGGCGTTACTTTCACGATCTGTGTCTTGTATATTGCACCGGACATCATTTCAGACGATTTAGAATTGTTCCTTGGTGCTTTGGAAATATTAGTAATTGATCAGCCTGTCATAATAGTTGGAGATTTTAATCTTCCGAATCTTGTTCAGATGAATTCTTCCTGTACTAAATGTTTCTCTTTTCAATCCTTTTGCAACGTACTAAGTCTTACTCAATATAATACCTGTCTGAACGCAAACAATAAACTCCTTGATCTGGTGACATCTAATTTAGAATCGCCCCCTCTAGTGGAGCGGGCTGAAACTCCTTTGGTGATTGAAGATTCTCATCACCCATCCCTGTCTATCTCGTTAACACTGTATACCTCGTCTATCAATCATAAGTTTCCGTCAAATACTACTAACACTAGATACAACTTCAGAAAAGCTAATTTTGTTTCTTTATACAAAGATCTACTTGATGCAGATTGGTCATTTTTAAGAAATGTAAGTGAGGTAAATGAAGCGATTGATATGTTCTACTTTCAACTATACAAAATATTTGATAAATCTGTTCCATTATCTCGAACCAGCAGATCTACATATCCTCCATGGTTTACTCCAGAAATAAAAAGGAATATCAAAATGAAGACATTCCATAGACGTAAGTGGTTATCTAGTAAAGACATAAAGCATAACAACGAATTTAAAAGGCTCAGGTCCCTCATAAAAGTCCAGTTGAAAGCATCGTATACATTGTACGTGAGAGACGTGGAGGAGGAAATCAAATCCAATCCTTCAGGACTTTGGAAATACGTGCACCTGAAACAAGATACTACAAGAATCCCGAACAGATTAACAGATGAACATCGGGAATATACCACACCTGCCGACATAGTTAATGGTTTCGCGTCCCTATTCAGTCAGCCGCATACACCCAGCAATCATTCAATTCTTCCTGATAATGAAAGCAAGTGTTTATCGTTTACAATTGACTCTACTTCGGAATCAGATTTGATTAAGATTATGGCTAAACTCCCTAACAAAATGTCTGCTGGTGATGATGGCGTTCCTTCGTACCTAATTAGGGATTGTAGATTTGTTCTTGCTAGTCCGCTTTGTGTCATTATCAACTTAGCAATTGACGCGTCTGAATTCCCCAATCGATGGAAAGTCGCAAAGATTAGCCCGGTTCATAAAAAAGGAGACAAACAGGTTTTAACGAATTATAGACCTATCTCATTATTGTCCAATTTTTCTAAAATATTTGAGCTGGTTATTTATAACACGATCTTCAAGAATGTTTGCTCATATATTTCTCCTAACCAACACGGATTTATGCCGGGCCGATCTACAACAACCAATCTTGGCTGCTTTTCACAATTTGTTTCTGAAGTGATCGACGATAGAGGACAAGTAGATGTCATATACACGGATTTTTCCCGTGCATTTGACACTCTCGATCATGATATACTGCTTGTGAAACTAATGGATTTAGGCGCTGCCCCAAAAGTTCAACTACTTGTAAAATCGTACTTAACTAACCGACAAGCATACGTTGCCTACAACGGATTCCACTCCTCTGCGTTAGTAATCAATTCTGGGGTTCCACAGGGCTCAAACCTTGGCCCGCTTCTCTTTATAATTTTTATAAATTCTTTGCTAGAGTCATTAACCTGTCATGCGCTTGCTTACGCAGATGATATTAAGCTCTTTGCTGTCGTAACAACATTGAGTGATGCTTTGTCACTGCAGAATAATATTAATAAACTTACGGAGTGGTGTGACAAACATAAACTCTCCCTCAACGTTGATAAGTGCTGTTCAGTATCCTTCACTAAAAAAACAAACTCACTCTCACTGCCATACAGAATGTATGACTTACAACTTAAATCCTGCACCGAGATGAAAGATTTGGGTATCTTATTTTGTACTGATTTGAGTTTTACAAAACATATTAATAATATTGCAATGGCTGCATCTCGTACACTTGGATTTATAATGCGAGTCTGTGTATCCTTCAGAGATATTAACCTCATAAAAACACTTTATTCTGCGTATGTTCTCTCTAAACTGGAATATTGTAATATCATCTGGTTTCCAATTTATATGAGTCAAAATATGCCTTTGGACAGGATTCATCGAAGGTTCTTAAAGTACCTTTCATTCAGAGTGGATGGAGTGTATCCCGAGCGAGGGATAGAACAGGATTTACTGCTGCAGAAGCATGATATGGTCTCCCTTTCTGCGAGAAGAGAAGAGCAGGCTGCGAATTTTCTCTGGAAAATTGTTCATAATGTGACAGATGTACCGTTTCTTCTATCTAGAATTAATTTCCATATACCGCGATTAAACTCTAGACACAGCAGTTCCTTCTACATTCCCGGAGCGCGAACCAACTGTCTACGCCGTGCGCCTGTGCCAGTTATGTGTCGAAGTGCTATGAAACATTATAGTGATATATTTTTTGATAAACTGTAATATAGTGTCTGATTAATATTCGATCGATTGTTTTGTTATATGTGCATTTTTGTTTCTAATATATTTCTTATTTTTTATTCTGTAAAATTGTCCTGTAAATGGATCTTCTGTTGGGCAATAAACGTTATTATTATTATTATTATTATTATTATTAAACAATTGATAACTAGACTACAATCCACTCAATTTTTATCTATAAAATTTCGCTCTAACTGTCAAAGCAAAGTTATCAGTTATTAGAAAACAAATTAATTGCCGATAACTAGGCAACTGTGACAGAAATTAAATTTTCACTAAAACAAATGAAAACCAGAGTGAAAACTATACAAATTTCATTGCAATCATTTCGCTACAACTGTCAAACAAACGAGTCATGCGCAAATCATTCGATTTTGACAGCTGTCGAAGGTTTGACACTGGCGATCGACGGTACCCAGAAAATGTTTACGCGATGCGCCTTGCGTTTGTTTCTAGAAATAATTGCAATTCCTCTCTTTTTGAATTTACTTGACTCGATTTGGTTTAGAATTCGCTCGAAATTACGCATATCATGAACTTTAAAAAAATATATATACTAAGTACTTTGTATCTATACAGCTTACTTATAGTTACGTATTTATAGTACTCGAGTCATTTTTCGTAAAGTACTTGTACTGTAGTGCTCGAGTACTTTTTAACATACAAGTACTTGAGTACGTTACCTACTTATACTTGGTACTCGAGTCATTTTGCGTAGAGTATTTGTGCTCACTACTTTGTACTCATGCAACTCACTTTACTGTAGTGCTCGAGTACATTTTAACATACAAGTACGTAAGTACGGGTCGTACTTACACTTGGTACTCGGGTCATTTTAAGTAGATTATTTGTACTCAGTACTCTGTACTCACCCAACTTACTTATGGTTACGTACTTTTACCTCGTACTCGTGTCATTTTGCGTAGAATACTTGTACTCAGTGCTCGAGTACATTTTAACATACAAGTACGTAAGTACGTTACGTACTTACACTTGCTACTCGGGTCATTTTAAGTACATTATTTGTACTCAGTACTCTGTACTCACACAACTTACTTATAGTTACGTACTTATACCTCGTACTCGTGTCATTTTGCGTAGAATACTTGTACTCAGTGCTCGAGTACTTTTTAACATACAAGTACTTGAGTACGTTACATACTTATACTTGGTACTCGGGTCATTTTGCGTAGAGTACTTGTGCTCACTACTTTGTACTCATGCAACTTACTTACCTACTTATACTTGATACTCAAATCTTTTTGCGTAGAGTACTTGTACTGTAGTGCTCGAGTACATTTTAACATACAAGTACTTGAGTACGTCACGTACCTATACTTGGTACTTGAGTCATTTTAAGTAGAGTACTTGTACTCACCACTCTGTACTCACACAACTTACCTATAGATATCTACTTATACTTCGTACTCATGTAATTTTGCGTAGAATACTTGTACTTAGTGCTCGACTACATTTTAACATACAAGTACTTATAGTTGCGTACTTATACTTAATACTCGAGTCATTTTGCGTAGAGTACTTGTACTAAGTGCTTGAGTATATTTTACTTGTACTCAGAATAACTCTGTTTACAGTTGGATCTAACATTTTTACTTTATTTAAAAGTACCTACCATCCTATTGAAGATTTTATTTCTTAAATCACTTTGTTCATTATTAAATAAATTATTATATCATTGTAAAATTTTAGTCTCAAATATATTCGCAAAAAAATGTACGAACCCAACAAAATTTGTATAAGTTCGCGTAAATCATATTAAATTTACAAGAAGAAGAAAATATGGACATTATCTAAAACAGAATTATATTTAGAATAAAAAAGACATTATAAAAATATTAAAACAGTACAAAAATCACTTTTACAATACCAATGCTGGATTGCGCCGCAATTCAAGGCTCCCTTAAATTTAGTAATTTTTTTAAGAATATACATGTCCATTGTAAAAAGTATAGGGAATTTTTCATTTAAGTATACATATCCCGATGCAAAAAAAATTACATCAACTCTATAACAGAGCTAGGACGAATCCTAGTAAAAAAGATTCGAATCACGAATCCGAATCACGAATACTCAAATAAAGGATTCATAAGAAATAAATATGATTCGAATCAAAGATTCGATGTATTTGTGTGTTTTTGAACTTCACTTCAAATCAGTGTTTTGTACGCGTGGCGCATGAAGTAAAATTTCGAGTTTAGAAAAGCCCGAAAATTTTCACGGGGCTTTTCTAAACTCGAAATTTTACTTCATGCTTAGCCTGGGAATGGAAACACCGGTTCAAAATTTCAAATTGAACTCTATTATAAAATCGACAAACGTCTGAAAATTACGTAAATAAAAAAATCACTGAAAATCATTAAAACCGGGAAAGTCGGTAAAAAGTCATGGAATTATATTCAAATTGACCAAATCAAATAATATAAAACAAAATTTTGAAAACTAGATTATTATCTTTAAAAACATTTTCAGTCATTTAATGTTCTTATCAAAGCATTCAGTTTGAAGTTTCGAACGAGCGTTTCCACTCCCAGACTAAGCATGAAGTAAAATTTCGAGTTTAGAAAAGCCCCGTGAAAATTTGTCGAGGGTCGCGCAGCGACCCGAGACAAATTTTTGGGCTTTTCTAAACTCGAAATTTTACTTCATGCGCCACGCGTATAAAACAGTGATTTAACGAGAAATTTAAAAACACACAAAAGACATTTTTCAAGTTAATCCTTACAATTAATTCGAATTATTTTTGACGATTTAAAACCTTTTGTAAGTATTCGAATCATTTTATAAATATTCGAATCCTTTTATGATTCGAATCACCCACATTTGGATTCAAATACGAATCCTCTTAAAAAAAAGTAAAGAATCCGGATCACGAATCCAGTTGAACTAAAGTATTCGAATGACTCTTTTGAATCCTCTAAAAGGATTCGAATCCTAAATGATTCGAATCCTGCCCAGCTCTGCTCTATAATTGCTCAAATCTGGATTATTTCTGATTTTCTTAAAGTTAAGGAGGACCTAAAATACGTTGCGATCCAACAAAAAACACTTACTTTAACTATGTATACTCTTCGAGAATCCCTTTGCAAATACAAAGATATCTATTGGAATAAAATACAGACGTATATCTCTTGCAATCGCGAAAAGGTTTCGGGGCAAAAAACGGATTTTTCGCACAATCCAAAACCACATCGCACTCACCGTTCTCCTCCAAAAGCACATCCCTATCCTTCTCGATCTCCTCCTTGCAATAACCCGTCAGCAAAATCGGCACTCCGCGAAAAAAATATTTAATACTCGGCTTCCAAAAATCCTCCTCCGATTGACAACCGCGATTCTCGTGAAGACCAGCGTTAAATAAGACAATTATACTAGGTTTTGGTAAGTCTTTCGCAATGTCATGGTAGAAATTATTGTGTGTGGAGCAGTTGATTTGAATCCCGGGGGTTTTCGCTAGTTCAATCGGAATCGCTTCAGGGCCGATAAAGTGGAGGTTTACGTTCTTCGCGGAAAAAATCTGCTCTCTGATTAAAGAAAAATCCCAAACGCTCTTCATTTCCTCAAACGCAGCCCCGATTACATGCAAATCGAGTGTATTCTGGTTGAATTTAACAAAATCAAGCGCGTAGCCGATTGTTTTAAGACGCGATGTGTAGGTTTTAACGGTTAACTCCTGCAAACAAATCCCTTCCCTATATAAATCAGACAACCTACAAATCCTCAAATCCTCGCAAACGCCTTTGTGGACACCAGCATTTTCCTCCTCGTGCTCTTCGCTACAAAACCAAACGCTTTTGCATTCCTTGCACTCGAACAAACCGTCATTTTTGAAGCAGACCTCGCACACCATCAAGTTCCTGCAAACCGACATTTCGTAAGCCTCCAACTCCCTTCCCAAACTCGCCCTCAGAGCAAAAACAAGCACAGCCTTATAAGCAAGAAAATCATTGTAATCCTTAACGTTATACGCAATTTTTTCCCTCGCACTCCTGAGCGCTTTGCAGAGTACCTTGTGTAAACCCCAGTCCAATTTCTGGTGTTCCCTCGAGCAGTACGCGAACGTTTTGCAAGAAGAGCATCTTTTTAGGTGTTCGGAATCCTGCTGGCAGTATTGGCAGGCGTTCGGGTAGAACGGCGTGCCTCCGGGTAGCTCCAACATTGGATACCTGTCGGCCTTGGCTCGATTATCCTAGAAATTACGCACGGTTCAAAATTCGCTCGTTTTAATCCGAATTGATTCACGGTATTTGAGCTTGTAATGGTGTTCTAGATTCCTTCTAGGAGTTTCATTACTTATTCAAATTGCATGGGCATGTGTTAATCTTTTTTAATTCTATCTTAAGTTATTAGTTTTATTGGATTGCGTAAGGTGAGAAATGAAAGTGTTTATTAATTAATACGTTTCGATTTTAATTGATTAGAAATAATGTTTCTATAAAAAATGATTAAATCCGTAATTTCGCGTTCAATTAAGATACATAAAATATATCAACATTCCAATATTCAAATAAAAAAACGTAATGCCTGTGCATTAATGAATTTAATTCAATTTAGTGTAGAGTCTTAATTTGATGTATAATTTATTTGTTAGATAATATAATTTAAATTATAATGTATTTATTCCTTAATAGGGATTAAGGACCCTTATAAGAAAGTAATAAGTGATTACAACAATGACTGTTTAGAAATAGTTAACTCCAAAAGTTGATATTAGGCTCTGCACTTCTGTTTATGATGTCTATGAATGATTTATTATATATATTCAATACTGGGATTTTTTCTTTTAAATATACATAATGTATACGCTATTTTAATATTTGTAGCATTCGTCGATTTTATATAAGCGTTCGATTTGAAGTTTTGAACGAGTGTTTCCACTCCCAGACTAAGCATGAAGTAAAATTTCGAGTTTAGAAAAGCCTGAGCGTTTGGATTTGGACGCGAAGCGTCCAAATCCAAACTCAGGCTTTTCTAAACTCGAAATTTTACTTCATGCGCCACGCGTATAAAACACTGAAATATTGTGAAGTTAGAAAAACACTTAAAAATCCTTTATTAAAATGAGTAATAATCAAAACATTTAATTAACAAAACAAATTTCTTCATACATTCCCAAATCAAACAATGCATCAAATTAACTTCTTTAGTAGTTTAATTACCCAAATTATTACTGGGTTAAGCGCCATTGATGCAATAACGCAACTTTATTAATTTGTTGTTAATTTGATCCATTGTATCATTTGACCTGACTTGAAAATGTGTAAAGAAAAATGTAAATATTTTGTTATTTAAATATTTCGAAAATATACTAATTAGTGTATTTCTGATTTCACAATATTTCAGTGTTTTACACGCGTGGCGCATGAAGTAAAATTTCGAGTTTAGAAAAGCCTTAAAATTTGGTTTGGTCGCGTAGCGCGCAGCGCTACGCGACCAAACCAAATTTTAAGGCTTTTCTAAACTCGAAATTTTACTTCATGCTTAACTTGGGAGTGGAAACACTCGTTCGAATGCCTGAAAATTTATAGCGTATATTTATACTATGTATATTCACAAAAGAACATTACAAATATGCCATTCATAGAAATCATAAAAAGAAATCCAGAATTTTACTTAAAATCAACTTATTGAGTATAATTGCTCGGCCGTTAATGGGTTAATGGACAAAACTATAATCAAGCATTATGAGAAAATATATTAAAACCAAATTTAATTTCTAAATTTAGACTTAACGTCCTATAATTGACTTGTTATTTCAATTATCTTCATTTGTGATGAAAAGAAATGTCTTAATGCATTTTGTACACCATATCAATCATAATGTGTGCAAGGATTAAAGGGGTTAATGGTCTTAAGAATGACTACTTACTTCTATTAATGATAGTGATAAGTATTAATTCATTTAAAAGTGATAAAATTGGATTAATTTAATAAAAACAATAATATAATATAGTCTCATCAGCTATTGTAAGAAAGGATATACAAATATTAATAATATAAAAGCTAATATACTAAAAGACAGATAGAAAACGAATGAATTATAACTTAAATGAATAGAACTAATCATTCTCAGAGAAACATGGTCTAATCATTAACAAATATCAATATAAAACCTAAATAACTAGAAACGAATCTACTTAAAGACAGATACAAAATTATTGAATTATAACTTACTTGAATAGAAATAATCAGTCTTCATTCTCAGAGAGAAACTTCCTTTGGAAACAGATATTTGTTTGACATAACCTAAAAATACATGATTGAATTTACACAAAAGTATTTTCTAATACACACCTTTATGTTCACCAAATATTTTTTATTCACGTCAAAATCAATTATGTTATTAAAATGCTCACATTTTCAAATATTTAATAACAAACAGTAATCAACAATTAATTTAATTTTAATTAGTACGCCACTGGCAGGTGTGATTGCAACGCTAACATTTTATGCGACAGGAGTAAAAACTAAGTTGGTGGTATATGTTGGGTTGCCTACAAACGAATGAAGAATACTACCTCTATGAATGTCTTGTATATTAAGTTGCCTAAATTCACAACATTAAACATCACTACATTAATAGTTTATTTGCGTAATTAAAATAACCAACACTTTAATATTTTATTAAAAATACATTTACAAATATTTAATAACAAACAGCAATCAACAATTAATTTAATTTTAATTAGTACGCCACTGGCAGGTGTGATTGCAACGCTAACATTTTATGCGACAGGAGTAAAAACTAAGTTGGTGGTATATGTTGGGTTGCCTACAAACGAATGAAGAATACTACCTCTATGAATGTCTTGTATATTAAGTTGCCTAAATTCACAACATTAAACATCACTACATTAATAGTTTATTTGCGTAATTAAAATAACCAACACTTTAATATTTTATTAAAAATACATTTTCAAATATTTAATAACAAACAGCAATCAACAATTAATTTAATTTTAATTAGTACGCCACTGGCAGGTGTGATTGCAACGCTAACATTTTATGCGACAGGAGTAAAAACTAAGTTGGTGGTATATGTTGGGTTGCCTACAAACGAATGAAGAAAACTACCTCTATGAATGTCTTGTATATTAAGTTGCCTAAATTCACAACATTAAACATCACTACATTAATAGTTTATTTGCGTAATTAAAATAACCAATACTTTAATATTTTATTAAAAATTTGTCAAATGTATTGCAAAAGATAAAATTTTATCAATTTCCCTTTTTATAAAATAGTACAATTTTAGAGGATTGTAATTTTACCTGTTGTCACTACTGATAACTTAGATGACGCTTCAATTTGGCGCCACTGTCCACTTCTATGTAATCTATGGTCCACTTCGTCCGCCATCGTTTTTTACCGACGCACAGGAGTTATGAGCCGCTGATAAATTTCACCTAATTTATTAAGTTTGTGTTTATTTCCGATCGCTTTTTCCGCTTTGTGTTAGTCCAGAATGGGAGACAGCGAGGACGAATACGACCGGAAGAGACGGGACAAGTTCAGAGGAGAAAGAGCGGAAGCCAGTTACAGGGGCGCTGAAAGGCCCGTCCGTGCTAGAGATGAGTGGTCAGAGAGGTGAGTGCAATTAACGGTTCATTGCAAATTTCTCTCTGCGCGGACCCTACTTTCTCCGTAATTTATTATAATGGTAGATTTTTTAATTGAGTGCATAGAAATCCAACAGGATCGAAACAAAAGTGTGTCAAGTAAATTTTAATAATCAGCAACTTTGTCGATTATAAAACACCAATCTGTAGAAACATTAATTTTTTTCAACAATTATAAGTAAGTTGCAAATATTAAGTTTCTATTTGTGAAGTTCAATTGGTGTTTCAGTTGCTGTAAAGCAATTCTTGTTAAATATTTGTTAAGCTTAATGGTGGATAAGTTCTAAAATTTACATCATAGGGATGCTTGGTCGCGCCCTCGGACTCGTGATTACGGTGGCCGTGTCCGGGATAGAGGATATTCCCCGGGTTTCGAACCTACTGCTAAGCGATTGAGGAACGATTATTACGGTGACAATTACTATAATCATTATCAGTCTTATCATCAATCCTCTCACCGGTAAGGATTTTATTACTATTGAAATGTTTGTAATTAACACCTTATTTGAATTTGAACCTTTCGGTGTTTTATTTGTCTGACATATTAAAATCCACCCTCTTGTTTATTTTTCACTTGTTTAAAAAAAAAAGCATGTGATACTGCAACTTAATAAAAAGATAAAAACAAACAAAAGTTGACACATTAGAAGGTAAAAAGTGAATTAAAATGAGAATGTCTTACAAAAGAGAGCCGATGCCGAGCCAAGTCGAAGGACAACAACCACCAATGATGTCGTTTAAGGCATTTTTGGCGACGCAGGATGACAACATATCGGACAATGAGGCTATCGAAAAATACAACGATTACAAGCTGGAATTTCAGAGGCAGCAGCTTAACGAGTTCTTCGTGGCACACAAAGACGACGAGTGGTAAGTCACCTAAACTTTCACAACATATTTCCTGTACATAGTTTAGAAAAAAGTTACTCCTGATAGTTTACACAAATAGAATTATTAACCAAAAATTATTATTGTACATAATGATTTTCAAAGACTGATAATATACACAACTGGAATTATTAATCGTTAAAAAAAATCACTTGAATAATTATAATCAGTGTATAAACATGGTTAATAATTGCAGTTTTTTTTTGTTTTTGTTTAATTTTTTTTAATGCATAATCTCAAGCTTAATTTCCCCCCGATCAAAATATATTGTTTTATAAACCTTTTTCTCTACAGCAAAACGAGCCTTCCTGACATCTTCGTGTAAAAATACAAAATGCAAAATATAATTACGTGTTAAAAATGTGCGTGTTCGGCAACTCTCTCTCCACGTTAAACATATGAAAAAACACACAATATGTGGATTGTCAATTAATTACCGTTTACGAAAAATAAAGCTGTGCGCGCAATGCACATGCTTTTCGCGATACTTTGTTAGGGTTTTGATTAACAGGTGAGATGAACGTTTAATAAGGAGATACGTTTATATTTTTTAATTGTTTTTTTTTGAGTAATTTATTTTCATTGTGTGCATGTTTGATCGAGTGAGTCTGGAAGAAAAGAAGAAAAAAAAAAAACGATGCAAAGCTAGGGGCTTTTTTTTTCTTTGAAGGAAAAAAAGAGAAAAGATTCTTAATCTAAAGGCTTTTTTTGGAAGAAAAGAGAAAACAACAAGCCGTTAGGCTGTTCCTTTCTTTAGTTTTCAACTTGAACTCGATTGATTGTCAGGGTTGAAAATTAAAAAGAAGGATAACGATGTATGTGTTTCTGTGCATGAGCGATAGGAGTGAATGTTTCTTTATCGTCGGGCATTTCGGAAGTGGATTTATTTGTATTAAAGACCCGTTTTTTTCCGTTTGTATTTAGGTTCCGTATTAAATACCATCCCGAGGATTCTGTTAAGAGAAAAGAGGAGCAGCTTAATTCTTTGAAGGTACTTTTGTTTTTAATTTGGTTTTCGCGAGTTGACAGTTTTATGTTTTGTTTGTTTAGAAAAGGGTCGAGGTTTTCCTGGATCTACTGAATTCTGGAAAGCTCAATAATAACAGCGTGGATTGTTCCAAGTCAGACGATTTGGTCAAGTTATTAGATACGGTGGTTATTAAATTGGAAGGGGGCACCGATGAGGATATTGCTCTTCTAGAACAAGAATATGCTGGTACTTTTTTTTATTAATGATGATTAGGTTTTCAACATTTTTGTTAATAAAATAAAGATGTGTTTTTGAACATCACCATATTCAGTGTTTTATACGCCTGACGTATGAAGTAAAATTTCTAGTTTAGAAAAGTCTGAAAATTTGGATTTGCCTGAAACTCCAAATTTTCAGGCTTTCCTAAACTGGAAATTTTTCTTCATGCTTATTCAGGAATGGACATCGTCGTTTTTTAACAATACAATATTTCATGTATAATGTATACTTGAAGTAATATCAAACCAAACTGGATTATTTGATAATGCAACACTTCCAATTATGAAAAGTAGATTTATTTATAAGTGCATTTTTAAGTCTTTTTATAGAAGTGTTCAATTTGAAGCTTCTAACGAGTGTTTCCAGTCCTTGATTAAGCATTAAGTAAAATTTTGATTTTAGAAAAGCATGAGAATTTTGATTTGGTTGCGGAGCGAAGCGCAGCATCAAATTCTCAGGCTTTTCTAAACTCAAAATTTTACTTCATGCGCCAGGCATATAAAACACTGATTTAAAGTGAAGTTAAACAATACTTCTTGTGAATTAGAATTATTTTTGATATAGTCCTTATTTGGTGCTAATTTCAATTAAAGTGGTTGTACCATAACTTTTTTTAAATATTAAATGATTCTCAGTTGGTCTGACTATAACATTTTATTGTATAATAATAATCTTTATCATTTTTGCTATACAATAACAATTTAATCAATATACCGAAATTCATTCTCTTTTGATAAGAAGTCACGGCTGTCTAAATGAAGAAAAACAAACACAATATGTAAACTAGAGTAATTGCTTTAAATCTTACTTAGAAATCGAAAAGAAAAAACTGGAACAACACACTCAGAAAGAGGAATCAATGAAGGAAAAGGCGGCGGTAGAAAGCAGCAATAGCGCCGGTAAAGAGGACGGGGAAGCAGAAGGAGAAAAGAAGAGCGAAAGCGTCGGGCCGCCGAAAGAAAACGGTGCTGAAGTCAAAGAGACAGAACCTCAAAATGAGAGCGAAAAGATGGACCAAGGCGATGGGGAAATTGATGATAAGGACGAGGCAAAAAGCGAAGAGTCCAAAGTAGAAGACGAGAACAGTGGTGTCGAGAAAATGGACGAGGACGGGGATAAAACTGAGGAGCCGAAAAGCCCCGCTAAGGAGGAAGATGGAGAGACAATTGCAGATGATGGTGATAAAGAAAATATGGAAACGGAGAAGAGTGAAAATGTGGAAAAAGGTAATAATAATAATTATTTATTCTATGGTTATATCACATATAAGCTTTGCACATATGTCTATTTTTTTTTAATCATCATTTTCTATTTCTATTTTGAATTATAGATTTTTATTTTATTTCAGAAAAGAAAAGAAAGAGATCGTATTCTGGGAGCAGCAGCAGCTCGTCCAGTAGCAGCAGTGAGTCCGAGGAAGAGAAGGAGAAGGAAAAAGAAAAGCCAGTCGTTGCACCAGAAGAAACTGTCGAAATTAAAGAGACCCCCGAGGATAAAGTCGAAAAACCGCGATCCCTGCACAAAACCACATCAATTTTCTTGAGAAATCTCGCGCCGACCATTACCAGGCAAGAAGTCGAGGCTATGTGTGCCAGATACGATGGGTTTTTGCGGGTAGCTCTTGCTGATCCACAACCGGAGCGTCGTTGGTTGAGGCGAGGTTGGGTTACGTTCAAAAGAGACGCGAATATTAAGGAGATCTGCTGGAATTTGAATAATATCAGGTTGAGGGATTGTGAGTTGGGCGCCATAGTTAATAGGGATTTGAGCAGGCGGATTCGGCCCGTAAATGGAATTACAGCACACAAACAAGTTGTACGATCTGATATTAGGATATCGGCTAAAGTGGTTTTGCATCTAGACACTAAGGCCGGACTTTGGCCCGATGAAGATGAGCAAGGGAAGAAAGAGAAACCCCAGCAAGTATGTACATTAACATCACATCACCTTTGCTTTTTTTTAATTGTTTATCGTTATTTTAAATTTGTATTTTTATATAATGGTCATTCAATTTACAATACAGTTCATTTGTATGAAATTTTAAATCATAACTTAATTCAACTGACTTTTCTAAATCAACATAATTTAAATCTAAGTTCACTTAAATACCGTACTTCTATACTGAGCTCTGATTTTAATTAATCACATTTGTTATCAGACTTTTGGGTTGGTGTCGAATAATCCTGTTCTACACAATATTACCGATTACTTGATCGAGGAGGCAAGTGCTGAAGAGGAGGAGCTACTTGGATTGGAACCAACAGCCGACAACCAAGATGTGGCTTCCTCTGTGGAACGGGACGACAGTTTAGTTACTGTGCTAGACAAGATTATTTACTATCTACGGATCGTTCACTCTGTCGATTACTACAATCATTGCGAATACCCCAACGAAGATGAAATGCCGAACAGGTGTGGAATTTTACACGCACGTGGACCCCCGCCAACCGCCAAAGTAAGTCAAATGCTATATACATATTTAACTCTCTTGATAATGGCAGGGTAGTATGATGACATGTCACCATTTTTTTTGTTCTCTATTGTGTAGGCTGATATTTCACAATTCATCGGTGCACCAATCGAAGCCAAAATGGCAAACTTCCTCCCTGAAAAACAAGCGAAAGACGAAACCATTAAAAACGAGTCAAAGCTCGTAAATCTTTCCCTAAAAGACGTTGACATGGAAATCGACAAGTTCGTCCAGGCGAACACCCGTGAGTTAGCCAAAGATAAGTGGCTCTGTCCTTTGTCCGGGAAAAAGTTCAAGGGACCCGATTTCGTAAGAAAACACATTTTCAACAAGCACGCGGAGAAAATCGAAGAAGTCAAGAAGGAAGTTGAGTTCTTCAATAACTATTTAAAGGATCCGAAAAGGCCGATGCTGGCTGAAGCACCGCAACCCAAGAGGGAAGAAGCACCCGCATATGCTCATCCTCCGTAAGTAATGATAAAGAAACGTACATTTATAAATATCCCTCAATAAATTTTATTATAACTATTTTTATTTCAATAGTTATGCAAGTTCGTATGGTGGGTACGGGTATGGAGCCCCTTCCCGTTACAATGCATACTCACAGAGGCCAAGAGGATATCCGCCAAGATCCAGGTTGGTATAAAGGAACATATTGTTAACATTCGCAGTTAATTAACACTATTAAGTTTGTTTTTTTTCAAAATTTTAACATGTTTTATTTTTACACAGTCATTTAATAATAATTATTTATTTTACTGTAATCACCTTTTACATAAATTAACAAAATAATATTTCTTCAATTTATTTTCTTCTTATTTCTAAATGAATTCGAACAATATTTTCTTTAAACATCCAAAGATAATTATTTGACACAGAATAGGCTTTTAATTTAGTTTCTATATTACGTATTGTACAGGGGCGGTGCAACGGATTACAGGCCGGTGGTTCATTACCGAGATTTGGATGCACCTAGAGAGCCGGAGGAGTTTATTTGATTTTTGCGTGCGTTCGTATAATTGTCTTTAAAAAAAGGTTTTGCGTTTTTTTATATATATCATACAGATTTTAGTCTTAGTTGTAAACTATAGTTGTATGACTCTGTATTTGTACGGATTAATTTTTAGTAATCATAGATTTTTCGATTATGGATATTATGATATATTGAATGTATTAAAGTTTTGATTTATTATTAACAATAAATGAAAATTTAAAAAAAGGTGTTTGACTTTCTTAATTTATAAGTAAAAGCTGATAGATATGTGCAAGTAAATTATTTATTTTTCATAATAAATGTTAACTTTATTTGGTAAAGTCTCAAATATCGAGCAGTTGAAGTTTATTTTTCCATTATGAAAAAATTACCAACATGAAGGAGTGAAAACAATCGTGAATAGCGTATAGGCAACCCAATGTACAGTTGAATTATTTACAACCAGTGGCGTAACAATGGGTACGGAACATGATTGTTATTTATAAGCTAGGCCTTATTAAAATACACATTAGTAAAGGTCTTTACCACGCAATAAATAACATGTTACAAACTTAAAACTGTCAAGAAAGTTCGAAACTATTAGCAGAAATAATACTATTTCACTTTAAAATTATTTACAAGTACAAAACTTTTTTTTTGTGTTAATTTAGAAAACTAAAACTGTAGCTTCATTGAACAAAAAGTATTCATTGCTAATTAAAATCAATTTCATCATTTCACCCCGAAACTGAAAATTAAAAAAATGCGCACGCGCAAACGAGCTTCGTTGCTTTACGAAGAAATGCATTTATTCAGATGCGTTCTAATTAACACCACAAAAACTAAATAATCAAGGATAAAGACTGATAAAAATCAGCTTCCTTAATTTCAGGTATTTTTGGTTAACACAAACCGAATTTAAACAATTTTGTTTACACAACATAACCTCAAAACTGATTGGGTTTGCATTCTGAAATATGCTTTCAGATAATTGGAAAGGATTGAATTAACGAAAATAGTTACAAGAAAGCATGTCAAATTCTGAGAATGAGGACGATCCGTGCTCTTCAGGTGAAGATTGGGTTGATGAGGAGGTAATACTTTATAAATTTGTTGATGGGTATGTTCATGAATGATGGGTATGTTCTTGTATGTCAAGTAATCGACAAAATTAGTATTATTCTTTAGTTAGGTAAAGAGTTACATCACTTGATTAAAACAGTTATTGTATTTGATTATTGTTAGAAAAAGAGAAATACCCGAAGACAATCGTCACGTCTGAGCAAAAAACCGAGGATGGTCGTGGCAGATTCGTACAGTTCAGACGACGATGATGATTACGAAGAGGAATTGGAGAAATCCCGGAACAAAAGAAACGGCGGGTTTAAAAAGCAGAAGGTGAAACCCGTATATTCGGCTTCGCAATCCACCAACGAGAAACCTGCTACTGTTAAGCCAATTCCTGTTGCAAACGCACCTGCATTTTCGGTACCGGTCAAAGATTATTAATAAATATTTTTTCTAATCTAAGACAGTTGTTTAATTATTGATATTGAGTGCTTAGCACTCGAAATGTACAGCTGTGAGAGAAAACTATTACAGCAGGGAGCTTTAGCTACTTCTAAAATATTGTATTTTTTTACAAAAAAGAGACTTGTCATGTACAAGTTAGCAAAATATTTTTTCTTGGCCAACAAGACGGTGCTTTTGTTTACATGCAATGTCTCTAATGCTAATACCGCCTTTAAACGGGTTGTTATTATCGCTTTTTGCATTGCAGTTAGTTGAGGTATGTAGACGTTACATTTCTTCTGACATTTTCACAGATTTGTCAATTTGATTGACAATTTGAGAAATCAAAGTGAGTCTAGTTCACATAGCCAAATATTTTGGTGTATTAGTATTTTTCTCTCCCAACTAATGAATCAAAATAAAAGTGAAGTGAGAAATAATAATTTTTTCATTGTAATTAAATACTTCACATAATTCAATTAAAAAATTAGTTATTTAGGATTAATAGTTTGGATTTTTGTTTTATTCATTCTTCAGAGCGGTTCGTTTGTCATATTGAAACAAGATGCTGAAACTTTCGATCCGAATTCTCCGACGTACATATGGAGAATTGATGGGAAGGCGTTGTTACAAAAATTCGAACCGTTCACGGAAGACGGGGATTTAAAATATAGGAGCACATCTGTGGTGAGCCGTTTTTCTTGTTTTTATTTTGGTGAAAAATTAATATTTTCTTTGCAATTTTGTTTAGTATACAGGATGGTCGTGCATGGAAAGTGACAGATACGCACCTGTCAAAGATATCAACATAATCTCCAACTCGCAACACAAGCTGGTGTTGACTTTTGATTGGTCACAGTTGAAGCTTATAGTCATTGACAGCGATTGAAAAAAAAACAAATTGAACATGAATTGTGTACAATTATAAGAAAACTTATTCTGTTATTTAAAAAACATCAAATGTCATTATTTTTAAATTTTGATTATTAGTATTATCAGTTTTAAAAACAAATATACTGCCTTTCAAAAAAATCAGAACACTGAGTATTTATTGCACGATTTTAATAAAATTTACACAGTTTGATCGTGTAAACGAACTGTATCGATGATCAAAAAATCAACTTGAAAAACAAGAAAACAAATGAATAAAAATTAATAATGTGTTGGGCCTCCACGATTTCCCAAACACTCATTAACACGTCGAGGTATGCTAGAAATCAGGCTGTCAATATCGACTTGGGGTATTTCATTCCAAACTTCGATAATTTGACCTCTAAGTTCCATTACAGTGTTAGCGGGGCACTGTAAGTTACTTATCCTAACACCTATCATATCCCAAACATGTTCTATTGGCGATAGATCTGGAGAACGAGATGGCCAAGGTAACAAATTGATTTCGGTTTGGTGTTGAGAATGACTACTAGATAGTCGAAACTAGTCACACAATTAAATGTAAGATCCAGTGGTTAAACAAAGTAAAAAGTGTTTTATTTACAATTGATTTCGGCACTATCAAAAAACTGTCTTGTAATGGCCGCTGTGTGAGGTCGAGCATTATCTTGCTGAAAAATGGGGTTCTGCAAGCCATTTACATAGGGCACTAACACTGGCCGTAAAATGTTGTCAATATACCGAATCGCGTTAAGACTTGCTTCTAACAAAACTAGAGGAGACCGACTACCATATGCTATCGCCCCCCAAACCATAACTCCCTGTGTAAGAGCCGTATGTCTTTCAACAGCAAATTGTAAAATTCTGCGTTCACCGCGTCGACGTCTCACTCTTCTGCGACCATCATGAGCTCATAAACAGAACCGAGACTCATCGCTGAAGATAATGTTATTCCATTCATGGGTCCAATGTTGTCTTTCCCTGCACCAATCAAGTCTTGCTCTGCGATGCTGCGGAGTAAGAGGTAGACACAATTGTGGACGGTAGGATCTTATACCAAAACTGCGGATTCTTCTGTAAACAGTAGCCATGGATACTCTTTGACCATTTAGAGCCAACCAGTCATTTCCCAATGCCCGCGATGTTGTAAATCTGTCCCTTAAAGTTGTAAGACGAAGAGCTCGATCTTCACGCTCAGTGGTGCTTCTTGGACGTCCTGATCCAAGTCTACGTCGATTCTCCCCAGCTTCGGACCATCTAGACCAGCCGAGTACAATCACCGATACACTACGGCCTACCCTTTCAGCAATAGCACGAACCGAAAAACCCGCTTCTCGCATTCCAATAATGCGACCCCTTTCAAATTCACTTAGATGATGATATTGTGCACGCCGACGAACACGGGGCATCTTTTTATGTTTTACAAACTGAAACGTCAAACTACTCAGAGGCTACTTGGATATTAGAAGTAATTACATTAAAAAATCAGCAGCTCTTCATAATGGTGAAATCAAGGAAAAATACCATTAAATAGTAACCAAAACAATTGATTTTTTGATCATCGATGCAGTTCATTTACATGATCAAATTCTGTAAATTTCATTAAAATCGTCCAATAAATACTTTGTGTTCTGATTTTTTTGAAAGGCAGTATATATACATTTTTTTATTTACTTGATATTATATTTTATGTTGGCTTTAAAAGAAAAGAAATTGTATATTTTCTCATGTTTCTTGTAGCATTAAAATAAACGTGGAATGACACATGAATAAATGTTATAAAAAAAATGTATCAAGTTGTCATAAGATTTATATTAAGGCTGGTAATTTTTAAAATTTAAGTATTCGAATATTCATTCAAAAACATATTTGAGTATTCTAATTATTCAAATATTTTAATATGTTTTTGGATGAATATTTGAATACATCAATTTAAAAATTCCCAGCATTAATCAAAACATGTTTTCTTATTTTATTTTAATCTTATGGTGGATTAACAATAACTAAGTATGTTTTTAAACTTCATATTAAATCAGTGTTTTACATGCCTGGCGCATGAAGTAAATATTTCGAGTTTAAAAAAGCCTGAAATATTTACTCCATGCTTAATCAAGGAGTAAAAAACCATTTTTAAAAAACTATTAAAACCTTTAACAACAACGCTAAACTCATAAAAAAATGAACAATAAGATAACTATTGAAACTCATAAAGATTATGAAAATAATTACAGTTTGTTTGTTTTCCAATTTCTTTAAGTATTCAGTGTTATCATTGAAGGTTCTAAAAGTTGTCTAACTTGATTAAGCATCAAATAAAATTTCGAGTTAAGAAAAGCCTGAAAATTTACTTCATGTGCCAGGGTTATAAAACACTGGTTTCAAGTGAAATTTAAAGGATATATTCAAATTTAAATTCTAATATTCAAATACCGTGCGATCGTTTACAACATAATTTAGAGTAGGCTTTGAGTATTAATTAGATTGGCACTACTGACTGTTAACACATAGTTTACCATAACCTCAAATTTATTCCATCATTCAATTAGCGTTCTGGGCAACCGCACAAAAAAAATGCCGCCTTCTCTAAATCATAATTTAAATGATTGCACTGTATGTAAATAATTTAGTGATTAAAATATTCATATTCGAATATATGACTATTTAAATTATTCATATTCGACTCCCAGCGTTAGTTTCTATAACCCGTTTAAACGTTTATAAAATAATTTACTGTTAATACTGTGTGATCAAAGGTAATATAAAATTTTGTTGAAAGAACGAATTCACGAAACCAAAGTTTTTAGATAAATACAAAAGTTTACATATTTTTTTTATTAAACATAATAAATATACTTAGAATACAGTCTTAATATAATTATTTCATTACACAATTGTCATTTCGACAGGTATTATAAATTTACAAAAAAAATATATTTAAGCAGCATTTTGAACGGAATAAGATCCGGAAATGGGCGGATCCAAAATACGTTTTTTCATTATCAAAAAGATAATTCCACCGGCGATTAACTCCCCGAACGCCACTAGCACAACCCACGCCCAAGCCGGTAAAGCTGATTCGCCTAAAATAAAATGAATAACGAATAGATAATTGTTATTTAATCAACACTTATTTTCTACGAAACGCCAATATTCAATTCAATTTCAATTTTTGTCAAGTAACAGTATTCAATTTAACTTGTTATTGTTTTAATTACATTACACAATCATTATCGATTAATTGCATTCATTCGTTTACCTGAATCACAATTTTTGTATTAAACCAATGAAATACTTACTGACATAAGTTCGCGTCACGGTTTTTCGTCCTCGCAAAATCTTCCTCCTCGCCTCAGTCTCTTGTGTTAGTAAACACAAAAGCACTGGAAAGAAAAAAGTGAATTGTTTGTTATCAAATTCAAAGTTTTTAAAAACTAAAAAATGTACCTGTAAGCACTAAAACAGCACGACACACTTTTTTAACCATTGTTCACACCTGCTCTTAAAAAGATTATTAGTAAAGCAAGTGTTGATGATTTCACCACTGGCCTTATCTAATCTTATCATCATCTATCTACTAATTAATAAACGTGGTTTAAGTAAAAAATATCTGTTTTATTTGTTTTGATAGATAAAAAAGTGTCAACAAGTTGCAAAACTAAGGTAAATAAATCATTAGTTTAAAAGTAAATGTTACTAATTCTTATAAGGCAATGATAGCAAGAGTGGCCTAACCCACAAAAAATAAAAATGTCATTAAATGTAAATTTTATATACAGTGCGATTATTTAAATCATGATTTAGAGTAGGCAGACATTTTTTATGCGGTTGCCCAGAATGCTAATTGAATGATGGAATAAATTTTAGGTTATGGTAAACTATGTATTTACTGTCAGTAGTGCCAATCTAATTTAAAATTCAAAGCCTACTCTAATTTATGTTTTAAGTGATGGTACACGTTTATAAATGTTTTCTCTTGAAAAGTAAAAAACATTAAATATACAGAGTTTTATGTAACACCGAACATTTTCATAACGAGAATTTTTCTTTGAAGTATCCATATGCATACGTTGCACATTTTTCGATGCTTGGTTTATTAAAAAATTTAATTTGAAGCTTTAAGCGAGTGTTTTCCACTCCCAGGTTAAGCATGAAGTAAAATTTCGAGTTTAGAAAAGCCTGAAAATTTGGTTTGGTCGCGTAGCGCGAAGCGCGGAGCGACCAAACCAAATTTTCAGGCTTTTCTAAACTCGAAATTTTACTTCATGCGCCACCGGTACAAAACACTGACATATTACGAAGTTTAAAACACACCGCTAAACTTTACATTGAATCAGTGATTTGTGCCGGTGGCGCATGAAGTAAAATTTCGAGTTTAGAAAAGCCTGAAAATTTGGTTTGGCCGCTTCGCGCTACGCGACCAAACCAAATTTTCAGGCTTTTCTAAACTCGAAATTTTACTTCATGCTTAGCCTGGGAGTGGAAAACACTCGCTTAAAGCTTCAAATTAGATTCTTTTAATAAAGCGAGCATCGGAACATGTGCAACGTATGCATATGGATACTTCAAAGAATAACTCTCGTTATGAAAATGTTCGGTGTTACATAAAACTCTATGTATATTTAATGTTTTTTACTTTTAAAGAGAAAACATTTATAAACGTGTACCATGCGATCACTTAAAACATAAATTAGAGTAGGCTTTGAATTTTAAATTGGATTGGCACTACTGACTAAATATATAGTTTACCATAACCTAAAATTTATTCCATCATTCAATTAGCATTCTGGGCAACCGCACAAAAAATTTCTGCCTACTCTAAATCATGATTTAAATGATCGCATTGTATATAAAATTTTATATATAAAATAGGAGGTTAGCCATAAAATTTTCTTTTAAAGAGTAACCATGTGTAACGTATAAATATATATTTTTTTCAAACAGAGTGTAAATATACAATTTTAGTTCAAGGTTTGCTGTGTTATAAAACATATAGTCTTTCATGAAATATCAAATTTCAACAGATTCATATTTCAGCATTTTTTATACAGGGAATTTTTCCAAATTAAGCACTAAACTCCATGGCATTCGCTTTTTTTTTTAAAGCGATTAATTTAAAACTTCCCACGAGTGTTTCCACTCCTTGGGTAGGCATTAAGTAAAGTTTTTAGTTTAGAAAAGCCTGAAAATGTGGATTTGTCGGTGCGAAGCGAAGCGCAGCACTGGCAAATCCAAATTTTCAGGCTTTTTTAAACTCAAAATCTTTTTTCATGTGCCACGCTTATAGAACGCTAAAATATTGTTAAGTGAGCAGTACATTCTGAACTTCATAATATTTCAGTGTTTTACGCGCCTTGCACGTGAATAAAAATTTCGAGTTTAGAAAAGCCTCAAAATTTGGATTTACCAGGCTCGTTTCGCTCCGCTCGGCAAATCCAAATTTTGAGGCTTTTCTAAACTCGAAATTTCTCTTCATGCTCAATCAAGGATTGGATACACTTGTAAAAAGCTTCATAAAGAACACTATCCAAAAATAACACATGCCATAAAATTTACAACATTTAAAGCTCATTTATTCAGGGTGTTTCAACAAGGATGGTATTATAGCTCACTTAATAATAAAGATACGAAAAATTTATAACTTGACAATAATTTTCAACGAGGAATTCAAAAGTTAATATTATATAGGGTGTCCCATTTAAAATGACAGAATTGATAAAATAATGTTGTGTTATAAAAAATAACTTTAACCCATTAACGGCCGAGTAATTTTAGAGATAACTCTAAAAGTTGATTTTAGGTAAAATTCTGCATTTCTTTTTATGATATCTGTGAATAACTTACTGTATTAAATACTGTGAATTTTTCTTTTAAATACACATAGTGTATATGCTGTAAAGTTTCAGGCATTCGTCGATTTTATATAAAAACGTGCAGTATGAAGTTTAGAACGAGTGATTCCACTCCCAGACTAAGCATGAAGTAAAATTTCGAGTTTAGAAAAGCCTTAAAATTTGGTTTGGTCGCTCCGCGAAGCGGAGCGGCCAAACCAAATTTTCAGGCTTTTCTAAACTCGAAATTTTACTTCATGCGCCACGCGCATAAAACGCTGAAATATTGTGAAGTTAGAAATACATTCACATTATTTTTGTTAAATGAGTAACAATCGAAATATTTAAATAACAAAATATTTACATTTTTCTTCATACATTTTCAAGTCAGGTCAAATAATATTATATATGAAATTAATTTATTTAGTAATTTAATAACCAAAAATTAATAATGTTGCGTGTATGCATCAATGGCGCTTAATGGGTTAAGCAACTTTTATCTGAAACATTTTTTCGTATTTTTAATAAATAATATGTATACTCGAAAGTTTGTCTTTATTCTTTCAATTATTTATATATTTTGTCTTTATTTAACTTCCCATCCCATCGATCGTTCGACGGCCTTCTTCCACCTCGTATAAGCCACGTCTCGTTCGTTTTCCGTGTATCTGGGTGACCACGAGGTCATGGGGATATCGAGGGGTTTGGATAAGTCCCAGCATCCAACGGCAGCTCCAGCGACCATCGCAGCCCCCAAGGCTGTGCTTTCCGCCATCTGCGGTTTTATCACAGTGACTCCGGCCAAATCCGCTTGGAGTTGCATTACTAAAGAATTAGCTGTCATACCACCGTCAACCTAAATAATTGAAAATTACTCTTAATAATAGATAAAGAGAACTCATCTAACTTACTTGTAAGTTTTTTAATGTTGTACCGTAATCTTTGTTCATCGCGTCCAAAACATCCCGGGTTTGGAAGCAAACTGCTTCCAGTGCTGCTTTTACTATGTGGCTTGAATTTGTGTCCTCTGTTATCCCGCATATAACTCTAATAAATATTTAAATAAAAATTTTCAATTTAAATTGAACAGTGGGTTTGTTCATTTCTATTGCACTAAGTTGAACTGAGTTCAAGTTTGTGACGTCACCAGTTCAGGTCAATTCATGTCAGTGTACACAAACTGATCGCATTTGGTGTAAAATATCAAAGAATATATATTATATAGGGGGGTGGTGATTGGTAGAAGTAAGGTGTGGATGTTGGCGCATGCGAATGATATGGTGCTGGTGGCAAGAGAGTGGGAAGGGATGATATGCTGAAAAGGGCGGAGAGGTTTATGTACAAAAGGGGGTTGAATGTGAATGTTGGAAAAACGAAATGGATGAGATTCAGAAATAAAGGGAGGGAGGGGAAAGTGAAGGAATTTAGAGTGGAAGGGAGAGGTGATTGAGAGGGTTAAAAAATTCAAGTATTTAGGGTTTATGTTCAAAGGGACGGGAGGGTATGAGGAGCATGTGAGGGGGGTGCAGGGGAAGGCTAGAAAGGCGTGGGGGATAGCGTGGGAAAAGTGGGGGATAGTGTGGGAAAAGTAGGAGATAGTGGGGGAACTGGATGGGGAACAATGTAAGAGTGACGTGTAAAGTATGGGATGCGTGTATGAGGTCAGTGTTAATGTATGGCGTGGAAGTGTAGGGGGACGAGAGGGTATGTGTGTATGGAGAGGGAGCAGTTGTAGTTCCTGAAGCGTATGTTGGGGGGTGGAAAGGTCGACACCCGGATACATAGTGCTTTAGGAGATGAATAGAGAGAAACTAGAGTGTGAGGAAATGGTGAGAATAGCTAGGTATGAGATTAAGTTATGGGATCTGGAGGAAGAGAGATTGGTGAAGGTGGTGTGGGTGGCGTGCGTGAATGTGGGAGAGGGTAGATGGAGAAGCAAGAAAAGGAGAATGTATGAGAGGGTGGGTTTGTCAGAGACGAAGGTAATGGAATGGCTGGGGAATGGGGTGAAGGTGGATGCGTGGGTATAAGAGAAGGAGAAGGAGGTGGAAGCACAGGAAAGACAGGGGTGTATAGAGAGGAGTGAATACAACGATTGGTCGGGAAGGGCAGGTGCATGAGAGAATGCCGAGGTATTTGGTGGAGGGGGGATGGAGTAGGGAAGAAAGGGTGATGCTGGCGAGGGCGAGGTGTGGGTCAGGGGAAAGAGGAAGGAAGGTGTAGATGGGGGAAGAGTAGGGGAAGTGTATAATGTGTGAGCGGGGGAGGGATATGAGTCATATGAGGCGGAGGAATGGGTGGGAGTCATTTGGCAGATTTGGAATGAGAGTGAGTAAGAGGGAATATGCCGAGGATGCAACGAAGAGGATGAGACAGCAAGACACGAGTGTCCGGCCCTGTCAAAACTAAGGGATTGTATGTTAAGGGTAACCCAGCCCAAACGTGAAGCACCCGGATGGAACTAGTCCGCCGCATAAATATTGGCAATTGCCAGTAGTGCAGAATGGGTCTGACCATCAGGAGGGAGGCACTACAATGGGCCTAAAACTTGGCCTAAGTGGGCGCGGCTATGGCTGCCCTCCCGACAACCAATCCTTAATCCTTTAAGAGGGAACAGAAGAGTGACGGAATGGATGAGAGAAGATGGGGCTGGGGTAAGGACGCTGGAGAAGTTGGGGGAAGAGAGGGAAAGCAGGTTAGTGATTAGTGTGGATATAATGTAGTATTATGACAACAAAGGTTTTTTTTTTATATAATTACTGCAATATACAAAACAGTTTAAAGAAACACTAATAAGAAAATATTGTTACTGTATTTTATAAACAAATAAAACTGGGAAAACTAAAAGCTTTCCAAGTTTTATAATTTAAAAAAAAATCTACGGTTTCTGGGTGACGACATCCGAATGTCTTGTACAACCATAGTATCCATCTTCATAAGTTGTGTATCTTCCACAATCTCCTTTTTCTAACCTGCACTCATTTACACCGACTCGGGATCAGAGGAAAAAGGTGAACGTTTGGTGCAAATAAACTGATGTAAACGAACACAGTTCAGTTCAACTTAGTGCATGTAAGGAACGGTTTCAATGCAAAAAGTGCTGCACCAGTTCATGTAATGAACCTAGTGAAGAAATAACCCACTGTTTTAATATGCCGTTTGAACTAATACAAAGCATTAGTTCGAATGGCATATTAATACTTAAAAATGGCATATCAAAACTTAAAAATCATCAAGTGCTAATAATTTTCTATATACTTGATGAGTTTATCTTTTAATGATATATTTATTTACCCTCTTGCGTCTTGCTGCCAATATGGTGCGTACAATCCGCTGAAAGCCGGCACGAAAACAACATCACCACCTACGATCAAATTGGCGGCGTTTGCAATACTTTGCGTTCTTCCGAAATGTGGAAGTATGTCCATGTTGTCTCTGAGCCACGATAGGGCTGCACCGGCCACGGCCACCGAGCCTTCGAGGCAGTAAACTGGGTTTTCGTTTGGGCCGAGTTGGTAAGCTAATGTGGTTAACAATCCGTGTGAGCTGTTTACTTTTACATTTCCAGTGTTGTAAAGTAAGAAACATCCTGTGCCATAAGTTGCTTTCGCCTGTAAAAACAAAGGAGTACTATAATAGTGTTTTGTTTAATATGAAAGTATGTGACACAAGCAAAACGCCACCTGGTGGGGAAAAATTACTTCGAATGGGTTGCTTTAAATTAGATTGTAATTAGTACTGGGCGGATTTTGGCAGGGATTGCTCGTGAACCGGGCCCTCTTAGTCGAGTTGGGCATATAACGCGCGCGATTGTGCGTCGAATGTACAAGTGGACGATTGGAGCAGTGTCGGGTGATGCAGTCGTTCGCTTGTGTATTTGGCGTCAAGTCGCGTGCGCTATATGCTTAACTCGACTGGGCGACAACGGTTCACAAGCGATCCCTGCAAAAATCCGCGCTATGGTAATTAGATATAATGAGGATTGAATATAATAATTACTTGTTTAACATTTTTCTTAGTAAAAAAAACCTATCAACATAATTTTCAGAAAGCTAATGATTTCAAGTAATTCAGTGTTTGTTTGCTTTCAATATTATGTTTACTTTTTACTTACACAAGACCGTAGAAAAAGGAGGATATGGGGGTTTAACCTCCACACCCCCCGAAATTTTTACATTACAATTTTGTACATATTAAGTACAAAAACAGAACGATAAACACTCTCCGAAAATTTGTGCTCAGGGGCGGGGCGCGGTGGCAAGAGTTAAAATATATGCGAAATTTACCCACTGAGCAAATCCATTTAAATAATGTTTCATCAACATTAAAACAACGTTTAATGTTGCTACAATGTTGATATAACGTTATTTGTTTGTTTTTTGCTCAGTGGGTAGTTATAAAGTTATGATTCCACTGAGCAAAGAAACGTTGCATGACACGGTGCATCAATGTTACCGCGCAACACGAAACGTTGCGTGTTAAGTTGCATGAATGTTGAAAAACGATGAATAAATGCTGAATGTCCGCCTGCAGGAAGGTTGCATGCTAAAGTTCAAAGAAAAATGTTGCTGCACCGTTGATAGAGCAACGCCTATGCAACACGAGCAATTACTCTTATTTGTACGCAATCCAACATACGAATGTATGTATGTTAAGTTGTATACGATGAATGCATTATACTTGTTTGTTCCCATTGATATTACTATTATTGTTATGTGATATGTTAATTGTAAATTATTGACAATATTGTACACATATAATTCATTATATCTTTATGTTGACGATTGTAAGACCGTTTGTAGTTGTATGCATGAATAAAGTTCTATTCTATTCTATTCTATTCATTTCTGGGTTTAAATACGTCAATAAAATACGTATTGGTAACAAGAAAACAAGAAAAAAAATGTCTTACAATAAGTAATGTATAGTCTAGGGAGGATATTTACCCGGAACTTAAGTGCCTAGTACTCTTAAACTCTGAAAACATTAAAATATTGTTAACAAGTGCATGAACTTCAATTGAAATCAGCGTCTTGTACGCGTGGCGCATGAAGTAAAATTTCGAGTTTAGAAAAGCCCAGAAAATTTGTCTCGGGTCGCTGCGCGACCCTCGACAAATTTTCACGGGGCTTTTCTAAACTCGAAATTTTACTTCATGCTTAGTCTGGGAGTGGAAAACACTCGTTTAAAGCTTTTAGTTAACCTCTTTTAAAAAAACAACGAATAACTGAAGATTTACAGCATATAATTGGGACATGTTTACCTAAATGAAAAACTCTGTATGTTTATTAATGTCCATGAAATGTGTAAGCCACTATGCTGTATTACAGCAACAGTTTCAACAATTATAGAATGTAAAAAAATTCAATTGTAATATTTATTCAATTTTTACAATACAATGTTGCATAAAAGTCAAATTGTAATGATTATACAAGGTTGTGTTACTTTGCCGCAATATTTTTGAAACGTTATAAAACAATGTTGAATTTTGGTATCATGTTTAGCATTTCGGTAATGTTTATAAATCAATATTGCACGGAAAACGTTTATACAATGTTTGTAACATTGCTAAAACTTTGTTGTAATAATTTGAATACAATGTTTTATTTTAGTATCATGTTCAATATTCGTGCAATGTTAAAAATGTTTCCGTGTTTAGTGGGATATGTTAATTATTTTCACGTAACACCTCAAAGATATATAATTTCTTGGTGTCTGCGGGGAGCAAGTGCCCACCACTGCCTCCCACTTGGCTACGCCCATGCATATTGTGTGTTTTATCATCATTTTAAAATTCAGTATTCACAACTCTATTAAAATAGATAACTAAAATTATGTACAAATGCAAATTAGCTGCCTATATAAGAAATTGTATAAACAACTAGTCATTATTTCTACAAAAGCTATTTTAAAACAACCAACAATGTATTCTAACTCGAATATTATTTTTGTATTGCTGTTACTTTTCATCGCATACGTAGCATCAAACGCAATTCCTATAATACGCATTGATCAGTGCCCCGAAGGATTTATCTGGATTGGCAGTATGTGTATAGTACCTTTCCTCCCAGTTTCTAATATAGATTGAATTTTAAAAAAATGAATTGGCCAGGATCTTACTTGATGAAATTACATTTTAATAATTATGAAATTTTGTAAATTATTGTTAATAGTTTGAAAAGAAATAAATCATTAATTATTAATTTGTTGCATTTTTATTTTAACCTTCTAAAATTGAAAAAAATATTTTTTAAACAATTACTTAATGAGTTAATTTTTTTTGACCCATCTCAAAAATCCCCATTTTTCAGGAGAACGATTTCAAAATAATATTGTTGTGCATTTTGATGTTATAAAACAACCATTTTGTAGAATGTTACAATGTTTCTTGGTTGTCATGGTTGCATAATATCGTATGTTCAATAAAATAAAACCTCTAGAGTGCTGTGGAATAAATTGTAGGTTGGCAACTCTGAAATTATATATTATAATTATTATGTCTGACGTTGTATATGACAATTCCTAAAGCGTGGTCAACATAAATTTATAAAAAGATAAAATCATAGCACTCTAGAGGTTTTCTTTTATTGAACATATGATACTTTGGCATTTAAAACAATATTATTAACTTGAACAACAGTGATGTTTATCCTGAGTGGGGTCGTAAATTCCCTCGCAGCGGCAAAATGACACAAGGTCTCTTTACCCAATATTTTAGGAGATATCTTTATGTCGTTTTTTTTAATAAAAGCCTATCTTTTTATGAACATTTTACATTATTTAACTCTAAAAGGAGGAGTTTTGAGATGTGTGACTTTTCTTGTGCACCGACGATATATTTACATATATAATAAAATAAAACACTTTAACTTTGTGTTATATTGTGTTATACAAACAAAGTTAAAGTGTTTTATTTTATTTAATTAATATGTATAACGAAGTAGAAGCCTCCACCGTTCATAATTTACATATACAGTAGAACCTCGTTATACCGGGATTTTTTTTTGGCTATACCTAGCACGATATAAGGAAAACACGGTATATCCGAATATATGTAATTTGTATAATAGTCACATACACACACGCGCATATATATATATATATATATATATATATATATATATATATATATATATATATATATATATATATATATATATATATATATATATATATATATATATATATATATATATATATATATATATATATATATATATATATATATATATATATATATATATATATATATATATATATATATATATATATATATATGTATATACATATATATATACAGGGCCCGGCGTAAAATTATTTTCAAACATACAGGGTGTCCCAATTTTGCAGTATAACAAAAATATTTGTTTTTTTTAATGGAACACCCTGTATTTATTCAACTTTTCTAATGACATTTTTCAACCTCTACATTGTTGTCCATTTAGTTTTTTATTATGTTACAGTGTTGCCAATTTACAATTTTTTTCTTCAAGTATCATGCATAAGCAAGCTCAACTTTAAAAAATCGTAGCGACCTCGTTTTTTGAAGATAAGAATAACTTTTAGCAAATATCTCAGTGTGGTTAATAAGCAACGTTTTATTAATGAGCAATTTAAATTTAGTAGTACAGGGTGGTCAGAGAAACATGCCAAATTTTGCAAATTTCAAAGCGGTATAACCCATTTTTTTTAAATGGAATGCTCCCTATTTTATGTCATTATTCGATAGGTCTTTTTCTTCTCTTTAATTTGATGGCGCATATGTCTAAACCCCATAGTTGTTGAGATATTCAATATTTTTCACAAAAGTATCCATTTAATTACATTTCTATGCACTCTAGTAGGCCATGCTGCGACGAAACAACTGTCAAAATGTAATGTAAGTATCAGTGTGACATTTGATTATGTCGAAATTCGAAACGTTAATTTGTGATTCGTAAAGTGATTCTTCGTTTCGTGGTAAAAGTAGACAGCATATAATTACGATGAATTTCGAAAAAGACGAACTAGTCGATATGATTTTTGTATTAGGGGAGACTGATAGAAATTGTTTATTGGCGGCTAGAATTTACGCGACACGTTATCCCGACAGAAGACATCCGGAAGAGAAAAGTTTTAGGAACCTGCTTAATAGATTTATTGAAACGGGAAGTGTACATTACAGAAAACAAGAAAGAACAAAACCTATCACCAATGAGGAAAACCAATTTTCAGTGCTCTTAACAGCAACTGAGCATCCCAACTTGAGCCAAAAAGACATCTGTGAAGCAACCAGCATAAGCGATAGGTCAGTACAACGCATTCTGAAGAAAAATCGATATCATGCATATCATATTCAGTTACATCAAGAACTGAGTAATACTGATTTTCAGTTTCGTTCCGAATTTTGTATCTGGGCAAGACTAAAAATACAGGAGGATCCTGCGTTTTTCCAGTATGTTTTATTCACGGATGAGGCGACGTTCCATAACAGCGGATCTGTCAGCAGGCACAATTTTCATTATTATTCAACTGAAAATCCGCATGATATGAGACAAGTTGATCATCAGCATCGATGGTCATTGAATGTCTGGGGAGGAATTATTAGAAACCATGTGGTAGGTCCACATTTCTTCGAAGACCATCTAAATGGGCATATGTATTTGCACTTTATGCGAAATGTATTACCCGGGTTATTAGCTCATATACCTCAACATACAAGAAACAGGCTGTGGTTTCAACAAGACGGGGCACCTGCGCACTTCTCGCGAAATGTGAGGACATTTCTTGATGGTTTTTTCCCCAACCAATGGATTGGTAGGAATGGAGCCACTAGATGGCCTGCTAGATCTCCGGATCTAACAAAAATTGATTTTTTCTTGTGGGGATATGTAAAAGAAATTGTTTATAAGGAAGCACCAACAACCCCAATGAATATGCAGCAACGAATTGGTAATGCTTTTGCAAGTATTTCACCTGAAATGTTAGGAAGAGTGAATAGGTCTTTTCAGCGGCGAATTAATTTGTGCCTAAATGAAAATGGAAAACATTTTGAACATTTACTGTAGTATCGTTTCTCTTTTGTATTAATAATTTTGAAGTATTATCTGTATTTATTCATCTCACATTGACTTGTACTTACATTTTGACAGTTGTTTCGTCTCAGCATGACCTACTAGAGTGCATATAAATGTAATTAAATGGATACTTTTGTGAAAAATATTGAATATCTCAACAACTATGGGGTTTAGACATAAGATATGCCCCATCAAATTGAAGAGAAAAAATAGACCTTTCGAATAATGACATAAAATAGGGAGCATTCCATTTAAAAAAAATGGGTTATACCGCTTTGAAATTTGCAAAGTTTGACATGTTTCTCTGAACACCCTGTATTACTAAATTTAAATTGCTCATTAATAAAACGATGCTTATTAACTACACTGAGATATTTGCTAAAAGTTATTCTTACCTTCAAAAAACGAGGTCGCTACGATTTTTTAAAGTTGAGCTTGCTTATGCATGATACTTGGAGAAAAAAATTGTAAATTGGCAACACTGTAACATAATAAAAAACTAAATGGATAACAATGTAGAGGTTGAAAAATGTCATTAGAAAAGTTGAATAAATACAGGGTGTTCCATTAAAAAAAACAAATATTTTTTTTATACCGCAAAATTGGGACAACCTGTATGTTTGAAAATAATTTTACGCAATAAAGATTTTTAAATCAATAACTTTTTGTACGAAACATTTTTTTGTTTTTTTCACGGGAAAGGCGCTAGGAAAGCCCGACGCACTGTTGCAGGACCCTGTATATATATTCAAGGGACCCAGTATTTACTAATCCCCTTAACATAATAGGCTTAATGCAGGTATGTGCAGTAGCCACCTACATAACAAGACATACTATATAATACAATAATGACGCCGGAGCGTTTTACCTAATCAGGGCGGTACGCAGTCAATTGTTAAAATTAACATCTTAAAAAAAAAGAAACCTGAAAAATGACCCCGATATATCCGAATCACGGTATCTCGAGGCCCGGTATAGCGAGGTTTTACTGTATGATTATCATTAAATTGTCCTGTAATTGGTTTATCTGTTAGACAAAAAGTATATTAACATTATTATTTCTAATCAATTCAAAAATCAGATTCTAAAAAAAATGTAGCGCATTCCTTTTAAAAAAATAAAAATTGATGTTTTTCCTTCAAAATAGATAAGCCATGGAAAAAAATGGTTAGTTACATTTTTTAGATAACGTTACGTATGATAAGTTTCGTATTAAACTTCTTTTTGGTATCTTTAATAGTTTTGCAGATATAAGCTGTTCAATAAAAAAAAAACCAGCTAACCTGTATAGATTACATAACAAGACTATTTTTCCTTGTATGGTTTTTCCCACTTTGAAAACAATGTAGAATTTATCTATTTGTATTGGTATTCAATGATAAACCGATTGGAATAATCAGGTAAAATTGTTCCATTCGACCTTGCTTATAAATTAAACTATACTTATATTTTTAACGTAACTAATACTTAAATCACTGCAATAGAAAAACAAATATAATAAGTACATAAAATGAGCAAATATCATAATTGTGTATATAACCATAGATTAAGAAAACTCCTCACTCCATGATATAACATATAGCTCATTCCTTTTAACTAGGAGAGAAATTCAAACATATTTATGCACATATTAAGAGTTTTAAGAAGCGACTTGTTTCATTTATGCTAAATCAATAAGTAACAGATTTATCATTATTTTTGGGCAAATCACTATATTAGTCACACACAGAGCTGGGACGAATCCTCGTAAAAAGGATTCGAATCACGAATCCGAATCACCTAATATGATTCGAATCACGAATACTCGAATAAAGGATTCGTAAGAGATAAATATGATTCGAATCAAAGATTCGAATCCTGTTTCTTCGAATCACGAATACAAATCCTTTAGGAATAAATTTGATTTTTTTTTCAACCATTTATATATAAATATCGTTACCAGTTGTTTTAACAAAAATATTTAAAACCTAATTATTTATTATTAACACTGAACATCGTTGATAACTAAACATCTGATTTCCTGTTACTCTGATTAAAGATGTATTTGTGTGTTTCTGAACTTCACTTGAAATCAGTGTTTTGTACGCGTGGCGCATGAAGTAAAATTTCGAGTTTAGAAAAGCCCGAAAATTTGTCTCGGGTCGCTGCGCGACCCTCGACAAATTTTCACGGGGCTTTTCTAAACTCGAAATTTTACTTCATGCTTAGTCTGGGAGTGGAAAACACTCGTTTAAAGCTTCAAATTGAACTCTGTTATAGAATCGACGAATGCCTAAATATTACGTAGATAAAAAAATCAATTAATATCATTAAAACCGGGAAAGTCAGAGAAAAGTCATGAAATTATATTAAAATTGACCAAAACACTAACAAAAAAGCCATTTGACATTATTAAATTTGTCTCTTTCTCATTTCAAACATGTTCTGAGAATCAAGTTAATGTGCGTCCTAATATTATTGTTAAGAGTTACAACTTTTGCAAAGCAAATTTCCCTCAACTGTACGAAAGTATGCTGCTATACGATTGGAGCTGTATCACATCATTAAGTAATCCCGACGAAGCTTGTAGACAATTATATAATGCCCTAGATATAATATTTAATAAATGCGTCCCACTTAAAAAACCAACAACTACGAGCCGCAAGTATCCATGCTGGTTTAGCTTTAAAACAAAGCGCTTAGTTAATAGCAAGGAACATTATCGCAAGCTACACAAAGTATATAAGTTTAGTATATACAAAGATAGGATAAATAGTTTACGCAAAGAAATCCAAAAAAATATTAAACTTGATCAAGAATCGTATATACAAAATACCGAACACCGAATTCTTACCGCTCCAAATAAATTATGGAATTATATAGCAGAAAAAAAGTCCCAGTCTAGAATACCAGGATCTGTGACATACCTCGACAAAATAGTAGAGAACCCTCTTGATATAGTGAACTGTTTTGCAGATTATTTTTCCTCCGTGTACTCATCGCCCGATGCAACTGATGGAGTTGATATTATAACAGCTGAAAGTAACGATATATTTCATATCGAAGAAGTCACGGACAATGATATTCTAATTGCGACAAACCACTTGAAAAACAATTTTACATCGGGTTGCGATAATGTTCCATCTACCTTTCTGCGTGATTGTGTTCAGTCCCTTTAACTGCCCTAAAACATATATTTAATACGATATTACGTACATCAATTTTCCCTAAGATTTGGAAAACAACTCGAGTCACTCCTGTTTATAAATCAGGCGATAAGCATGAAGTAACAAATTATCGCCCTATATCTGTCCTTAATAATTTTGCAAAAGTACTCGAAACTATATTATCAAATAAAATTTATGCTCATACTGAATTATATATATCATCACAGCAGCATGGTTTTATGAAAAAACGCTCAACGGCCACTAATCTGTTATGCTTCACAGAATATGTAGCATACCATCTCGACAACCGCAGTCAAGTTGACGTTGTTCAAAATGCTTGGTTTTTTTTTTGCCATTTACGAATAGATACACAATAACAAAGCTTTACACATCCTTTGTGTTGTCAAAGCTGGAGTACTGTGTAGTAGTGTGGTCACCTTCTTATGACACGTACATAAAACTTTTCGAACGAGTTCAAAAGACTTTCGTTAAATTCTTATATTTTAAACAATTCCATAATTACCCCGACGACTCAATCAGCTATACAAATTTATTAACTATGTTCAATTTAAAATCACTTGAAGCTAGACGTAATATTATATATTTGAAAACACTCCATCATATACTGCATAACAATTTAAATGATATGAATTTATTAGCGCAGATTAATATATATGTACCTAGATATTCCAATAGAAATGCGCTAACATTTCTCTCTAATCGAAGTAGGACAAATCTATATTTCAATTCTCCGCTCAATAAGATGATGCGACTTTACAATGGCGTACGAAATTCGACAGATATTTTTTATCTCAATTATAGTTCGTTTGTTAAGTCAATTTTAACTCTATTGTAAACGTATACTATTTATGGTTTCCATTTTCGATTCTTAAACGTTACCACTATTTTGTTTGTTTTTTTTTAGGATAACATTATCTTTAATTTTGCTGCTAATTTATGTTAGTTTGATTAAGTTAAGTATCGCATAGTCCAAAATTATCTGTTAAATTACCCTGTAATTGGATGTAAATCTGTTGGGATAATAAAAAATTAATAAATAAAAAAATCAGCAGGCAAATTACAAAACACGTCAAAATTTATTAAATTATTATGTTTGAATTTAATAGCAAATTCCTCGCGTGACGTGAAAAGTGAATGTAATTAAACTAACAAGATCGACTCGGTTTTAAATTAAGACAACCTTATACACTAACCACCTTGCTTGTTGACGTCACGCGTGGAAGTCCTCACGTGACGTCAACAATCAAGGTAATTAAACAATACAAGGTCGGCTCGGTTTAAATCAAGCCAAACTTACTTACACACCTTGGTTGATGTCGTCACGCGTGGAAATCCGTACGTGACGTCAAAACCAAGATCATTACTGTGCACGGTTGTCTCGATTTAAACCGAGCCGACCTTATCACGCGCGGAAATTCTCACATGACGTGAAAATCAAAGTCATTACTGTACAAGGTCGACTCGGCTTAAACTGAGAGAGTCTTGTATAAGGTTGTCTTCATTTAAACGAGTGTTTTCCACTCCCAGACTAAGCATGAAGTAAAATTTCGAGTTTAGAAAAGCCCCGTGAAAATTTGTCGAGGGTCGCGCAGCGACCCGAGACAAATTTTCGGGCTTTTCTAAACTCGAAATTTTACTTCATGCGCCACGCGTACAAAACACTGATTTCAAGTGAAGTTCAGAAACACACAAATACATCTTTAATCAGAGTAACAGGAAATCAGATGTTTAATCTGTTATCAACGATGTTCAGTGTTAATAATAATTTTCTAAACTCGAAATTTTACTTCATGCGCCACCCTTACAAAACACTGATTTGAAGTGAAGTTCAAAATCACACAAACACATCTTTAATCAGAGTAACACGGAATCAGATATATAGTTTGTTATTAACTATGTTTAGTGTTAATAATAAATAATTAGGTTTTGAATATTCTTTTTAAACAACTGGTAACGATATTTATATATTAATGGTTGCAAAAAATAATAAAATCAAATTTATTTTTAAACGATTTGCCGTCTGGGTTCGGAATAGAATAAACCCAGAGTGTGCTCGCTTGTCGTAAAAGGCGACTAAAGAGCCTTCTGTCCGAAGTCCTCATAATGCCCTTTCTTGTCACCCAACAACCCTACCCAGCTGTCGTGTCGTGGCTAAGGGTCAGTACAGGGTTCCCAACGGCGCCTGCTGCTGTGAGGCTTTGGCACCACAGTAGCAGTCATACCGTACTTCTACAGCATTCTGCTGTAGTGGTATAGGGGGTCTTGGCTTAATTGCCCGGGCCGAGAGGAGACAACCTCAACATCAAATCCCCATGGTTAGCGTGGAACTGCTTATGCGAAGACCATGGCTACTGGCAGTGTGCCGGTAGCTGGCCAGATGGGAAAGTCTGGTTCCTATTAAGCGAACTCTGGATACCGGCCGACCTCCAAGAGCTAAATAGGCTTGTCCAGGTATAGGAGCACTGCCTGGATCGACCTTTTATTTCTTCCTGACTCGTGGGACTAAAATGGACAACGACTCAAAACAAAAACCCAACGAGGGGGGTACCCTCGATCCTCACTTTGAGGACAAAACGGAGACTGGGGTCGAACCCACTCCTAACAAGCCCCAGACCTCGACAAGGCGTGAGCGGGAGACCAATTCCCCTCACTCCGAGTCCGAGGCAGGGTGTGAGCGGGAGATCATTTCTCCTCACGCCGTGTCCGAGGCAGGGCCCAGCGAAGAGGCTGCCGACAAAATGCGCAACCTCTCGCTGACACACAAGAGGTTTGGAGGGGCTGCAAGAAAGCGACTCTCCAAACTCATCAAGAGCGGAATACCATACGAAACTGCCTTGAATACGGTGCTGGAGCAAGTCCGTAAGAGCAGGGAGGCAGAGGGGGCTAAATCCCCCTCTACTGCCAAGCCAGCCAAAAAACGGCAACGCTCCGACACCAGTATACCTGAGCAGGAAAATAATATTAAGAAACCCTGCAAGCAGGATACACCAAATATCTCTGCGCCGGCGCCGAAGCCTTCATACAGGGCAGCGGCTGGGGGCGTCAGGGTGGGCATTATCCACGCTGATTATCCTGGCTCTGCCCTGACGGCTGAACAACTATCGACCCTGCGCAGAGGCATACTAACCGAGGTGGACAGCATCCCGGATGATGGCCCCTCGGTAAGATTCCAGGCCTGTTCACTTAGACCTGGATGGCTTCTGCTGACGTGCGCTGATGAGTCGACCGTCACCTGGCTTAGGAGCGCGATAACACGCCTCCAGCCATGGGAGAACGCGAAACTCAGATGTGTACAGGGTAAGGAGCTACCCAAACCACACATCTGCGTGGCATACATCCCGGATGACGAAGCTGGACATCGGCTTACGCAGGATGTTGTCCTCAAACGTCTGAGGATTATGAACCCGGGACTTAATACCCGCGATTGGTCGGTTCTACGTCAGGAGACGGCAGGACCCGGCCAAACATGGACATTCTCCCTGGACGACGGGTCTATGGCCTGTCTCAGGGAGATGCAGCTCAAACCATACTTTGGTTTTGGACAAGTACTGTTCAGAACCAAAGGAGGGGACAAGAGCCAAGACAAAACCACTGCCACAGAGCCGAAAAAGGGTGAGGAAGAGCGACTAATAACGCCCCCCTCAGCTGAACAGGCCTGTGGCAGTGGCTCAAATACCACCACAAAATCAGTGGTTCCTGAGGCAGCCCAATCCGCCAAAGGAAAAGGCCCTGCGAAGGGAAAAATGCATCCTAAGAAGGGCGGTAAATCGACCTTCAAAGGACGCAAACCACCGGAGGGAAAATGACTCCCCCGGTGAAGTGTGTGCAGGCAAACCTGCAACACGCCAAGGGGGCATCCTTCCTCCTTGGCAAGAAATTTATTGAAGAGCGGATCGACCTCGCCTTCATTCAGGAACCATGGGTGTCCAGCTCAGGCCGAATAAACGGCCTCAGCAACCTATCCGGAAAGGTAATATCATATGGCTCTGGCGAAAAACCCAGAGCGTGTATTATAGTCCGGAATAACATCCAATACTTTCTGTTAACAGAATTCTGCACCAGGGACATCGTAACCGTCCAGCTGAATCTCCCGGTGGGGAACGGCAGGCTAGACATAATAGCCTGCTCGGCATACTTCCCGGGAGACAGCGCAGAATTACCACCTCCTACGGCGGTGAGACAACTTGTGGCCCACAGCAGGAGGAACAATATCCACCTGGTTGTTGCCTGTGATGCCAATGCCCATCACACTGTGTGGGGCAGCACGGACATCAACCAGAGAGGTGAGTTTTTACTAAATTTTATCATAGGTGAAGGGCTAGAGGTGAATAACACTGGCAACGAACCAACCTTTGTAACGAAAAATCGTGCAGAGGTCTTAGACATTACGTTCTGCTCCAAACTTATGAGCACAAAAATTTCCGATTGGAAGGTATCTACCGAACCATCGTGTTCGGACCATCGGAATATTCAATTTAATATTGAAGGCAGTCTTAGACCTGTAGTGGAATATCGAAATGTCAGAGGCACTAATTGGGACGGATATAAGCGTACTCTTAGTGATCTGCTGGGACAAACGACCCCTACAATTAAACGCCATGAAGACATTGAGACGGCGGCGGAGCATATCTGCCAGTCTATCGTCTCAGCGTATCATGAAAACTGCCCACTAAAATGTAAAAGAGACAGCAAAAATGCCTCTTGGTGGAATCACTCACTTGAGAAAATGCGGAAAGAAGTCCGAACACTATTCAACCGGGCTAGGGAAGCAGGCAACTGGGAACTTTATAAAACTTCTCTAACCGAATATAATAAACAAATCCGCAGGGCAAAAAGGGAGTCCTGGAGGAAATTCTGCGGGGATATCAATGATACCCCCTGCAGTGCAAGAATCCACAAGGTCCTAGCCAGGGAACCGGGGCAGGCACTCGGATCGATAAAACGACCGGATGGCTCGTACACAGGCTCTGGTAAAGAAACGTTAGAGATTCTGGCCCAAAATCACTTCCCAGATTGCTTGTTTCTAGGTGACACTACATCTGCCGCGGTGCGCTCATGGGATCGAATCAAACGACCCAGAAAGCAGGACTGGGCGGTGGCAAATAAAATCGTTACCTATGGAACTGTAAGCTTGGCTGTAAAATCCTTCCAACCTTACAAAGCACCAGGTTTGGACGGGATCTTTCCAGCTCTGATTCAACAGGGCTTGGAGAGTGTCATCCGCCATCTCATAAAACTCTTCAGAGCTAGCCTAGCTTGGAATTATATACCGACTAGCTGGTCGGAGGTAAAGGTGGTATATTTACCAAAAGTGGGCCGTAAGGATCCGCTGCCTAAATCCTTCCGGCCTATTAGCCTGATGTCTTTTATTCTAAAGACCCTGGAGAAGGTGCTGGATGGATACATCAGGAGGGAAGTACTGGGTACCAACCCTCTCAATGTACATCAGTATGCCTATCAAAAGGGGAAGTCCACGGACCTGGCGTTGAACAATCTAGTCGGGAAAGTCTCGCAGACCCTCGACTCAAAGGGAATTGCGTTAACGGCTTTCCTTGACATTGAAGGTGCGTTCAATGCAGCATTAACGGAATCCCTCTGTAAGTCTGTAAAAGATAGAGGGGTTCCGACGGCCGTAACAGGCTGGATACGAGCAATGCTAGACGCGAGGACAGTTACGACGTCACTCTGTGGTGACGTTGTCAGGCTAAGAACCTCCAGGGGATGCCCGCAGGGCGGGGTTTTGTCTCCCCTGCTTTGGTCCCTACTGGTGGATGACCTACTCGCGATTTTAGATACGTTTGACGTGGAAGTACAGGCGTATGCGGATGACATAGTCATCCTTGCAAGGGGAACAGACGAAAACACAGTCTGGTGTGCCCTGCAAGAAGCACTGGATGCGACGAGGAGCTGGTGTGAAGGGGAACGACTTAGCGTAAACCCAAGTAAAACACTAATTCTCCCGTTCACCAGAAGGAGGAAATTGAAAATAAAACCTCTCACCCTACACGGTGAAACAATTCCATTTGTGGAGGAAGCGAAATATCTGGGTGTCACCCTAGATAGATCTCTAACCTGGAACTCCCATTTAGACAAGACCATACACAAAGCGAGACACTCGCTTTGGACATGCCGTCGTATATGTGGCAGGTCTTGGGGTCTTAACCCCAAACAAATGTACTGGCTGTATGGTGCGGTTATTAAACCGATTATCACCTACGGCTGTGTTGCCTGGTGGCCGATTACAACTCGCAAAACGGCCATAAATAGGCTCACTGCACTGCAGAGAATGGCAATGGTGGCGGTAACGGGAGCTATCCGAACTACACCGTCAGCAGCTATGGAAATGCTACTGAACCTGACCCCTCTACATATCTTAATACAGGGGGAGGCCAGATTGGCAACATATCGATTCCATCATGCGGCTCTAATAGACCCGCAAAGAATAGTCTTCATACCGAACGGACTGTCTAAGGCCATCGAGTCAGAAGACAGTCTGAATATGAAGACAGACTTTACAGTCACAGAGTACAGTGAGCATCAACCGTACAAAGTCCTATTTCCGGATAGAGACGACTGGGAGCGATACAAAACCGCCCCAGGACAGGTTGATTCCTACTGGTATACCGACGGCTCAAAACTGCCATCTGGTACAGGAGCCGCAGTAGTCGGATGTAAACCAAGGACTGAACTTTCCTACAGCCTCGGTAAACATGCCACGATACAACAGGCAGAAATATTTGCCATTGAGATGTGCGCTCGGGAGCTCCTACAAAGGGGTTGGGTGCGCAGATCAATTAATATCTGTTCCGACAGCCAGGCAGCTTTGAAGGCTTTGGAAACAACCCGAACCTCATCCCTGCTGGTGTGGAACTGCAAGCAGATACTTTGCCAACTGGCAGAGAACAACAGGGTCAGTCTGATGTGGGTGCCCGGGCACTCTGGCATACAGGGAAACGAACTAGCCGATTCCCTGGCCAGGAAGGGAGCGGATACCGCATTCATCGGACCAGAACCTGCTCTTGGAATACCTAGAGTAGTAGCCAAGAACACTAACAGGAGATGGCTGAATGATCAGATGCTAAACTACTGGCAACAGTGCCCTGGGATGAGACATTCCAGAGCAGTGATAAGTGAAGCATCCACCTCCAGAACAGAGTCATGGCTGAAGCAGAGCAGGTCGGGTATACACACCCTGACTGCTCTCTTCACTGGACACTGCCGCCTACGGCACCATCTGCACAAAATGGGACTGAGTGATAACACGGAGTGTCGCCTGTGCCTAGAAGATGATGAAACAGCAGAGCACGTTATTTGTGCCTGCCCCGCTGGAAATCAGCTCAGGCTCACAGTGCTCGGACAATCCATACTAACACTGAAGGACCTTGACAAGATTCCACCCGACAAGCTCGTAGACTTCATCAAGAGGTTGGGCTTGGAGGGTGAACTATAAGGACACGCGACTGGCCTTAAATTGTGAGCCACAATAGACCCTCGCGGTCGCAGTGGAGGGCCGTATAGCGACCCACTCACTTTGGAAAAAAAAAAAAAAAAAAAAAAAAAAAAAACGATTTGTATTCGTGATTTGAAAAAACAGGATTTGAATCTTTGATTCGAATCATATTTATCTCTTACGAATTCTTTATTCGAGCATTCGTGATTCGAATCATATTAGGTGATTCGGATTCGTGATTCGAATCCTTTTTACGAGGATTCGTCCCAGTTCTGATAGAAGTTTAAAACAAACAAATCTCCTATTTTCTAAAAATGTTACCATTATTTTCCACTTCAGAAAGCCAATCGTTGGCTTTCCGATGTAAAGTAAGTTTTAATATTTTTTCATTTAAATATCTGGCTGTCAATTCTTTTGGCAATAAAATAAGTTTATAGATGTGACCATAGAAATATCATTATTTTTGGGCAAATCACTTTATTAGTCACACATTTAGTGCCAGTTACACCAAACATGTTAAACTGGTTCAACTATGAACTCGAGTTCAAAGTGACATTAGAACAATAGGAATTGTCATCTTGAACTTAAGTTCAGCTTGAACTCGAGTTTAACGTTTTTTGGTGCAACTGGGGCTTAGAGATAAAAAAATATGACCCACTGGTTCGCATTTCTCGCCTAGTTGAATTGAACAAGCTATAGAAGTTTAAAACAAACAAAATCTCCTATTTTCTAAAAATGTTACCAATATTTTCCACTTCAGAAAGCCAATTGTTGGCTTTCCGATGTAAAGTAAATTTTAATATTTTTTTAATTTAAATATCTGGCCGTCAATTCTTTTATGGCAATGAAATAAATTTTAAAATATATTTACATAAAATAAATATTTAAATCACACAGATAAACTTATTTAAAAATATAAAAATATTGTTATCATTAACACAACTTTGTGTATAAAAAACTGTGGAAACAACACATTTATTTCAACACTCTAATAACGAATCGACAATGATTGCAAATCCATGTATTTTATTGTTAATATTTACACTTCTGGTGTCGTCTGTGTTATCCAAAGTTTTGGCAAAACCAGTTGCGTGTGGACCAGGATTGGTAAAAAATACCATCTGTTATAATTATCCTATAGTAGATTTTTCAGTAGTTTTGTAGAGTATAATTGATTGAATAAATTGTAACCAGAAGTGTTCAATAAATGGATTAAATCATCTTGATTTGTTTTTTTTTGTTTACTTTTTTTTTGTGGTGTGGAAGGGGAAATCCACTTACGGACAGAGTGTGGGACTCCTTCCAGTCAAAAGGCGACTGGAAGTCTACCCACTAAAACCCCTCCCACTTTACCGGTGTCGACTGCTATGGTCATTGGCCGGTCTAGTCTTTTGACATGCACTAACTTAAATCATAAAACAACAATATAAAGACAATTTAACCCTGTTTATTTCGTCTAAACTAATTTTGTTCCTTCAAAATTGAAGCAAAAAAATACTCGACTAAACCCACCATAAAATATACAACACATCATCAAAATATCATTTTATAATTAATAAAATGATATTTTGATGATGTGTTGTATATTTTATGGTGGGTTTAGTCGAGTATTTTTTTGCTTCAATTTTGAAGGAGCAAAATTAGTTTAGACGAAATAAACAGGGTTAAATTGTCTTTATATTGTTGTTTTGTGATTTAAGTCAGTGCATGTCAAAAGACTAGACCGGCCAATGACCATAGCATTATAATTGATAAAATGATATTTTGATGATGTGTTGTATATTTTATGGTGGGTTTAGTCGAGTATATTTTTGCTTCAATTTTGAAGAAACAAAATTAGGTTAGACGAAATAAACATTTGTAACATTTATTAGCGTGAGATCAAACATAAAATCTAAACGAGTATATTTTGAACTTCAGAATTTTTCAGTATTTTATATGCGTAGCTTTGTTTTTCACTCCCAGATTAAGCATGAAGTAAAATTTGGAGTTTAGAAAAGCCTGAAAATTTGGATTTGCCGGGCGGAGCGAAGCGAGCCCGGCAAATCCAAATTTTCAGGCTTTTCTAAACTTCAAATTTTACTTCATGCGCCACCCATCTAAAACCCTGAAAAATTGTGAAGTTCACAATATGCTACTAGAACAGTATGCTAAAGGCATATATTTTAAACTTAACTTAAGTCCAGTATTTTATATGTGTGACGCATGAAGTAAAATTTCTTGTTTAGAGAAGCCCGAAAATTTCGTTACGTTGCGTAGCAACCAAACAAAATTTTCAGGCATTTCTAAACTCGAAATTTTACTTCATGCGCCACACGTATAAAATATTGCTCTTAAGTGAAGTCCAAAATATATGCCTTTAGCATATACACTTCACAATTTTTCAGTGTTTTAGACGGGTGGCGCATGAAGTAAAATTTGGAGTTTAGAAAAGCCTGAAAATTTGGATTTGCCGGGCTCGCTTCGCTCCGCCCGGCAAATCCAAATTTTCAGGCTTTTCTAAACTCCAAATTTTACTTCATGCTTAATCTGGGAGTGGACAACACTCGTTTAAAGCTTCAAATTGAACTCTTTAAAAAACAACGAATATCTAAAGATTTACAGCGAACTTGGGATATTTATACTTAAAAGAAAATTTCACTGTATATTTTTTTAATATAAATTGTCAATATCAGTCAATTTAAGATTGCATTTTTCTTGATTAAATTTGATCACTTATGGTATTTAAAAAGAAAATATCATTAACAATAAAACTAAAACAAAAGTAAACACTTTCAACTGTCAATTGTTTTATAAGTAAGAAATAAACAAAGCACATACGTACATAAAATAAATATTTAAATCACATAGATAAACATATTTAAAAATATGATAATATTGTTATCATCACTGTAATTTTGTGTGTATAAAAACCTGTGAAAATAACACATTAATTTCAATTCTGTAATACTAATACCGAATAGACAATGATTGCAAATCTGAATACACTAATATTAATATTTACACTTCAGATGTCGTTTGTTTTAACCAAAATTTTGTGCCCACCAGGAATGGTAATCGATAGCATGAAGTGTTATCCTCAGGTACTCATGGATTTTCTAGAGAATATTTGATTGAATAAATTGTAACGAGAAGTGTAATTAATACAATAAATGTAGTTAATTATGTTGTTTGTTTATTAAATTACCTCGGCTGATATAAAATTATAGATGTCACCATATATTTTTCGACTTGTTTGCGATCATTTAAATAATGATTTAGAGTAGGCAGCATTTTTCTTGTGCAATTGCCCAGAATGCTAATTGAATGCTGGAATAAATTTGAGGTTATGGTAAACTATGTGTTAACAGTCAGTAGTGCCAATTTAATTTAAAACTGAAAGCCCACTCTAAATTATGTTTTAAATGATTGCACGGTACTATAGTATGTTCACTTAAAAAAAACCTCTAGAGTGCTATGATTTAATCTTTTTTAAAATTTAAGTTGGCTGCAAGCTTTAGGAATTGACATATAAAACGTCAGACATATTTATAATGTATAATTTCAGAGTTGCCAACCTACAATATTTTCCATGGCACTCTAGAGATTTTTTTTTATTGAACATATGATATTTTTCATCAGTTTTTAAGCTCAAGTAAGTATATCTTAAATAATTTAGTCAGTGTTTTTTTAAGGGTAAAAACGTACATGTACTAGTTGCGGCTTGTCAGGTGAGGCAGCACCTCGCTAAGAAATTTCCCATAGAAATGGAAATAGTATTTCGATCAACTACTTCCGAAACCTCGTAAGTGTAAAATGCAGCGACGGCTCGCAGCCTAACTTCAGGGTAGGCCAGAGACCCAAGGAAATATGTATCCGTTATTGAAAAGTGACTATGTCGTGCAATTCCTTGTATTTATAAAGCGCGATCCCAACCTCAAATTTTATGTTCCTTGGCGCTGTGGCCGACCCTGAAGTTAGGCTGGGAGCCGTCGCTGGTAAAATGTGAAATTTGACAGGAGGAGGAAGATACTTGTAGTAATTGACAAGTATCTTCCTCCTCCTGTGGAGCTGCGTAATCCTGATTTTTTTTATGGTACGTATAACTTCACCATGAGAGATTTTTAATAAGTATTATGAGTGCTAATATTGGTAAATTAATAATATCTTAATTACAAGGACTTTTTTCTAAATCAGGATTTACGAGGTTTCGGAAGTAGTTAATCGATTTATTACATTCGTGTTAGACCAATAGAATCTACACAATGGGCCCGTTCATCAAAATGTTCAACATTATAATGTTTGGATTTGTTTGTGATGTATGTTGGTATTTAATGAACGGTACTCCGGTTGGTCTATTTTGTACGATTGCAAAAATCCCAAACACATTCACGATTAACAATCCGGTCATCAGAGAATTCTCCAACAGTTGGCAGTAAACTCCCAACTGTTGTCTCTGATGAACGAGCCCAATGTGTAATAAATGAACACTAATACAATTTTTCACATTGTTTGAAAAATTATTTCCAAATCAATTACCTGTCCGCTCTTCCAGCACTGCTGCCCGACCAAAGCCGACTGCTGATCCCCCAAACATCCGGAAATCGGGATCCCCTTTAAAGGCCCCTCTTTCACATACCCGTAAACCTCGGAGCTGGATTTAATTTTCGGCAAAACGTTGCTGGGAATATTAAAGAATTTAATCAAAGTCGGATCCCAACGCAAAGTATCGATATTCATCAACATCGTACGTGAAGCATTAGTAACATCCGTCACATGCACACCGCCAGTCAAATGCCAAATCAACCAACTGTCCACCGTCCCGAACAAACACCTCTCCTCATCCATCGCCTTCTTTACTTTCGGCACGTTATCTTGCAACCACCGCAGCTTCACCCCGCTGAAGTAAGGGGATAAGGGCAGCCCGCATAGGGGTTTTAAATAATTTTTATTGCGGGTTTTATTCGGGATCGTGTCTAACAGCTGATCGATCGTCGATGCCGTTCGCATGTCCAACCAAACAATCGAATTATGCAGCGGCTCACCCGTTTCTTTATCCCAAACTATGGTTGATTCACGTTGATTTGTGACACCGATCGCAACGATTTCATCGACGTTCCGGCCCAACACAACCAACTTCTCAATTGTTTTTTCTATACAGGTATAGACGACTTTTAAGATTTCTTTCGGGTCTTGTTCCACCCATCCCTCCTGCGGGAATTTCTTCGTTAATTCCTCTTGATGGCTAGCTACTACCGTGGTTGTTCCGGCTTCGAATAGGATGAAACGGGCGCTGGACGTACCTTCATCGATGGCCCCGACTAACGGATGCTGAATGTTTTCTGCTACAGACATGTTCGCGGCGTGTCCGTGCAGCTGCAACTGACTGCCGGTCTATTATAGATGCATTATCTAATGTGATTGACCTTCGATCGAGCATTTTTATATCAATGACACTTGAAAGTAGGACTAATTACATTTTCCACAAGTTTTTTCGTGGTTTATTCCATCTTTTATTATCACCATTAACAAGAATTAATGAATGAATTGGATTCATAAACGTTTCCACAAACAAATATTTATGTACTTGTGTTTACAACGGAATTTTAAACTTTTATTACTGTTATTATTAAAATCTTATTCAAGATTACACATTATCTTTTAATTAATCTAAAATAATTTTACACTAAATTATTAATTTAAATAATTAATATTTTAAAATGTTTAATCTTAATTTTATAGCAAATGAGGTTATTTGTTTATAAATTATTTTGTTTATTATTGATTATTTTATATTTTCTTTTATTATTATTTAATTCAATAACTTATGTTTGAAAAATGTGTGTTTGTGGTGTGCTTACAAAATGTGCTCATGTTTTTGTGGTCCTATTTTTAAATAAGAATTTTAATAATTGTTAAGTATTATTTACAAGTGTGCGTTTTGGTTTTTTAAAATGATCGAGCTGATTTATCAAAATCGAAATGTGATGCTTTACAAAGTTGAAGGTGAGTATGTTAATAAATCACTAGAATTGGAATTTTTAGGTTATGTAAACATAAACATGGGCTTCTCTTTGAGCGAATTGTTTTTTTAATTATATTCAAATCATTGCTTTAACGAACACCTCCGTGCTGTAATTTTCTTAGAATTTTATCAGCATATAAAATACTTATTTCATTTTAGATTGGGAAATTGTACGTACACAATTAAGAATAATCGGTGATTTAATTAGTTCGACGCAATACATTCCCGGTAAATATTACATCATAATTTAATCCTTTTTTTTTTTAAATAATCAACAATATTATTTATATACATATATTTAGTTTTACCTCTTAGATTACTTCCCGAAGAAACCTACACGTTATTAAATGAAAATCTAGCGATCTTACTTGAATATGATGAGTTGAATCAAGAGCCTAGTGAAAAAATGAAAGCTCACGTGGAAACACTGGAAGATGATTTGTTAAGAGAACAAAAAGAACAATATGAAGTAGTAAGGAGAAAACAAGTGGAGACGATGATCGATAAAATCGTCGAAGGTAAAAGAAAACATGGCGATTCGAGGAGTAAGGAAGAAATATTCGAAGACGAGCTGAAGAAAATGAATAGTATTACCACAGAAAAAATGCTTTGGCCTATATTACTCACCACAAAGTTTGAAGGAGGTTAGTTTTAGTCCTGGTGCACCCATCTATTTATTTGATGCTGCGGCACCGCAGTTACAGTTTAAGATACACTAGATCAAATAGGGTAGAGCACACATAGTTTCTATGAAAATCGCGCCGCAACTAAGGCGACGCAGTGGGAAGAACCATATGTGTGCACCGTGACTTAAGCGTGAATACAATACAGATTGCTACTAATTTTAATAAAATGAATAGTACCCTGTATTGTATAAATTATACTCAAATAATGATTTGATAAAATATTGTCACTTTAGAAGTTAAGGTTATTAAATGCATATAAAATCAATGGCACTCAATAAGATTTACTTTTAAATCGATAACATTACAGTATTTAATTTCGATCTATTAAAGGGAAAACGGAAATAACATTGAATAAGTTTCTTGAAGAACACGATCTACTGCGATGTAAAGTATTTTACGATTTATGGAAAAAAGGTTATTACATAACGACAGGCTATAAATTTGGTGGTGATTTTTTAGTTTACGCAGGTAATTTACAAAAAATTAAAACTGATTTATTTCAGATAATTCAAATTATTCGAACAATTATTTACTGTTTCAATTATTTCTTGATTTTAGGTGATCCAATATTATATCACGCAATTTTCATCATACACTGCCTTTCAGACAAAACGAAACCGATTTCATCTCAACAATTCGTAACGTACGGACGTTTAGGCACTTCAGTTAAAAAAATGTGTGTTTTCGCAACTGTGAATAAGGAAGATCACGTGGAATACATAAGCTCAAGTTGGCTGGATCTATGAATTTATTAACTAGACTAAAATTATAATAAAGTAAAATTACATCTGTTCGATTAATTTAAACCGTTGGTGTTGTGGCTCGGGCAGTACATTAAAGTATTTTTTGTAAAATGGAGCTCCCGTTCTGTCCCCGTGACACCTCTGCACCCAGATGTGATCCCAGTTAGGATCGGTTTTCTCACAGGTTATTGCAACCTTACCTTTGGTCATTGCGAATAGAGTTCCATTACGACCCATACCAACCTGATGATAAAATCAATTAAAAAATGAAACAACTTTGATTGTATAACTGAGACTTTATAAATTAATACTAGTTAAGTCAGAAATGCCAATGTTGTACAGAATACTGTATCAAACGCAGTTAATTTATAAAGTCTGTTATACAAACAGACTTTATAAATTAAAACTACTTGTGTAAAAAATGCCAATGTTGTGCAGACTGTACTTCTTACAATACCAAGGCTATATTAATTTTAGTCTGTTGTATGGCTGATGGAATAAAACAGTGGCTCGTGAAAGTATTCAATGCTAGATTATAACGGAAACTAATTTAAATAATTACATTTAATCCCGGATGAAATCTTAAATTTCTCTGTAAAACTAAAATCGTGCCATCTGTGACAATATCCCCTTCGTATTTTTTCCATCCCCTGTGTTTCGCCCTCACTTTCGGGCTGGAATTTCTCGTACTGCCTCCAGTCTTTTTACTCGCATTTCTGATAAATCCTGAAGTAAAGATTATTTCACACCGCCAAAATCTTCATTTTTTTACAATTACTCACCTTGTAATATCTGATCTGTTGTCAGTAAAGAATTCCTCAAATTTTGCATTATACAATTCATTTTCTAAAAAAGTTAGGAATTTGATATTAAAATGTTGAGGTTATGAAATTGCTACGCTCCCAACTTCACACGAATCATAATTGAGAATATGTTTTATCTATGAATCATTTTAGACTTTATTTTAAAAAGGTACATTATTATTGCATTAATATAATTCATTTATATCTGTGTAATTTATATACAATTTGTTAATTATTCATTTATATCTGTGTAATTTATATACAATTTGTTAATTATTATGATTGAATCCGTTTTAATTGTCGTATGATATATGCAACTCAATATACATGGTTTTAGTTCACTTTTTACTGGTGGCAGCCCTGAATAGGCATAGATACGACACCTTTATTAGTAGTTGTCTGACGCCATCTGTAAAGAAAAGCTGAAACTAGTTAAATAATTTATGTTTGTTGTGACATCTTACGGATTTATGCCACAACAAGGATTAAAAGAGGGAAATTTAATTTGAATGCTATTACAATGCGATACTAAAATTTTGCACCAAATGGGAAATGCCGAATGAATATACTTGGATGAATTTTAAATTCAAATACTTAGTTTTAAGATCATGACTTTCTATAATAAGAGTTATTTTATATCGTCAATTTTTACAGTTAGATTACACTTTCAACTTATAAAAAAGTGAATACAAAAAAGTTAAAAGTGTTATTTAATTAAATAGTTAAAATGTTTCACAAAGTAACCGCCTCCACCACCAAATATTTTACAGTTAGAGCCGTTTTACACACACAAGACTTCTCGCAAAAATATACAATATATTCACTAACGAAAAAGGTTTATTCAAGTGTAATACAGCAATTTTTATAATATTTTTCTTGTGAGAATTCTCACGAGAAAAATATGCGAAATATTATACAACAATTTATATCTACAGGATTTTTTTCTTTTAAGTATACGTATGAATGCAAAGTAAATTTTCTGACATTTGTTGTTTTCTTAAAGAGTTCAATTTGAAGCTATAAGGGAGTATTTTCCAATCCCAGATTAGGTATGAATGAAAATTTCGAGTTTAGGAAAGCCTGAAAATTTGGTTTGGTCGCTTAGCGAAGCGGAGCGACCAAACCAAATTTTCAGACTTTTCTAAACTCGAATTTTTACTTCATTCTTAGACTGGGAATGGAAAATACTCGTTCAAAGCTTCAAATTTGTCTCTTTTAAAAAGACAACCTATATCTGAAGATTTAGAGCATTTATGCTGTAATTTGGACATGTATACTTAAAAAACTCTGTTGGCAAGTGTAGAAATGGTTATTTATATATATTTTTGTAAACATCTATTTATATACAAATAAACTTATACAAGGTAATTAAACAATATGCAAAAAGAAAACGCAGGACGAATTTTGAATGTATTTTTAATGTTTTAATATAATAATAATAATCGTCATTATAAGCGTATCTATAATTTGACTTATTTTCAAATTGCATCTAACGTATCCGCATTCTTAAACGATGCCACGGAGGAGCAGTATCCTTCTTAATTGTTACACGTTTAGAGATTGTGGGGTCGTTTTCTACGAATTAGAACCACACACATTATACGTTCAACGCGAACGAGGCAATTAAATTTATAATGCAAACGTGCTACATATTATAAAAGCAGTAGTGCCAGATGACCCGGCGTTTTAACCACATATAAAATATTAATTAATATTCTCGGAAAGACATCGATTTGGGCTTTCCCGGTGAAAGTTCAAAATTCCTGAAGGTAATCTTACGGAAATTATTTTCAAACTGTTAACGGTTAATTTCAGAAGAATTTGCGCGAAGCAAATGTGTTAATATTTTTTTAAACATTCGCGGTTTTTTGCAAAACTTCTAATGATCGTTTCCACTCCTTGATTAAGCATAATGTAACAATTAACTTCATGCGCCAGGTGTATAAAACATTGATTTAATGTGTAGTTCAAAATCAGTACGCTTTCAATTTTGAGGATTCTACCCCAAATGAGGGGCAGAGCTGTTCCGAGTACAAGTAAAATGTACTCAAATATTGAGTAGAAGTACTCCACGCAAATTGTACTCGAGTACTAAGCACAAGTACTTAATCACCAGTACTTAAGTACATTTATGAGCACAAAGTACTAAGTACAATAAATGAAAATATAAAAAACTATAATTTAAAAATGTTTTTATATATTTTGAACTTTACTTGAAATCAGTGTTTATACGCGTGGCGCATGAAGTAAAATTTCGAGTTTAGAAAAGCCCAGAAAATTTGTCTCGGGTCGCTGCGCGACCCTCGACAAATTTTCACGGGGCTTTTCTAAACTCGAAATTTTACTTCATGCTTAGTCTGGGAGTGGAAAACACTCGTTTAAAGCTTTCAGTTGAACTTTTTTAAAAAACAAGGATTATCTAAAGATTTACAGCATATAATTCTGACATGTTTACTTAAATGAAAAACTCTATATATTCAATGTCTATGAAATATGTAAACCACGATGCTACATTACAGCAACAGTTTCAACAATTATACAATGTTTAAAATGCAATGTCACCATTTTCAATATACAGAGAGTTTTATGTAACACCGAACATTTTCACAACGAGAATTTTTCTTTGAAGTATTACCATATGCATACGTTGCACATTTTTCGATGCTTGGTTTATTGAAAGAATCTAATTTGAAGCTTTAAGCGAGTGTCTTCCACTCCCAGGCTAAGCATGAAGTAAAATTTCGAGTTTAGAAAAGCCTGAAAATTTGGTTTGGTCGCGTAGCGCGAAGCGCGGAGCGGCTAAACCAAATTTTCAGGCTTTTCTAAACTCGAAATTTTACTTCATGCGCCACCGGTACAAAACACTGACATATTACTTAGTTTAAAACACACCGCGAAACTTTACATTGAATCAGTGTTTTGTACCGGTGGCGCATAAGTAAAATATCGAGTTTAGAAAAGCCTGAAAATTTGGTTTGGCCGCTCCGCGCTTCGCGCTACGCGACCAAACCAAATTTTCAGGCTTTTCTATACTCGAAATTTTACTTCATGCTTAGCCTGGGAGTGGAAAACACTCGCTTAAAGCTTTAAATTGGATTCTTCTAACAAACCGAGCATCGGAAAATGTGCAACGTATGCATATGAATACTTCAAAGAAAAAATGTCGTTATGAAAATGTTCGGTGTTACATAAAACTCTCTATATATCCAATGTTGACAATACAATGTTGCATAAAAGTCAAATTGTAATGCTTATACAACGTTGTGGTACTTTGCCGCAATATTTTTTAAACGTTATAAAACAATGTTGAATTTTAGTATCATGTTTAACATTTCGGTAATGTATATAAATCAATATTGCACGAAAAACGTTTATAAAATGTTTGTAACGTTGCTAAAATTATGTTGTAATAATATTATTACAATGTTTTATTTTAGTATCATGTTCAATATTCGTGCAATATTTAAAATGTTTCCGTGTTCAGTGGGCACCCACTGAGCATATTCATTTAAGTAATGTTTCAACAATATTAAAACAACGTTTAATGTTGCTACAATGTTCATATAACTTTATTTGTTTGTTTTTTGCTTAGCGGGCATATATGTTTCATATCCTTTATTCAAGTTTTAACATTATTTTGAACTCAGTTCAGATCAGAGATAAATAAACTCGGCATCATTTATTGCTAAAACTAGTCATTAATGTAACCACACGAGTCTGCTAAAACTATATTTAAGAAAAATGCGCGTTTTTTTTTTCATCTCTCCGAGCATTGGAACGTCACGTTAAAGCGAAAGACACGTCGCGCATCGCCGCGCGAATCTCCGAAATTGGATTTCAATCCGTGTCGTCGGTGCAGACTTTCACGGTTTTCGCCGATACGTTTATTTGCCGTGGGTTTTTTTTTGTGCTGATGGTTAAACCCGTGGCGCGACGCACGCGACGACAAAGGAAACGCCCGCGGAGACGGAAAAATCGCGGCGCGATTACACGAACGGCGCGTAATTACCGCGACGGACAAAAAAAAAACGAGACGTAATGTTATGCACGTTACACATACAGCGAGACGAACAAGTTGTTCAATGACAAAGTGGGTGCTGGTTGGTTTTTTTGTTGTTGTTGGTGTGTGTGAAGGCGGCGAGTCGGAGAGGAAAGAGTGAAATGCGATTCCGAGTGCGCGGTCCCAACTTTTCACGGCCGCCGCGCTCATTCACCGGCCGACATGAATCATGGGATCGTTTCTTTTTTTTTGTATACAACTACGTGTTTTGCTAATTAGCCACGCTGATATGCGACACACATGCAGCCTTTTCATATGTCTATAAAGAGAGAAACATACAAAATGTGAGATGGATATAATTGGATATAATGTTTCAGACGTATCGCCCGAACAATTAAAAGCGACATCGCTAGTTTTTTTTACTTTAGTTAAAAAAATTTTACCATAGAAAAGATGAGAACCTTATTTAAGATATCATAGGCGTGGGTAAGAGGAAGGAGTTCCTGCAAATTTACCAAACGCTGCTGTAGTTATCGGGATATGATTTAAATTTATAAATTTATGAAGAGCCGATAAATTTATATCATATCCCGATAACTACAGCAGCGTTTGGTAAATTTGCAGGAATTCCTTACTTTTATAAAACCGATCAATTCAAAGCTTCTAACGAGTGTTACTCCTTGATTAAGCATGAAGTAAAACTTCGAGTTCAAAAAAGCCTAAAAATTTGGATAGCTCGCGTAGCGCCACACGCCACTAATTTGAAGTGAAGTTCAAAATATACATGTATACTTAGAAATGAATTTGTGTTCAACAATTCAACAATTGCTGTATACAAATGTTTAGGTTGCCAGCTATTGACGATGCTACTTAATCTAATAGGTCTTAGATGGCGTTTACGCTTTCGAACATATGTATGCTTAGGTTTAATATTATAAATGTTTATTTCGTGTAACCAAATCTTCCAAAATTCAAACACCTGCAATTTGATTTCGATTTTTTTTCCTTTAATTACACCTACTTAGCTTATCACCCCTCCACAGGTCTCTAGAAGGGCGACGGACTCCTCGTTAACGGTGATTGTCACCGGTCTGGTATTGCCCCTCGCCTCCCCTACACTGACCACCATCCAATCCGCTGTCGGCAACTCCGGGTTGCTCATACGGATGAATTCTTCGATCGTCGGCGGGTCAGCAGGCTCAGTCGGGACCCAGGTCCTGCACCGAGGTCTGTTCGGGATCTTGTCTCTGGTAACAGCCTCGATAGCAGCACCCGGCCAGACCTCACCTACCTTCCCTATGGCCAGCCTGAACAGGTCAGCAGACCTCTGATCTGCACAGGCCACCCTGGTGCCAACCTGCGTCTCGACACTTGGGAGCCGTTCCTGGATTTGCAGACAGAACCTCCTTATAGACTTTAAGGAGGGCCATCTCTGCCAGCTGCCAGTTCGCCGGCGAGATTGAACCCTCCCTGTGGCTCCTATTTATTACCGCAAATATAGTGTGCTCCTTGAGGATGTCACTATAGGTGCGGCCTGGTGTAATTTTCGGAGAGGGCCCGGTCCTCCTTACCTTTTTAGGACACGGTGGGGTCTCCCCCTGCGATCGCTGCCTCTTGGGCGTTGCGGTCGCAGCGGGTTTCTCCCCGTGTTCCCTAATTATTTTCCTAGCCCATTCCAGAGACTTTTTATCCTAGTCGGAAAGCTCGGTCTCTGGAACGGACTCGAATTTCAGGCGGATTCGGTGAGCCGCTCTTCTGTTTCTGAATGCCCTTGCAGAGGGTTTCAAGTCTTCATTGTATGCCTGTCGCTTCTGGCCAGCCTTAGCCGTAGCCTTCCCCGACTTTTTGGAGTCCTTCTCGGACTTGTGTTTGCCTTGAAGGCCTGACAGTTGCCCCCTCCAGATCCGATGGGGCAGCCCGCTAACGCGGGGTGGGATTTTTGAGTACCCACCTGGAGACTAGTTTCTACGTTTTGCTTGTCCATTTTTGAGTGTATAGAAGAAGATGAAGAAGATTGATAGTTCAAAGATTACAAGCTGGGTTTGGATCCCCCTTTGAGTCCCGATCAGTTCGGTGAACTGAAGGGGATCCAGAAATTATTAAAGAGTTTGCCAAGAGTGGCTGTATAGAGGTGAAGCGATTCTACAAAGGAGACTGTGACAGCAAGGAGGTTGTATCAGCCTCGGAACGTTTAGCGATAAGGTCTCACCTCACAGCAGCACAGGGGTCCGGGTCTCCATAGAGAAGGCCCGTATCTCCGCGCTCCGCTCATTGGCCTTCAACCTTTCCTTGCCGCCACACCACGTCAAGGTACGTTCCTAGCGTGAACAATCTTTTCGACTCCCAAACCACTGCAGCGTCCTACAGGCAGAAGTCATGGCTATGTGGCAGTGGACTGGATAGGTAAAACCGACCTTCAGGTAAACCATATCAGGTTCGTCACCGATAGCCAGGCCGCCATTAGGACATTAAATAGTCCCTACTGCACCTCCAAGGTGGTCAGAGACTGCAGAAAAGAGCTTAACAAGCTCGCTAACAGCTGTGATGTGGGGCTCATCTGGGTACCAGGTCACAGTGATATCAAGGGAAACTCAATTGCCGACGGCCTCGCAAGGAAGGGGGCAAGGATGAGAGACCTATCTACTGAACTTTCCGCCGACATTCCTCTTGGGGAATGCAAGAGACTATTAAGGGACCAAATGACATTATGGGTTAACCTTAGGTGAAAGGAAGAAGACACGTGTCACATAACAAGGCAGCTATGGCCTATGTGTGACACTATAAACAGTAAAAGATTAATTGCACTTAGCAGAATCGACATAAGGAAGGCAGTAGGCATCATCACGGGTCACTGTTCTCTGGGTGGACACGCACAAAAGATGGGTCTCAAATACAATCACTACTGCAGAGAATGCCTAGATGAGGAGGAGGAAGAAACAGTACTCCACTATCTAGGTCAATGCCCTGCTCTTGAGGGGAAACGAATCAAGTACCTCGGTCTGCACCACGCAAGTGAACTGGCGGAGCTCTCACCTATAAAGGTGGGAGATCTGATCGGATTCATTAGGTGCTCAAATTGGGTTGTATAGGGGAAGGATCTCTCATGGTATCACAACGGGCCCTAAGGGCCTAAGTGAACAGTCTCGGCTGTTGCCATATAAACCTAAACCTAAACCTAACCTACACCTACTTACATTTCTCAAAAAAATAACTAAAATTTTGATAAGCGCAAGATTTGGTTAGACGAAATAATATTTGTAAAACATATTTAACTTATCGGAAACAGATTTTACTTTTATCTGATGCATATTTACTAATTAAACGTACCCCAAGCAATAATTGAAAATTTCCTGGAAACATTATGCATTTCAAGAAAGTTTGAAATAGTTGCGATAAATAGAGAGAAAACATGAACAATGGGTATCGGGTCGATATTCAATTGGGGATTCCCCGGCGAACAAGTCAACATTTTCTTTACCTGCATAATAATCCGCGCATCGTCTTCACACGACATACTCTAATTTATTTTTTAAACGCGCGACGCGATACGGGTCAAGTCGATTAGATCCCGCTGTTTGCATACGAACGACAATGAAAGGTGCACATCGTTCGGTCGATTTTGATTACATACAATTTTATAATTTACAAAGAGAAATATAATATAGGCGCAGACTAGGCATAAATTTATCCCCCCCCCCCTCCCAAATGGTCAGTCGACAATTAAAAAATATTTATTTTTTTGTTAAGTTTAAAATTTTGAATAGCACCTAGTTTATAACACATGGTGGCGACCAATTTGAAGTGTTAAGTTTCCCTGACATTTCTCTGACTCGTCCCTGATTCCTGAACTTTCCTGACCTATTAAAATAATGTCATATAACCAAACTAAATAATGTATATTTTGAATTTTACTTTAAATAAAACAGTGATTATAGGCAACCCAATAACTATAACGTATATTAGATTACCTATAATCGTTGTTGTATGTGTGTGTTTTTTGAACTTCACTGTAAATCAGTGTTTTGTGCGCGTGGCGCATGAAGTAAAATTTCGAGTTGAGAAAAGCCCGAATTTGGATTTGGACGCTGAGCGTCCAAATCCAAATTCTCAAGGCTTTTCTCAACTCGAAATTTTACTTCATGCTCAGTTTGGGATTGGAAAGCACTCATTAAAATTATATTAGGGACTTGAATTGACCGTCAGATTGAAACTTTTTGTTTAGTGATAAAACCCTGGTTAAAAAAAAACCGTATTTTTCATTTTAATTAAAACAAACAGTTAAAAAACTGTTTGTTTTAATTAAAATGAAAAATATGTTTTTTTTTTACAAAACGTGTTTTTATCATTAAAGCAGCAGTTAAAACATTAATAATTAAAAACATTTTCGAAACGTGTTTAAAATATGTTTAAAACACGTTTAAAACAGAACATACGGGGCATTTTTTTTGAGTATACATATCCCGATTATTACAGCGTTTTTTAAATTTGCGGGAATTCATTGTTTCAAAGCGGTTAATTTGATTCTTTTAACGAGTGTTTCCACTCCCAGACTAAGTATGAAGTAAAATTTCGAGTTTAGAAAAGCCTAAGAATTTGGATTGGCCGCGTAGCGAAGCGGAGCGGCCAATCCAAATTAGGCTTTTCTAAACTCGAAATTTTACTTCATGCGCCACGCTTAAAAACACTGATTTACAGTGAAGTTCAAAAAACACACACATACAACAACGATTATAGGCAATCTAATATACGTTATTGTTATTGGGTTGCCTATAATCACTGCTTTGAACAATTTGTTCAGCGCAGAATTTGACTCACGTTTTATGCACATCTACATATTATATTGCTAAAGCCGTATATTTTAAACTTTACGATATTTCAATGTTTTATACGTGTGGCGCATGAAGTAAAATTTCGAGTTTAGAAAAGCCTAATTTGGATTGGCCGCTCCGCTTCGCTACGCGGCCAATCCAAATTTTCAGGCTTTTCTAAACTCGAAATTTTACTTCATGCTTACTCTGGGAGTGGAAAACCCTCGTTTAAAGATTCACAATGACATCTCTTAAAAGAACAACGAATGTCGTCAAATTTACAGTGTATGCATATGTATACCTGAAAGAAAAATTTCCAGTATTTAAAAATCACATTTCTGCACACACAGTTGTGATATTTTATTGTAATAAAATGTTGTGTTTAATAATGTAAATTGAAATATCTTCAACAATTTAGCTAACATCTAAAAATGTTAGCAAAAAATCTTAATGAAGTAGTATAAAATATAATTTAGCAAATTTACGATAATAAAATAACAAAAACTCTAATTATTAATGATTTCGATAGCTAACGCCATCTAATGCTTCATAGTGGCATCGTCAGTGACACGAATGCACAAAGTGCATATACAGGTCACTGTTTCGTCCACGAGCGAGCAGAACTCTTTTTGTGAAACCAGAAAACAAATATCAAAATTGAATTTGTGTTCAGTATTCCGGCACCAGGTACCCACAGACGCGTTTCGGACTTCAAGGTCGTCTTCAGTGTGGTCACGACCCAGTGCAGAGGAATATTTTGATATTTGTTTTCTGGTTTCACAAACAGAGTTCTGCTCGCTCGTGGACGAAACAGTGACCTGTATATGCACTTTGTGAATTCGTGTCACTGACGATGCCACTATGAAGCATTAGATGGCGCTAGCTATCGAAATCATTAATAGTTTTCACATATTGGCTTGAAATAGTCAGAAATGTTCAGTATTCCTCAGCACTGGGTCGGGACCACACTGAAGAGGACCTTGAAGTCCGAAACGCGTCTGTGGGTACCTGGTGCCGGAATACTGAACACAAATTCAATTTTAAAAACTCTAATTGTTAAATGGTTTTATAGAGGTCATCACATGAATGTAATCGCAAATAATTTAGTTGTTTTGGCATACGATGTGACAGTAAACACCAATTAGGTCTTCCATGTTATACATTTGTTTTAGGAAGGCCTCAAAGTAATAAAGGTGAAATGCGGAAAATTATGGTTCGCAATATTATAACAGAAAATGATACTTTTTTAACAAGAGCCTTTGCAGAAAATCCATAAATTAATACCGGAAAATCTTTCGATACAAGTAGTCGTTTTAGCTCTTTTTTTGGCGGGATTCTAAACACCCAAAAGTATTTGGAACTGCTTGAGAGCCAAGCGATACCAGCAATACAAGGCTTACAGAATATTGATATGGCTTAAATCTGGTATCAGCACGGCGGATGTCCTGCTCACAATGCAGCTAAGGAATATTTAAATCAAATATTTCCTCGTCAAATTAAAAATTCTTGAAGCCAATCAAAATATCACTCCTGTGACGTTAATAGACATGCGAGAAGAATGTTATGATCGTCGGGATATTGTTTGGTTCAACAAGGAGATCTTTTTGAACATTTAATAACATTGTAGCTTTTTATTATTCGTTAAGTTCGCAGAATAATTACAGGATATTTTAATATTTCAAATTATACTTAAATTCTAACAAACACAGAATTTAAGTATAATTTGAAATATTGAAATATCGTGTAAATATTTTTCATTTTGATTCAATATTTTATTACAAATTAGAAATTACTAATTATTTCCCATTGTTTAGGACATTAAAATATTTAACCCAGCTATACAAAAAACGAGCGTGGTAACTAAGCAAAAAGTAATGCATTCAAATGCCCATATTCAAAATTTAAGGGGACAACACATTACATTTCTCATATTCAAAATTTCAGACAACGTGTATGTCGACTGAGCCGATAAACGTTATAAATAACATTGAGTGTCGAAACTTTTGAAATTGTCGATGATGTAAAACTTGTTGAAAATATAGAAAAGTGATGATATGACAAAAAAATTCATATAAGAATTTTGTTAGTCAATGTAGAACATTTTCAAAAATTATAAATCAATATTATTTTTGGAAATGTTTTAGATTGACCAACAAAATTCTTGTATGAATTTTGAAACGAACACATATGGCTTACATGCCATTTATTCATACTTGTTAAAATTAAAATAAACAACATTTGAAAATTTGGAAATCAACGTTAGCTTTTCAATAACAAACAATTATTTATTTACAAAAATTTTACATGTCGATATCTGACAATTTTTAATTTTATCTAAAAATAGTCCAATTATAGGTAAGTATTTTTTTATGTTTAGGTATAATGTTTTTTCTTTTTCTCGTCTTAATTATGTTATCTCTTTACAAAATATCATTGTATTTATTTATTTTAGTTTTAACTTGCCCTGAAGAAGCTGACAAAAGTTCAGCGAAATATTAGCTAAATAAAAATAAAGTTCTGGCTAGAAAAATACAACTATAATTTTTGAATTCTGCCGCTTTTCCCCAAAAAGTTTAAAGAAATTCTAAAAATGTTGGTTTTTGTGAAATTCAAAAAATTAATCCTATAGTGATTATTTTAATCAATTATAAAAATCTTGTTGCTTTAAATGAATTTTCTAGAATGTTTGCTAATTTTTAGAAATTTAAGGTTTTTTTTTGTAAAATCATAAAATCTCCTAGATTTTAAATAAATAAATAAACCTTTATTTACTGATGTACCATTTTACAGAATATAAAAATATTTTACACAATAACAATTCAATACAAAAGATAGAAACAAAAACATTAATGACAACAGAGTAATCTTTTAACAATTCTCATAAACTCTCAAAGTCAGGATAAATTAACAAAGAATTAGCTGTACGCATAAGACAAGTAGTCGGAGTGTGGAAACCATAATTCGTGTTATGGAACGGTATGCGAAACAGTGGCGGGTTCCGACATAAGCGATTATCAAATTTTATAGAAAAACACATGCGAGAAAGAAAAACCGGGCATTGGATGTCCGATAGTTTGTAAAGTAATGACATATCAGCAAAGTACCGCCTGCAACATAGTTGTTCAATATTAAAACCAACGCTAACATTTACATTATAACATCTCGATATCTTTTAAAATAAACGAAAATTCTAGAATACGCTTTATGTGTATGGAGTCCGTATCAAAAGATTTATATCAAGCGTATTGAAGATGTTCAAAGCAAATTTATTAAATATCTAGCTTTTAAATATTTAATTAATTTGCTTTGAACATCTTCAATACGCTTGATATAAATCTTTTGATACGGACTCCATACACATGAAGCGTATTCTTGAATTTTCGTTTATTTTAAAAACGTTCACACTTCTCGTCAGTTTTAATTAATTTTTAAAATCTTGACAGTATTCGTCAACTACCTACATTTTCTTTAAATTTTTAAGATTTCAGTTAATTTTTAAATTCTGCACGTTTTTCTTTAAAAAAAATTAATGGTTTTCCTTAATTTCCCAAATTACTCTTATTTTTAAAAATATTAATACATTTTGTGAATTTCCACACTTTTCATAGATTTTAGTCAATTTTTAAAATTTTTTTTCTTAGTTTTTGTGAATTCCTGTGTTCTTGGCTAATTTTTAAAATCTTGACGGTTTTCTTAAAATTTTTAGATGATAATTTTCACATCGATTTTTAAAGTGTTGACACTCTTCGTAAATATACAAAATTATTATTATAAAATTATTTTATATAAATTGTTGATTTTAATATTTTATTCAATCAAAATAAAATTATACTTTTTTTTCATTTTTAACAAATTTCATATTTTTTCCTAACATTCATTATTTCACGACTTTTCTCAATATTTTATATATATTTTTTTTATAAACCAGAATAAAACAAAATAAGCAATTGACAAATGTCGAACGAGTGTCTTCCACTCCCAGACTAAGCATGAAGTAAAATTTCGAGTTGAGAAAAGCCCCAAGAATTTGGATTTGGACGCGCAGCGTCCAAATCCAAATTCGGGCTTTTCTCAACTCGAAATTTTACTTCATGCGCTACGGGTATAAAAAAACTTATTTACTTTAAGGTTCAAAATATACTGCCTAGATATAATGACATCAATACTGATTGAGATACAGTGAAAAATTGCAAAAATCACTATTTTGTTAATTCTTCATTAATTGTAAGTGCACATTCTTAATATTTAAATCATTGTATTTTTTTTTTATTTATTAAATTAATGGCACATCACCTTTTTACAGAATAAAAGCGTTGCTAGAGACATTTAAATGGGAATGTCTCGGCTATCCAGCTTTTAGCCTTGATCTGGCACCTTCCGACTTTCACCTCTTTATAAAACTTAAAGAATTTGTAGGTGGAAAACGGATGCAAACAGATGATAACGTCGAAGCCATGGTCAACGGTTGGCTAAATGGACTGGCGGTCGACATCTACGACGAGGGGATGGTCAAACTCATCTCCCGTTTGGAAAAAAGCCTCAAACGGAACGGGGATTACGTCGAAAAATAGCTTAAGGATGTTGGTTATTGTAGAAATAAATATTTTGGAAGGAACGTTGGTTGTATTTACTTTAAACCAAAACGGTTCTTACTTTTAAAATTACCCTCGTAGTATTATAAATACATAAGCATTTTTAGTTTTATTTTTTGCCGTCTGACACGCACAGAACATAGTGTAAAAGTACTTAATTGAAATTATATTATAATTCACTATTAAAATGGGGGTTTCAGTTCTTACACCGTATTTGTTAAATATTAATTAAATCATTGTTTAATTGCGGCTAATTGCATTCGTAGTCTTTCAGAAACAGTCTAGTCCTAGTGGCGCCTGAGAAAAAAAAAAGAATACCGGCTCGGCAGAAGTTTGCTAAATTTAAAAACGTGCTTTAGTGGCAGTGAATTTGTCTGCAGAGCGTAGCGTCGCGTCGCCGCTTACTACACACATTAGCGGCGGCACGGATCTGCGCGACGCGACCTTAATTGTAATCCACTTATCTTTCAGAAGCCGCCGGCGGCACGCACGCAACTCATTCCGCTCCCCTCTCCCCACGGTTTCAACGCATTTCAATTTTTCGATCGGTCCACCGCACCGCACCGAGCGCACGCATCCGGCTCATAAATCGCGGATAATAAAAACGCGTCGCGTCATTCCCACCCTCTCCCACGTATTTTTTATGTATACTTTTTCGGGCGCACGCACGTACAAAAACACGCGATTCAAAACAGAGTACCGGCTAAATTGCGCTTTCTTTATTCTGGTTAAAGAATCTTCGGCGGAGGAGTAATTAAGCGAGCGCGTGCGGGGGAATTAGCGAGCGCGATTTATTTTTATTATCGCTCGCCGACGGCCGACGGGGGATAAGTGAAGTCGCGCACACAAATTGCCCGCCGATTTATTACATGCACATTCCGGAACTGTGCCGCCGCTAGTCGACTTGGCCTCACTCCAGACGACGGCGACACTCCCAGCCGCTGAATGCTGATTATACACTCTGGCCGCTACAAGGAACTTGACTGATAGCCAGTTTTCCCTCTTTTTATGCTGATCACACTCGGAAAACAAAAAAAAAACTTGTCTTTATTTTTATGGTGATCACACTTGTCTCTACTAGAATAAGCAGAGTATAGAGATATCCGTGAAAATGTACGGAAATCATTCAAAATGTTTATTTCCGTTAATAGATTCTAAATAACATATTTCTGATTTTTAACTTTTTTATTTATTTCCACTACAATTGTTTCGCTACGCTGTAGCTTCTTCAGGTGAAAAATGTTAATGATTTATTGATCTATTAAAGTTATCATGGATTATCAAAAATTAAGTGCCTCAGTAATCAATGAAATGTTTATTTACCAAATTTTATTAACATTCTAACCTTTAGAAAAACTGTTAATATTTAAATAATTAACACTGATTACTTTTTTGTATTCACTTTTTATTTTGTACTGTGACTAGTTTCGACTCAGCAGCGAGTCATTCTCAAACTAACGACTTAAAACTAACATTGCAAACTGTTAATAAATCATAAATCTTACTGTTTTTACATTTTTGTAAAGGAAAGTAAATACTTACATTTAATAACAAACGGTCAACCGTTATCCTATCGTCGAATAGATTAGCTAATCTAACTGCTATTTCAAGTGAATCAAAGTATACTGACTAATAGGAAATAATATCCGACCGATTCGTTTCCTATTTATGAACGTCAGTAATATTACATTAGACATTAGTGCCCGCAGAATCTTTTACAGGGGGTAGGCAAAATATAATAATAATAATAATAATAATAATAATAATAATAGACTGTTTTGTGTTAAAGGCGTTCACTTTGTGGAGGGATTGTTAAAAAAAAAGTTTTTTTCATTTTAATTAAAACAAACAGATTTTCAATCCATATTTCGTAAATTTTTGGGTTCGCAAATTTTTAAGAAATTTATTTGACAACAAATATGAGGCATTTCTTCAAAACGTTTATTAATCGTTAACGATTAATAAAACGTCTAAATTAGTTAACGATGCTGAAAAATTTATGATACATTTTAAATACATTTGGAAATTCATAATAAATTTCGATAACTTCTTTTAAATTCACACTTATATGAACATTTTTAAGATTAACGAAAATCTTGAAAATTCTCGATGTTAAGGATTTACGAAAATCTTAAAAAGTTCATGATAGGCGTCTAGATTTTTAAAATTATCGAAAATCTTTGGATTTCACGGAAACCTTCAGAATGTTGAAAATTAGCGGAAATCTTAGAAATTTACAAAAAGCATTTAGATTTTTAAAATTGACTAAATAGTTGAAAACTCACGAAAAATTAGATTTTAAAAATTAACCAAAATTACGGAAATTCATGAAAATTAACAAAAGTTTAGAAAATTCACGAAAATTGCTAACGTTTTAAAATCTGAATTTTGAAAATTAGCAGAAATCTTATAAATTTACGAAAAGCATTTAGATTTTTAAAATTGACTAAAACGTTGAAAATTCAGGAAAAAATAGATTTTAAAAATTAACTAACATCGCGGAAATTCATGAAAATTAACAAAAGTTTAGGAAAATCACGAAAATTGCTAACGTTTTAAAATCTGACAAAAAACTCGAAAATTCATGAATGCCATCAACATTTTAAAAATGTACGAAAAAAGTTTAGGAAATTCACGAAAATCGCTAACGTTCTAAAACCTGACAAAAAACTTGAAAATTCATAAATAGCATCAACATTTTATAAATCTCCGATTTATAAGTCGCAATCCTTAGCGTTTTGAAGAAATGCCTCATATTTTTTGTCAAATAAATTTCTTAAAAATTTGTGAATTCGTGAATTTCACGAAAATGGTCAAAATATTTAAAAGTAAGGAAAATCTTGGAATTTTATGAAACGCGTCAAAATATCAAAAGTTAACGAAAAACTCGCAAAAACTGGAAAATTGACGAAATGTATTTTCCATAACTTTCATAAAGTTTGAAAAAATCGTGAAGTGCAATACTTTCAAATGTCAAAAAAATTTCTTCAAATTATCGTCAAATTTTCATTTTTCTTTCATTTTAGATTATATAAACATTTAAAAAAACTGTGAACTACAGTAATTTGATAATTTTCGAAAAATTACAATATATCTGTAATTTCTTTAAATGTTGGTGAAGTTTGAATCTTTCTTTCAATTCACATAATTTTTACAATGCAGTCAATGTATTCAAAAAATTCGTGAAGTTCAGTAATTTAATAAATTTCGTAGAATTTCAATAAATCTGTACTTTGGTAAAATATCGCCAAATTAAAAAAATCATACAGTAATTTGATAATTTTCAAATTTTATTAAATTTTTGGAAGACTTTTGTAAATCACAATGTTTGTGATAATTCATCAAGCTAGAAAATAATTATATTTTCCTTTATCTTTTCAACTGAAAAGAATTAAGAAGTTATGAAATTGTACGACTGATCAAAATTGATGAAAACGTAATAAATTGGCAAAAGTAAGTAACTGCATTTTTAAGGTTACATGAATTTAGTTTCTATCAGCGTGTAAACGAACTACTGTACAGGCTCTCTACCACATAAGGGGCAGCGTTTAAATAAACAATACCTGCATTTGAAATTACCTTTAGTAGATAGCTCACAAATAATTATTAAAAATAATTAATAATAATAGGCCACATGTTTGTGGTATCTGGTATACGCGCACATTGCGTATTTTAAGAGAGATTCCACATAGACTGGTAGTTTTTAAACGATTTGGATATCGAATTACACCATCCCGAGAAAAGTGGGCCAGATTGTGAAGAATTATGTCTATGTTATCGTTTTCATAAGTACTCATTGCTGACTAAATTCCGAATATTTTCTAAACGTGTTAATGAAATTCAATATTTTTCCTTATTAGGTTCACACTTCACTTTATCTCCACCATTATTGAAATGTTTAGATAAGAGCGGCGAGGGTGGATGATTTTTAAACATAAAAATAGTTTGCTGTTTAGTCTATGGTGAAACTTATTCCATGAAACATCTACATTTTGTAACATGGCGCGATACGTTTATTCAAACATTGAATTGGCAGACATGTTTCTTATTTACGGTGAAACTCGGCGTAATTCCGCGGAAGCTGTAAGAATTTATCAAAAGCGATCTCCTGAACGACACTTACCACCGCCAAACCGATTTAGAAATTTATTACAAAGAGCACGCGACACTGGAAGTTTGCAGCCCGTCGCCGTCGCCGGAGCCGCCGGAGGTGGTGACCGTCCAATGCGATATTTTCGAGCGGAAGATGAAATTTTGAATCTGTTGGAAGCGGATCCTGGTTTAAGTACCCGTATTATCGCCGCTCAGCTAAATGTATCGCACACATTTGTCAGCAGTGTTATACGAGACAATAATTTTTATCCGTATCACTACCAGCGTGTACAACATCTTCAACCCCATGATTTTCCCAAAAGAATTGCATTTTGTCAATGGATTTTTGCACAAAATGTTCAAAATCCTAACTTTACCAAAGACATTTTAGTGACCGACGAATCGTGCTTTACGCGTAATGGAAGTTTTAATTTCCATAATATGCATGTTTATGCAATAGAAAATCCTCGTGTTACGCGTAGAACTCATTTCCAGCATCGCTTCTCCCTTAATATCTGGGAAGGTATTTTAAATGATCAATTAATTGGGCCATTTATGTTCCCATTTAATTTGAATGGAGAACGATATTTACGATTTTTGCAAGATGACCTTTTAGATCTTCTAAAAAATGTACCCTTAGCGGTTCTTAGAAGAATGTGGTATTTGCAAGATGGTGCGCCAGCTCACTATGAAAGGCGCGTTAGAAGATATTTGGATGATGAGTTTCCAGGACGTTGGGTTGGTCGTGGAGGCCATGTACCATGGCCTCCAAGAAGTCCGGATTTAAACCCCTTAGATTTTTTCTTTGGGGATACTTTAAAAGTGAAGTCTACACTACGGAAATTGACAATGCTGAAATGCTGATAAAACGAGTAAACGCCGCGGCTAATACCATTCGTGAAAAACCTCGTGAAATGTTTGCTACTGTTCGTGCAAATTGGATACGTAGAGCCCAAATGTGCATTGAGTACGGCGGACGTCAATTTGAACACGTATTGTGATTTTTTTTATACGTGACCCAGTTTCATCTAGTAATTCTAGACAGTGTGTGTGTGTAGTGCGTGCTAAGTGATTTATACGTCTCGCAGTAGTAACAGTAAATAAACAATACCACAAATGAGTGACCTAGTTTCATCTAGTCATTCGAGACAGCGTGCGTGTTTAGTGTGTGCGAAGTGATTTATGCGCCTCGCAGTAGTAACAGTAAATAAAAAATACAACAACTTACGCATCCACGAAAAATATCATGAACACAGGTAATCAGAAGTTCTCAAAAAGTAAAAAATGCATGAAAAATTAAGAAAAATCCAATATTTTTTTCCGATTTTATTTTTGCTGCAATTGGTGTCAAAATATTTTGTGTATACGCCCTTAAGAGGATGTACATTAGTTCATCTGTATATATATTTTTATATATTTATATATTTTTTTTGTATATTGTTTACTTATACTCTTTCTTTTGTGTATATTATTGTAATAGGTGATTATCCGTCAATAAACTAAACTAAACTAAACAAATGTTCTTGAACATTTATTGATTCATTTAATTATTCAATTAACGAACAAATTTAATTTCAGATTATATAGATAGAAAAATTGTTCTAATTTTAATGAAAACATTAAATAATAAACTTAAATAATCGTTTGTTGCTTTTCTATAAATTTATTAATATTTCTTAGTTATAACGATTTTTATTAAATTGAGTGTTTTGTGAATTGTCAGTGATTAATATAATTTTGTTTGTAAATCATCAATAATTTCAATTAATTTATTAGATTTGTTAACTTTTCACGTTATTTCTGAAAATTAGATTTTAATAATTTTTGTACAAAATTTCAAACACATAAATAATGCAAAAGCATTTGTTTATGTTCTAAATTTAACCTAAAAAATATTATCAACTCTAGTTATTTAATGTCATACATTTGACTGCAAAATTAATATCTGGTTAATCGTCTAACGAGGGTTTCCACTCCCAGATTAAGCATGAAGTAAAATTTCGAGTTTAGAAAAGCCTGAAAATTTGGATTTGCTGGGGCGCGCGAGCGAAGCGAGTCGCGCCCCAGCAAATCCAAATTTTCAGGCTTTTCTAAACTCGAAATTTTACTTCATGCGCCACGCGTATAAATCACTAACTTCAAGTGAAATCTTCAACTACTTGGTTAGAGTGAATAATATAATTTTGTTTGTTAATCATCAATAATTATTATTAATTTATTAGATTTGTTAACTTTTCACGTTATTTCTGAAAATTAGATTTTAATAATTTTTGTACAAAATTTCAAACACATAAATAATGCAAAAACATTTGTTTATGTTCTAAATTTAACCTAAAAAATATCATCAACTCTATTTATTTAATGTCATAATTTTGACAATAAAGAAAACTGCAAAATAAATATCTGATTAATCGTCAAACGAGGGTTTCCACTCCCAAATTAAGCATGAAGTAAAATTTCGAGTTTAGAAAAGCCTGAAAATTTGGATTTGCTGGGGCGCGCGAGCGAAGCGAGTCGCGCCCCAGCAAATCCAAATTTTCAGGCTTTTCTAAACTCGAAATTTTACTTCATGCACCACGCGTATAAATCACTAACTTCAAGTGAAATCTTCAACTACTTGGTTAGAGTGAATAATAATATAATTTTGTTTGTAAATCATCAATAATTATTATTAATTTATTAGATTTGTTAACTTTTCACGTTATTTCTGAAAATTAGATTTTGATAATTTTTGTCCAAAATTTCAAACACATAAATAATGCAAACACATTTGTTTATGTTCTAAATTTAACCTAAAAAATATCACCAACTCTATTTATTTAATGTCATAATTTTGACAATAAAGAAAACTGCAAAATAAATATCTGATTAATCGTCAAACGAGGGTTTCCACTCCCAGATTAAGCATGAAGTAAAATTTCGAGTTTAGAAAAGCCTGAAAATTTGGATTTGCTGGGGCGCGCGAGCGAAGCGAGTCGCGCCCCAGCAAATCCAAATTTTCAGGCTTTTCTAAACTCGAAATTTTACTTCATGCGCCACCCGTGTAAATCACAAACTTCAAGTAAAATTTTGAACTACTTGGTAAGAGTGAAATAAATTCAGTATGTCACTTATCAGTTGTTCAAATTACAGGAAAAGTGCTATGCTGTGATGAACAACACATGACCATTTTTTAAAAAGTTTTTTAATATAATTTAATGTGTCAAATTCGTGCTCCGAACAGAACTAACAATTTGTCAATTCTTTTATCGTATTATTTGCATATTTATTATTAGTTTTAATTAAAAAATTCCCTTGCTTTTTGCTAAAAAGGCCGAATTTCCCTGACTTTTCCTGATGAATAAAATCCTCTGACTTTGCCGCTTTTCCAAGTTGGTCGCCACTCTGTAAATACATTTTTAAAACAGTTTTTTTATTAGTAAATTTAACCCCCCCAATCCAAAAATGGATCCTTGGTTTGCACGTGCATGCGGTTTATTCGTATCGTATTGTAATAAAAGTGTAAGGGCGTTCTTAAATGGACGTTTTGAACGCGAGGCGGAACGGGAGCGGGCGCAAGCGTTTGCGTTTTAGTACATGGGTTTATATGAGAGTTCCTAGACGGACGAGTGCGAGGCGGAAAAAACGCCAGCACCCGTCCGTCTAGGAACTCTTATATAAACCCATGTGTTAAAACACAAACGCTTGCGCCCGCTCCCGTTTCGCCTCGCGTTCAAAACGTCCATATAAGAGCCCCTTAAATGTACAGGATGAGAAATCAAGACTACAATTATGTAAAAACAATATAATTTCCGTGGTATAATTAGACGACGAAAAAACGTAACAGCGTGGAAATCGATAAACACCTGAAAATTTCATACGTGACTGCACCATAGCACATCCAAAGCCGTGAGCCGACAAACGGATGTGGATGTGTGTTCCGATTAGGATTCGCGCTCGCATCGCGCTCGTTTATTAGAATGCGCGATCCATTTGTTGCGGCGTCACCGATCGCAAATAAGGCGGCACGGATTATTTTATTATTATTCCGTAGTGCGCGCGAGGAATGATTTATCGGAGCCGTCGCGTGAAATTCATCTTTTGTGTGAGGCAGAGGAGACGACTTTCGGTTTGGAAACGAAGGCGTGGCATTGATTTAAGGCCAGCGTTTCGACGGCACGGCGGACCTTCTTCGAAATACCCGCGATGCCCGAGGAGGCCGCGAGCCATTTATATTGAGGCACTTAATCGGCACCTCTTAATCTAATTTTACCTTCGTGTATCTCACGCTTTCTCTCTCTCCTTCTCGCTCCCGCGCCGCGCCGACAAAGCGTGCGTTAAGTGTGTGAGTGGGTGAGCGAGCCGGCAGCCTAGCAGGCAGTCAGGCGGCAGGCGATGTAAAATCGTGCGCCGTGCGGTGCCGTTTCGGCGACGCGACACTGGGTTTTGTTTACTTTATTACGTCGACCACCGTGACCGACCGCGCTCGGTCGGGACCATTGTGTGTCGCCTCGAGCCTCGAGATCGCAGACGGGAAACACGAGCAAAAAAGCGGCGAGGACGCCGAAAAAATCACCGTCGCTCGAAAAATAATCCATCACGAGAAACCGCATATCGAAAACAACATCCACACACGAAAATACTCATTAGCTGAAATTGGTCTCGCAAAAAAGAGCGAAACTCGTTTATATATCCTACACACAGTGGCGTATATAGGCAGGGGGGGATTAGGGGGTTATAACCCCCCTGAAATTTTAGCAAACTCACATTTAAGACTTAACATCAATTATAATGAGTTAAAATTAAAACCCACCAAAATGAATATTTTTTTAAGTATAAATGAAATTGCCAATTCTTGGTTGCAGAATACTTCTGCAACCAAGAATTGGCAATTTCATTTATACTTATGTTTGAACGGTAACGTGACCGCCAGTCTAAGGTGTCAAATTGTTTAGAGGGAATGGCAAAGCTATACTGATGAGAGATAAATCTCGAAACGCGTCTATAGATGGCCTGAATAATTTGACCCAAATTGTTACATTTGCAGTAGGTTACTGTATGTAACAGCAAACACTTGTTGTATAATTCAATGTCCGTCGGGGTACTAGCCCGGGAAGTAGTTGTTTCAATTAGTGTTTGATATAGTCTTTGTAAGACTAACTTGTTGTAGATTGCGAAAAGAATCGCACTTTTAATGTTTGAATATTTTTTTGTTTACTGGCATAGGTTTACCAAAATGAATATTATTAGACTTCATTAAATTTAAATCTTAGTTGTTTATTTGTTTTTTAAATTTTATTTTATTTATATTAAATTTATTAATTGGTAAGAAGTAGGGATGTTCGATATACAGGGTGTCCCAGACCTCCCGTATCAGCCTTTTATTGAGAAAACAGCTGGTTCTAGAGAGGTGGGACAAAAAAAATTATAACTAAAGCCGTATTAAAGAATGGAATGGTAATATTGCTTTTTTACAAAAAGATTATCATCCCTGAGAGTTTGATTTTCAATATGGCTTTGGTAATATTTTTTTTAACCTAACTCTCTAAGACTAGCCGTTTTCTCAAAAAATGCCTAATACGGGTGGTCTGGGACACCCTGTATATCGATAACTTAAAGTATCGATATTTTTATGAAAAATAATCGATATTTATCTCGATATTTCTTTTTCCGATGTATCGATATTAGCGATATATCGGAAAAAACCATACTAAATATTCTTAGACGTCATCTATTGTTTAGCCGAAAAGAAGAAGTAAACAAAATGGACAAATGGAATGGTAATATTGCTTTTTCGCAAAAAGATTAACATCCTTGAGAGTTTGATTTTCAATATGGCTTTGGAAATATTTTTTTTATCCTAACTCTCTAAGACTAGCCGTTTTCTCAAAAAATGCCTGATACGGGTGGTCTGGGACACCCTGTATATCGATAACTTAAAGTATCGATATTTTTATGAAAAATAGTCGATATTTTTCTCGATATTTCTTTTTCCGATGTATCGATATTAGCGATATATCGGAAAAAACCATACTAAATATTCTTAGACGTCATCTATTGTATAGCCGAAACGAAAAAGTAACCAAAATGCAGGAATTTTTATCTTTTAAGTATATCTACACATCTCAAACCAAATTTATTGAAACTATCAGATTTTTAAAGATTTGATATGCGTTATATTTTGAACTTAACTTAAAATCAGTGATTTATACGCGTGGCGCATGAAGTAAAATTTCGAGTTTAGAAAAGCCTGAAAATTTGGTTTTGCCGGGGCGCGACTCGCTTCGCTCGCGCGCCCCTGCAAAACCAAATTTTCAGGCTTTTCTAAACTCGAAATTTTACTTCATGCTTAACCTGGGAGAGGAAACACTCGTTGGAAGTTTTAAATTGAAGGCTTTTATATATATATAAAAAAAAAGATTTATTACTTGTGGATGTTAGTAAAGCTTAGCTCTTTAAAAATATCTTAAAATCAAATCCCCTCGAATTTTAGTGAATTGTATTGGTTTTTTTTAAATGCAAATTTTAAAAACTGCTTATGGATTTTCATGAAATTTACTATTGATGTTTAAAAAATTTCAAAATTTCTGGTTATATTCAGTTAATTTTGAAATTATATTTATTTTATTAAGCGATTGATTTTTTTGTCATATTTCAAATTTTTATATTTAAAATTAAAGCCGCAATTTGAGCGTATAAACAATTGAGTATAGGGTCTAATCAGAGCTGCGTTCTTTGGCTGTCGTTTGCCATTTATTTCATGAAAATGTTAATTTTTTTAAATAAAGTGGCACTTAATTGTTTGAGTCGGAAATTTTAATTAAATTCAATAAACAGAGCGAAAAAAACAGTGATTTTGACTTAAAATTTAAGAGTTCATTTGAGCGTAACAACAATTGAGCTTTACACAAACAATTGGGCTTTACACAAAAGCGTCAATTTGAACGTCAAGATTTTGAAAATGAACTAAAACCTTAGTTATTCTTGAGTTTCTGAAATTTTCGTTAATTTTAAAAATTCCGACGTTTTTGTGAGCTTTGTAGGTTTTCGATAATTTTAAATATTTTAACACTGAGTTGATTTTTTAAACTATGCCAGTTTGGGTGTATTTCCAGAATTTTCAGGGTTTTAATTGATTTTTAATTTCTTGACGATTTTAATTTAAAGATTTTCATCAAAATATTGATATTTTTTTTTATTTTGGGTTTTACGTCATCTATTTCCGCTGCTATGGCCAATCATGACGCCGGAGATTAGGTCTACAGCTATCCGGGAATTTTGCCGAACCCGGTGGGAGTTCCAACCCACCGGTAGGGATCTTTAACGTGCACGCAACATCCAGGCAGTACACGGGTCCTACATGCATTTAACGTCATATCCGAGAAGACGGAGTGTTTGGCATTTTTATCCTAACCTATATAAATATTGATATTAAAAATGTTAATAATTTTCATGAATTTTCGAGATTTTTGAGCTTCCACATTTTTTAAATTAACAAATATTTAGAAAATTTGCCAAGAATATTGGAAGTTCTTAGCGATTTCCGAACATTTCCTAAAAGTCCATTAATTTTAAAAATGTTGAAGCATTTCATAAAACTCCAAGGATTTCCTAAATGTCTAAGATTTTCGTCAATTTTAAAAATAATGATAGCTTTCATGAAGTTTCGTTAATCTTTAAAAAATCTTGGCAGTTTTCGTGAATTTTTAAGATTTTCGTTAATCTTTTTGATGTTTTGACGCCTTTCATGATTTTTGACATACGAAAATCTGTTAAATAGAAATTTATATTTTCTTAAATTAAAAAAAAAACATATGCGAATTTCAAATTTTAATACTTAAAATTTAAGCCGTAATTTGAGCGTATAAACAATTGAGTTCAGGGTCTAATCAGAGCTGCATTCTTTGGCTGTCGTTTACATTTTGTTTCATGAAAATGTTGTTTTTAAATAAAGTGGCACTTAATTGTTTTAGTCTTGAATTTTAATTAAATTTAATAAAAAGAGCGTAAAACAGTGATTCTGACTCAAAATTTAAGAGTTCATTTAAGCGTAACAACAATTTAGCTTTACACAAAAAGCGTCAAGATTTTAAAAATGAACTAAAAATTTCGTTTTTCTCGAGTTTCTGAAATGTTCCTTAATTTTTAAATTTCTGACACCAAAACTAGCAGAGTTTTAAAAATTAACGAAATATCACGAAAAGTGTTAGAATATTTAAAATTAACGAAAAGTTTAAGAATATTTAAAATTAACGAAAAGTTTAAGAATATTTAAAATTAACGAAAAGTTTAAGAATATTTAAAATTAACGAAAATCCACAAAGTTCACAAAACTTTGTAGGTTTTCGTTAATTTCAATTTCAATTTCAATTTATTTAGTGTTAAAAGCATAGCTGTACACACGTCAAAACATACATGTAATAGTATAAAATCAGGTAATTACAAGACATAGAAGCACAGACATTTTTTACATGATCAGCGCATAATAGTATTTTATATATTTTAAATATTCTAACACTTTTTGTGACATTTCGTTGATTTTTATAACTCTGCCAGTTTTGGTGTATTTCCAGAATTTTAATTGATTTTTAATTTCTTGACGATTTTCATGAAATTTAAAGATTTTCATCAAAATGTTGATATTAAAAGTGTTGATAATTTTCATGAATTTTCGAGCTTCCACATTTTTAAAATTAACAAATATTTAGGAAATTTGCCAAGAATATTAAAAGTTCTTAGCAATTTTCAAACATTCTCTAAAAGTCTATTAATTTTAAAAATGTTGTTTATTGTTTATTTATTTACGGATATCCATTTAAAATAAATACATAATGCTTAGTCTAAAATAAGTTAAAAGTAATAATTAAGTTAAAATATATAAAATCACAAACAATATACACAACAGATTAAAATCAAAATGCTCATCACTATGGTAAAAGTAATAAATAAGGTTAAAATATAAATCACAAACAATATACAAATAAAACAAACAAAACAGATTAAAATGTGAACAAAAATAAAAATATAATTTGTCTCACGGAGCATGGACCTAAGATTCTTTTTGCTTGTGGTAGCAAAGTCTATATTCGCCGAGTTGCAGTGCGCGGCAACTCTAGCCATACCATAGTTTATACCATAATTGGTACTATGAAATGGTACGTTGAAGAAGTCGAAGGAACGCAAACCCCTGCTAGGCACATTGATTTTTAACTGGCCCAGAAGGTAAGGGCAGTCGATCCAACCGTTTATCAAATTAAAGCCTAGCATTACATCCGCGTTCCTCCGTCGCTGCTCCAAGGTATTCATTTCTAGGCTACTTAAAATCTCTTGGTAGGAACCACAAATATGGAACTTATACGCTATAAAGCGTATAAATTTCGTCTGGACCTTTTCAAGTAAATTTATCTCAGACTTGCTATGGGGATTCCATACCATGCAACAGTACTCCAAATGTGGTCTCACAAGGGTCGAATATAATGTCAGTAGAGTATTGATGTTTGTGAACTCCTTGGTATTTCGTTTTATGAAACCCAGCATACGATGAGCTTTAGACGATATATTAGTCATATGCGAGTTGAAATCCCACTGTTGAGTCAATGTAACGCCTTAGTCCCTCACCGACGAGACGCGCAACAACTGAGTGCCATTAAGAAAATAATTCCTCTCAGCAGTTGCCCTCCTCTTAGAAAAGAAAATAGTGTTACATTTCTTCAAATTCAGTGTCATGTCATTAGTTACACACCAAGACTGGAATCTATCCAAATCATCTTGCAATAAATATGCTGAAAGATTAGATATTTCTGTGAAAATTTTTATATCATCAGCAAACAGCAGGCATTCTGCGTGATGGAAGCAGTCGGTAACATCATTTATAAATATGTTGAACAGAAGAGGCCCTAGGTATGACCCCTGAGGAACCCCAGAAGTCACTGTTATGGCTGATGATATAACACTTCCGATTCGTACTGTCTGGGTACTCCCGATCAAATATGAATGGATCCATTTAAGCATCTCCCCACAGATTCCTACAAGCTCAAGTTTCCGAAGCAAGATGGTATGATTAACGGTATCGAAAGCCTTAGAGAAGTCTATAGACGGAGTCATCCTCATATCCCCTCTCCAAAGCAGACACGATATAGCGGCTATACGATAATAAATTGGATGAAGTAGAACAACCGCTTCTAAAGCCATGTTGCTTTTCGGACAGGACCTTAGAGAGGCAAGCTGTGAGGGGTACAGTTTTAATTTCTCAAATATTTTGGGAATATGGGATAGAATTGAAATCGGTCTATAATTTGATGACATTACCATGATACCATGTTGAAGCATTTCATAAAATTCCAAGGATTTCCTAAATATCTAAGATTTTCGTCAATGTCAAAAATATTGATACTTTTCATAGGTTCGTTAATCTTTAATTCAGTTTTCGTGAATTTTTAAGATTTTGGTTAATCTTTTTGATATTTTGACGCCTTTCGTGATTTTTTCCATACGAAAATCTATTAAATAGAAATTTATATTTTTCTTAAATTAAAAACAAAATCATATGCATTCTAATCAATGTTTGTACAACAACAACAAACAATCTTTATTAACAACAAGCAATTACATAACATGTATATTTATATATAAATTTATAAAAAATTGATACTTTGTTGCTAATCGGCTATCGATCCGTGGTCTTTCTGCCAAAATTGTAAATTGTCATGGTAATGTCATTTGGTGCGTCAGTTAGTGTCTTGATGAAATAAATTGATACTTGGTAGTGTTCGGGTTTTTGAATTCAGGATAGATTGCAACGGCTGCTCAGGTTATAATAAATTATGAGCTGGGAAGTGGTTCGAAAGAAAAAAATGATATAAAGAATGATACGCACAAATTAACAAAATAATAAAGAATTTAATATAAATAAATTAAAAGTTCTTAAAGACAATATAAATGAAAACGTCCTCTTACTACAAAATAAAACTTAATAACAAAAATTAAAGGGCTTCGAAAAATAAATAAATAAATCTGAAATTATGGGCGCCACCTAGAGGTATTAGGGTTGCGTGTGAGGCACAGGTGAAATTAGACACCTTATTTCACCTGTGCCTTACACGCAACCCTAACATCTATCCTAAATTCAAAAACCTAAAAAACACTATCATTTATTAGGTTAAGGGGGTTGGTTGCAAAATTTTCGGATAGGTGTTCAAGTCTTTGTTTAAGTCAAGTCAATGTTTGTATTAATGTGATGCTTTTATTTTCCCCAGAAAGATATTCTTAACATTCTCAGGTCAAATTAAGATTAGTTTTAAAAATCGAAACTTGTGACTTCGAGTGTTTGTGCAAACCACAATTTTTAACCAAAAAACTTGTACCATAGCTCGAATTTTTCCACTGGAACGGCCTGTTTTAAGGGGAAAGACACATCACCATTTCAAGATTTATATTTCAAAGTTGCGTTTGTTCTAAGTTTGAATAAAAAAATAATATCAACTCTATTTATTTAGTGTCATAGATTTTACAACGAAGGAAACTGCAAAATAAGTTTCAGATTGATCGTCTAACGAGGGTTTCCACTCCCAGGCTAAGCATGAAGTAAAATTTCGAGTTTAGAAAAGCCTGAAAATTTGGATTTGCCGAGGCGCGCGAGCGAAGCGATTTTCGTTAATTTTAAATATTCTTAAACTTTTCGTTAATTTTAAATATTCTAACACTTTTGGTGATATTTCGTTAATTTTTAAAACTCTGCCAGTCAGAAATTTGAAAATTAACGAACATTTCAGAAACTCGAGAAAAACGAAGTGTTTAGTTCATTTTCAAAATCTTGACGCTTTTTGTGTAAAGCTAAATTGTTGTTACGCTTAAATGAACTCTTAAATTTTAAGTCAGAATCACTGTTTTACGCTCTGTTTATTAAATTTAATTAAAATTCAAGACTAAAACAATTAAGTGCCACTTTATTTAAAAACAACATTTTCATGAAACAAAATGTATACGACAGCCAAAGAATGCAGCTCTGATTAGACCCTGAACTCAATTGTTTATACGCTCAAATTACGGCTTAAAATTTAAGTATTAAAATTTGAAATTTGCATATGTTTTTTTTTTATTTAAGAAAATATAAATTTCTATTTAACAGATTTTCGTATGTCAAAAATCATGAAAGGCGTCAAAATATCAAAAAGATTAACGAAAATCTTAAAAATTCACGAAAACTGCCAAGATTTTTTCAAGATTAGCGAAACTTCATGAAAGCTATCTGTTGATTCGGATTTCTCAATATTTTATATTTTGTGTATTTTCTGCATTATTTTATTTTTTGGGTGTCTCATTACTTTATTTGGCCCCCTTTTTCATAAAAGCAGAAAGGGGCGCTTGTATTTACTTTCCAGTTTTATTACTCTTTGTGCTTGTGATTTCTAAAGTGGAACCTGGAAGCCAAATGTTTGGCGGGATTTCATTTATTTCGCTTTACGGCCGAAAGAACGATTAACCATTGTCAAGAAAATTTCTTCAATTTCTAAAGAGCGGGCCCAAAACGTGCCTAATTGGGCCCATAAACGTTAATCCGCGACCGAGCGAAGCGTCCGGACTTGTCCTTTTCACCATGCCCAAAAATTCCAGAAATTTCCAGCACCTGACCCTCTGTCCTTATTTTTCACACTGAAAAATCATCCCTCGCTTTCTCTTCTAGAATCCCTCTCCAATCAATCCTGACCAATCAGATTTTCCTATCCCAAACCGTTTCTTCTGTTAAGAAAACCAGAAAACAGTCTTATCTTGAACACCGTTTCAACAACATCGTTCTTTCGGTCGTACCGCGCTTTTAACTTCTTTTAACTTGTATTTTTTAACTGATACTTTCTATTCACGTGTTTTTAACTTCACTTATTTTTCCGTTATTATTTGTTAATTGTTTTGTATATATGTCAGTATTTAAATAAATCGTTTTTGTTTAACTTACTGGCTTAAGTAATTTTTATTAAAGTCGCGAGAACCGCGCTATTTACACTATCAATATTTTTAAAATTGACGAAAATCTTAGACATTTAGGAAATCCTTGGAATTTTATGAAATTCTTCAACATTTTTAAAATTAATGGACTTTTGGGAAATGTTCGAAAATCGCTAAGAACTTCCAATATTCTTGGCAAATTTTCTAAATATTTGTTAATTTTAAAAATGTGAAAGCTCAAAAATCTCGAAAATTCATGAAAATTATTAACATTTTTAATATCAATATTTTGATGAAAATCTTTAAATTAAAATCGTCAAGAAATTAAAAATCAATTAAAATTAAAATTCTGGAAATACACCCAAACTGGCATAGTTTAAAAAATCAACTCAGTGTTAGAATATTTAAAATGATCGAAAACCTACAAAGTTCACAAAAACGTCGGAATTTTTAAAATTAACGAAAATTTCAGAAACTCAAGAAAAACTAAGGTTTTAGTTCATTTTCAAAATCTTGACGTTCAAATTGACGCTTTTGTGTAAAGCTCAAAAACATGTACCATAGCTCGAATTTTTCCACTGGAACGGCCTGTTTTACGGGGAAAGACACATCACCATTTCAAGATTTATATTTCAAAATTGCGTTTGTTCTAAGTTTGAATAAAAAAATAATATCAACTCTATTTATTTAGTGTCATAGATTTTACAACGAAGGAAACTGCAAAATAAGTTTCAGATTGATTATCTAACGAGGGTTTCCACTCCCAGACTAAGCATGAAGTAAAATTTCGAGTTTAGAAAAGCCTGAAAATTTGGATTTGCCGGGGCGCGCGAGCGAAGCGAGTCGCGCCCCGGCAAACCCAAATTTTCAGGCTTTTCTAAACTCGAAATTTTACTTCATGCGCCACGCGTATAAAACATTGACTTATTATATGTATATATTTTTCTGTGGAAGCTGAATTTTGGTAATTTCGTAACCGTCATTAAACTATTCCTGGCAATATTAATTATTTTAGATGAAGGTCTTCTAAAAATTAATTTCCTGTATTAAATAATAATAAATATTAAATATAAAATATCTCGTTCGGGCAGGTGGTGGCCGAGCGGTAACGTCGCCGGGCTGTATCGCTCGGCGAGCCACAAATTCGGGTTCGATTCCCGTGCACGGGGAGACTTTATTTCAAAAATAATATCTCATCGTGACCCTGGGTGTAGTATGAATGTGTGTGATTGTCCGAATGAATAGTTAAATACTACAAATTGTAATAAATTAATTGATACAAAAATATATAGATTGATGATGGCTAATGGGCAAGTTCCTAAGGCCAGGCAAAAGCCAAAAAAAAAATATATATCTCGTATTAAAAAGTACAGTTGCGAGGGAAAAAACTAGTACAGCAGGGAGCTTTAGCTACTTCTAAAATATCGTTTTCTTTTCTTGTGAAACAAACTTGTCATGTACAGTCGACGCAGCCCAAATGTGAACGCTCTTTGGTTGTTATGGTATTTGTTACTGAAATTCATCCCTGTAATTTTAGCTTTGGCCAGTGGTATAACAAAGACAGGCGTCATCGAACATTTTTGACAATAATTTTTAAGAGCTCTCAAATTTAATTGCGGCAAACGACTATGATGCAAACTGTAAATTACACCATTAAATTTTGGCGTTCAGATTTAGGTTGCGTCGACTGTACAGGTTAACAACACATTTTTTTCTTGGCTAACAAGACGGTGCTTTTGTTGACATACACTTCAATATCAATTTCTTCAATGCTAATACTGTCTCTAAACGGATCGTTATTATCGGTTTTTTCGTTTCAGTCAGTTGAGGCATGTCAACGTTCATTAAATTTCGTTTGATATTTCTGCAGATTTGTCAATTTGATTGACAATTTGAAAAATCAAAGTGAGTCCAGTTCACATAGCCAAATATTTGATTGTACTCGTTTTTTCTCTGGCAACTGTATACAGAGAGTTTTATGTAACACCGAACATTTTCATAAAGAGAATTTTTCCTTTAAATATACATATGTATACGTCGTACATTTTCAGACGTTCGGCTTATCAAAAGAATTTAATTTGAAGCTTTAAACGAGTGTTTTCCACTCCCAGGCTAAGCATGAAGTAAAATTTCGAGTTTAGAAAAGCCTGAAAATTTGGTTTGGTCGCGTAGCGCGAAGCGCGGAGCGGCCAAACCAAATTTTCAGGCTTTTCTAAACTCGAAATTTTACTTCATGCGCCACCGGCGCACAATACTGATCCAATGTAAAGTTAAGCGGTGTGTTTTAAACTTCGTAATATGTCAGTGTTTTGTGCCGGTGGCGCATGAAGTAAAATTTAGAGTTTAGAAAAGCCTGAAAATTTGGTTTGGCCGCTCCGCGCTTCGCGCTACGCGACCAAACAAAATTTTCAGGCTTTTCTAAACTCGAAATTTTACTTCATGCTTAGCCTGGGAGTGGAAAACACTCGTTTAAAGCTTCAAACTAAATTCTTTTGACAAACCGAGCGTCGGAAAATGTACGACGTATGCACATGTATACTTAAAAGAAAAAATCTCTTTATCAATATGTTCGGTGTTACATAAAACTCTCTGTATATATATTTTGAATATCAATACTTTTTATTACGATATTTTACCGTATCCGTACGTTGATATGAAATTATATGAATAAATAAATAAATAAATAAATAAATATACGATATAATCGATACTCGAGGATATTGGATAAATTTTCAAGCTTTTCTAAACTCGAAATTTTACTTCATGCGCCACCGGCACAAAACACTGACATATTACGAAGTTTAAAACACACCGCTTTTTTTGGGATTGGAATATCAGTGCTCTAGACAGGTTTTTGCATTTATTAAAATAAATTCTGTCAATTTTATTGGTTCTCAACACTTAATTCGAGATTTAGTGATTCACATCATATTAGGTGATTCAGATTCGTAATTCGATTCCTTTTTCAAGAATTCGAACCAGCTCTGTAGTGAATTATGACTCCTGAAGCTAGAATGGATGTGCGTGTGTGCGTCAATTAGGATATTGGATAAATCGCACGATGAACTTTCCCACAATTTTTTCCAAAAACAATTTCCCCGGATGTCTAGCGCTGCGAGCATTCCTCTCTGTCTTTCTCTCGCTCACTTGCGGCTCGTTTCGAACTCCCGTTGCGGTCTCGCCCCTCGTGCCTCGTGTAGCGTCATTAATATTTGACGCATCACTTGACAGGCAGGCCCGTCTTGACCGCGCGGCAGATAAACGAGGGAGCGGGCCGGATTCAAAGTGCCGATAATAAACCGGACGGGTCGCGGCCGACGAGCTTTAAAGCCCCCAACCCGACCCATTCCATCTCATCTCGGCTAAACTCCCTTCCCCCCCGTTTCCCACCGCTCCCTCGACCCGTATGTCCCCCAGGGGGGCCTCTCGCCTACACCTCCTCCTCCTCCACCACCACCACCTCCTCGACCAGTCGATAATCGCGGCGCGCAAATTACGAAAATCCGACCCGGCGATTCCCAAACTAATTTCTGACGGAATCGCGTCTCGGTTTTTTTTTTCAATTTATTTTCACTCCGAGCCCGCAATTATACACTGAATTCGAGTTGCGCAGCGCGGTGATTAACAAAAATAAATAAACTCAGGCGGCGCTGGATGCCGCCGCCGATGCAGCTATCGTCGGTTGTTTTGCCGCCGCCGGCGACGACAACATCCGCGAGATACATAATTGACCCTCCGCAACGCCCACATTCCACCGAATAAACCGCGCCGCGCGTTCTCTTATTAATCATTCCGACGAGCTTATAAAAAAAATAGACACTTGAATTAAAACTTTTCGTCGCACAACGTGCGTAGCAAAATACCCATTATCATATATTTTGATTTTAATTTTAGCTTCTGGACTTTTGCTTTCAATCGCTAATTTATCGATTGTTTCTTTTAAATAAATGAACTTCTTAAAAGAACAATTGTCATCATTTACAGGCAGGTAGATTTATTATGTTTAAAACACTTTGTTGTATTTATCACTTACGAATCCTTCATTTGAGTATTCGCGATTCGAATCATATTAGGTGATTCGGATTTGTGATTCGAATCCTTTTTACAACGATTCGTTTCAGCTCTGAAATATACATCCCGGTGTATAATCTGTAAAATTTCAGATATCCGTTATTTTACTAAAAGTGGTCAATTTGAATCTATAAACGAGTGTTTCCACTCCTTGATTTAGCATGAAGTAAAATTTCGAGTTTAGAAAAGCCTGAAAATTTGGTTTGGTGGTTTGGTTTTCTAAACTCGAAATTTTACTTCATGCGCCATGCGTATAAACCACTAATTTTAAGTGAAATCTTCAACTAATTGGTTAAAGTGAAATAAATTTTGTATGTCAATTATCAATTGTTCAAATGATACGGAAAATACTATGATGGATACATCATTATTTTTTTATTTGGCAAAAGAGAAATAATTTGCCATTTTGTCACTCCCTCAGTGATTTGACCCAGGGCGCAACCCTCGCACCCCCTTTGCTACGCCTCTGGTCGTCATACTTTGACATTTTGACAATAAATCACTCTTTCATCGACTATTTTGTTAATTTACTCTTAGTACTCCAGTACATATTCGAGAGTAAGGTCGTCGAGTCCTAATTAAATAAAATGTAAAAAACAACCCATTGAATTACATCTTTCATGCGATTGTTGTGTTTCCCATTTACTGATAGGCATACACGTTTGTGCTTATGCGAGTGTAGAGGATGCTCGGTGCGATTAAACCAGACCAATAATCATTTAATTAGGGCGGATGACCGGCATGTCGGATAATTATTTCCTGTACGCACGCTTCCATTCATTTAAATTCGAACCAAAGCTTTCCCACCCTCCCACCAACACAAATACCGCAAATTATAATTATAATTTTTGTATAATCCATCGTGTAATTTGCCACTTAAATACTTTAACTTAGTTTGTATATCTTATTTATTTTATTATGTTGTCAATTTTCCGTTATTCGTAGTTTTTTAAAAGAGTTTAATGCGTCTTTCAGGCTTTTCTAAACTCGAAATTTTACTTCATACGCCACGCGTACAAAGCGCTGATTCGGTGGAAAGTTTTTAACTTCTACTCTCGCAATTTATGGCGCCCAACAAGGGCCAAGAGTTAAATTTGGACGCTTTTCTAAACTCGAAATTTTACTTCATACGCCACGCGTACAAAGCGCGGATTCAGTGGAAAGTTTTTAACTTCTACTCTCGCAATTTATGGCGCCCAACAAGGATCAAGAGTTAAATTTTGACGCTCGCGATTTATGGCGCCCAACTAGGGGCCACACCGTTAGCCTGGCCCCTTGTTGGGCGCCAAAAAACTTCAAATCCAAGCGTTTCCAGTATTTTTAAACGAATGTTTTTTACTCCCAGATTAAGCATGAAGTAAAAGTAAGAACTGGTATATATACAAGGTGAACTAAAACGTATGGCCAAACCTTCAGGAAAAATTCCGCACACATAGAGGAAGAAAATATGTTATATAGCAGGGGTGTTCAACCTTTTGTCACACGCGAGCTACTTTTGCATACCAAGTTATTTGGCAATCGACAGGTTATAGATAGTAAAAACAAATAAAAAAAATGTATATACAATTTTTTTTCTTATGAGTATTCCTTAAAATTAACTGTAAATTGCTCGAATTATGATAGCGCGAGATTTGGTTAAAATTTATTAAACATAAGCAGTATATCTCCAACTTCACAATATGGTCAGTGTTTTATACGCGTGGCGCATGAAGTAAAATTTCGAGTTTAGAAAAGCCTGAGTTTGGATTTGGACGCTACGCGTCCAAATCCAAACGCTCAGGCTTTTCTAAACTCGAAATTTTACTTCATGCTTAGTCTGGGAGTGGAAAACACTTGGTAAAGGTAAATCTTTAAATTCTATTAACTATCCACGTAACGTATTCAATGAATTTTACCCCTGAAACAACGATATCGGTGAATTATCGGTAAACCGGTTTAGATTCACTAATTTATGGAGTCACGGGTAATTTGCAATTCCTAATAAGTATATAAAAAATGTATGAATCAAATGTAGAATGTATTGGAATGTATTTAGTCATTAATCAATATGTTTAAAATAAAAATTAAATGAATAAGCGATTTAAAGCTTAAACGAATGTTTTCCACTCCCAGACAAAGCATGAAGTAAAATTTCGAGTTTAAAAAAGCCTCAGCGTTTGGATTTGGGCGCGTAGCGTCCAAATCCAAACTCAGGCTTTTCTAAACTCGAAATTTTACTTTATGCGCCACCCGTACGAAACGCTGATTCAGTGGGAATTTTTAAGTTTAGATATTTGCGATTTATGGCGCTCAACTAGGGGCCACAGCGTTAGCCTGGCCCCACGTTGGGCGCCAAAAAACCTTAAATGCAAGCGTTTTAAGTAATACGCGTGGCGCATGAAGTAAAATTTCGAGTTTAGAAAAGCCTGAAAATTTGGTTTGGTCGCTCCGCGCTTCGCGCTACGCGACCAAACCAAATTTTCAGGCTTTTCTAAACTCGAAATTTTACTTCATGCTTAACCTGGGAGTGGAAAACACTCGTTTAAAGCCTAAAATTGATCTTTTAAAAACAAAAGAATATCTAAAGATTTATAGTATATACGCTGTGATTGGGATATGTATACTTGAAAGAAAAACTCCCTGTATATATATACGGGGTGAATTTTGTTGATGCTGTATGTAATTCTTTAGGTTTCAATCCACAATATAAAAAATGCACCACCCAGTATACCACAAAACAACAAAAGGAACACAAGAAATCACGTTTGGCAAGGGATTTAGGGTTGAACATCGATTAAATCGGTTGCATTAATTATTAATAGGGGCGGTAAGGTCCGGTCCCCGATACCTACGGTAAATAATGAAATCATATTAGGCCCGGCGCCCTCGTTATTTATTTATCATACTTTGCGACGTACGGGGAGACCCTAATTCGCCCGGCGCGATAATTATTTATTTATTTATCAGGCGGGAGCCGCACGAATTAAAATCGAATAAAAAGCGCCCGGTCGGGAACCGCGCGCGCTAATTGCGCACTTCGGCGCCGTCATTAAGTGATTAGCGGCAGCAATTTTTTTTTATAGTAACACAAAACGACGGGTAAATATTTACGCAGGCTAGAGGGGATTACTCACGTTTCCTAGAATGGAATTAAAGTTCGTTATTGATAATGAGCACCTTGTGTCTCGAAATGTATCCTGCAGTATATTGTGATAGTCCTCAGTAGGAACACTAGCATAATACATACTACACCGGATATCCGAGTTTTGCTCTTTAAAATCGTATAGAGTGTCCCAAAATTACCGCAAGATTTGAATTAAATAGAAAACAAGGTTTTTAGTCTTTAAATCTTTAATTTGGTTGGCGTTCACTTTGTGGTACATCTTCATAACAAAAGCTAAAAGTTAAGTGTTTTAATTAAATTTTAGTCTTTAGATTGTTATTTTTTGATTGAATCATAAAGTACATAGGATAGACTTGTTTATGGAATAACACATCGGGCAAATGGCTTCGACGGCTTTGCTAGCACATACGCACTCTTTTCTCGAAATTTTCCATGACCATTCTACATAAATGTGGCTGAATTTCGTTGATGCAGCGTTTAATTTTCTCCTGTAATGCACGAATGGTCGTGAGCTTCTTGACATTAGCCTTTGACTTCAAATAATCACATAAAAAGAAATCTAATGGTGCTAAATCACACGATCTAATGGGCCAATTCTGATCACCGAAAGGAGAGAGTAAACTACCACGAAATTTCTTATGCAGTAATTGAATTGTTTCACGGGCTGTATGGCATGTGACACCGTCTTGTTGAAACCACATATTGGCTACACCAATATCATCCAGTTTCGGCAGATAGAACTGTGTTATCATGTTGCGATATCGAGCACCAGTAACAGTCACTGCTTGACCAGCCTCATTTTCAAAAAATGAAGGTCTAATGATCCTTCCAGCCCAAAATCCGCACTAAACAGTGACACGTTGTGGATGCATTTGTTTTTCCACAATCACACGTGGGTTCTCCGAACCCCAAACATGGCAATTGTGGCGATTGACATAGCCATCAAGGTGAAAATGTGCTTCATCGCTTAGGATGATTTTGCTCGAAAAATCCGCATCCACTTATTGATGTTCAATAATCCATTCAACGAACTCTCTTTGCTGTGCATGGTCATTAGGCTTCAGTTGTTGTGTTAATTGAATTTTGTAAGCATGGATCTTTTGTGAGTATACGCTGTAGAGAGCTTCTTGAAATTTGCAATTTTTATCCACGGCGCCGAATTTTTACCAACACTCTCACGCACTGCCCTGACATTGACATTTGAACGGGTTTTTTTAGACGACCAGTGTGTTTAGCCTCTCCAACTGGTCCAGTCTCCCTGAATTTTTCAATTAATCTCTTCACAGTTGACGAAGTTAAAACACTATTTCGGCCATATTTTGTATGAAATTTATGAACTGTGGCCGCCAAACATTTATTATTTTTGAGATATTGTTCAATAATGAAAACACGTTGCTGTATCGTGTAATGCTCCATTTTTACTAACCCTAAACTCCCAGCTGTCAAATTGTTTTTTTTTAGGGTTACCAACAATTTACTGCACAAATGGCGGCAAATTCAAATCTTGCGTTAATTTTGGGACACCCTTTACTTATAAAATCAACCAAACTAATAATAAATGAACAACAATCTCCCATAGATTTTATCACGATACACCCCACTTGATCACCCCCGCAAACAAAAATCTTCATGATAACAACATCTGGTCATGTGTGCAAATAACTAGTCAACCCTATTACTCAATAAAGGCAGTGTCCATCACAGGGGAAAGCCCCTGATTAAACTGCATATTTCCACACACTGAAGGGGGGTTGAGAGAGTAAGCGAGGAGCGGGCAAAGCCATAGATAAAAATTAAAAGCGAAACACGAAACCGGCGCTCGCTCCCGACGAACGCGGGCGGTCCCTTTTAAGTGTTCGGAGCGCGATGAGCCGTGCCGCCCCCTCCACCCCCAACACCCGGCGCTTTCATCGCGACCTCCCCGATTAAGCGATATTAATAGCGAGCCGGATTTTCGGAATTGAAAGAAAAATAGAAAGCGGCGTGCGGGAAGATTAAAAATTTACACTCTCGACGGTTTTGTGAGATGATTGAAAATTTATGCCGGGACCGGATTCGTCCGGTCGAGTTTTTTTCGAAAAAAAAAAAATTGCGAAGCGGGGAGAATGATGAGCGTGCCAGGGGGTGGCGGCCGATGATTAAAAAGCGACCGACTACAAAAGGAAACGCGTCGATATCCAGGAATCGCAGAAAGTAAAGGCGAGCTGTAATTGAAAACCGGAAACAGTCTCTTTTCAACGACATTTTACACTACGTGAATGTGAATCAAAACTCTAAGTACTCGAGTTTTAGAGAATTCACCGCTTCGCTTCGCGACCAACCTAAATCATCAGGCTTTTGTAAACTCGAAATTTTAAAATTACGAGTTTAGATAAGCCTGAAAATTACTCTTTCTAGTAAGGCCGTAGCTAAATTTAACAAATTTTACAATTTTAGGTAGGGGGGGTTTGAACCCTCATATCCCACCTATATGAGGGTTCAAACCCCTCCGAAATTTTCAAAATGTTAAATTTTTGTATGTAAAAGCGGCTCTGAAAAAGCAAAAACAATAGTTTTACCAGTAAACCCCCCTCCGAAATGTTTATATCTTCCCCCGAAATGTTTGTCTAGCTACGGCCTTGCTTTCTAGTGCGAAATAATTAAAGTGAGTGATTAAAATAGTGAATAATGAAGAAATATATTTTTGTAGATTGTGCGGGAAAGTGCGCGTGAAATGATGTAGAGCGGAGGCGTTAATTAAACCTCGGCCTCTTCGCCGCTCCCCGATTGCCGCATTAAAACGGCATAATTCCTCATTCCTCGGGAGGACGCGTTTCGGGCCGGGCGCGTCACACGCCCAATTTCTCCGCCGACCCGCGATAAGAGCAAAAAGGGGAGCGAAGAAGCGGAGAGAAAAACGACCCGCCCGTCTCTCTACGGAGTTTCAGAGGCGGCACGGCGAAGGGGGACTTTAATTTATTACCTTTTTATGACGACTGAGTCACGACGGGTCTGAGCGGACGGGCGAGCGGCAGCAATGAAGGCGGCAGGTCTTAAATGCCCCGTACTCTTTTCTCTAGTGCGCCTTTACCGCGTTCCGAACCGGAGCCACCAAAAGGCACCGCCTCGGGAATTTATTATTTCATTACGGGGAGCCCGTGCACCGTCTTAATTCTCGATCATAAATTCAATTTAACACACACACACACAAACAAAGTATGCAACAATACACGTTTTTTGAAACTCAATTAACATATTTTTTTATAAGTTAGAAACAAAGGCAAATTTAGATTTAGCCAAAATAGCCTATGTACCTGTCTATTTTCTTCAAAATGAAGGACACTCATAACATCTTAATCTTATTATGATTATTATAGTTTGTTAAATATTTTAGTAACAGTTTAAAATAAAGAAAATTTAACATAAAGAAAAATTGAGTTTGTCAATAGTTTGCAGAATATTTACAAAATATAAAAACGAATTAAAATTAATATCGACTCTCTGCAAACATTTAGTCTCATTGAGACAAGCTTCCAAATATTCATCAAAACAGCAAACAGCAGCAAACACTTGTTGTATAATTCAATGTCCGTCGGGGTATTAGCCCGGGAAGTAGTTGTTTCAATGAGTGTTTGATATAGTCTTTGTAAGACTAACTTGTAGATTGCGAAAAGAATCGCACTTTTGATGTTTGAAGTATTCTGCAACCAAAAATTGGCAATTTCATTTATACTTCCAAATATTCATTGACAGTTTTAAAGTAAAAATACTTTGTTATACATTGAAAAAATAAAATCACGTAACATTCAGTGTTTACATTTTTTAGTAACCGTCAGAATTTAACAAGCTTTTTATAATTTTTATAATTTTGTTAACATAAGTTTAATTACATTTCTTTAAAGATTAGAATAAATCTTGTTCATTTATTAAATACGCTATGAGTATCATCAAAGCTTCTATATTTTCTTGAATTCATTTCTCATCTGGCACTTGGTGAAACATATTAGAATATGTAAAGTTATTTAAATTAAAAACAATTAGTATTGTTTCACAAATTAAAACTTTATTCCGACTAGTTTCGGTTTGTTAGACCATTTTCAAAGGAAGCTTCTATATTTGCTGTATCTAGCTTTGTGGCCAGAACAGGGAATTGTTCGTTTAGGTATACATATCACGATTTTTCAAAGTAAATTTTCAGGCATTGGTTGTTTTATTAAAAAAATATATTCGAAGTCTTTAACGAGTGTTTCTAATCCCTGATTAAGCATGAAGTAAAATTTCGAGTTAGAAAAGCCTGAAAATTTGGTTTGGTCGCGTAGCGCGAAGCGCGGAGCGACCAAACCAAATTTTCAGGCTTTTCTAACTCGAAATTTTACTTCATGCTTAATCTGGGATTAGAAACACTCGTTAAAGTGTTTCTAATCCCAGATTAAGCATGAAGTAAAATTTTCAGGCTTTGCTAAACTCGAAATTTTACTTCATGCGCCACGCGTACAAAACACTGATTTAAAGTGAAGTTTAAATTACACTGCTTAGGTTTGATCACATGTTCATTAATTTTACAAATGTTAATATGTTATACGTAAAAGCATATTTAAAGGATAAAATCCGTGCATATCAATATTTAACAAAAATCACAATTTTTAAATAATTATTACTGCTTTAATGAAAATCGCCAAAATCAAGACACATCAGAAATTTTACAAGAACTGGGAAAATTAGGACAAATTGACAAAAATGTAGAAATTTACCAAATCAACAAAAATGTAAAATTCCAAACGATTAATTGATTGGTGGTGTTTAATCTAAATTTTTAAACTGTTTTTGAATGATAATTGTCTCCCCCTCTTCAAAAATTACTCTCTGAATCCGCTCCTGAGCCAACATACCCGAAGAGATTTTTTCCGTCATTTCTTTTTCTTAGCATTTCTAAAATTAATCTATTTTCTCGTCTTTTGTCCCTCGCTGGTCAAAACTAAATTTTAAAACTGTTTTTAAAAGATAATTAATTGTCTCCCTCTCCTTAAAAACTTCTCTCTGGATCCGCTCAGCCAAAATACCTGCAGAGTTTTTTTCGCGTAAATTTGTTGTTTCAAAGTGGTTAATTTAAGGCTGTTAACGAGTGTTTTCCACTCCCAGACTAAGCATGAAGTAAAATTTCGAGTTTAGAAAAGCCTAAGAATTTGGATTGGCCGCGTAGCGAAGCGAAGCGGCCAATCCAAATTAGGCTTTTCTAAACTCGAAATTTTACTTCATGCGCCACGCTTAAAACACCGATTTACAGTGAAGTTTTAAAAACACACACATACAACAACGATTATAGGCAGCCTAATATACGTTACAGTTATTGGGTTGCCATCACTTTTTTAAAGAATTTGTTTAATATCAATATTTAACAAAAATCACAAATTTTAAATAATTATTACTGTTTTAAATAAAATCGTCAAAATCAAGACACATCAGAAATTTTACAAAAACTTCAGAACTGGGAAAATTAGGACAAATTGACAAAAATGTAAAAATTTACCATATCAACAAAAATGTCAAATTCCAAACGATTAATTGATTAGTAAAGTTTAATCTAAATTTTAAAACTGTTTTTGAAAGATAATTCTCTCTCTCTCTCCTCGAAAATTACTCTCTGGATCCGCTCCTAAACCAACATACCTGCATAGATTGTTTCAGTCATTTCTTTTTCTTAGGATTTCTAAAATTATTATATTTTGTCGTCTTTTGTCCCTCTCTGGTCAAATTTAATTTTTAAAACTGTTTTTGAAACATAATTGTCTCCTCCTCCTCAAAAATTATTTTCTGGATCCGCTCCTCAGCCAACATACCTGCAGAGATTTTTTCCGTCATTTCTTTTTCTTAGGATTTCTAAAATTAATCTATTTTTTCGTCTTTTGTCCCTCTCTAGTCAAAAATTTTAAAACTGTTTTTGAAAAATAATTGTCTCCCCCTCCTCAAAAATTACTGGATCCGCTCCTGAGCCAACATACCTACAGAGATTTTTTCCGTCATTTCTTTCTCTTAGGATTTCTAAAATTAATCTATTTTTTCGTCTTTTGTCCCTCTCTGGTCAAAACTAAATTTTACAACTGTTTTTGAAAGATAATTGCCCCCCCCCCCCTCCTCAAAAATCACTGGATCCGCTCCTGAGCCAACATACCTGCAGAGATTTTTTCCGACATTTCTTTTTCTTAGGATATCTAAAATTAATCTATTTTTTCATCTTTTATCCCTCTCTGGTCAAAACTAAATTTTAAAACTGTTTTTGAAAGATAATTGTCTCCCCCTCCTCAAAAATTACTGGATCCGCTCCTGAGATAACATACCTGCAGAGATTTTTTCCGACATTTCTTTTTCTTAGGATTTCTAAAATTAATCTATTTTTTTCGTCTTTTGTCCCGCTCTGGTCAAAACTAAATTTTAAAACTGTTTTTGAAAGATAATTGTGTCACCCTTCTCAAAAATTACTCTCTGGGTCCGCTCCTCAGCCAACATACCTGCAAAGATTTTTTCCGTCATTTCTTTTTCTTAGGATTTCTAAAATTAATCTATTTTTTCGTGTTTTATCCCTCTCTGGTGAAAACTAAATTTTAAAACTGTTTTTGAAAGATAATTGTCTCCACCTCCTCAAAAATCACTGGATCCGCTCCTGAGCCAACATACCTGCAGAGATTTTTTCTGACATTTCTTTTTCTTAGGATGTCTAAAATTAATCTATTTTTTTGTCTTTTATTTCTCTCTGGTCAAAACTAAATTTTAAAACTGTTTTTGAAAGATAATTGTCTCCCCCTCCTCAAAAATTACTGGATCCGCTCCTGAGACAACATACCTGCAGAGATTTTTTCCGACATTTCTTTTTCTTAGGATGTCTAAAATTAATCTATTTTTTTTCGTCTTTTGTCCCTTTCTGGTCAAAACTAAATTTTAAAACTGTTTTTGAAAGATAATTGTGTCGCCCTTCTCAAAATTTACTCTCTGGATCCGCTCCTCAGCCAACATACCTGCAAAAAATTTTTCCGTCATTTCTTTTTCTTAGGATTTCTAAAATTAATCTATTTTTTGGACTTTTGTCCCTCTCTGGTCAAAACTAAATTTTACAACTGTTTTTGAAAGATAATTGTCCCTCATTCCTCCTCAAAAATCACTGGATCCGCTCCTGAGCCAACATACCTGCAGAGATTTTTTCCGACATTTCTTTTTCTTAGGATATCTAAAATTAATCTATATTTTCGTCTTTTGTCCCGCTCTGGTCAAAACTAAATTTTAAAATTGTTTTTGAAAGATAATTGTCTCCCGCTCCTCAAAAATTAGTCTCTGGATCCGCTTTTCAGCCAACATACCTGCAGAGATTTTTTCCGTCATTTCTTTTTTTTATGATTTCTAAAATTAATCTATTTTTTCGTCTTTTATCCCTCTCTGGTCAAAACTAAATTTTAAAACTGTTTTTGAAAGATAATTGTCTGCCCTTCCTCAAAAATTACTGGATCCGCTCCTGAGCCAACATACTTACAGAGATTTTTTCCGTCATATCTTTTTCTTAGGATTTCTAAAATTAATCTATTTTTTTGTCTTTTGTCCCTCTCTGGTCAAAACTAAATTTTAAAACTGTTTTTGAAAGATAATTGTCTTCACCTCCTCAAAAATCACTGGATTCGCTTCTGAGCCAACATACCTGCAGAGATTTTTTCCGACTTTTTTTTTTCTTAGGATATCTAAAATTAATCTATTTTTTCGTCTTTTGTCCCGCTCTGTCAAAACTAAATTTTAAAATTGTTTTTGAAAGATAATTGTCTCCCGCTCCTCAAAAATTACTCTCTGGATCCGCTTCTCAGTCGACATACCTGCAGAGATTTTTTCCGTCATTTCTTTTTTTTATGATTTCTAATATTAATCTATTTTTTCGTCTTTTGTCCCTCTCTGGTCAAAACTAAATTTTAAAACTGTTTTTGAAAGATAATTGTCTCCACCTCCTCAAAAATCACTGGATCCGCTCCTGAGCCAACATACCTGCAGAGATTTTTTCCGTCATTTCTTTTTCGTAGGATTTCTAAAAAAATCTCTGGTCAAACTCTAGCTACGTCCATGGCCGTCGTGTTTTTCTTTTTTATAAATTTCTACGAGAATTCTTGTGTGTCCAAAATGACTCTTACCTTTTAAAATACTTACCCTCAAAATGGAAATCTTCTGCAGTTGCCAATATTGTATTATGTATGTTATTATTGTTTTGTAATTTTAAGTGTTGACAAAATGTGATTACGTATTCTGAAAATCAAATCAGGACTAAAAATAAGACATAATGGAGATCAAAATGAAATTTATTTATTTTCATATTTCATGTTATTTACAATATACATATAATACAAAAGGGAATAAATATATTTATATATTTATTTTTCATATAACATCTATCTATTCATTATATATACAATAAAAAATGTATGAGGAATTATGTACAGTGTCTCTTTCTCCTACCATTTACAGTAACATTGCTCACTTATAGTTTTTTTTTTCAACATCGGAGGCGCATTCAACATATATCACGGAAAAATCATCAACATTCACAGAAAATCAAATAATGTTAGATAACAAACAAGTGCGGTAATCATTTTATTATTCCAAATAATTAATGTTTGTTTTCTAGTTTAAATTGTGTCATCAATTGTGTGATTGGCATAATCGATTATACTCAGTTATTATAATCGATTATATTTGTTGAAATTATCATTTAATTAAATTATACCACCGTGCGATCATTTAAAACATGATTTAGAGTAGGCTTTGAATTTTAAATTAGATTGGCACTACTGCCCGTTAGCACATAGTTTACCATAACCTCAAATTTATTCTATCATACAATTAGCATTCTGGGCAACCACACAAAAAAATGCCGCCTACTCTGAATCATAATTTAAATGATCGCATGGTACATTTTATGTAGTTAAAAAGGAAATAATCGAATAGTACTTCCTTTTATTCAGATCAAAAGCAAGTACCTTTCTATTATAATCGATTATTATAATCAATTATTATAATCGATTATAACAGATTATTATAATCAATTATTATAATCGATCAATATAACCGATAAAATTCGATTGTGCCTATTATAATCGATTATGCCTATCTCTAGTCATCACTAGACAATCGATTATAACCGATTATTATAATCGATTATTATAATCGATTATTATAATCAATTATTATAATCGATTATAATAATCGATTATTATAATCGATTATTAAAATCGATTATTATAATCGATTATTATAATCGATTATTATAATCGATTATTATAATCGATCAATATAACCGATTATATTCGATTGTGCCTATTATAATCAATTATGCCTATCTCTAGTCATCACTACACAAAATAAACTGAATTCCCAACAATTAATATAAAAATATATAATTATAGAATATTCTACTGAATCCAGAAAAATATATTTAATTAAATTCATATAAATTTGTTGTATATTTTTTAAACTAATTTAATTAAAACTAGTTTAAAAAATATACAAGGAATTTGCGATAATTTAATAAAATAAATATATACAGGGATGTTTTCTTTTTAAGTATACCTCAACAACTCTAGCTTTTGTGAAATTTATTGACATGAGATCAAATTTACGCAGTGTATTTAGAACTTCACAATATTTCAGTGTTTTAAGCGCGTGGCGCATGAAGTAAAATTTCGAGTTTAGAAAAACCTGAAAATTTGGTTTGGTCGCGTAGCGCGTAGCGCTACGCGACCAAACCAAATTTTCAGGTTTTTCTAAACTCGAAATTTTACTTCATGCTTAATCTGGGATTGGAAACACGCGTTAAAAACTTAAAATTGAAATACAGATTATATTCGGAGTGTAGCTTATTTCCATTAACTAGACGAAAAATTAGAAAATATTTTTGCACGTCCTAAGAAACGACTTGTTTAACTTGTTAAAAGTGCATTACAGTAACGAAATGTCATTAATATTAGGCAAATAATTCAACTAGCTATTTGCCTAAATTACCCCATTGAGATAAAAATATGTCCACTTTCTCGCCCGGTTAAATGAAACGAGCTATTGTATACTTAAAAGAAAAACCCTTGTATTTTTTGTAACAGATGTACAGTGAGTTTTCTAATCAAAGTGCGCATTGGAAATAGGTTTCGAAGGCTTTGATTGAAGTAACAAATGTCAAAAATTGAGAAATTATCAAATGAGGCAATCACTTTTGACAAGAAAATTCTAAATACATTAAATTTGGAGCAAAAAATGAAAACTCTAAAAATTACATGTTATGTGTCTTTTTGTTGTCATTGAACATTTATAAAACGTCACTGTCAGTGAATGAATTGAAGTTAAAGAGGCATAATTACAATACATTTTTTTTCAATGAAAAACAGGCCGCTTGATTTTGTCGGGGGTTTCCATTTTTTGCTCCTAATTGTACATAGATAAGTATAATTTTGTATTTAAGTAGTGTTTAATAATGATTGTTTCTTAATTTAGTATTTAAAAGTAACGACATAATGCACTACGTTAACCCTTGGGTTAAAAAAAAAAACATCAGAGCGGTTAACGTAAAAGTTGTTTTTTTAAATAAAATAATTTTTGAGATGCAAATGTTGTTGTCTATAATTTGTTTGTTTATATTATAGCAAGAACTAATATGAATAAAATATACATTTTTCCAAAAAATTCATGAGGTTTAAAATTCGCTTAACAATTATTGACTGAAATTATGTAATCGAGGATTTAAAGTTTATTCAAAGGCATGTTTTACTGTTTTATAATTTCTAATTCATTCGTTTTTAAACAAATGAAAGTAATGCTTTACAGCTTTACTAAAACCAGAAACAATCATTAATGTTTACCAATGTAGCTCAGATATAAAATAAAAACAATCCTAACGTTTTTTTTCTGTTCTCTTTTTACATTTCAGTTTTGTTTGTCGCGGCGTTAATCGCGCCGACGACGCGTTCCATGACATCCGCGATAAGATTTATCGGTGTGCATTGTTTTGGAAATAATCCGGTACAAATCGTGCCCAGACCCCCCCCGCAGTCCTTCTCGGTCCTCTGCATTTTTCACATGAGAGACTCCCCTCGTGTCACGTCCTGCAGATTACAGCTTTCTGGGCACTATCTCCCAAATTAAACTTCCACCTCAACTTTTCCCCTCGAAGTCCCATTTTTTTTTTAGTACGGATGAAATAAAACTATTTTTCTCCTTGATCTTCGCGTTACTTTTTGTACAGTGAAATTAGTACGGCGAAAAAAACTATTTTCTTCTTGATCGTTCTCCGCGTTACTTTTTGTACAGTGAAAGATTGCCACAATGCTCTCTTTAATCTTTCTCTATACATGTTCTGTAAATTATTTCTCCAAATACTTTTTGGGCGTTAAAACAAAACAATTTTGTTGCTGATTTTATTTCTAGCAACAGTCTTTCACTTCCCGGTGTGTTAAAAACAAAGCAATTTTATTTCTTTACCAAGGTCTCCACATGCTGTCTTTACTCTGCACATCGTCGTTGTTTTTGCTGTAATCCAAAGGTTTTTCGAGCTGCTCATTGACGACTGGAGGCGGGGAGTTTTCTTCCTTGACTATTTCCGGTTCCGCCTGGGGCCTCAAGTTGATCCCCAGCGCGTTCGCCAATTGGAGGTAGTGCGATGGTAGCACAAACACAAAGTTCCCATCGTAGGTCTTCACCATTTTCGTAGGGAGTTCAATGTTGGGTTGCGCCGCATTCTGCCCTGCAGCGTTATTGTTGACTTCTTCGTGGGCCGTACTGCTATCAGGTGGTAACTGCAGCCGTTCCTCGACCTCTGGTGGTGACGGTTGGGGTAGCGGCTTCAAATCCGTGTCCACTTCCGCGATGCAATTATCCAAATGTCTGAGCAACCTTTGCCTAACCCCCGGCTCGATGACGGTCATCGTTTGGGCATCCGGAGTTTCCAAATACCTCTGGACCTCCTTGACGCAATCGGCATACCCGGATCTGTACTGGTGGACGCCGGCCGTGTCCAAACTCCGGTGCCGCTGGAAGTGCCTCACCGTCAACTCCAGGATATCAGCCTTCTCGAGTTTGGAATGTTTGGTGTTATCAGCCTTGGCGCTGTCCAAGATAAGCGCCTTCAGGGCCGCTAAACTCTGGTTAATTCTCGCCCTCCGTCTCTTCTCCATGAGTGGTTTATTGGCGCGTCTCGGCTCTGCGTTTCGCTTACTGGTTTTGGCGGTCATCGCACGAGAGACATCCGTGTCGCACGTGCCGGAGCGTGTGTTTGCGGACGCGCGTATCGAAACTGACTGTCGGTTTTCTCAGTCCTGCTGCTGCTGGTTGGTGTCGGTGTGTTGTTGGCGCTGCTGCCCAAGCCCGACTCTCGGGGTTGCCTCTAATCGTGCGCGTGCGAGCAGCAGGAATAGCAGGAAAAGGAGGGAGGGCGAGGGGGCGGGCGGGTGTACTTCTGTCGCGTGCCGACACCGCCACATCACACCGACGATCCCGCCAGTGAACCTCAAACAATTTCACGTTTAATTTTTTCCATTTAATATCCTTTGTTCTAAAATTAATACAAATCTTGGTTCAAATAAGTCGTATTTATTGTACCTACATACCCTAATATTTTTTTCTGAATTAATTATAGATAATTCCTTAAGTATTGGGATTGCGCATTGCGATCGCGATCGCGCTGTCGATCGCTATACCATTTTTGTTCGATTACCAATTGATTTCAACCTCCAAATAGATTTCGTGAAATATACTTATATTTTTACTCTGATTGTTGAAAAATGTTGTTGTTTAATCTGCAATTCATCTATTGCTATTCCAAAAAATGCAACATGAAAAAAAACTCACCCTGTATATCGATATCTTGAAACATCGATATTTTGATGCAAAATAGTCGATATTTATCGTTAATATATCATTAATATCGATACCATATGGTCAATATCTTTACATACGATACTAGTTATTCATTAGATGCCATCTATTGTATTGCCGAAAAGAAAAAGTTCAAAATATGCAGGTTTTTTTTTTCTTTGGAGTGTTTCTAATCCCAGATTAAGCATGAAGTAAAATTTCGAGTTTAGAAAAGCTTGAACGTTTGGATTTGGAAAATCCAAATCCAAATCCAAATTAAGGCTTTTCTAAACTCGAAATTTTACTTTATGCGCCACGCGTATAAAATACTGATTTCAAATGATGTTTAAAATACACAACTTATCAAATCTTTCAAAATTTGATGGCCTCAATTAATTTAATTTAAGGTGTGTAGGTAATATCTCAAATCAAATTAATTGAGGCCACAACATTTTAAAAGCTTTGATAAGCAGTATATTTTAAACTTCACTTGAAATTAGTGGTTTGTACGCGTGGCGCATGAAGTAAAATTTCGAGTTTAGAAAAGCCTGAAAATTTGGTTTGGTCGTGTAGCGCTACGCGCTACACGACCAAACCAAATTTTCAGGCTTTTCTAAACTCGAAATTTTACTTCATGCTTAATCTGGGGTTCTAAACACTCGTTAGAGGCTTCAAATTGAATGTTTTCAATAAAACAGCGATTGTCTGATAATTTTTATAGAAAAACCTACAAGAAAAATTCACTGTATGAAGTTTTAGCGATGTTTGGATCTTTGTTTTTCAAAAAGACTCATATTTTCTACACTTTGTAACGTTATAAGAATTTTTATTCATTTCCGAATAATCTCTGGAAATTCGATTTAATATTGAATTATCGATGATTTTTAAAGGTTATTTTAAAAAATAAGACACATTTGCTGCATATTATATATTAAACGATTTAATACAATTTTCATGTAAATTTTAATCATTTTGTCAAATTTTAAGATTTTCATCCAAATCTCAAGGTTTTTGTCAATTTGTAATTTTTAAATATAACGTAATTTTGAAAAAACAAATTATAAAATGTTATCGATATCGATAAAAATATTTTAACTTTTAACTTTAACTTTATTTACGGAATCACCATTATAATCGATTTACGATTAACTTACCCCTTACAATAATTGATTTAATAATCATGAAAATATTACTATACTACTAATAAATAAGTTACATAATAATAATAATAATAATCTTTATTCCATAGACTAATATACAATATACATACAAATATACATATAGTGTTATAGCATTGGAAGCGTCATAGAAATACAATACAATAATTAAATCAATAATACAAATTCAAAAATACCCAACTTGCCAGAACAAGCTCACGCCTCTTTTAGTTTTCAAAACTTTAAACAACAAAATATAAAATCACGACCATGTTCGTAATTTTATATTTTACAATAATTACATTTTAATTTCATTCAAGTTATAGTGCATATGGTTTAACAGATAAGCTTTCAATGTTTTTTTGAATATATTTATCGAAGTGATATTTTTTAAATCACTTGGTAAATTGTTATATAATTTGGGTTCCCATATATTGGGAGAAAATTTAGAAACATTTAAGCGGTGGCGGGCAATATGAATGTCTTTAACTGTTCTCGTACTGTAAGAGTGAATATCACTGTTAATTAAAAATCGTTGCCTATTTCGATAAGTGTATAGTAACAGTTCAAAAATTACTAAACATGGAAATGGCAGAATTTTCAATTAATAAATAAATTAGATCATTCCCAAATGGTGTAAATAATAGATAACGCCTTAAACAAATTGGTGACAATATATTATAAGCACATAATTATACAGAATAATTTAGTTAAAAAAAATATAAAAACCTTAAATTAATAATACGAAACAAATTCTTAGTAATTTTATGTAATCACTTAATTTAGTCAGTTTCGACAATTCTTTACGAATTTTCAAAATACTACACAATTGTGTCTATTTTTTACTTGAAAATGGCAAGGATATTTTCACTAGAAAACTGAAGGAAAATGCATTTAGAGTTAGTCGAATTCTTCCAAGGTACTCTTTCCGAAAAACAAAATTTTATAATTGTATATACCAAACATAGTAAATTATAAGTATGATACATTACTAAATTTAGAAAAAAATCTTAAAAAATATGAGAATCCAAAGTCGCTTTCAGAAGAAAAGAAAAACATAGGTTAGCCATGGTTCCTGGGTACATTTTAGCGTTAATTTAAAATCAAGTATCCTACTAGTTTTTTCATTAAAGAGTGTCCTAAGACCGTAGCCAAAAAAGGGGTTATAAATATATATATATATATATATATATATATATATATATATATATATACATATATATATATATATATATATATATATATATATATATATATATATATATATATATGTATATATATATAAATATATATGTATCACTGTTTCTTCGGGTTTGGTCCCGCGTATTTTCTTGGCTCTGGTCCATTTTATTTTTAATTCGACGTTTCGATGACGTCGCAGTCATCATCGTCAGGAATAACTATCAAAATTCCATTGCTCTAGCAACCACTTGTTTGACTTTTACGTACTACTTGATGCGTGAATTTCTTGTTTGGCTTCGTGTTACTCTTCTGTTTTGTTCTTCTAATGATGTAGTAGTGACAATTTCAATATTATATTCGGAAGGGGTTGGATTTAGAATTTCTTGGTTGTTGTTCGGAGATAATATATTTTGACCAGAATTTATACAAGTTTTCCAAATTTTAGCATCATCTCTTTCATTTAGACTGTTCGGCCTCTTTTTAATTTCTATCGCTTCTCTAATAGAAGAAAATACGCGGGATTAAACCCGAAGAAACAGTGATACGTGTTACGCCCGCGAAAATCTACGTTTTAACATATATATATATATATATATATATATATATATATATATATATTTCGGGGGGCTTTAATGGTAAAAATATTGTTTTTCTCTTACAGCGCCTCTTTTACATATAAAAAATTAACATTTTGAAAATTTGCGGCAGGGGGGGGGGGGTGAACCCCCATACCCTGCCGCCAGGGCCTACGGCCTTGGAGTGTCCAAAAAATGTTAGATTTCAATAGTTTTTGCGAAAAATATGAAAACGAAATTAATAAAAAATCCGTTTTTTTGCAATATTTTAAAAACATGATAAGATATTTCAAATTTGTTTTGAGATCCTTATTAGACCCAAAACAGCAACTTTGCCTTAGTTAACTGACTCATTATCTCATTAAATAACCGAGATCTCCATGGATTTCCAGGATATACGGACACCTTGTATAATCATAATATATAAAATTATGAAACAACTATTCGTGAAAATGCAAACAATGTCTTTTCATTTCATTTATTTATTTACGGAATCTCCTTTTACATAAATTTATAATATTAGTATATTTATGTATACAGAGTGGATAACAGAAAAATAACAATTGTATTAGACATGTTCATGTTACTCTTACTTTACGCGAGTTAAAATGATAATAATAAAAAAAATACTAAAGAGTGAATACATTATTTAGAGATAAAATCAACAAATCGGTACAAAGACAAATACATAAACAACTAATAAATTGTACAAATAACATATTGAAATTAATATCAGTAATTGATGAGCAAAATATCACAGTAAAGACTAGATTGTATAATATAATATCGAATTAATAAGACAACTCAAGAGGATAAATATCCATTGAAACAACTACTTCCCGGGCAAATACACCTCCGGATATTGAATTATACAATGAAATATTTAAAATCTTATTTAATTTGATTTATTACAACGCTCTATTAAAGTATATGTAACGTTTAGGTCAAATTCTCTTCAAACCAACTAACAATACAAATTTAAAATGAAAGGAGAGATGCAACAAATTAGAAGTGAAAGGACTTGGATTAAAACTAATGTCTTAGGCCATCTATAGACGCGTTTCAAGATTTATCTTCAATATAGCTTTGCTTATGACGTTCAAAAAACCTTGTATAATAATGACAATTTGTTTCTACTTAAAAAAATAACAGAGGAACCAGAAAATGAATTTTTATGAAAAATGGCATTGAACCTACGTCATCTTTTCACCTTTCGAATATTAAAAAAATACATAGCATTCTCATTCTAGTGAAATATACACTGAATCTACCAATAACTCAAAAAGTGTTCACGAAACTTGTGATATTCAAGTTGCACCTTTAAAGTAAAGTAAGTAATTTTCAAACTTTTAACTGTTGAGGCTTTTACTTCGTTATACATCATTATTAACATAAATAAGACACTTAAACTTTGTTTGTATAACTGAGGTTTTTTTATTGTGACTATAGTTTCGAAAACTTTAACTTGTCATTATCAGACTTGTAGTCTAATAATGACAAGTTAAAGTTGTCGAAACTATAGTCACAATAAAAAAACCTCAGTTATACAAACAAAGTTTAAGTGTCTTATTTATGTTAAGTAATTTTCGCTTGAACGATTTGAGTGATCAATTTAATTTTGTGTGTACTTCAAGCAAACTTCGGTGTTTCAAATTTAGGCATATTTTTAGAAAAAACCTAATTTTCAACAACGAAATTGTTAAGTTTTATGAAATGTATTGTCTTTTTTACACATAAAAACAAAGAGAAATGCACCCTACTCAAAAAAGGGAAAAACCCTCTCACAATATGCTACCGAAACACAATAGTTATGTGTGTAAGGCTAAAGTCAGAATTTGAAAGTTCATATTCAATAACAATTGAATTTGAACCTCAGATTCTGACTTTAGCATCCGGAGTTTCCAAATACCTCTGGACCTCCTTGACGCAATCGGCATACCCGGATCTGTACTGGTGGACGCCGGCCGTGTCCAAACTCCGGTGCCGCTGAAAGTGCCTCACCGTCAACTCCAGGATATCAGCCTTCTCGAGTTTGGAATGTTTGGTGTTATCAGCCTTGGCGCTGTCCAAGATAAGCGCCTTCAGGGCGGCTAAACTCTGGTTAATTCTCGCTAAGGCTAAAGTCAGAATTTGAAAGTTCATATTCAATAACAATTGAATTTGAACTTCAGATTCTGACTTTAGCCCTAAACACATAACACATAACAATTGTGTTTCGGTAGCATATTGTGAGGGGTTTCTTTGTTTTGTTTTTTGAGTAGGGTGCATTTCTCTCCGTTCTTATGTGTAAAAAAGACTGACTTTCTGACTTTAACTCTGAAAATCGATAAAGACCATTTCAGATAATTTTCTTTCGAAACGTTTGGGTCTTTTAACCCCCTTTCTCTGCATGTATAGAAAAAATCGCTTTTTTCTCTAGTAGATACAAGCGAAAAAATGTATAAATGGTAATCAGAAATGTTCTTCTTAGTTAAAAAGGCATTCGTTGATTTTATATAAGCGATTAACTTGAAGCTTATAACGAGGGTTTTCCACTCCCAGACTAAGCATGAAGTAAAATTTCGAGTTTAGAAAAGCCTGAAAATTTGGATTTGCCGGGGCGCGCGAGCGAAGCGAGTCGCGCCCCGGCAAATCCAAATTTTCAGGCTTTTCTAAACTCGAAATTTTACTTCATGCGCCACGCGTATAAAACACTAATATTATAAGGTTAAAAATATACTTCTTATGGAATAATGACTGAGTTTTCTATGTTTTCTATGTTTTCTATGTTTTCTATGTTTTTTTATGTTTTCTATGTTATCTATGATTTCTATGTTTTCTATGTTTTCTATGTTTTCTATGTTTTCTATGTTTTCTATGTTTTCTATATTTTCTATGATTTCTATGTTTTCTATGTTTTCTATGTTTTCTATGTTTTCTATGTTTTCTATGTTTTCTATGTTTTCTATGTTTTCTATGTTTTCTATGTTTTCTATGTTTTCTATGTTTTCTATGTTTTCTATGTTTTCTATGTTTTCTATGTTTTCTATGTTTTCTATGTTTTCTATGTTTTCTATGTTTTCTATGTTTTCTATGTTTTCTATGTTTTCTATGTTTTCTATGTTTTCTATGTTTTCTATGTTTTCTATGTTTTCTATGTTTTCTATGTTTTCTATGTTTTCTATGTTTTCTATGTTTTCTATGTTTTCTATGTTTTCTATGTTTTCTATGTTTTCTATGTTTTTATACTACTTTATTTAAACTTTACACGACTCAAGTTTCAACACGTTTAATGCCATTTTCAAGTGTGACAAATATAAAATGCTTGTTAACCCATTAACGGCCGAGCAATTATAGAGTTAACTCTAAAAGTGGATGTTAGGTAAAATTCTACACTTCTTTATATGAGTTCTACAAATGAATTATTCTATTACATTCTATGCATTTTTCTTCTTAATATAAATAATGTATACGCTGCAAATGTAAGGCATTCGTCGATTTTGTATAAAAACGTGCAATATAAAGTTTACAACGTGTATTTCCACTCCCAGACTAAGCATGAAGCAAAATTTCGAGTTTAGAAAAGCCCCGCGTAGAAAATTTGTCGAGGGTCGCGTAGCGACCCGAGACAAATTTTCACGGGGCTTTTCTAAACTCGAAATTTTACTTCATGCGCCACGCGTATACAACACTGAAATATTGTAAAGTTAGAAATACACAAAAAACATTTTATTAAAATGAGAAATAATCAAGATATTTAAATAACAAGATATTTACGTTTTTCTTCATACATTTTCAAGTCAAGTCAAATAATATAATATATCAAATTAAGTTATTAAGTAATTTAATTAACATAAAACTAATAATGTTGCGTATAAGCATCAATGGCACTTAATGGGTTAAGTATAAATAAAGTGGTATGAAAACATAGAAATATTCCTGTCATTAATTCATATGGATACTGCGTAGTAACGCCTAATACAGTACTTATATTTATACTATTTATGTTTAATACATTTTACAAATCTTTGATTTGTCTTGCCAATATCTGCAATGCAATTAAAATTCGAGCAGTTTACAATAAATTAAAGGTATGCTTGAAATAAAAAATCCCTGTATATACATTTTTGTATATGTTTTATTTGTATTACTTGTAATCCGTTGATCGCCAAATAAAAAGCTCACGTAATACGGCCTAATGTTTTTACAATAAACAAAAATAAAATATGTTCGAGAAAATTTTCAAATTTTATTAGTGATAAAATTTCAACATTTCCTCGAATATATTTTATTTTCGTTTATAATAAACACTTTTGGTCGTATTACGTGAGCTTTTTATTTGGCACGGATTATACAGGGAGTTTTATGTAACACCGAACATTTTCATAACGAGAATATTTCTTTTAAGTATACATATGCATACGTTGTACATTTTCCGACGCTCGGTTTACTAAGAGAATTCAATTTGGAGCTTTAAACAAGTGTTTTCCACTCCCAGGCTAAGCATGAAGTAAAATTTCGAGTTTAGAAAAGCCTGAAAATTTGGTTTGGTCGCGTAGCGCGAAGCGCGGAGCGGCCAAACCAAATTTTCAGGCTTTTCTAAACTCGAAATTTTATTTCATGCGCCACCGGTACAAAACACTGATTCAATGTAAAGTTTAGCGGTGTGTTTTAAGCTTCGTAATATGTCAGTGTCTTGTACCGGTGGCGCATGAAGTAAAATTTCGAGTTTAGAAAAGCCTGAAAATTTGGTTTGGCCGCTCCGCGCTTCGCGCTACGCGACCAAACCAAATTTTCAGGCTTTTCTAAACTCGAAATTTTACTTCATGCTTAGCCTGGGAGTGGAAAGCACTCGTTTTAAGTTCTAATTGAATTCTCTTAATAAACCGAGCGTAGGAAAATGTACAACGAAATGCAAATGTATACTTAAAAGAAATATTCTCGTTATACAAATGTTCGGTGTTGCATAAAACTCTCTGTATGCAAAATGCATATTTGTTCTTAAGAGGTTAATCAATAAAATTGTAAGTTTTATATGCATATCTAATGGTTTTTGATTAAAATAAGCCAAACATTAGACATGCATAGAAAACTTACATTTTTTTAATATATGTACATCTTGATAAGAAATATGCAGTTTGCATATAATCCGAGCCTTAGTTATCACTATCTCAATTATCAAGTTTATGGTTGATGTTAGTTATGAGACCAGTCCATTGAGAATAGTCGAGTCAAACATTTTGAAACCTTTAATAAAACACTTAATTTGCTTAAGTTTCAAAATTATATTTATAGTACTACAACAATTGTTTTACTACACTGTGGCTTCATCAAGTAGATGAAGCCACAGAGTGGTGAAACAATTGTTGTAGTACAATATATATATAATTTTGAAACCTAAACAAATTAATTGTTTTATTAAAGTGATAGTATGGAGTTTCAACAACTAACAGCCTCAACTAGCACCGCAGTAAGGGGGAGGCAAAGGAGGCGACGGCCCCAGGCGCACCTAACGGAAGGGCGCTGAAGGCGCTGAAATATTTATTAAAAATATATTACCTATAACATACAGACAGAGAGCTTTTAGAGTTGATTTATTAATTGAAGCGTGCCCTATGCAAAAAGTCGTAAGTGCCAATTTTTAAGTAATGTGTTTTATATACGGAATATGTTTTAAATGTCATGCTTTACTTGTACAATAAATGCCGGGGCGATAGTGCTACTGCAAGTGGCAGAAATAGGGACTCAATTATAAGCACGTCATAAGTGCCACAGTACTTTCATTCACGTTTTATGTTTCTCCTGTAAAATATGTCATTTGGTACTTACGACCTTTTGCGTATGGCACGCTTCAATTCATGATTTATTTATAATTTTCCAAACAAGATTACTTTAAAATACTACGATCTTCAAACTAAACCTTAACCTAATGTAAGGAGTAAGTTCTTTGTTATCTACAAACTGTCCCACACCAGTAATTCGTTGTCATCTACAAATTGTCCAACATCTTAAAAGGTGTAAGCGTGTTCTTAATTATCTAGAAATTGTCCAATACTTGCATAGATTTGAGGTTTTTTGGCGCCCAACGTGGGGCCATGCTAACGCCGGGCTCATGTTGGGCGCCATATATTGCGAAAGAAAAAGTTGAAAACTTCACACTGAATTAGTGCTTCGTACGCGTGGCGCATGAAGTAAAATTTTAAGTTTAGAAAAAATTGAGTTTGGACAACTACGGGTCTAAATCCAAACGCTCAGGCATTTCTAAACTCAAAATTTTACTTCATGCTTAATCTGGTAGTGGAGAACACTCATTTAAAAATACATAAAACGCTTGCATTTGAGGGTTTTGGCGCCCAACGTGGGGCTAGGCCAGTGATGGGGAAACTACGGCCCGCGGAAAGGTTTAATCCGGCCCGTTTAAGAGTGCCGTCGTGAGAATGTTTGAACGCGTTCTTACTTCGTAATGTGACGACCCGCATAAAAACTACCTACCTACGATTAAGCATTATTCTTTGGCCCGCTACGATTGTCTGGTTATTACAAATGGCCGTCTTAAAAAAAGTTTCCCCACCACTGGGCTAGGCTAACGCTGTGGCCCCTAGTTGGGCGCCATAAATCGCAAGCATCTAAATTTAAAACTTCCTACTGAATCAGCGTTTCGTACGCGTGACGCATGAAGTAAAATTTCGAGTTTAGAAAAACCTGAGTTTTTTCTAAACTGGAAATTTTACTTCATACTTTATCTGGGAGTGGAAAACACTCGTTTAAAGCTTCAAAATTAACGCTTAATAATTTAATACTTTTTTAAACTTATTGATTAATGACTAAATACGCTTTAATTTGATTCGTAAAATTTATACTTATTAAGAATTGTAAATTACCCGTGATTCAATAAATTAGTGAATCTAAACCGGTTTACGATAATTCACCGGGAAACCATGATATCGTTGTTTCAGGGGGAAAATTCATTAAATACGTTACGTGGATAATTATTAGAATTTAAAGATTTACCTTTACCAAGTGTTTTCCACTCCCAGACTAAGCATCAAGTAAAATTTCGAGTTTATAAAAGTCTGAGCGTTTGGATTGGGACGCGTAGCGTCCAAATTCAAACTTAGGCTTTTCTAAACTCGAAATTTTACTTCATGGGCCACGCGTATGAAACACTGACCATATTGTGAAGTTGGAAATATACTGCTTACGACTGTTTTTCATTTCTTTTTATTATCTATAACTTGTCGATCGCCAAATAATTTGCAAAAGTAGTTCGCGTATGACAAAAGGTTGAACACCCCTGCTATATAACATATTTTCTTCCTGTATGTATGCGGAATGTTTCCTGAAGGTTTGGCCATACCTTTTCGTTCACCTTCTATACATACCAGTTCAAAATTTTATTTCATGCCTAATCTAGGAGTCAAAAACACTCGTTTAAAAATATTAGAAACGCTTGGATTTGCGGTTTTTGGCGCCCAACGTAGGGCTAGGGTAACGCTGTGGCCCCTAGTTGGGCGCCATAAATCGCGAGCGTCCAAATTTATTGCTTGGCCCTTGTTGGGCGCCATAAATTGCGAGAATAAAAGTTGAAAACAATTGAATATTTGGCCCCATTCGCCGTTTTTGCTTAGTGCGGCTCTGGCCTCAACTATATAGTATTTCGAAACCTTTTATTAGCATTCGATTGATAATCAGGATATGTATACTTAAAGGAAAATTCCCTGTATGTATTAATATACATGATAATGAATGCAGATATATATTTCTCCCTTTGTTATTCCACTTGACTTTCTGTTTTGTGCATTTTTGTAGGTGTAAGAAAAGTAATTTCCAAAGGGGTTAAAAGCGAACCGAGAGGGGCGGTTTTGGCGTGAGCGCGGAGTGCAATTAGGCGGAATCGTGAACAGCGTGTGGCGGGCGGGGGGCGGTTGGTTGGCGGAAAGAGGGCGCGCGAGAAGCGGGCGATTAGTCCTGCGACGCGTGAAATAAAACGAGGCGGACATTTTGAGGTTCGCAGATCGTTGCGGTGAACCGGCGGGCGGTAGCGCGGTGGGTGGGCGGCTAGTTGGCCCCCAGACGCGTCAGACACGCGCCCGCCCCTGCTGCTCACTCGCCGTCGGCTCATGTGTGACCGCCACCGCTCGCCCTGCGATTACACGCGCCCTCTCTCCCCCCTTCACCTCGCTGCATGCCATCACCTAACCCCCCCGCGCCGCCACAGCTACCGCTCGTATTCCTCCCTTCCTACCGTTTTCCTCCCTCGCCGCCGCCTCCACCTCGAATTCCCCACACTACTCCCCGAACCACCCCCCGACCCTGCGGAGCCCTTTGCGCGGGTCGCGCCACCCGTCACGGAGTCTTATCACTCCATCACATGCCTCTTATCACATGCCACCCTATATACATATCATGCACAGTGCGCGCTTTATATATAAATATACGAGTATGTTTCATTGAGGCCTATTTCTATTTTTTCTCTCAAAAGTTCTACAATTTGTTGATAATATCCAGTAAAAAGGAAATTATATAAGAAATCTGTTATTTTTTGCGAATTCAAAATATTGTTCCTACAAAAATAAATGACCCTCTAGGGCAGAGGTCTCCAAACTACGGCCCGCGGGCCAAATCCAGCCCGCGACTTGCATGAATCCGGCCCGCGATTGTTTGTAATTTTTTTTGTAAATGTCATATTTTGAAATATAGTAACAATTGTTCCTTAAATTTTTCATAATTTTATAAAATTAATCGGATCTTGGCCGACTTTATTATGTAGAATTGTATTTGTGGCCCGCGAAGAAGATAGTTTGGAGACCCAGGCTCTAGGGTAGTGGTCTCCATTTTTTATCACGTACCCAATATAGTAGTAGCAAGGTCAGCTTTTATTAGGAATTTTTTGTTATTGTTATTAATATATCCTAATATAGGTTGTAGATCTTCAGAAATTTATTGTTTTTTTAAAGAGTTGAAATTGAGATTTTGACAAACTCAGTTTTTCTTTATGGTAAATTCTCTTTATGTTAAACTAACGAAAGAAGTTGATTTTGAAGATATGATTTCTAAATGTACCGATAAGTAATGAAAAAAGTATTTCAGTGCTTAAGCTCAAAATGTCAAGTAATTTAATCGAAAAATAACACTTGTAACTGTTACAATTTTATTTTTTCAAATTTTCTAAAATTCATCGTTCAATATGAAACTTTTAACTAGTGTGTTCCACTCCCAGGTTAAGAGTAAAGTAAAAGTCTGAAAATTTGAATTAGTCGCTTCGTTTCGCAGAGCGACCAATCCAAATTTTCAGGCTGTTACAAACTCCAAATTTTACTTTATGCTTAATCTGGGAGTACAAAACACTAATTAGAAGTTTCATATTGATTGACGAATTTTACAAAATTTGAAAAAAGAAAATTGTAACAGTTACAAGTGTTGTTTTTTGATTAAATTACTTGAAATTTTAAGCATAAGCACTTAAATCCTTTTTTCCTTACAATTTTAAAAAATTTGTAAAATTTCAGGCATTCGTCGATTTTATATAAAAACGTGTAGAATGAAGTTTAGAACGAGTGATTCCACTCCCAGGCTAAGCATGAAGTAAAATTTCGAGTTTAGAAAAGCCTGAAAATTTGGTTTGGTCGCTCCGCTTCGCGGAGCGACCAAACCAAATTTTCAGGCTTTTCTAAACTCGAAATGTTACTTCATGCGCCCCGCGCATAAAACACTGAAATATTGTAAAGTTAGAAATACACTCACATTATTTTTTTTAAATAAGTAATAATCGAAATATTTAAATAACAAAATATTTACATTTTTCTTCAGATTCAATTATTGAATATATCAAGTGAACTTATTTAGGAATTTAATTAATAAAAAATTAATATTGTTGCGTGTATGCATCAATGGCGCTTAATGGGTTACTGGGACACTTAATTAATTCCAGTTTTGAGAAACTAAAGTAAAATATTCTCACGCTAGTGAAGTAAACACTCAATCGACCAATAGCTCAAAAAGTTTTCATAGAACTTAAACATCCCTTTTACAGCATTTATCTAATTTTCGCTGAAAGTCGGAATTTATTTTATTACTGTCGGATTTTCATGAAAGTTGAATTATAAAAAATTATAATTCAAACATTCTTCGATATACATATTTTGAAAGGTTTGAGTTATCAATTTAATTTCGCCTAATGTCAGAATTTTAATAACAAAATTAATAAATTAAAATTCTTAAAAGGATTTTCATGAAATTTCGTATGGAAGTTAACGAAACCTGACTCATTAAAAATATGCAAAAATCTAAAAAGGTGGACTTGGTGAGTTTAATTAATTGTCAGACGAAATAATTAAACTCAATGCAAATTATTTTTTCCAAAAATTACCGATTAAAGAAAAAATAATGAATTAAAACACATTTCACCATTTTGCTGATGACACCCCCCCTTGCTGATGACACCCGGGGCAGCCAGCACCCCTCTTGCTACGCCAGTGACTAACTCATCTGACTGTAACTCATTTGTTTTTAAAGTTACAACCAAACTGTAAACATTTTCTTATGGCAACTTTTTACCACTGGCTGCTCGCGGCCTAACTTGAGGCTCAAATCCAAGACACAAAAAATGAGGTTGAAACACTACGTATCCGTTTTGTTTATCAATGCTCCTTACGTCACGGAATTGCGTCATCAATACATGCGTTTAAATTATTTTTTCAAAACAGTTTCGATTAAAAAAATAAATTAAAACACATTTTACCATTTTGTCACCCCGTTGCTGATGACACCCGGGGCAGCCAGTACCCCCCTTGCTACACCGCTGACTAACTCATCTGACTATAACTCATTTGTTTTTAAAGTTACAACCAAACTGTAAACATTTTCTTATGGCAACTTTTTTCCACTGGCGGCTCGCGGCCTAACTTCACGTGAGGCTCAAATCCACGATACAAAAATTGAGTTTGAAAGCACTACGTATCTATTTTGTTTATCAATGCTCCTTACGTCACGCAATTGCGTCATCAATACATGCGTTTAGCAGCACAACGAGCGCGCCTTTTAATCCCGAGATTAAATTATTTTTTCAAAAAATGACCGATTAAAAAAATAAATTAAAACACATTTTACCATTGTGTCACCCCGTTGCTGATGACACCTGGGGCAGCCAGCACCCCTCTTGCTACGCCGCTGACTAACTCATCTGACTGTAACTTATTTGTTTTTAAAGTTACAACCAAACTGTAAACATTTTCTTATGGCAACTTTTTACCACTGGCGGCTCGCGGCCTAACTTCATGTAAGGCTCAAATCCAAGATACAAAAATTGAGGTTGAAAGCACTACGTATCCGTTTTGTTTATCAATGCTCCTTACGTCACGGACTTGCGTCATCAATACATGCGTTCAGCAGCACAACGAGCGCGCCTTTTAATCCCGAGATTAAATTATTTTTTCAAAAAAGGACCGATTAAAAAAATAAATTAAAACACATTTTACCATTTTGTCACCCCGTTGCTGATGACACCCGGGGCAGCCAGTACCCCCCTTGCTACGCCGCTGACTAATTCATCTGACTATAACTCATTTGTTTTTAAAGTTACAACCAAACTGTAAACATTTTCTTATGGCAACTTTTTACCACTGACGGCTCGCGGCCTAACTTCATGTAAGGCTCTAATCCAAGATACAAAAATTGAGGTTGAAAGCACTACGTATCCGTTTTGTTTATCAATGCTCCTTACGTCACGGAATCGCGTCATCAATACATGCGTTTAGCGGCACAACGAGCGCGCCTTTTAATCCCGAGATTAATTTATTTCTTCAAAAAAGGACCGATTAAAAAAATAAATTAAAACACGTTTTCGATCTTTGAGCGTAACATATCCATTTTGTTAATCAATGCTCCTTACGCCACAGAATTGCGTCATCAATACATGCGTTCAGTAGCACAACGAGCACGCCTTTTAATTCCGAGATGCATTACCTTGGCATTTTAGTTTTACATGAAGTTAGCCACCGACCGCTACTGGTTTTTACCTCCATTAAAATGACGCACGCGTTTCATTTCAAGGAAGTTTCGTTTTTGTTTACCTAAACCAAATTCACTTTGTTCTTATAATATTCTCATAAATATTATGGGGAGCATATGAGGATATGCATGTCATTAAACAGCATTTTGTCTGCTGGTTTCTACGATGTACCACTTGCATGTCTTTGTCTTTGTTAAGGGCGCTCTTACATGGACGTTTTGAACGCGAGGCGGAACGGGAGCGGGCGCAAGCGTTTGCGTGTTTTAACACATGGGTTTATATGAGAGTTCCTAGACGGACGGGTGCGAGGCGTAGAAAACGCCAGCACCCGTCCGTCTAGGAACTCTCATATAAACCCATGTGTTAAAAGGCAAACGCTTGCATCCGCTTCCGTTCCGCCTCGCGGTAAAAACCTCGATATAAGAGCACCCTAAAAGCGACAGGCAAAGAAGCACTTTATGTTAATCAAGAGTGCTTGTTTATAAAACAAAATATACCGCATCGATAGTAGGCATTTTTTCAAAAAAATTGCAAGTCCACTTAGTAAGTAACGAAATAGTTTACGGGTTATGTTGGCAACATTGCGAATGACATTCTTTTGACAAAAGCATGCAATTATATGCACGTCTCCATATGCACCTATAAGAAAAAAGTGAATTTGATCTAAGAAAACAAAAAAGATATGTCCTTGAAATGAAACACATACATCATTTTAATGGGTGTAAAAAGTTGCCTTTAGAAAGTTTTTAAAGTTTGGTTGTAACTTTAGAAAAGAAATAAGTGACAGTATCTTTAACTCTTCATAGAAACGACTATTTATCAACTTATATAATATAAAGCGGAAACGGTTAGATATAGATCAATTTTTTTGATCAATTTTTAATTATTGAACGATTAATGGTATTCAATATTGATACAATATTACACATGAATTGAATATCTATACTAAATGATCCATGATGTTCAATATTGATACAATATTGCATAGTTATTCAATGTCTATTATTGACTGATCAATGATATTCATTATTGAGACAATATTGATTGCACTGAAATTGAATATATATTATTGAATTATCATTGTTGATAAAACAATGTTAAAAACTGAATTATTTTTATCCTAGATTTTTATTATATTGTATCTAAAATGAACTTGTTTTTTTTAACACAATAAAACACTTTTAACTTTGTTTGTATAACACAATTTATTTTTTATGTGACTGCAGTTTCGGCAAATTTAGCTTGCCATTATCAAACATGAAGTAGTTCATGTTTGATAATGGCAAGCTGAATTTGCCGAAACTGCAGTCACATAAAAAATAAATTGTGTTATACAAACAAAGTTAAAAGTGTTTTATTGTGTTAAATTTACATGTATAACGAAGTAGAAGCCTCCACAATTCAAAATATGAACTTGTTTTTATTTGCTGACCAACAGAAAAGTCTGGTTTCTGGTATAAACCAGACTTTTCTGAATTAGGCTTATGCCATTCAGTCACGACTAGTTCTAAATATTAATATAGTATCAATAACTGCAAACTACATTGCAACATTTGTAACCATTATTGTTACACATTGCATTGTGCACATTGAATAACAATTTCTACGTAAGTTACGAATCAGGGATACCTCGATGGTAAAATGCCGCCAGGCTAGGGTAGGAGGATCTTTGGAAATCTTATAATTGGTGAAAACAAGTGATGGTTCGTTTTTTGTGTTTGTTCATTACCTACGGTGGGTGAAACTGCGGGGAGCTGGTGATAAGAGTAGTGTAGCTCAGAATCACCTAATATGATTCGAATCGCGAATACCCGAATAAAGGATTCGTAAGAGGTAAATATGATTCGAATAAAAGATTCGAATCCTGTTTTATGGAATCACGAATGCAAATCCTTTAAGAATAAATAAATAAATCAAAGATTCGAATCCTGTTTTTTGGAATCACGAATACAAATCATTTAAGAATAAATTTGATTAAATTATTTTTTTGCAACCATTAACATATAAATATCGTTACCAGTTGTTTTAACAAAAATATTCAAAACCTAATTATTTATAATTAACACTGAACATCGGTTATAACAGACTAAATATCTGATTCCGTGTTAGTCTGATTAAAGATGTGTTTGTGTGTTTTTGAACTTCACTTTAAATCAGAGTTTTGTACGTGTGGCGCATGAAGTAAAATTTCGAGTTTAGAAAAGCCTGAAAATTTGGTTTGGTCGCGTAGCGCTACGCACTACGCGACCAAACCAAATTTTCAGACTTTTCTAAACTCGAAATTTTACTTCATGCTTAACCTGGGAGTGGAATCACTCGTTTAACACTTCAAATTGAACTCTATTATAAAATCGACGAAAGCCTGAAAATTACGCAAATAAAAAATTCACTGAATATCGTTAAAACTGGGAAAGTCAGGGAAGTCATGGAATTATATTCAGATTGAACAAAACACTAACAAAAAAGCCAAATGATATTATTAAATTTGCCAAAATCAACAGGAATCAGAAAAATTACAAAACACGTGAAAATTTACAAGACCAACTTAAATATTGACAAAAGAACTAGTCATTTAATGTTCTTATCAAAGCATTCAGTTTGAAGTTTCGAACAGGCATTTCCACTCCCAGGCTAAGCATGAAGTAAAATTTCGAGTTTAGAAAAGCCCCGCGTAGAAAATTTGTCGAGGGTCGCGCAGCGACCCGAGACAAATTTTCACGGGGCTTTTCTAAACTCGAAATTTTACTTCATGCGTCACGCGTATAAACCACTGATTTGAAGTAAAGTTGAAAATATATACTGCTGAGATGTGATAGATATTTACTAAGATATAGCGAAGAAATGTAAAAAATATTTATTTTGTAAAGGCGATAATAACAAAAGGAGAAGACATTTAGGTTGAGACACTTTTCCATATTCTTAATATTTAAATCATCATATCTATAATGAGGACAGTGCTATGATGGACACATCAACAATTTTTTTTTTAATGAAATAAAAACATTTGAAAAATTAAAACAAACACTTGGAAAATATAAAAACAAATTAAATTAATATCGACTTTCTGCAAAACTGTTGTCTCCAAATATTCATTGAAACAACTACTTCTCGAGCTAATACCCCAACAGATATTGAATTATACAATCATATTTGAGTTACACGACAGCTTTACTGTTCTATGCATAATTTATATGCAAAATGCAGCATCAGGTCAAATTATTCTCTCACCAAACTAAATGAATTAACAAGAAATTGAAATAAATTGAAAAAATTACAGGTAATGAATATTAATTGTCTTAAGCCATCTGTTCGGTACAAACAAGCGGTTCTTCGATGCCCGCTTTTTCCTATTTCACCATTTTTTTGCTATGCACAACACTTCCCCGATCCTTGTTTGGTCCGCTGACCGAGAGAGCAGAGTCGTAAATTTACAGCGACAAGCGACGGTCGATCTCGCGCCACCCCGGAGATTAGTTAAGTAGTGAGGATCCCCTTGGAACTACACCCTCAGGAGAAGCTGTAAGGACCCGGATACCGACACACCAAAGGTCAGTTTCCTCTCGCTACCGTTCCCTAGCAATTTCTCCGACTTTGTTGTCGGCCGCCGCAAAAATGAAATTCACGGCAGCTCCCGCTGCGAGTTGCACCATCTATAGACGCGTTTCGAGATTTATCCTCATCAGTATAGCTATGCTTTAGACTTTCAACACAAAAATATTAAAATAAATAGGAAACTTACAGAAATGTTTAAGTGTGTCGTCGAAACAGGTTCACAAAATTAGGGCGAGTAAAAATGAAGGGATGTTATTTATAGGTAAAGGGATTATGTCATTAGTAGGTGCGAACAATTTGATACCTGAGAGAGAGTGACATAGTTAGAAGTTTGATATTGAACGAAGACTTTTAGAAAATTTGAAACAATAAAATTGTAACAGTTACAAGTGCTATTTTCTGATTAAATTACTTGACATTTAGAGCATAAGTACTTAAATCCTTTTGTCCTTATTTATCTGTACATTTTGAAATCATTTTATCAAAATCAAGTACTTTCGTTAGTTTAAAATAAAGAAAATTTAACATAAAGAAAAATGGAGTATGTCAATAGTTTTCAGAATATTTACAAAATATAAAAACGAATTAAAAGTAATATCAACTTTCTGCAAACATTTTGTCTCATTGAGACAACACTTGGAGCTGAACCGAAAACCGTGAAAAATCGTTCGAAACCCTAATTAATCCCCCCGATTCTTTCCAACATTTTTATAACCCCCTCCGAAATTTTGGAAAGAATCGGGGGGATTAATTAGGGTTTCGAACGATTTTTCACGGTTTTCGGTTCAGCTCCAAGTGTTGTCTCAATGAGACAAAATGTTTGCAGAAAGTTGATATTACTTTTAATTCGTTTTTATAGGCTACGGCCTTGATTTGAACGTTAATTTGACTTGTAGTGCTAGAGAGACAAAACGCTAATTTCTGTTGCCTTTAAAACAGGCATAATTAATTAAGTGCAAAACTTGGCTAACACAATGCTTGTAACGACATAATACTCAACATTTTTATAGATATATGTAAACAAGGACTCATAAGTCATTTGTTATTTCTTTATCAAAGAATCTGGGCTAGACCATGCATTTGTGTGTCCCCCACGCAATAAATCCGGCGATAATTAGCGTCGCGACGCTGAATATATTACGGCGATGGATGGGGGAGCCGAGGGAAGCGTGTTTATGCGTGTGCGAGTGAAAATGCGTGCGGTGTAAGTGCGGCCCGCCGGCTGAATAAAAATAATTTCTAATACGGTGGGTGCCGAAAACGAGCATTTCCCGGCCTCGGGCCTGCTGATATATATACGTCCAGGGGATTTATGTTGTTTGCGAAAAAAAGGAAACGGGCATTTCACGCGCGCGGGAAAAACCTAAAACCCGAAACGGCATAGTTATACATGCGGATGTATATGTGTGTGGGTGTGGGTGGGCGTTCGAGTGTGAGGACGAGAGCGGAAATATGAACGGGTCCGCGTCGCTATATAATTCGATAGCTGCCTGGCTGGTTGGTACTGCCGCTGCTGCTGCACGGGGTCGGATTCCGTCACGTTTTTCAGACGCTCGTGCGTAATTAAGGTTCGCCTCGGGCGGTATAAGGAGGCGAGCGGGAATGGGTCGTTTCCATTCCACCCCCGCGTCGAACGGATTCACGGCCTCCGCGGGGGCACACGAAGAGATAAGCATCCGAGGCTAATATTGCACGCGCTCTCTTCGTGCGATTTCCAAACTCACCCACATTCACGTACGCCCGTCCGATCCCGCTGGTCCTGCTGCACACGCTCACGTTCCGACACCCACGCGATATTATGTATCACTGCGCTATCATAATTCTGAAAAGTATTTCGTCTACTGTATTTAAAAGCCAGGTCTTAAAAAATACTATTGTAATCGTAACACTACTCACGTTAGGTGATAAACTAAATAAAGCTCCACCAGAGCTGGGCAGGATTCGAATCATTCAGGATTCGAATCATTTAGGATTCGAATCATTCAGGATTCGAATCATTCAGGATTCAATTCATTCAGGATTCGAATCATTCAGGATTCGAATCGTTTTAGAGGATTCAAAAGAAGCATTCGAATATTTTAGTTCAACTAGATTTGTGATCTGGATTCGTTACATTTTTTAAGAGGATTCGTACTCGAATCCAAATAATAATAATAATAATAATAATAATAATTTATTTCTCAACAAGCATAGCCTAATTACAGAGAAATATATATAAACTAAATACAGGTTTACAGTGTGAGCAAGTAGGGTACAAACTAATAAGTTGATTAACAAATTCAGAAAACACATTCGGTAATATCACACATAAACTGTTGTATGCAGGGTGAAAAAATATCGACGAAGCATTGAATTTCGTGATAATTTCGCAACATTTTATATAATGGGGAATACATGTAGTGATTAGTACGGGGCGTCGTATAATTAAAGGCTTGTTTATATCTAGAGAATAGTCTGGGTACATTAAAATCAATGTTGCATAACAATTCAGAATTATCAGTAAAATTAACAATTAATTTATATAAATCACCAATAGATATGCGTCGATGTCTTTTGTGTATGGTATCTAATTTAAATTCGTCTATGAGTGTAGAATAACTTGTGTGGAGTTCTGGATATTGTTTGTGTTTTATGAAGTATAGATATTTGACAAAGCGTTTATTAACTTTCTCAAGCATGTTAATATGTGTTGAATATCCAGGAGTACACACAGTAGCGCAATAATTAATTTTAGATAAAATAAGCGACGTATATAAATTCATAACTGTGTTTGTGGACTTAAAGTCACTACAATTGCGTTTTAGGAATCCTAATAGTTTATAACATTCACTCGTAGTGTTTTGAACATGGGTGTTAAAGGTGAGTTTATCGTCGAAATTAATTCCAAGATCTTTTAAACAATTTACGCGTAATATTTGATCGTTATGCAAACAATAGTTGTATATAGTAGGGGTAGTGGATCTTGTATATGACATGATTCTGCACTTAGAAACATTTAAAGCAATACTGTCTGAGGAACACCATTGGCTCAATTTAATTAAGTTATTTTGTAATTTAAAAGTATCTTGTAAGTTATTTATTACAGAATATAGCTTGATATCGTCTGTGTATAATAGATATTCACAGTCCAATACATCGCACACACTGTTGATATAAATTAAAAACATTATTGGGCCCAGGTTTGAGCCCTGAGGCACACCACTACTTGCGATAAAAGCATTTGACTTTACTCCCATGTAAGAGACGAACTGAAGTCTATTGGCCAGATACGATGTAATTACAGACACAATGTTGTCACTGATATCGCAGTTTCAAAGTCGGTTGATTAGAATTGTGTGAGATATATGGTCGAAAGCTTTCGTCATGTACAGAACATCCACTTGATATCCGCTATCTAGGTTATTGGCGATAAATTGCGTAATGTTCATTAAGTTACTCTGAGTCGAGCGCTTTCGCATGAAACCATGTTGCCGCGGACTGAGGACATTACTAATTTTAAAGTAGATATGATCAGCTAGAATCGACTCGAACACCTTGCTGAAATTTGATATTAAAGCGATGGGCCTATAATTTTCAATTGTGTTCCTATCTCCCCTCTTGTAGACCGGACAAACTCTTGTTAATTTCCAGCAATCGGGGAAGACACCAACTGTTAAGATTTGGTTAAATATGTACAAAAGAGGTTTAACTAACAAAATGGCACAATCCTTTAATAAAAACGAGGGAATACCATCGGGACCCATAGTGAGTTTAGGTCTCAGGCGTCGTAAGCTACGCAAAATGTCATCTTCTGTTATTCGATGATTTCCGAGGAAGCGTTTGCAGGATGTTTCATCAATGACATTGTAGTTAGATAAGTAAGAAGATTTAAAATGAGTTGCAAAACTTTCGACGATGTCTGATGACTTTTCCAAGGTCGTATCTTGGAATTTCATACACCCTGGAATTCGCGTCTGGCGCTTTTTGTTATGAACGAAGTTCCAAAATGTACTTGGGTCCGAATTAATGATATCTTCCGTATGTGAGACATACCGATCATAGGCTAACTTAATTTTCTGTTTTACTTGTCGGCGTAACTCTTTATATTGATGTAAGGTCTCAGGACAAGTATAACGTTTGGATTTCTTCCGTAGTATATTTTTTCTCTAAATAACGAAATAATTTCTTTATCAAACCAGATTGGAAATTGGTTTTTGTTAATTTTATGTCGTCGTTTAGGAACGTGTCTCTCAAAAATTGAGTATAAAATTTTGTATAGTGCCTGACAGCAATCATCTGGATTTGTAAGTGTTTCAATTTCAGACCAATCTTGATTTGATATGCTTTCATAAAGGAGAGGGAGATTGGCTATCCTTATAAAAGGATTCAAATATTTATAAAAGGATTTGAATATTTATAAAAGGATTCGAATACTTACAAATTCTAGTTTATAAAAGGATTCGAATACTCACAAAAGTATTCGAATCCTTTTATAAATATTCGAATCCTTTTATAAGGATTCAAATCACTCGCATTTGGATTCGAATACGAATCCTCTTAAAAAATGTAACGAATCCAGATCACAAATCCAGTTGAACTAAAATATTCGAATGCTTCTTTTGAATCCTCTAAAACGATTCGAATCGATCGGATTCGAATATTGACAAAAGGATTTGAATCGTCAAAAATAATTCGAATTAATTGTAAGGATTAACATGAAACATTTCTTTTGTGTGTTTTTAAATTTCTCGTTAAATCACTGTTTTATACGCGTGGCGCATGAAGTAAAATTTCGAGTTTAGAAAAGCCCCGTGAAAATTTGTCTCGGGTCGCTGCGCGACCCTCGACAAATTTTCTACACGGGGCTTTTCTAAACTCGAAATTTTACTTCATGCTCAGTCTGGGAGTGGACGACACTCGTTTAATTTCCGTTAGATTTCAACATATCGAGAATTTCATTAATTTGTAAAATGTTCATGAAATGTTTAATATTTCGTCAATTCATAAAAATTTTTATCAGATTTTCAATATTTTTACTTAGATTTAGAACAATTTAAAAAAAATTAATTCTTAATTCATCAAATTCATCAATATATTCGAAAATTATTTGAACACACAAATTTGAATTTTTGTTCATCAAATTTTGGTGCAGAGCTGGGACGAATTCTCGTAAAAAGGAATCGAATCACGAATCCGAATCACCTAATATGATTAGAATTACGAATACTCGAATAAAGGATTCGGAAGAGATAAATATGATTCGAATCAACTATTCGAATCTTGTTTTTTCGAATCACGAATACAAATCCTTTAAGAATAAATTTAATTTCGTTATTATTTTGCAACCAATAATATATAATTATCGTTAACAGTTGTTTTAACAAAAATATTCAAAACCTAATTATTTGTCCCAGACGGTGTCAGACTCTACAAGATTCTCTCGAAGAACCCCCAATGTGCGCTTCAAACTCTCGAACTCAATGACGGAGTGTATACAAAAAACGAGAAGGAAACCCTGGGTGAACTTCTACGGGTACACTTCCCCGGAGGAGAAATCTATGATGGACCACTTAATGACTGGGTCAGCCAGGGACCTGATGCAACTGGCAACAGAACATCTAAGGAAGACTGGCAGGCTGCCAGGAGAGTGGTCATCTATGACAGAGTCAAATGGGCAATAAACTCATTTGAACCTTTTAAATCGCCAGGGCCTGATGGAATCCTACCCATCATGCTACAGAAGGGATCGGAACTACTGTGGCGAAGGCTTTGCGAGATCCTAAGGGCCAGCATGGCCCTACGATATTTGCCAAGAATATGGAGGCTTATCAGGGTGGTTTTCTTACCAAAGACCGGTAGAACAGACTATTCTCGTGCAAAATCGTACAGGCCTATCAGTCTCATGTCATTTGTACTGAAGACAATGGAAAAAATTATGGACAGGCATATTAGAGAGGGGGTACTGGTGACCTACCCACTATCCCAAGACCAATATGCCTACCTTCCAGGTAGATCAACAGAGACAGCTCTCAGCCGACTAACAAGGAGTGCCGAAGCTGCCCTGGAACACAAAGAAATTTTACTTGCTGCCTTCTTGGATATAGAAGGAGCATTTGACAATACAGCCTTTAACTCTATAATTAGCTGCAGGTGGATAGACTGCATGTTAAGACAAAGGATGGTCTACACAACGTTCGCTGACCAGACACTAGCATTCAGGGTGGCCGGTGGTTGTCCGCAGGGAGGAGTTCTCTCACCCCTGCTGTGGAACCTGGTCATGGATGGCCTGCTAGTGGATCTCAGCAACGAGGGATACTCTTCCCTAGGATACGCGGATGACCTAGTCATACTCGTTGAGGGAAAATTTAACAACACGATCAGAGAGCGTATGCAACGTACACTGAACGTGGTGAGCAAATGGTGTGCTAGAGAAGGACTCAAAGTCTCACCCTCGAAGACCACCCTGGTACCATTTACACGCAGGAGGAAACTGGCGGGCCTTGGACCGCTCTTTCTAAATGGTGGCAACCTGAAAATGTCGGGTGAGGTGAAGTACCTAGGAGTAATCTTTGACTCCAAACTGACCTGGACCCCTCAAATCTCAAAAATCAGACGCAAATCGGAAATTACCCTTGCGGTAATTAGACGAATGTACGATCGACAATGGGGGCTCAGACCAGGAATGGTATACTGGCTGTACACCAGAATGGTCAGACCCGCAATCATGTATGCTGCTTTGGTATGGTGGCCTAAAGCCACACAGCATACAACCATACAAATACTCAGCAAGGTTCAAAGACTTGCTTGTATTAGCATAACGGGGGCTATGAGAACTACGCCCACTGCAGCCATGGAGACGGTTCTAGACCTCACACCACTTCATATTCTGATAGTGGGGGAGGCAAGACTGGCACTCTATAGGCTGCAATTATCATCGGCCAACGTAAGAGTTGATACCCCACTCTTGACAGACATAGGGGGACCTCTCCTGCAAATGAGGTCGGATCATATGGTAGTCAGATATCTTGAAAATTCACTCTTTAAAGTCACTATTCCAGACCGCAACGAATGGAACGGCTTTAGGGAAGATATACACAAACAAAGTGTGATCTGGTACACGGACGGTTCTAAATCAACCACAGGTACTGGATCAGGAATCTATAATGAAAACATGAGGACAGGCTATGCTCAACCATTGGGTAGCCTGGCATCAGTCTTTCAAGCAGAAATATTCGCAATCATAGAATGTGCGAGAACCAACATAGAGAAGGACTGTCGAAACAGGCAAATCTATATCATGTCCGATAGCCAGGCGGCACTGAAGGCTCTCCAGAGTCAAAAGACTTCATCCAAACTGGTATTGGAATGCTTTAATACCCTGAATGACCTAGCGAGACAGAACAAGGTTACGCTTGTCTGGACGCCGGGTCACTCTGGTATTGCGGGTAATGAAAAAGCTGACGAGCTAGCAAGGCAGGGAGCCACCATTTCATTTATGGGACCCGAACCTGCCTTGGGCATAACAAAAAAGTCGAGTCGCCTTGAAGTCAAGAAGTGGACTCGCAACAAACACAAGGAATGCTGGGAAAACAGACCAGGCCTTAACCATAGTAAGGCCCTTATAAAAGGGCCTAACTCAAGCCAAGCTGCAGGACTACTAACATTGAGTAGGGCACAGCTGAAAACAACTATAGGACTGCTCACAGGCCACATGACTTTTAAAGAGCATCTAAGGAAAATCGGGCTATACAACGGCGACACCAACTGTCGCCTCTGTAATACGGCACCGGAAACAGCAATGCACGTTCTGTGCAGGTGCAATGCGCTGGAGAGCAAAAGACGGCTCATATTTGGGAACAGACAAATGGAACCAAATGATTTCCACGCGCAACCTCTGAAGGACCTGCACAAGCTAGTGCAGGGCATCGAGTTCGGAATAGTTGCGTGAGTGTAATAATATTGGGGCCGTACAATAAGCCACCTAGGCTGCAGTGCATCCGGATCCGAAAGAAAGACGGCCCCCACAGGAAAAAAAAAAACCTAATTATTTATTATTAACACTGAACATCGTTGATAACAGACTCAATATCTGATACCCTGTTACTCTGATGTATTTGTGTGTTTTTGTACTTCACTTCAAATCAGTGTTTTGTACGCGTGGCGCATGAAGTAAAATTTCGAGTTTAGAAAAGCCCGAAAATTTGTCTCGGGTCGCTGCGCGACCCTCGACAAATTTTCACGGGGCTTTTCTAAACTCGAAATTTTACTTCATGCTTAGCCTGGGAGTGGAAACACCCGTTTAAAACTTCAAATTGAACTCTATTATAAAATCGACGGATGCCTGAAAATTACGTTAATAAAAAAGTCAAGAAATATCATTAAAACCGGGAAAGTTAGAGAAAAGTCATGGAATTATATTCAAATTAACCAAAACACTAACAAAAAAACCATATAATATTATAAAATTTTTAAATTTGTCAAAATCAGCAGGCTAATTACAAAACACGTAAAAATTTATAAAATTAACTTAAATATTGAAAGAAACAATAAAACAATTTGACAAAATGGGGGTTTCCCACAGAAGAAAGTTATATTAGAAGGTCAGGGAAAAACATCTTGTATCAGGGAAATGGCTGAAAAATGTAACATTTCAGATTGTAGCTACCATGTCAGTTTTACTTCAAATAATATTAAACAAAATTTTGAAAACCAGATTATTATCTGTGAAAACATTTTCAGTCATTTAATGTTCTTATTAAAGCATTCAGTTTGAAGTTTCGAACGAGCGTTTCCACTCCCAGATTAAGCATGAAGTAAAATTTCGAGTTTAGAAAAGCCCCGTGAAAATTTGTCGAGGGTCGCGCAGCGACCCGAGACAAATTTTTTGGGCTTTTCTAAACTCGAAATTTTACTTCATGCGCCACGCGTATAAAACAGTGATTTGACGAGAAATTTAAAAACACACAAAAGAAATTTTTCAAGTTAATCCTCACAATTAATTCGAATTATATTTGACCATTCAAAACCTTTTGTAAATATTTGAATTCTTTTATAAATATTCTAATCCTATAAGGATTCGAATCACCCACATTTGGATTCGAATACGAATCCTTCTAAAAAAATGTAACGAATCCGGATCACAAATCTAGTTGAACTAAAGTATTCGAATGCCTCTTTTGAATCCTCTAAAAGGATTCGAATCCAGGATTCAAATCCTGAATGATCCGAATCCTGCCCAGCTCTGGTATTCGTAACACTACTCACGTTCGGTGATAAACAAAATAAAGGTCCACCAGAGCTGGGCAAGATTCCAACCATTCATGATTCGAATCCTTTTAGAGGATTCAAAAGAAGCATTCCAAAGAGATTATCGCTTCGATGTATTGCTTTCTGTCTTTCAAACGTTAAGAGTGATCATTATATAATAAAGTGTTGGAAATAAAATCTTTACATAAACTTTTATTTCCATATAAATAATAAATTACTTTATTTCGAAACAACCTCTAAACAAAAAATATTTCTGCTTTAAATAAAATAGTTAAAAAAAATCTGTTTCGCCATTTTGTTACGAAAGACTCAATCCACATCTTTGTAAAAGAAAATTTGTAAATTATTATCTTATAACAACGCTGGAACCGTAGTCCCAACATACAAATTTTACATGGTCTAACCTCCCTCTCAAGAAATGTTTAAGCTTTGTTTTAATGCTGGAAATAAGAAAATCGAGCTAACATTTGTTAATTAGTTTTATTTAAAACAATGATTAGTCGATGATATTTATTAAAAAAAAATTGAATATTAAAAAGGATTTGTGTTTGTGATTCGAGTCACATTTTATCGTGATTCATGATTCGAATCATATTAGATAAAATGTTTCTGATTCGTGATTCGATTCTTTTTTTTTTGAGGATTTTACCCAGCTCACCTTACGTAATATTGAATTATATCAAAAGTCTATATATTTTTGCGAATCTAACAAAACTGTGTATTGAAGACCCAGTTTTGTCTTATTTGTGTAATATTCTTATTTAATTTAATTTTGTGTTTCTGTGTATAAATAGATATATCGTGTTTTGTTTTCACGTTGTAGCTTTGATAACATTTCCCTGCTCGCATTTTTCCCTTCGGCCCTTTTTTTGCGAGCGCATGAGGGATGAAAGCTCTGGATGTTGTCGGGCTTAACGGAAGGTTTTAATAATTAAAACCGGGCGTGTGTGTGTATATTTTTTCCGTTCGCAGCGTGAGGTATGTAGGTTGAATTTTGGAGTTGATAAGGGCCCCGGCGGTGGCAGCGGCAGGAACCGGAGGGGACCCTAAAGGGAAAAAGGGATGACGGGCGGAGGATGGAGGGTTTCCGAACGAGGGCAGGGGGGGATCTTGCGGCGGTAAGGAGTTTCCGTTCCGTTTTCCCGAACCGACTGAATGTGCAAATCGTCGACCGGCGGGTGGCCTGCAGGATAGATTTATCAAAGGGTCTCTCTGGTGGGAGAGCGGGAGCTGGAGTAGGTAGGGGGGCGGGGTGGTGGGGGGGAGCGCTAACCGAGACACTTGCCGCAGACAGGTGGCCTCCCACGTCCTGCCGTTAGAGCAATCAATTCCCGTCCCCTCTGCCCCCCCGCGCCTTTATCCTGGAATTCGGAAAAATTACTGCTACGGGCGTGCTGGCACCGGCTTCTGCTGCTGCCGCTTGCTCTGCTACTTCTGCTGCTGTTGCCCCCCCTTACCCCACCCACTTCTGCTAACGCTGCGAGAAGCCGGCGAGCTTGTTAGCGGGATTAGGGCGAGCGCCTCGCGCTCCGACAACTGATATCTCATCAACTTTATGGATGACAAGTTCACACTGGAGCCGCTCGCTCTCTCCGGTATGTTTGCCGTCGTTAAATGCGTTTCCTGCGGCGCGCTTCTTTTTATGCTTCCCACACAGAACCAATCCTATTTTGCCACCGGCGACGATCGCGTTATCATCCATTAACCAAATTGATTAACTAATCTCCGAACGTACTATTACATTCACACACCAAAACCAAAATATTTGAAGCACATATGTTAGAATATAATATTAAATTATCCTGTTAAGATCAGGCGTGAATCCACGAAGGGGGGGGACTTTCCTGACTCCCAAATAGTCAGACGACAAAAAATTAAACGAAAAAATGGTTATGTATCAGAGCTGGGCAGGATTCGAATCATTCAGGATTCGAATCATTCAGGATTCGAATCATTCAGGATTCGAACCATTCAGGATTCGAATCATTCAGGATTCGAATCATTCAGGATTCGAATCATTCAGAATTCGAATCATTCAGGATTCGAATCATTCAGGATTCAAACAATTCAGGATTCGAATGCTGGATTCGAATCCTTTTAGAGGATTCAAAAGAGGTATTCGAATACTTTAGTTAAACTGGATTCGTGATCCGGATTCGTTACATTTTTTTAGGAGGATTCGTATTCGAATCCAAACGCGGGTGATTCGAATCGTTGTAAACGGATTCGAATATTTATAAAAGGATTCGAATACTTACAAAAGGATTCGAATCGTCAAAAATAATTCGAAATAATTGTGAGGATTAACATGAAAAATTGGTTTTGTGCGTTTTTAAATTTCTCGTTAAATCACTGTTTTATTCGCGTGGCGCATGAAGTAAAATTTCGAGTTTAGAAAAGCCCCGTGAAAATTTGTCGAGGGTCGCGCAGCGACCCTCGACAAATTTTCTGGGCTTTTCTAAACTCGAAATTTTACTTCATGCTTAGTCTGGGAGTGGAAACGCTCGTTCGAAACTTCAAAGTGAATGCTTTGATAAGAACATTAAATGACTGAAAATGTGTTTAAGGATAATAATCTTTTAAAAATCTAAAAATTTAATTTAATACTATTTGAAGTAAAACTGACGTGGTATCCACAATCTAAAATGTTACTTTTTTCCGAAATTTCCCTGAGTCAAGGTTTTTTTTCCTGACCTCTTAATAAAACTTTCTTCTGTGGTAAACCTCCATTTTGTTAAATTGTTTTCATTGTTTTTGTCAACATTGAAGTTGGTTTTATAATTTTTTACGTGTTTTGTACTTTTTATGATGCCTGTTGATTTTGACAAATTTAATAATATCATAGGGTTAATCAATCTATTTTATAACTTTTTGTATTGTTTATTATTGAATTTGTCAATTTAGTATTTTTTGTTTTTTCGTTAACTTTTGCCAATATTTATGTTTTTTATTCTGTATAAAATTAGAAATTAATTAGGTTCATATTTTTATTTGGTAAAGATTTGCTAAGTGTTGCAAATGATTTGCTTAATTTTAACAGTTTTGAATATTTTTTTCTATTTTTATAATCGTCAGTTGCTTTTATAGATTTTATATAAAATAAAAACAGGTTTTTAAATTAATAACTTGTATTTTTTGAGATATTGGTTTTTAATTTTGATGTTATCTGGGTACGATTGAATTTTATTTTAAAAATATAATTATACCTTTTTGTTGATTCTCAAGATTTTGCCAATTTGCCAACCGGCATTGCGTCCAAAAGCGTCAATCGGCGGTTCTCGCTAAAACCGTTCCCATAAGACCCAAGTGGCCCCTGGGGGCCGAAAATAAATATTTTTTCGCAAAATAAACGCTTTACCTACTTTCTAATACCATCAAGAACATTCATAAATTTTCCCAGATTTTTTGGGGAACATTTTTTTTTGTAAATTTGAAAATGTATAAAAAATGTCCGAAAATCCAAAAATAGTAAAATAACTTCATATTATACCAAAATGTAGCCAAAGAATAGGAGCATATTCTCTACAAATTTGGGCCATATCAAAAAAATCGTTTTCGTACAATTCGCTCGCGAATTATGTGCTCGAAAATTGGTCGAAAATATTATGTGACTTTGGATTTTTTTTTTTGAGCGACCACAGCCGAAACATATTAATGATTATAGGTCAAAATGTACCTGAATCCTTTAGAAATCGAATACTGTAAGATTTAATATTTTAGATTATCTGTGAGCCGAGTAAGCTTAGTCCAACCGGAATCGCGTCCAAAATCGTCAATCGGCGGGCCCCGCTAAAACCGATCCGATAAGAACATTTCTATTCTATTCTATTCTATTGAAAGTGAGTGGGTAGTTATGCTACCCTCCACTGCGACCGCAAGGATCTATTGTGGCTCACAATTAAGGTCGAACATCCGACCTTACAGCTCACCTTCCAAGCCCATCTTCTTGATGAAGTCAAGGATCTTGTCAGGTGAAGTTTTTTCCAGGTTCTTCAGGTTTAGCTTCGGTGTGCCAAACACCGTGGTCCTGATCTGGTCGCCAGCTGGACAGGCACATCTGACGTGCTCTGCTGTTTCATCATCCTCTAGGCATAGGCGGCACTCAGTGGTGTCGCTTAGTCCTAGTTTATTAAGGTGATGCCTTAGACGGCTGTGTCCAGTGAAGAGAGCAGTTAATGTGTGAACATCTGATCTGCTCAGCTTCAACCATGAGGCCGCCCTGGCCGCAGATGGTCCACTTGTTACCGCTCTGAAATGTCTCATCCCAGGGCGGTTTTGCCAGAAATCCTGTGCCTCGTGTCTCATCCATCCGTTGTTACGGTCTCTAGCTGTTGATCTGGGTATCCCCAGAGCGGGTTCTGGTCCGATGTAGGCTGTACGGCTAGGGAATCGGCTAATTCGTTTCCCTTCACGCCAGAGTGGCTTGGCACCCACATCAGACTGACCCCGTTTACCTGTGCCATTTGGCAGAGGGCTTCCTTGCAGTTCCGTACAGCCAGCGAGGAGCATCTAGAAGATGCCAGGGCCCTAAGGGCCGCCTGGCTGTCCGAACATATTTTTATTGTCCTGCCCGCCCAACCCTTTGAAAGGATTTCGTGGGCGCACATTTCAATGGCGTATATTTCAGCCTGAAGTATGGTAGCATACCTGCCAAGGCTGTAGTAAAGTTCAATCCTTGGTCCGACGACTGAGGCTCCTGTTCCAGTGGACAGTTTTGAGCCGTCAGTGTACCAGTAGGAGTCAGCCTTTTCTGGGGTGATTTTGTGTCGCTCCCAGTCGTCCCTGCTTGGGAACAGGACCTTGTACGGCTGATCCTTGCAGTAGTCCGTGACTGCGCATAAGAACATTTACATAGGGTTCATAATTTGCTCAATTAAATTGTTTTTTATTGAAATAATTCTATATGTGGGATGTAAACTACACCAAGTCATATTTTTGAAATTTAAAATGACATGACAGTTTACAACTTCAACTTTATATCATGTTTCAGTTTTGGTTCATACAGGCAATTTTTGTTTTAAGTATACATACGTATACGCTGTAAATAATTAGATACTGAAGCTAAGAACGAGTGTTTTTCACTCCCAGGTTAAGCATGAAGTAAAATTTCGAGTTTAGAAAAGCCCCGTGCAGAAAATTTGTCGAGGGTGGCGCTAGCGACCCGAGACAAATTTTCACGGGGCTTTTCTTTTTTAAACTCGAAATTTTACTTGACAAAGGAATTCTAGTTGCTGTTTAGTTGCGAAAATATTAAAAAAAATAATTAACGTAAAATTTTAAAAAAATTTACAGTGTTATCAATAATTGTCTCTTGATTTTTTTCATTTTTTCAAAGAAAAAAAAAACTCCTAAAACCATTGACATTTTTAACATATTTTCAACTTAGCTCAGTAATTAAGATAAGACAGCTGTGATATTTAAATATTTTTTTAAAGCTAGTTGAAATCTTAAAATCCATTGATTTTATTGCAAAACTTCAACTTGCAATTATTATGTTAGAGAAACGCGTAAACATTTCCGATTTTACTTAAATCAGGTGAAATCTTATGTTGATTATGTAAAAGTTTGATTTTTATAATTGTTCAAACAACATAAAATGTGAATTAACTTTGACTGGCTGCAATTGAAATTTAAATAACTCCACTGGATATTGAAAAATATAAAATCAAAATGACAATTTTTTTAAAAAGCCAATTATTTTTTGAGTTATTTAAATTTCAATTGCAGCCATTAAAAGTTTATTCACTTCTGTGTAAATTCTGTGCATTTTATGTTGATATGATAATCATTTGATTTTTTTGTAATTTTTTCAAATACTCATTGTCGTAAAATTGTCGATTTTATTGCATAATTTCAATTTTGGCTTTTAACCAATATTTTAACAGTTTTTAAAGCAGATAGAAGTGCAATCAATTTTAAGAATAATAATGTTAATTGTATAAAAAAATAATCCCTTCATCACTTTGCAAGCATATTTTAATATTTTACAAATCCATTGCAGATATTTTTAAGGCCCGCCGTGGCCGAGCGGTTGAGCCGCTGGTTTCGCCAATCGTTCACGGCGGTGATCTGGGTTCGATTCCCAGCCGGGGCGAGTAATTTTTCCAACGAAAAATATTCGTCCCGGAGTCTATGGGTGTGTGTGAATGTGTTGTGACGTCCAAATATATAGTTATATGTACTTAGTAATAAGTTAAAATAAAAAACAAATGTATACAAATAATAAAAATTGATGATGGCTAATAGTCTAGTAACTAAGGCCAGGCAAAAGCCAAAACCCAATAAAAAAAAAATAAAATTGGAGATATTTAATATTTGTTTATTAATTTTTGTGTAAGTTCTGTGAATTTTATGTACATTTATTCCATTTTTGTAACATTTTAACTTTTGCTAGATATATTTGTTTTGTAAATTAAATTCACTTGGTTTTGTTTCACTAAAATGTATTTTATTTTCCTACTAGTTTCGCGTTAATGCCATTATCAAGAATGATGTATATGTTTAGAAATTCACGTTAAATCAGTGTTTTATGCGCCTGGGGCATGAAGTAAGATTTCGAATTTAGAAAAAGCCTGAAAATTTGGTTTGACCAAACCAAATTTTCAGGCTTTTCTAAACTCGAAATTATACTTCATGCGTAATCTGGGATTGGAAACACCCGTTATAGGTTTTAAATTGAACAGTTTTATAAAATCAACGAATGCCAGAACATTTACAGAGTATGCATCATGATATGTATACTTAAAAGAAACATTCTCTGTATATGATCATTTTATAAAAACAAATTGTTTTCCTCATGAGCTAAATTTTGTATTGAATAAATTGTTTTGAGGAATAATTTAATATATCTGCAGTTGAAGCTACGCCACTGAAAAGACCTAGAGACTTGATGAACATAAACATTTTTTGACAAACTAATTTAGAATTTACATAAACAATTTGAGTGAATATCAAATGAATCCGGACCCTCGGGTGTAATAAAACACCGCACACACGCGACCCGCGCCGAGCCCCTCACCCGTTTGTCGGCGCACATATATCCGGCGTCGCGGCGCTAATTGCCGGTCTAATTTTATTTACGGGCCGTCCGAAATTTCGCGACTCTCACGACGCCGGCGGCGTCGGCGTCTCCGCTTTTCTCGTTCCCGCCCGGATTAAACAAAGGAAACGGACGCGCTCATCGGTGAAAGGTCGGCCGCGTCGTTTCTGCACGATTAGACTCCGAATTGTGTGGGAGACGCTGACGTCGGTGGCGTAGCGGCCAAAAAAGCCCGGCGGAATATTAAGGCGGCAATTAGCGGAAATTACGGATGCGTTAGGCCGGATTCTAATTTATCTGTTTGAACTCAGTTTGAAGGTTCATTTTCTTTCTCGTTTCTTTATAACACAAACCACACCCTCAATTAATTTATGTTCAGCGGGAGGATAAATATATATTATTTATTACAATGGGCAATAATAATTACTCATAGAAACTAAAAAAGAACGAGTCAAATTCTTTGCCATTAGAAGAAAGTGGTAAAAACATAGTTTTTGCTCTTACTCATACGCCGCTCTTACATACAAAATTTAACTTTTTGAAAATTTTGAGGTACCCGACGCCCTAAGGGACAACAAGGGATAGCAGAAGAAGAAGAAGAAAATTTTGAGGGTGGTTGAACCCCCATATCTTTCCCTCCCCCTGGCTACTCGAGGTGAAAACTGAAATGAAAACAAACCCAGGCATGCTTTTTAAGTTAAGTACACCTTCATATTCCAAAACACAATTTAAAAGGCGCAAGATTTATATTTTTGTAAAAAAAATTAACGCGAAATCAATAATAAGCAGTATATTATCACAATATGTTAGTGTTTTATACACGTGGCGCATGAGGTAAAATTTTGAGTTTAGAGAAGCCTGAAAACTTGGATTTGCCGGCGCGTCTTGCTTCGCTCGCGCAAAGTTTAAAAAATAGACTCTTTTTGTATTCTGAATTTCACAATATTTGAGTGTTTTATAAGCGTGGCGCATGAAGTAAAATTTCGAGTTTAGAAAAGCCTGAAAATTTGGTTTGGTCGCGTAGCGCGTAGCGCTACGCGACCAAACCAAATTTTCAGGCTTTTCTAAACTCGAAATTTTACTTCATGCTTAATCTGGGAGTGGAAACACTCGTTAGAAACTTGAAAATTCTACGCTTTTGAAAATCATGAACGCTTGAAAATTTACAATATACATATTTCAGTACATCTTAAATACTAATATTTAGATACTTTGTAATAATCTAATTTCCAATTCTAATTTTGAAGATTTTTATCATTTTATGTTGAGTTTATAAATTTAATAGAATTTTTGTTAAATATATCAATTTTTATGATGTTTCTGTAAATTATATTTCGGCTGTTTCTTTTTTTTTAGTGTTTGGCTTTTGCCTGGCTTTAGTATCTTGACTATTGGCCAACATCAATCTATAGTTTTGTATTAATATTTGTTTTAACTTATTCCAAGTTATATGCACATGTGTATTTAAACGTCACAACACATTCACACAATACCCAGGGTCAACGCAAAAAATTATTTTTAAATAACATCTCCCCGTGCACGGGAATCGAACCCGGTCTGTAGCCCGCCGAGCGATATACCGTCCGGCGACGTTACCGCCTGGCCACCACCTGCCCTATATTTCGGTTAAGTGTAACAATTTTAACATTTGTTAAAGATCAATTTTATTAATTTTTTTAACAATTTTGATGTTATGATTTTAGTAAACTTTAAGTATTTTGTTTTTTGACGTATAAATTATATTGTATTTGTATTAATTTGTTTTGAAACTGTCAATTTTTAATGTGTTTGTTGATTTGCTAAATTTTCATAGCTTTGCCAATAATTCATATTGACGTTTTGTTTGAAATACAAAAATAGTTAATATGAATTATTTTATTTGATTTATTGATTGAACACGTGACTCGTGTTTAACATTGTTTTCTGACACGAATAAATTTAAATTGAAAATTAAATAAAATCCCTAAAATCAACAAACATAAAAACTTATCAATCAACAATATTTGTCAAAACTGATAATTAAAACAAGAATAGGTACAATTATAAAACCTCGGTTTCTGTATTTTTTTTACATATACAGCATCTTAAATTTTTAATCGAAAAATCCTTGAATTTTAAATTCAAGTGCAAATAACCAGAAAACTATGGGGCACTTTTTTATATTTTTAAAGTTTCATTTTTCTTATATCTAGCATCTTGATTTTTTCATAAAAAGTCCTGTTCTAAGGTCAAGTGGAAATAACTAAAAACCTAAAAAAATAAATGCTGTATGATTTCAAGATACAAATAAATTTTCTAGAGCAAATTTTGTAATTTACAGGAAAATCGGCAATTATCAATATTTATTTTCACAATTGTTAGGTTAAAATATAAGAAAAATGAAACGAGAAGCAAAAAAATGGTGATGTGTCCATCATAGTACTTTCCCCCGTAAATTGCGTATTAAATCACTTTTAAAATATTTGTAGCATTATTATTTTCAAAATGTCTTCAACTTTTTGATAACTACAACTTTTATTTGAAACATTTTTCAATTGGATCAACACATACTGACACAAACCAATGACTAGATAAAAAACACTATTTATTGAATATCTCAAAAACTAAGAGTGCTATGACAAAAAGTGAAAATACAAAAAATCTTTAATATATTATTACCTACAACTTTTATTTGAAAGATTTTCCAATTGTATCAACACACACACTGACACAAATCAATGACTAGATAAAAAACACTATTTATTAAATATCTCAAAAACTAAGAGTGCTATGACAAAAAGTAAGTGAAGAATACATCTTCATTTTGTTATTATCTACAACTTTTATTTGAAAGAATTTTTTGTTTGATGAACATTTATTGAAAAAATCTGAAAAAACTGAAAAACGCTAAGAGTAAAGTACCACTGCCGGTTTTCCGATTTTCACCAAAAGCTTTTCAGTTCTTCCGATTGTAACAAAAAGCTTAAGTTTCAAGTTTCATCTCGATATCTTTAGCGGTTTTTGCGGTACAGCGCACACAGACACACACACAGCAGACAGACATTTTTCAAAAATGGTCTTATTCGACTCAGGGGACCTAAAAACGGATATTTCCGCTAAAATTTTTGATTCGAAAATTTTGACGAAAACAATACTTTCCCTTTGTATTACATACGGGGGAAAGTAAAAATCAATGGTTCATTCTTTATTTTTAGAAGACTGAGTGAGTGTCACTCACTATACATAATTTTACCGTTAATATTTCAGTCTAATTTTTCCTGAATTGGCGAGTTATTGAAACAGCAAAATGGTTAACTTTAAACTCCCGCCACTTTCCCTGTATGCGTTATATTTTATTTTTCTTAATGTGATAATGAGTTCAATCATTTCTTTCCAAGATTCTGAAATTTAAAAAGAATCCTTTGAGATTTCAATGAATTATGATTTTCTTATCAATTTAATGATTCTGATGACAATATCTTGAGATATCTTTATGAAATTTTTTGTGAATGTTTAGCAAATATTACACTTCAAAAAAAAAACCCTAACAAGTGTTTTCCACTCCCAGACTAAGCATGAAGTAAAATTTCGAGTTTAGAAAAGCCTGAAAATTTGGCTTGGTCGCGTAGCGAAGCGAAGCGACCAAGCCAAATTAGGCTTTTCTAAACTCGAAATTTTACTTCATGCGCCACGCGTATAAAACACTGATTTAATGTGAAGATTGAAATAGGGCTGCCAGTTTTTAAAATTGATGTATCCGAATAATTATTCAAAAACATATTCGATTATGTATTTTAATTATTCAAATATATAAATATTCTAATATTTTAATATTTCGCATCTGAATATGTTTTTTAATGAATATTCGAATACTTCAATTTTAAAAAGTCTTCTTTTCCCTATATGAAGGTGACTCATTATTAGTGCGTTTTCAGGGACAATATTTTTCTCATAAGTAGATATTTTATTTGATTAGTCACAGAATTTTCATTATTTACATAAATTATTTGTTATTATATTATCATTATTTTGTTTTTTTTTTTTTAATTTAACTATCAGAATGCTCATTTAGAATCATATTGAATTATTTACGAACAAAACAACAAATGATTCTGATGACAAGTTTTCACGTTTACAGACTTGTCAATTTTGAATTCACCTTATTCTAATTCGATCGGTTGCATTTTTTGTTATTCAAGAAATAGAGTTTATGAATTTTATTAATTTGTTTACAAAATTCTTTACTTTTAAGAAAATCCGGCGAGAATTGAAATATTTACGATTTTTAATCAAACAAATGACACTACAGACGTGTGAGGTTTTGTTAACTTTGAACTCACCTCACTTGAATTCAATCGTTTGGATTTTGATGTTCTTTAAGGAATATTAAAGCTCGTAAATTCCTTCACGATATTCTTTACTTTTCTAGAAAATTAGGTAAGGTTTTAATTATCTATGATATATTTTATTTTAATCAAACCAAAGAAAGCATTTGTGGTGTGCTCTAAACGAAAAATCAAGTGGCTACGTCCATGTATGTGGTATGGCAAAAATCATAAAAATATTGAATATGTAATGAATATGATACTAAAGTTTGTTAATTCCTTCACGATATTCTCCAGTTTTTTAGAAAATTGGGTAAGATTTGAATTATTTATATTTTTTATTTTAATGAAACGAAAGAAAACATTTATGATGTGTTTTTCACAAAAAATCAAGTGCCCCCTCTGCCCCCCCTTGGCTACGTCCATGTATGTGGTATGGCAAAAATTATGAAAGTATTGAATATGTAAACTTTTTTTGAAAACAAGTTAATGAATGGTTTTCTGATAAATTGTATCCAAACGAATTTTGACGTGCGCCAACAAATGAAATCTCCTGGCATACCAGTTGAATAATTGAGCACTTATTAGTGACCAGAATATTTCCGCGCGAGGTCCACTTATTAATTCATTTATTATTAAAAAGGAAAAATCATATACGAGTATACGTATATATCGCCTCTTTAAAGAGGATATTCCGCTCGGAAGCGCAGCCCAACTTTAACGCTCGCCGAGCGCGCCGGGGACATCATTCCGCCGCCCCCGCAACCGACGACCCGTCTCTCTCACGCACGTGTTTCGGAAGACGGACTCCCACCATCAATCCCCATCGCCGCCCCCCTTTCATTCTCTCTCTCTCCCCCTGAGCTCGCCCCGTATCACCGTCGGCGGCGGCCTCCTCCGCTTCTGCCGCCGCCCCCCCGCGATAATTAAAATCACTGGAGATTAATTAGTCCGTCGGTGGAATATGTGTTAGGTGCGACTGATTAAATTCAGTCGGAGGACGACAAAAAAACAGGTACATATTAAAGCGTTCAGTAAAGGGTGTTTTGGCTGGAGGCAGTTAAGCCGCCCCCGCGTGTCCCAGGTGCGCTGAATTGGGAAGTTTAACGTTTATTAATAATGAATTGAACGCTTACGGTGCACACACACATGCACACACCCACGCGACGTATTTATCAGGCGATGTCCCCTCACTACATCCAATATATTTTCTCATATATTTTAATCATTACTTTCATTAAAAAATACCTTAATAAAATAAGTAGATAAATATTTAAAAAATAATGATACACACCTCTGAGGCTTTTTTATTGAAAAAGATAATAATCGATATAATTATAAAAACATTACGTTTTTATGACATTAGCATCAGACCTCGAGTACAAGTACTAAAAATGTGTACTCTGAAGTACTTATCATGGGCTCGGTACTCTCCACGAATACTTTATTGTCTAAGTACTTTGTACTTCTTCTTGACGCATTTATAGACCGCAAAATAAACTTTAGTACATTTGGTATCTGGTCTGGTATCTGGTATAAAAGGAGTGCGCATTGTTGCACTGCACTTAGGCCTCATTAGGCTCATTGTGCCGCCTCCCACTATTGGTCACCCATCCTCAGCTCAACCATCCCACATTGTCTAGGTAGTCCAGTATTACTGAGGTGGGCAAATCCCTGATAATGTCCATCGTCGGCCATCTTTCACCCAGTATGGATCCTCTCGTAGACGAGAGTGCCGGGCTTTCGCTGAGGATGTGCCTCGCAGTCTCGTCTTCCATTTCACACCCTCTTCAAGATGGGGAGTCAACTATTCCCATCTTGTATAACAATCTATTGAGCCCTCAGTGTCCAGTTAGAACAGCGGTTATCCGTCTGAGGTTCCTTCTGGTCATTTGCAGGTACCGTTTGGGGTACAGTAATGTCTCCTTCGAGAGTTTGCAGCTTTCCGTATCATCCCAACGCTTCCTAAATTTATCAAGTGTGTTGGAATGTAACATGTTACATAATGACCCCTGTCAATCGCACTAGCGGCTCCGGTGAGATGACGTTCATCCCAGCCGCTGCTCTGGCCAGTGCATCAGCCTCCTGTTACCTATGTTTATATCGTGCCCCTTCACCCAGCAGATTTAAATGTTGTTATGCATTGCTGCCTGCCGTAGTTTTTTATGGCACTCTAGTGCTGTCCGTGAAGTAGTGTATAACTTCTTTAAAGACATAATGGCTTGCCTACTGTCTGTTAGGATCAGTATGGCTTCGTTTGACACTTTACGGCTTAAAATGATGTCAGCCGCAAGTGTTATACCCATCGTCTCCAGTTGAGCGATGGTCGCATACTTACCCATGGGGATTTTCGTATGGATCCTCAGGGTTCTAGAGAAAACTCCAATCCCTGACCTATCCTTCCTTTTTGAGCCGTCGGTGTAGATGCTTATAGCCGACTCTCTCATATGTTTCGTGCGTTGGATATTAGGAGTGTAGGGTGCATTCCGTATTGGTGTCGGTACGCAGTAGTCAGTGCCAGCCTCTACTAGAGGTATATCGTTGCAGAACATCCTCCAGAGGTGACCTCTGACTTCCCCACAGTTGTTGCTGTTCCAAATCCCCCTAGTTTGGAGGCGAAGCATGGTCGCAATAGTCTTCCTTTCCATAATATCAAGTGGGGGAAGGCATAACATGACCTCCAGCACCATTGTCGGAGTTGTGTGCATGGCGCCTGTTACGCTTAAACAGACTGTCCGCTGCACTTTTTTTTATTTTTTTTATTTTGGGTTTTACGTCATCTATTTCCGCTGCTATGGCCAATCATGACGCCGGAGATTAGGTCTACAGCTATCCGGGAATTTTGCCTTACCCGGTGGGAGTCCCAACCCACCGGTAGGGATCTTTAACGTGCACGCAACATCCAGGCAGTACACGGGGCCTACATGCATTTAACGTCATATCCGAGAAGACGGAGTGTTTGGCATTTTTATCCTAACCTATATAAATGCAGACAACTTGTTAGGCCGGTATTTGAACCCCGGCCCGTGGCGTGGCAGTACAACACTCTAACCACTACACCACCAAGCTGCCCATTTCCGCTGCACTTGCGCTAGTCTCTTTATAGTCGTTATTTGTTTCGTCCTGGGCCAGCAAATTGAAGCTCCATATGTTAGCATAGGCCTTATGACAACTGTGTACAGCCACATAGTCTTGCGCGGTTTCAACCCCTAGGTTTTCCCCACTGCCCGACGACATTGCCCTTATAGCTTTGTCCGTTTTAATTTCGATGTGCGTTTTCCACCTCAGTTTCCTGTCGAGTGTAATGCCCAGGTATTTACCTCGTCGCTGTACTGCAGCATCGTATTCATTAGCTTAGGTGTTTTTTTCATGACCTTCCTTTTCTCGGTGAACATGACCAACTCCGTTTTAGCCGGATTTACCGACAAAGAGTGATCATGGCACCACCGCGAAACTGTATTTAGAGCTCCCTGCATTTGATCACAGAGAGCGTCTTCAAATTTGCTATGGACTATAATGGCTAAGTCGTCAGCATAGGCTGTCACAAAGAAGCCTAATTGCTGAAGTTCTTCTAGGAGGCTGTCCAGCACCAGGTTCCATAGTAAAAGAGATGGGACACCTTCTTGTGGACAGCCTCTGTCAATCTTGCAGGTGATACGTTCTCCACCTTCCTCCACTATGACCAGTCGGTTGGCAAGTACATTGCTAATCCAGTCACACATTTTAAATGGTACTCCGCGCTTGTTTAGCGCGTTTCTTGTCTTCGGTATGGTCGTTTTATCAAACGCACCTTCGATGTCAACAAAAAAACACAGGGCGGATTCTTTGTTATCTATTGATCTCTCGATTCTACTCACTACGTTATGAAGGGCTGACTCGGTGGATCTTCCCCGTGTGTAAGCGTGTTGCGATGGCATCAGCGGTTGACTTATAAGTGCTGACGTTCTTATGTACCTTTCACAGATTCTCTCCAGCGTTTTCAAGAGAAACGAAGAGAGTGTGATTAGTCTGTATGCCTTGGGTGCAGTATAGTCTGCTCTACCAGGCTTCGGAATGAATACTATCCTAACTTGTTTCCAGACTAAATTTTCAGGCTTTTCTAAACTCGATATTGTACTTCATGCTTAATCTGGGGGTGGAAAACACTCGTTTGTAGCTTCAACTTAAACCTCTTTTAAAAACAACGAATATCTGAAGATTTACAGCGTATGCGTATGTATACTTAAAAGAAAAAATCCGTGTATGTTAACTTCATTGTATTAGTATGAAAGTTATTAAAAAAAAAATGACCTTAGGCACACACATAAAATTGTGGTTGGGATCGCTGCATACAAATAATGTTATTCAACGTCTGTTGCGTCACAGAATGCGTCAGTGTTATACGTTAGAAGTGGCACAATGAAGTCACCTTTCAATAACGAGACACATATACATTGAGTAAAACACAATTAAGTAATGTTTCATCAACATTAAAACAACGTTTAATGTCGCTACAATGTTGATATAACGTTATTTGTTTGTTTTTTGCTTAGTGGGTAAACTAAACAATCATCAAAGTATGAGATACAAAGAAAAAACTGTCCTTGAATTATAGGTACTTTCTTTTTACTTTTAAATATAGGCGGGAGTAATTTTTTTTTATGGAAAGGGTGCAGTCGGGTCGGGTTAAATCCGGGAGGCAGAATTTTTTTTAATTGCGCGAGGGGCGGGCGTCTGAGATCGGCACGATAATTAATGAAATCCCACCGGAATTAATCATTTCGCCCCCGATGTGTGGAATTAGGCAGGCGGCGCGAGGCGCGTCCGCAAACACGGGTCGGCGGCGCATTAATGACGTCGACGCCGGGGGTGGCTCACCACCCCATTACCTCATTCCAGTAAACGCCGCACTGCCCACAATCCACGCACATAATCAACAGACACCAAAACACATATTTAATTTTTTTCTGTTATAATATTTTTTTTTTAATAATGATCAATTTTATTAACTAAACATTGAAGAAAAATACACCTATCTAAATATGTACACAAGTATTTTATGCTAGGCAAAGTCATCCATTTTTCAGATCTCACAATTATTAAAATACACTTTACATAGTAAAGTAACGCAAGAAAAAAAAAATCCAAGACAATTTTTGAATGACTAATGATGATAAGGGTACTGTTTTGTCCAGTTGTATGCTGTCTCCTGGTTTTAAGACACAACTGGTAGTTTTAGAAATGGCGTTTAAATAGAATAAGAGTTTCAAAAAAACGTTGTATTTAAACACCGAATTACAATAAGGGATTACAATTCCAAAATGTACAAAAATGTATGAAAGTGTGTATGTTGCAAAACGCGTGTTTCCAGTATGATGACAAAAATCTAAGTGTGAAAAAAATATAAAATAGAAATTTAGAAACTAAAAACAGGCGGGGGTGCGGTATTTAGCGTATGTTCAGAAAAGAACCGTTGGCGGTTGGAATGCAGATTTAGGGGTTCGAGGAAATAATCTCGAAACCTGGCGTCCAGATGTCAGCGTGTCCGTTCGTACCCGTGACATTTAGAATTAGGGTTAATTTATTGCCCAAACAAGTGCCTCTCGAGCGCATCATAAAAAATACAATTGAGTAAAAGTTATTCTTTCTTGAACAGGTACTATAAAACGGAATTTCTAATCAGGAGTACGTGTAACAAAAAGAAACTAAGACTAGTATTTAATGACTAATGATAATACTCTAAAACTGGTACTCTAAATGTATCGTATGTTCAATAAAAAAAAACCTCCAGAGCGCCATGATTTCATATTCTTTTCAATTTAAGTTAGATACACGCTTTAGGAATGGACATAGAAAACGTCAGACAAGATAATTATAACATATAATTTTAGAGGTGCCAACCTACAATATTTTCCATGGCACTCTAGAGGTTTTATTTTATTGAACATACGATATATCTAGATGTATGTATAGTACCATGCGATCGTTTAAATCAGTGGTCTCCAAACTACGGCCCGCGGGCCAAATCCGGCCCGCGACTTGCATGAATCCGGCCCGCCATTGTTTGTAATTTTTTTTGTAAATGTCATATTTTGAAATATTGTAACAATTGTTCCTTAAATTTTTCATAATTTTATAAAATTAATCGGATCTTGGCCGACTTTATTATGTAGAATTGTATTTGTGGCCCGCGAAGAAGATAGTTTGGAGACCCAGGGTTTAAATGATGGTTTAGAGTAGACGGCATTTTTTTGTGCAGTTGCCTAGAATGCTAATTGAATGATGAAATACATTTGAGGTTATGGTAAACTATGTGTTAACAGTCAGTAGTGCTAATCTAATTTAAAATTCAACGCCTACTCTAAATCATGCTTTAAAAGATCGCACGATTCTAAAGATTATACTCTAAAATGCATTTTAGAGTACAATCTTTTAATTTCGAATGAGGAGTTACGGGAAAGAAAACAGTTTGAGAATTGCTGATTTAGAGTACCTATACACACAGTTCACTTATGCATATGAATATATCATCTTAAAAGTGTTTGAGTAATTACTCGTGAAATTTGCTTTTTGAATACAATACGAGTAACCGCACAAAACACTTTTGTTTTAATAGTTGGAAGTTAGAGTTGCGAGAGAGCGCGCGCGGTCGAATCGATGCCCTCCCAGTATTAATTAATTATCGATCAGTCATCAGCGCGTTTATCCGCGCATTTTTCCCAGCCGTCCCAATTAATTTATACGAAGTGCTCGCTGGAATAATTCACGTGCTTAATTAACCCAATTAATAAATCGTCGTAGTCGGCGGCGTGGTTGAAACTTTGCAAAAAGATTGACAAAAGTTTGCCGTTGTTATTTTTTCTTTTTCTCCAGCCGTATAATATTCTACTAGGTGATTATATGAGAGAATTGTGATAGTGTAATGAGACCAGAGTTGGGCAATAGTTGACTAAAATTTTAGTGATGATTAAAACTAATGACTAAATTAGTCACAAATATTTTAGTCATTAATCATTAGTCATGTGTTATTATTAGTATGTCTATAAGATGCTTATGTCAACTGTTATTATAGTTAAAATGCCGGCTAGGATTATATAAGAGAATTGTGATAGTGTAATGATATCAGAGTTGGGCCATAGTTGTCAACATTTTTAGTGATGATTAAAACTAATGACTAAATTAGTCACCAATAATTTAGTCATATGTTATTATCAGTCTGTCAATAAGATGCTTATGTCAACTGTCATTATAGTTTAAATGTCGGCTACCGCCAACTTATGTCAACTGTTATTTTGGTCTAAATGTCGACTTGTATGTCAACTGTCATTATAATCCAAATGTCGGCTGAGGCCGACTTATGTCAAGTTGACACGATGGACTAAATGTCTGCTAGCGCCGACTTATTTCAACTGTCATTAGAGTTTAAGTTCAAAGATTCAAAATGTCACAAGTGTCAATATACAGCGATCCCATGGACGTAGCTGGGGCGGGGGTCTGCCCGGTACCTCCTCTAGATTCTAAAGAATCATATATTTTAAAATTATTGCAGGCAAGTTGTCACCAAAATTAAAATAAATAATTGATTATCTAACGATTAGAAATAAAATGTTCTTAACTAAGGAAATTATCTACTTGAAAATTGACAAAAAGCTGTCAAAATTGATCAAAGTTTATGAATAGCATTAGTATGTATGTAACAAAATAAAGGCTAGTATTTTTTTAATTTTACAATATTTGAGAGTTTTACACGTTTGTCGGGGGGGTGACTGAACCCCTATATCCCTCCCCTGGCTACGGCCTGGTCCTAAAAGATTGTAAATGTATTGTAATGTTTTTAACATTATTACTTGTTTTTGCTTACTATTCATTTTAAACTGTCATCGTGCATGTATTATATTTTTTAATTGTGTTTTAATTTATAATTTTAATGTGCTAAATCTATATTACTAGATGTATCAAATAGACTCAGTTAATTGAATAAATAAATAAATAAAAGAAGAAATATTGGTTTTGAACTTGAACTAAAATCAGTGTTTTATACGCGTGGCGCATAAAGTAAAATTTCGAGTTTAGAAAAGCCCCGTGAAAATTTGTCGAGGGTCGCTGGCGCGACCCTCGACAAATTTTCTACGCGGGGCTTTTCTAAACTCGAAATTTTACTTCATGCTTAGTCTGGGATTTTAAACACTCGTTCGAACTTTAAATTCAACTCTTTTACTAAATCAACGAATGTGCAAATGTACTGAGTATACGAATACATACGGATATGATATATAAAAATGGTCAATTATTATGTCATATATTAATGATTTTTGTTGATTTTGAAGAGTTTAATAAAATTTTATAAGTTCGGTTTTTTTATTTATTTTTTTTTGTTTACTTATTGATAACACATATGATTGATATTTGTATTATTTTACTATTTATTTGTAGTTTTGGGAACCCCGGTGGGGTAGTAGGTAGTTGTCCTGCCTCCTAACCCAGGCGTCGCGGGCTCGAGTCCCGCCGGGTGAGGTCATTTAAAATTACAAAATGATTCAACCTGGGTCCATGGATGTGTGTGAATGTGTTTTTGGCGTCTAAATATAGTAAATTACAAAATACAAAGGTGAAATGGTGGAATGGTTTAAAACCAATATCCGACAAGAGTTTAATAAAATTTTATAAGTTCGGTTTTTTTAAATTTTTTTTGTTTACTTATTGATAACACATATGATTGCTATTTGTATTATTTTACTATTTATTTGTAGTTTTGGGAACCCCGGTGGGGTAGTAGGTAGATGCCCTGCCTCCTAACCCAGGCGTCGCGGGCTCGAGTCCCGCCGGGTGAGGTCATTTTAAAGTACAAAATGATTCAACCTGGGTCCATGGATGTGTGTGAATGTGTTTTTGGCGTCTAAATATAGTAAATTACAAAATACAAAGGTGAAATGGTGGAATGGTTTAAAACCAATATCCGACAAGAGTTTAATAAAATTTTATAAGTTCGGTTTTTTTAAATTTTTTTTTTCTACTTATTGATAACACATATTATTGCTATTTGTATTATTTTACTATTTATTTTTCGTTTTAGGAACTCCGGTGGGGTAGTAGGTAGATGCCCTGCCTCCTAACCCAGGCGTCGCGGGCTCGAGTCCCGCCAGGTGAGGTCATTTTAAAGTACAAAATGATTCAACCTGGGTCCATGGATGTGTGTGAATGTGTTTTTGGCGTCTAAATATAGTAAATTACAAAGTACAAAGGTGAAATGGTGGAATGGTTTAAAACCAATATCCGACAAATGTATAAAAAAATATGTAGTTTTTTGTCAATGCTTTTGTTGAAACAGAGGATTATCTTTATTTTGTTCATTTGGTAAATTCAAATTTGTCTTAATTTCACAATTTAGAAGAGTATTGATAATATTTATATTTGTATATTTTATTTAAAATAAAAATTATTATTTGAATTTCAGATCAATTCCAATATTATTCAATATCAGTATTTTCTGAATACAAAAATAGGAAAGGAATAATTAAATATCAACAAATTTTATTTCAATCAATTTTTTAAGATTTATTAATTTCTTTCCTATTTTACTTTTTTACTTTCCCCCGTATGTAATACAAAGGGAAAGTATTGTTTTCGTGAAAATTTTCGAATCAAAAATTTTAGCGGAAATATCCGTTTTGAGGTTCCCTAAGTCGAATAAGACCATTTTTGAAAAATGTCTGTCTGTCTGTGTGTCTGTGTGTGTGTCTGTGTGCGCTGTACCGCAAAAACCGCTAAAGATATCGAGATGAAACTTGAAACTTAAGCTTTTTGTTACAATCGGAAGAACTGAAAAGCTTTTGGTGAAAATCAGAAAACCGGAAGTGGTACTTTACTCTTAGCGTTTTTCAGTTTTTTCAGATTTTTTCAATAAATGTTCATCAAACAAAAAATTCTTTCAAATAAAAGTTGTAGATAATAACAAAATGAAGATGTATTGTTCACTTACTTTTTGTCATAGCACTCTTAGTTTTTGAGATATTTCAAAAGTTGTGTGTTTTATCTAGTTATTGGTGTGTGACAGTGTATGTGTCGATACAATTGAAAAATGTTTCAAATAAAAGTTGTAGGAAATGAAAAACTAAAGATTTTTTGTAGATTCACTTTTTGTCATAGCACTCTTAGTTTTTGATATATTTAATAAATAGTGTTTTTTATCTAGTCATTGATTTGTGTCAGTGTGTGTGTTGATAAAATTGGAAAATATTTCAAATAAAAGTTGTAGGTAATACAATATTAAAGATTTTTTGTATCTTCACTTTTTGTCATAGTACTCTTAGTTTTTGAGATATTCAATAAATAGTGTTTTTGATCTAGTCATTGGTTTGTGTCAGTATGTGTTGATCCAATTGAAAAATGTTTCAAATAAAAGTTGTAGTTATCAAAAATTTGAAGACATTTTGAAAATAATAATGCTACAAATATTTTAAAAGTGATTTAATACGCAATTTACGGGGGAAAGTACTATGATGGACACATCACCATTTTTTTATTTTAGAGTTTATTTTTAAAAGAAAATACTGGAAATTGAATAAAATTTAAATTTAATTTTATTTGCAATTGTTAACTTAAAAAAAAAACGTTATTGATGTAACGCTAATTTTGCCACTTTTGAAAATTTCGCTTAATTTTAATATTTGTAAACATTGATGAGTTTATTTAAAATAATTTTTTACAAGTTTTAGTATAATTAATAATTATTATTGAATTAGCTATTTTTATTAATTTCAACGGTCTGCTTAAACTATATTTTTTGTTTTCGGCATTTTGAAAAATAACTTTCATTTTAAGTTAACTTTGAGCAACTAACCTAACACAATCTCATGAAAAATAAACCGCATGAAAATTTTATAAATTGACGAAAATCTCGAAAAATCGAAAATCTTTATATGATGAAAAAAGAAATTGATGTTGAAAATATGATGAAAATTATTAAATTGACAAAAATCACTAAATATTGAACATCTCATGAACATTTTATAAATCGAGAAAAATCTCAAAATATTTAATATCTAATAATTTTTTTTAAAATGGTTGAAAATTACGAAATATAAATTTGATAAATCTTGAACCCGACGCCCTAAGGGGCAACAAGGGATAGCAGAAGAAGAAGAAGAAGATAAATCTTGAAATATCGAAAATCTTACGAAAAACTCGATATATTGAAAATCTCATGAGAATTTTATAATTTAACGAAAATCTCGAAATATTTAAAATCTGACAGAAATTTTATAAATCCACGAAAATTTAGAAATACCGATAATCTAACAAAAATTTCGAACTGTTGAAAATCTGATGAAAATGTTATATATCAATTACTATTATTGTTTATTTATTTATTTTTTACGCAAATTTTATTTATTCATTATACTTTTATGTATCTTACCCATGACGAGTGTACACTTTTGTAATAACACGAAATAAAGGAAAGTTGAAGTTGAAAGTATATAAATCGACGAAAATCTTAAAATATTGACAAATATTTAAAATGTTCGTCAAATTTTATAAATCAATACAATTACGAAATATTCAAAATCTGACGAACATTTTATTATTTGACAGCAATCTTGAAATATTGAAAAGTTGATGAAAATTTTAGGAATCGTCAAAAATCTCAAAATATTTGATATCTCACGAAAATGTTCGATATTTTGAGATTTTCGCCAATTTATATTGGCGGATATCTCAAAATATCGAAAACCTGAAGAGAAACTGAGAATCTGAATAGTACAACTTGATTATAACATAAGCGATACAGTTTATTTTTATATTAATCAAACATTGTATTTGTAACCTTTTACTTTCATTTGTAGTTTTTCTTGAAATTATCTTAATTTTTTTAATTCGGTAAATTTTAATTTATATTAATTTTTACAATTATAAGTACCCGACACCATATGGTAAAAGGGAATACTGATTATATATATATACAATTATAAGTATTTACGTTAATGTTTCCAGATTTTATTTAAAATTAAAATTATTATAATTTAAAATCATGATTTCAGTATATTTTTTAAGATTTAATAATTTCTTTCAAATTTTTTTCTGTTTATTTTAAAGTTTTGCTAATCGAAAATACTGAAATCGAATAAAAAATAAGATTTAAAAAAATAATAATAAAATATTAACGATTTATTTACGATTTACTCCCAGACTAAGCATGAAGTTTTCAATTTTTAAAATGTCGAAAAGTCGATGATTTAAAAATGTAATGGAATAATTCTTTTTATTTTTCCATTTTAAACAAATTTCAAATTGTTTTTTTAAATTAAAGAAAATTTATGAATATGAAATCTATGAAAACTAATAAGATTTTAAAAATTTACTAAAATTTATGAATAGTGTCAACATGTCCAAATTTTAAAAATGAACGAAGATTTAGGAAGTTTACAATAACCGTAAAAAATTTGTAATTCGACAGAAATCTTGAAATTTTATCAAATGCACCAAAAATTATTTTAATATTAACGAAAATTCAGGATATCCATGAAAACCCCTAAGATTAGCACAGCCGTTAACATTTTGAAAATCAGAGGAGATTTTATGAATACGAAAAATCGAAAATAATTAAAAAATTAACTAAGATTTTGCTAAATTCATGGAATTTCTCAATTTTATTTTAAGGTAACGAAAATGTAGGAATTTTCGTTACCTTAAAATAAAATTGACGAATTTCATGAATTTTGCAAAATTTTAGTCAATTTTTTAATTATATTCGATTTTTCGTATTCATAAAATTTCCCCTGATTTTCAAAACGTTAATTGATAGTTTTCATTAATTTTCATCAATTTTTAAAAATCAACCAAAATTTAACATAACCGTTAACGTTTTGAAAATCAGGGGAAATTTTATGAATACGAAAAATCGAAAATAATTCAAAAATTGACTAAAATTTAGCAAAATTCATGAAATTCGTCAATTTTATTTTAAAGTAACGAAAATTCCTACATTTTCGTTACCTTAAAATAAAATTGAGAAATTCCATGAATTTAGCAAAATCTTAGTTAATCTTTGAATTATTTTCGATTTTTCGTATTCATAAAATCTCCGCTGATTTTCAAAATGTTAACGGCTATGCTGATGAAAACCCATTCTCGAAAAAGAGAAAAATCTTGGATAATCAGGATAGAGTATTTTTATTTTGAAAATTAGTGATGATGATAGAAATTCGGGCAAACTGCTAACATTTTAAAAATTTAAGAAAAACTTGAAAACAATCGAGTCTTTATAAATCATCCAAAAACTTGAAAAAGTCGTCGATTGATTATTCTCTAGCGAGTGTTTTCCAATCCCAGACTAAGCATGAAGTAAAATTTCGAGTTGAGAAAAGCCCCAAGAATTTGGATTTGGACGCGCAGCGTCCAAATCCAAATTCGGGCTTTTCTCAACTCGAAATTTTACTTCATGCGCCAAGCGTATAACACACCGATTTAGTGTAAAGTTTAGACTATACTGCTCATTTAATATTTAAATTTTCAGTCGACTTTTAAAACCTTGGCGGTTTTCGTAAATTTATTAGATTTTAGTAATTGTAATGAGATTTTCAAAACGTTAACGGTTATGTTAAATTTTGGTTGATTTTTAAAATGTTGATAGTTTTAATTAATTTTCAACAATTTTTAAAAATCAACCAATATTTAACATTACCGTTAACGTTTTGAAAATCAGGGAAAATTTTATGAATACGAAAAATCGAAAATAATTCAAAAATTGACTAAAATTTTGCAAAATTCATGAAATTCGTCAATTTTATTTTAAAGTAACGAAAATTCCTACATTTTCGTTACCTTAAAATAAAATTGAGAAATTCCATGAATTTAGCAAAATCTTGGTTAATTTTTGAATTATTTTCGATTTTTCGTATTCATAAAATCTCCGCTGATTTTCAAAATGTTAACGGCAAACACTTGTTGTATAATTCAATGTCCGTCGGGGTATTAGCCCGGGAAGTAGTTGCTTCAATGAGTGTTTGATATAGTCTTTGTAAGACTAAATTGTTGCAGATTGCGAAAAGAATCGCACTTTTAATGTTTGAAGTATGTTTATGTTAATATTTATTCGCTTGAGAACATATATTATATTATAGTTACAGATATATTGTGTAATGATAGATTGTGGCTTTGAAGATGTAATAGGGTTAATTTGACTGTTACACAAATATGAACTATCGTTTAAAAATAAATAATATTCACACAGTCTACCTTTTCGCCCAAGTTACATAGAAACACGCTCTTTGCACAAAAAACGAACTCTTCCGTTTGGATGTTTGGTGTTTTCACGGTGTTAACGTTTGTTACGCTTTAAAAAACACTCGCGATGGATAGAAGCACAATTGTTTTACCGATTTTTAAATGATTTATGTTTACAAACGCGTTTTACGCGGGTTAAACTAGTGAGAACGGCGGAGATGTTGACGCTTTAATTCGTACTTTAACAAAATGGCGTTGACGACGTCATCACTACCATGGTCAAATGTAAGACAAGAAGCTAATTTGACTAGCACAGCGCTGTTACTGCATAGCGGCAAAAAATATAATTACGCAATTATTGCTTCAGTGTTAAATGCACCCCATTTATGCTGCCCACACAATTAAATAATGCACATATTATAAGATTGTCGTGAACAAAATATAATAATGATTTTTAATTTTTTGTTGAATTATTTTGCAAATCTTGTAAAAGGTGTTATCCGTTGAAAAAATAAACAAATAAATAAAATCATGGCACTCTAGAGGTTTTTTTTATTAAACATATGATACATCTTAAATAAATAAAACACTTTTTAAGTAAATAAAACACTTTTTACTTTGTTTAACCACTATACTTTGCACTTAATTTGTGACTATAGTTTCGACTATCTAGTAGTCATTATTAAACTAAAACTTCTGTTTGATAATGACTACTAGATAGTCTAGACTAATGTCACAAATTAAGTGCAAAACAGTGGTTAAACAAAGTAAAAGGTGTTTTATTTACAAATACATATAAAATTAGTAGCATTTTTCTATTCCAATAATGAAATGTCTTTTTTATGGATCTTTCACTGATTAGTAAATTTAGTACATTGTACAAGATTTCTTATTTGCAATGATGGCAAATATGAAATCCTATACAATGTAATGTAATGCAATAAAACATTAAAAGTGCGATTCTTTTCGCATTCTACAACAAGTTATTCTTACAAAGACTATATCAAACACTCATTCAAACAACTACTTCCCGAGCTAATACCCCGACATACATTGAATTATACAACAAGTGTTTGCTGTTACAAACAGTAACCTACTGCAAATGTAACAATTTTGGTCAAATTATTCAGGCCATCTATAGACACGTTTCAAGATTTATCTCTCATCAGTATAGCTTTGCTATTCCCTCTAACCAATTTGACACCTTAGACTGGCGGTCACGTTACCATTCAAACATAAGTATAAATGAAATTGCCAATTCTTGGTTGCAGAATATTCAAACATTAAAAGTGCGATTCGAGTGTTTGATATAGTCTTTGTAAGACTAACTTGTTGTAGATTGCGAAAAGAATCTCGGCACTTTTAATGTTTGAAGCAACCAAGAATTTTATACGTATGTGAAGTTAGCCATAGATTTCAGCCATAGATTTTAAAATTTCATTATTTCTATACATATTCAAGATAAATAGATTGTTTTTACTTTAGAGTGTAAATAAAATATTGAATTCACAAATTGTGATACAAGCACCCCAATTTTCAACCCTTAATATTTTTTATCACACCCTTAAATAATAAAATTAAAAAAAAATCAAAGTGCGCCGTCTCCAATAAAAAAGTTAGCGACAAATATAGATTTAGCACACAATAAACTATTATTTAAACAAATAAAATTCGTACCACCTTACTTTTATCATACGAAAAAAAAAAGAAACAATATTAGTCGCCAGTCTGAGATGGCGGTCGGACAAATTTTAAAATATTTCGCCGCCGTCTCCTATAAAAAAGTTAGCAACAAATATGGATTTAGCACACATTAAACTATTATTTAAATAAATAAAATTCGGAGCACCTTACTTTTATCATACGAAAAAAAAAAAGAAACAATATTAGTCGCCAGTCTGAGATGGCGGTCGGACAAATTTTAAAATATTTCAAAGTGCGCCGTCTCCTATAAAAAAAGTTAGCAACAAATATGGATTCAGCATACATTAAACTATTATTTAAATAAATAAAATTCGGACCACCTTACTTTTATCATACGAAAAAAAAAAAGAAACAATATTAGTCGCCAGTCTGAGATAGCGGTCGGACAAATTTTAAAATATTTTAAAGTGCGCCGTCTCCTATAAAAAAGTTAGCAACAAATATGGATTCAGCACACATTAAACTATTATTTAAATAAATAAAATTCGGACCACCTTACTTTTATCATACGAAAAAAAAAATGCTGATGAAAACTCATTCTCGAAAAAGAGAAAAATCTTGGATAATCATGATGGAGTATTTTTATTTTGAAAATTAGTGTTGATGATAGAAATTCGGGCAAACTGCTAACATTTTAAAAATTTAGGAAAAACTTGAAAACAATCGAGTCTTTATAAATCATCCAAAAACTTGAAAAAGTCGTCGATTGATTATTCTCTAGCGAGTGTTTTCCAATCCCAGACTAAGCATGAAGTAAAATTTCGAGTTGAGAAAAGCCCGAATTTGGATTTGGACGCGCAGCGTCCAAATCCAAATTCGGGCTTTTCTCAACTCGAAATTTTACTTCATGCGCCACGCGTATAACACACTGATTTAGTGTAAAGTTTAAACTATGCTGCTCATTTAATATTCTAATTTTCAGTCGACTTTTAAAACCTTGGCGGTTTTCGTAAATTTATTAGATTTTAGTAATTTTAATGAGATTTTCAAAACGTTAACGGTTATGTTAAATTTTGGTTGATTTTTAAAATGTTGATAGTTTTCATTAATTTTCATCAATTTTTAAAAATCAACCAAAATTTAACATAACCGTTAACGTTTTGAAAATCAGGGGAAATTTTATGATTACAAAAAATCGAAAATAATTCAAAAATTGACTAAAATTTTGCAAAATTCATGAAATTCGTCAATTTTATTTTAAAGTAACGAAAATTCCTACATTTTCGTTACCTTAAAATAAAATTGAGAAATTCCATGAATTTAGCAAAATCTTAGTTAATTTTTGAATTATTTTCGATTTTTCGTATTCATAAAATCTCCGCTGATTTTCAAAATGTTAACGGCTATGCTGATGAAAACTCATTCTCGAAAAAGAGAAAAATCTTGGATAATCAATGATGGAGTATTTTTATTTTGAAAATTAGTGATGATGATAGAAATTCGGACAAACTGCTAACATTTTAAAAATTTAAGAAAAACTTGAAAACAATTGAATCTTTATAAATCATCCAATAACTTGAAAAAGTCGTCGATTGGTTATTCTCTAGCGAGTGTTTTCCAATCCCAGACTAAGCATGAAGTAAAATTTCGAGTTGAGAAAAGCCCCAAGAATTTGGATTTGGACGCTGCGCGTCCAAATCCAAATTCGGGCTTTTCTCAACTCGAAATTTTACTTCATGCGCCACGCGTATAACACACTGATTTAGTGTAAAGTTTAGACTATACTGCTCATTTAATATTTAAATTTTCAGTCGACTTTTAAAACCTTGGCGGTTTTCGTAAATTTATTAGATTTTAGTAATTTTAATGAGATTTTCAATATTTCGAGATTTTTGTCAATTTATCACATTTCTGCACACACAGTTGTGATATTTTCTTGTAAGAAAATGTTATGTTTATTAATGTTATTTGAAATATCTTCAACAATTTAGCTAAAATTTAAAAAGTAAACAAAAAATCTGAATGAAATAGTAGCGTTAGCGTTAGCTATCGAAATCATTAATAGTTTTCACATATTGGCTTGAAATAGTCAGAAATGTTCAGTATTCCTCAGCACTGGGTCGGGACCACACTGAAGAGGACCTTGAAGTCCGAAACGCGTCTGTGGGTACCTGGTGCTGGAATACTGAACACAAATTCAATTTTAGTATAAAATATAATTTAGCAAATTTAAGATAATAAAAAAGACGTTTTAAACAAATTTAACGTTTCAAACATATTTAAGATTTAAAACAAAACCGTTTAAAACACTACGGATGTTTTTAAATATGTTTAAAACACTGTTTTGAAACAAAGTGTTTTAAACATAACAACCCTGGTTATAATATCAGTTAGGATTTTATGTATTATAGGTATTATTTTACCAGAAAATAATACGTTTGTTTTTCCGACGGAAGCAAATGGATTTTATTTACGCCCTGTATTATTGTCGTCGCGGATATTATTAAAGTAAAATAAAAATTTAACGCTTATGAATATTTAAGGAAAGAAACGCGCGATCGTAAATCCCCCGAGCGATTGTTTTCGCCTGTTTCGCATGCATCCACCCCTGATGGGGCGAGAAATCAATAAGCCCGGCCAAAACAAATTCCTTTGTCTGGGTGAAATCCTTGCCCAAATTCATGCCAATTTGTTACCGCCGCCGGGAAATGGAAAAAAACAGAGAGATGAAAAAAAAGCGTATATCTGGTGGCGGTCCGGTGGCGGTGTCCGCCCGCATTACGGCGAGCGCATGATGTATCGTCGAGCGCACGCTATTCCGTGTAATTGCAGCGCCGCACTGCCGCACACAGCCGCTAACCGTTACCACCCCCACACGCGCACACAATTTTTCAATCACCCCCGTGTGTAAATATGCATATTTTTGATGCTATACGCATGTGTTTGATATGTTAGGCAGAAAGTACCGAAGATATGAATTCTGAATTTTCGGTAACTAGAACTTTAAAATGTGGAGAACTCTCGCAGAAAATATATTTTGTCAAGCACACTTTTTAATTTGTTTGAACGTTCGAAGAAAATAATTGTTGATTTGTTCCAAATTTCTCGCGCTTTAAGTGTAATTGCTGCAATTAGTCGCGCGCGTTGAAAAGTGCGAAATAAAATATTAAAACGCCGCCTCCGCCAGTCGGCAATTATTTCTAGGTCGGTGGCCAATTAATAATGCATTCATTTCGGGTGGGCGCACGCAGACGTTATTACTTAAAAAACGCGAGGCGGAGGGCAGAGGGAGTGAGGTCGCAGCCGAGCGTTCCGACGTCACGCACACGCAACCCGCGCCCCCTGATTATGCCCGTGCACGTCGCAGAAACGTCTCGCCTCGACAAAGGAAGCCGGCCGAACGTGAATCGTTAAATCCACCGAAAAAAGGGGGGCGCAAATCCGTGCACGCAACTTTATAAAAAAAATATATTTATCGTAGGTAGGTATATAAAAAAAAGTAATTGCGCGGCTTAATTGTCACGCAGACCGGGGGTTGGTGGGTGGGCGTGAAATATTTTTAATTCGCCGCCGGGGTTAATTCCACGGAAAGGGACCACCGCACAGCGCCGCGACGCCGGTTATTTCTGGTCCGATTTAGGACGGTTTTACTGGGCCCTAAAATGTGTGAGCGCGCCTCGTGTGCTTTATGAGGTGCTCTAAAAATTACGCACACACGTATAAACAAGCGGAGAGATGGAAAATACGGAACGAAAAAGAAAAAAAAAAACCTTCTACTGTAACTTTAAAACTACAAAAAAATATTTACTATATCTATTCTTTTAAAAGTAGCAACATTTTATTAAAAACGTCATTTGTCATTATACAGAGAGTTTTATCTAACACCGAACATATTCATAACGAGCATTTTTCTTTTAAGTATACATATGCAGACGTTGTACATTCTACCACGCTCGGTTTATTAAAAGAATACAATTTATAGCTTTAAACGAGTGTTTTCCACTCCCAGGCTAAGCATGAAGTAAAATTTCGAGTTTAGAAAAGCCTGAAAATTTGGTTTGGTCGCGTAGCGCGAAGCGCGGAGCGGCCAAACCAAATTTTCAGGCTTTTCTAAACTCGAAATTTTACTCCATGCGCCACGCGTATTAAACACTGAAAGCACTGAAATATTATAAACGAGTAAATTTTGCTTGAAATCAGTGTCTTATACGCGTGGCGCATGAAGTAAAATTTCGAGTAGCTTCGCGCTACGCGACCAAACCAAATTTTCAGGCTTTTCTAAACTCGAAATTTTACTTCATGCGCCACCGGCACAAAACACTGATTCAATGTAAAGTTTAGCGGTGTGTTTTAAACTTCGTAATATGTCAGTGTTTTGTACCGGTGGCGCATGAAGTAAAATTTCGAGTTTAGAAAAGCCTGAAAATTTGGTTTGGCCGCTCCGCGCTTCGCGCTACGCGACCAAACCAAATTTTCAGGCTTTTCTAAACTCGAAATTTTACTTCATGCTTAACCTGGGAGTGGAAAACACTCGCTTAAAGCTTCAAATTAAATTCTTTTGATAAATCGAGCATCGAAAAATGTGCAACGTATGCATATGGATACTTAAAATAAAATTTATCGTTATGAAAATGGTCGGTGTTACATAAAACTCTCTGTATATATAAAACTTTTATTTGGCATATTATTTACAAACATCTTACAATAACTATCATAAACTTTTATGGTTAGTTTATGATAGTTATTGTAAGATGTTTGTAAATAATATGCCAAATAAAGGTTTTATATATACAGAGAGTTTTATGTAACACCGAACATTTTTATAACGATAATTTTTGTTTTAAGTATCCATATCAAATAATAATAGATCTCTTCAGCGACATACAAACAATAAATAAAACTATAAACAATTCTTTAAGTAGCCGTTTCGCTTTTTCTAGCTACACCTCCCTGCTCTCATTTTCATCAATTCTCTACACTCTATAATCCCCTTCCCACTCTCACACAACACTTTATTCAAACTTTTACTCTTAAAACTCGATCCCTCCGTGCACTCATACAACCAATGTTCCCATACATCTTCTCCCATGTTACAAAATCCACACCCCGTATACTCCGTTCCCATCCATACCTTTCTTCCTCTTTCTTCATTCCCACACCTTAGCCGAGCTAGCATTTTACATGCTCTCTATTCTGTAGGGCAAAGTAGCGCGGGGTTGTTCCGAAAACTTGTAAGGTTTTGTAGATCGGGCAGGTCCGACTCTTAGCTATTTTGTTTTGTCGAATTTGTAGTTCTTCTGCCCTTAGTTTTTCTACTACTTCTTCTTCCACCTTCTGAGCCCGCCCTAGCTTTTCCTCTACATACATCACAGACATTCCAGCTCTTTCATACAGTTTTACTCTCTTTTGCATCCATTTTGTACTTTCATGTTTCTGCTACCATTCCCTATAGCATACTCTCCAAGTTTCTTGCACTAACCTTCCATTCTCCATTTCAGTCAACCTCCTTTCAAACTTCACCACTCTCTTTGCTGCCATACACGCCACAGACATTCTGTTGCATTCCTGCAGCACCGCGTATCCGGGTGTGGTCCTTTCCAACCCTATACACCTTTTGAGGTACTGCAGCTGCAGCCTTTCCACCTTTTCCTCTACACGTATACCTTACACTTCTGCTCCATACACGCCACAGACATTCTGTTGCATTCCTGCAGCACCACGTATCCGGGTGTGGTCCTTTCCAACCCTATACACCTTTTGAGGTACTGCAGCTGCAGCCTTTCCACCTTTTCCTCTACACGTATACCCCACACTTCTGCTCCATACACGCCACAGACATTCTGTTGCATTCCTGCAGCACCACGTATCCGGGTGTGGTCCTTTCCAACCCTATACACCTTTTGAGGTACTGCAGCTGCAGTCTTTCCACCTTTTCCTCTACGCGTATAGCCCACACTTCTGCTCCATATAATACTATTGTTCTAATGCATGCATCCCACCAAATCATTTGCATTCTCACATTGTTTCCTAACGCATCTTCCCATGTTCTCCTCAGCCGTTCCATCGCCACTCTCGCTTTCTTACACACGTAATCAATGTGCGCTGCTTTACTACCCGACTCCGCGAACATAAAGCCTAGGTACTTGAACACTTTCAATCTTTCCACTCGCTTCCCCTTCCATAACAATTCTTCTTCTTTCCCTCTTCTTCCTGCATTCCGATAAATCATCCATTTCGTTTTCTTGACGTTCATAACTAACTTTCTCCTATCCAAGTACCTTTCAAGCCTTTTACTCATCTCTTGCAATTCCCTGAATAATTTAGCCAACAGTACTACGTCATCTGCGTAAGGCCGGTCGTCCACTAGCAGCGACCACACGCGGCTACGCGCTCACGCGATACGAGCGGTGACAAGCGGCTGCAAGACTAGCGGCTACACGCGACAGGGGTCGTACACTGCACTTTGTTGGCAGCGTCAAAAGAGTTGTACATTTTTAATGGATTTTTTTGGAAAATCCCTACTTAATTAGGGGTATGATTGGAATTCTAAAATATATTTTTTATAAAAAATACTCAAATTATAATATTCTAATTTATTTTATATTATATACTGTTAAATACACCTACCTAGTAAGAAATTAAGAATGATAAAAGTATTTGGAACTATTGTTATCAGAAAAAAGTAAGGTTAGACTTAGAGAAGACAAAGTAGAAAGAAAAGACACAGGACTAGACGCGGCTACGAGCGACGGATCCCATTCTCTTGGGATCTGACGCAGCTTCACGCTCGTCGCGAGAATCAGCATGTCCGCGCATGCTTGCACTGGACGAGATTTATTGGATTTATTGTCGCTTGTATCGCGTGAGCAGATAGCCGCGTGTTGTCGCTTCCAGTGGACGACCAGCCTAAGCCAAGCTGTAAACTTTCGATGCCCTTATGACGACCCCCCCTGCTTGTCCCAGTTCTAAGAGTCTCTCCATATCTGCCACATATAAAATAAATAATAGTGGACTGAGCGGGCAGCCTTGCCTTACTCTGAACCGTTCAGAAACATTCTCTCCAACTCGTACCTTACACCAAGTTTCTCTATAAACCGCTTCTATCCAATTCACCAAGCATTCCGACACACCCTTATTTCTCAAACATTCTACAAGCATACTTTTATCTACTGAGTCATACGCTGCCTTAAGGTCCACAAACAAAGCATACACTCTTTCTTTCTTACCCAGTGCTCTTTCAATCACCCAGTTCAGTGTAGCTATTTGCTCTGTAGTCGACCTCCCTTTTCTGAAGCCAGCTTGGACCTCCGGAAGCCAAAACTTTTCCTCAGTTTCCTCTTCCAATCGTTCCTTCACCATGCACATCACCACCTTGTACAGTGAGTCCATACATGTTATGCCTCTGTAAATATCAGGCTGGCTGGCTTCGCCTCCTCTGTATACAGGCACTATGGGAAGTATAATGCCTATATACAAAGGAGGCGAAGCCAGCCAGCCTTCCCAATTGTCTGGAAATGGTTCTTATCCCTTCCAAATTTTGTTTATAACTTCCAGTGTCTTCTGTCGCCCTTCATTGCCACAACCCTGCCACGCGTCGATCTGGACCGGCTGCTTTTTCCCGTTTCATGCACCTTAATGCCCTTTCCAACTCCCCTATGGTAAATTCTTCCTCCGCCCTGCTTATTCGCCTTGTACTCACATCGGACTCTTCAACACTTGTCGCACCCAACAGCACTTCGAAATGCTCCTTCCACTTGGCAATCTCAATTCCCTCTCCTGTTTTTTTCGTATGCGCAGACCTTTGATTTATGTATTCCCAGAGCTTCTATTCCCTTTGTAATTTCTTCACTTTACATATCTCTTCTTTCGTTCACAGCTCTTTCTTAACCTTGTACAGTGAGTCCATACATGTTATTCCTCTGTAATTATCAGGCTGGCTGGCTTCGCCTCCTTTGTATATAGGCACTATACTGCCCTCCTTCCAATTGTCCGGAAATGGTTCTTCTCCCTTCCAAATTTTGTTTATAACTTCCAGTGCCTTCTGTCGCCCTTCATTGCCACAACCCTCGGACTCTTCACCACTTGTCGTACCCAACAGCACTTTGAAATACTCCTTTCACTTGGTAATCTCAGTTCAATCTCCTGTTTTTTTCGTATGCGCGGGCCTTTGTTTTATGTATTCCAAGAGCTCCTTTTCCCTTTGTAATTTCTTCACTTTACATATTATCGCGTTTAATAATCGCGATTCCCAGAGCAGGTCAGAAAAGGGATCCTGACCAGCATCCGTCGCCACAGGGCATTTATTTTGTTCCCTAATCCGCAGCGACCGTGAAAGGCATTCTGGAGGAAGATTTATTGGTGTGTCATTAAGGCCAACGGAATTTATGTATATATATATCTATTGTAAATATCTTGTTATGGTACGCAGATCTCTAATTTGCTGTAGCAGAGATTTTCTGAAATTTGGGCCTTGTTGCCAATACACCCTTTATATTCCGTCTCATAGCCTTATCCCTATCTATCAGTGTCCTCCCACTAAATACTTTGACCAATAGGAGAATGCACCCAAACCCTCGGTCTGTGGGGGTAAGTTATTAAATAGCTTGTAAATATGTATATTTGTGTGATTGACTCTCGAGAAGTAAAAGGAAAAACAACAAAACGTAAATCGTGTTTAATTTTTACTCAAAAACCCAACGTAACGAAAAAGTGCAACGAAACACATATTGTTAGCGCTTGCGTCTCCGCTTATCGGAGATTTCTTCAAGGGTGGTAACACCCTAAACCGAGAGACCGATTGGTGCCACGGTACCAGTAAGCTGTTTTGTACATAACATGTAAATAAATGTGAGTTTGTTGAACATCGCTGGACTTTTCCTTGGACCCCACACTGAGTTACGATTAAGCCCGATAACGCTTAACACATATCTCTTCTTTCGTTCACAGCTCTTTCTTAACCTTGCACACCCTTTCATATTCAGTTTCTGCCTCTTTTATCTTATTCTTTGGCCCTCTTCCCATTCTCCATTCCCGCACCGCCCCCCTCACGTTACTCTTAATCTTCCTACACTCTTCGTCAAACCAATTGGCCGCCACATAGTTGATCCCTTTCCGTTTTTTTTGGAATTGCACTTGTGATTACTTCCGTCAGTTGACCTATTGTTTCTACCCCCTTAAAGTTTGCTACAGTTATCCTGCGTTTGTACGACTCCAATGCCCAACACCATCCTACTTCTTCCAATCTGCCCTTTTGCTCACTGTCACGGCCCACTCCTACTTTTACTGTTACCGTCATATGATCAGAACCCATTTGTCATTATAACTGATTAGAAATTGTCAAAAATAGATATTTGTTTCATTAGGAGAAAAAATGTTGGTTTTTAGGACCAGAAAGACGTTTGCTGGATGGCGCGCAGCGGAGTCCGGCAATTTTACGAGGCCCAAAAACTCATTTTTTAAACTTAAGATTTTTATTACAATAGTAGTATCCGATCAACTTTTGGTGGAAATGCGGAAACCCAATTTACACATAACCTAAAAATTAAAGGTGTCAAATCGTATTTTACGAAAATGTTCGGTGTTATATAAAACTCTATGTATGTGTATCAACATTAAATGTTACTTTTTTGATTATCTACAACTTTTTTTAACAAGATTATTTTTATATGATCAATATTGAAGAAAAATCCAAAAAAATACTAAAAGTAAACTACTACTACTTTTAGTATTTTTTTGGATTTTTCTTCAATATTGATCATATAAAAATAATCTTGTTAAGAAAAGTTGTAGATAATCAAAAAAGTAGCATTTAATGTTGATACACATACAGAGAGTTTTATATAACACCGAACATTTTCATAAAATACGATTTGACACCTTTAATTTTTAGGTTATGTGTAAATTGGGTTGCCTACATGACCATTACAAATTGTAGCTAATCAATTGCAATTAATGCCTCAACTTGTACATACAGGGAGTTTTTCTTTCAAGTATACATGTCCCAATTTCGGCGTATATGCCGTAAATCTTTAGATAATCGTTGTTTTTTTAAAAGGAGTTTAATTTAAAACTTAAAATGAGTGTGTTCCACTCCCAGAATAAGCATGAAGTAAAATTTCGAGTTTAGAAAAGCCTGAAAATTTGGTTTGGACGCGTAGCGCAGAGCGGCCAAACCAAATTTTCAGGCTTCTCTAAACCCTAAATTTTACTTCATGCGCCACCGGTACAAACACCGACACATTACGAAGTTTAAAACACACCGCTGAACTCGCTGCGTTCATTAATTTTGAAAATCGATGAATGGATATTTTTAGATGTTAAAGCCTATCACTTTCATAAGACATATTCTTCTATTCATGTTGTATGTGTGTGTTTTTTTAACTTCACTGTAAATCAGTGTTTTTAAGCGTGGCGCATGAAGTAAAATTTCGAGTTTAGAAAAGCCTAATTTGGATTGGCCTCTCCGCTTCGCTACGCGGCCAATCCAAATTCTCAGGCTTCTATAAACTCGAAATTTTACTTCATGCTTAGCCTGGGAGTGGAAAACACTCGTTTAAAGCTTCAAATTGTATTTTTGCTCGGTTTATTAGAGCGTGGTAAAATGTACAACGTCTGCATATGTATATTTAAAAGAGAAATTCTCGTTATGAATATGTTCGGTGTTACATAAAACTCTGTGTATATCCAAACATTTTATAAATCGTTAAAATCTCATGAAAATTTTGTAAATTGTCAAAAATTGAGTATACATATCCCGATAATTACAGCGTTTTTTAAATTTGCGGGACTTCGTTGTTTCAAAGCGGTTATTTGAGGTTTTTAACGAGTGTTTTCCACTCCCAGACTAAGCATGAAGTAAAATTTCTAGTTTAGAAAAGCCTAAGAATTTGGATTGGCCGCGCAGCGAAGCGGAGCGGCCAATCCAAATTAGGCTTTTCTAAACTCGAAATTTTACTTCATGCGCCACGCTTAAAAACACTGATTTACAGTGAAGTTAAAAAAACACACACATACCACAACGATTATAAGCAACCTAATGTACGTTACAGTTATTGCGCTGAAAATCTCATGAAAATTTTATAAATTGACGAAAATCTGGAAATATTGAAAATCTCATGAAAGTGTCATTAAAATTACGAAAATCTATTAAATCTACGAAAACTGTTAAAAAAACACACACATAAAACAACGATTATAAGCAACCTAATGTACGTTACAGTTATTGCGGTGAAAATCTTCTGAAAATTTTAAAAATTGACGAAAATCTGGAAATATTGAAAATCTCATGAAAATTTCATTAAAATTACGAAAATCTAAGGTTTTAAAAGTTGACTAAAAATTTAAATATTAAATGAGCGGTATAGCTTAAACTTTACACTTAATCAGCGTTTTATACGCGTGGCGCATGAAGTAAAATTTCGAGTTTAGAAAAGCCTAATTTGGATTGGCCGCTCCGCTTCGCTACGCGGCCAATCCAAATTCTTGGGCTTTTCTAAACTCGAAATTTTACTTCATGCTTAGTCTGGGAGTGGAAAACACTCGTTAAAAACCTCAAATTCACCGCTTTGAAACAACGAATTCCCGCAAATTAAAAAAACGCTGTAATTATCGGGATATGTTCACTCAAAAGAAAAATGACCTGTATGTTCTGTTTTAAACGTGTTTTAAACATGTTTACACACGTTTTAAACATGTTTTTAATTGTTAATGTCTTAAACGCTGTTTCAATGAAAAAAAAGGACGTATTGTAAAAAAAACTGTTTGTTTTAATTAAAATGAAAATAAACGTTTTTTTAAAAACCCCGATTATAACAAATCTACGTACTTCTGATTCTTTCAGGATTGACGATATTCCAGCTAGACTTATTTATTTTAAAATATGCATTTATTATTTATAATATATACAGGGTGTCTACGCTAAACCGTTCGTTAAAAGTTTATGGGGTTGCCGTTGCACTAAAAATTTGAAAATAATCCATGTCATATGGTTGAATCAGTTCTCCTCATGTGAAATATTTTCAACTCTATATCACTTCCGGTTCTACCGAAAGTAGAACCAAATTTGTTATTTTAAGCGGAACACCCTATATATTAGTAATTTTTTGGGTTCCTCTTTTAAATTGCAACATATTTTATTCGAATATATGTACACTTATCTCTTATAGTTTTCAAGCAAAAAAAATATTTCTAAAATTTTGACCTTTAAAAGGCATCTTAAAATCTGTCTGTAACTTCTCTTAAGAACAAGATAAAAATATGATTTATATCTCTACTTGTACCTAGAGGATGCCTCTATGAGTACAATAATTGAAAACTGTCAATTTTGACAATAAGTGCTCTTAAAATATCAATATCGAAGTGCCCTCTTCAATATCTCGTAATTCAATTTTTTTAATGGAATGACCCAAATTTGGTGCTACTTCCGGTGGAACCGAAAGTGATACAAAGTTCAATATATTTCGCATGAGGAGAACTGATTCAACCGTATGACAAGGATTTTCTTCAAATTTTTAGTGCAACGGCAACCCCATAAACTTTTAACGAACGGTTTAGCGTAGACACCCTGTATATATTATAAATAATAAATGCATATTTTAAAATAAATAATTCTAGCTGGAATATCGTCAATCCTAAAAGAATCAGAAGTACGTAGATTTGTTATAATCGGGGTTGTTAAAAAAACGTTTATTGTATAAACATCTTTATTGTGCATTAAAAAAATTACAGTTTGTTTATTTTTACACTTACATTTTATTTGAAGATCCTTGGTTATCGAAAGTCAGTCTTTCGGCCTCATTTATAATATTTTAACGATTTTTTTCTAATTTATATATTTTGTACATGACCCCGTCTGATAAATTACAGTCCAAAATAGAAAAATATGTCTTATGAAAGTGATAGGCTTTAACATCTAAAAATATCCATTCATCGATTTTCAAAATTAATGAACGCAGCGAGAAAATTAATTGAACCTCATTTGGTCTGGCGGTGCCCGTGTAGACTACTAGTGGTTGTAATTAATTAGAAGGCGCGCATCTTGAAATTGTCACGCAATTAGCGCGCGGTCGAGAAGGGTCGATTGAATGGGGCGCAATTATATTTTTCACGTGGGACTGAAAGCACGCGAGCGTGCGGCTCGTTTGGAAAATTTAATGATTCCTCGGCGCTCGCCGAACTCCAAATTTACGCCGTTAAATGCACGTTTGATGCAAATTCGAGAGATTTTCATCCTCCTCTCCACCAGTTATGAAAAGTAAGGAGGGCGAAAAACGAACAAGAATCGCGCGCTCTTGGAGGTATCAAAATCGGGAAGGGCGCGAATTAACGCGTGTTGCGCTCTTATAATGGGGCCATAAAATGGAAACCGTAAACCGCCCGGAGAAATATTGCCCATTGAGAAAATGTTTGTCCGCCGGGCGGAATTTTAATAAGGCTGGGGATATTGATATGAAATGATGTATAGGATGAAGTAAAATGAAAGGAATTGTTTTGAAATATTAAGACGAGTGGAACTCGAGCTCAAATGAAGATGAAGAAGAAAAGGTGGAGGCGCCGGACACAATTAGACCCGAGGCGGCGGTAAATAATAAAAAATGTGCGCTCGTTAAGTGTTGTCCTTTCAAGCCCTCAATCCCCCGAGTCCCGACCTCGACCCAACCACCCCCATCCCCGTTGCGGAAAACAAAGGAATCTATCTGTCAAACGAAAATCTCCGGCGGTTTGGGCTTTCGTCGAGCCCGCCGCGCCGCCGGGACGTGCGATTATCGGGGAGCACCGGGGGCGGGGATCTCGGCGAACCCGAATCCCCCGGCATTGTTCCACGTACGTACATATATACCTATAGTACGTATTTGGTTATTGGGGGAAGCGCAAGCGGTGGTGAATCATGTAACAGGAACTGACAACGGAACCGCTCGCCTCTCCGGAACCGGAGTGCTGATGCTTGTACCCCTGTCCCCCGGCATTATTTATGCAGATTACTCGGCCCTGAAATATTTTAAACGCAACGGAAACCCCCGGGGGTGGGTGGGGGGCTGTGTACGTGCTTGGCGCGCGTCTCTGTAGCCCACCCCCCGACGCCGAGGGGATGTGGATGTGTGACGGCCCTTAATGCCGCACGAATCCCGATTTTTTACGGCACATGTCACACGCGCGTTAAATCCGATATAATTGCGCAGTATTCAATAGAGAAAAAACGGTATCTATAGCTGGCAGGTATTGTTGACGCATAAATAAACCGTGCGATCATTTAAATTATAAATGAGAATAGGGCATTTGTTTTGTACGATTGCCCGATTCTAATTCAATAAATTAGAGGTTATGGCAACTTATGTGTGTTTAATTATTTTTTTTTTGTTTGTTTGTTTGGCATAGGTTTTTACCATTCAGCCACTAACGTTGATTTATATTAACTATATTAACATATATTTCGACTAATTTGGACGTCACAACACATTCATACACATCCATGGAACCGGAGACGAGTATTTTTCGTTAGAAAAATTACTTGCCTAGGCTGGGAATCGAACCCAGATCACCTCCGTGACCGATTTGGCGAAACCGGCGGCTCAACCGCTCGGCCACGGCGGGCCCGTCTTTAATTTATATATTAAAAAAAAAACACGAAAATCTTTCTTTCGAACCCAGATCACCTCCGTGATCGATTTGGCGAAACAGGCGGCTCAACCGCTCGGCCACGGCGAGCCCGTCTTTAATTTATATATTAAAAAAAAAATACGAAAATCTTTCTTTGATTTTGTGGTTTTTAATTTTTATTACTGATGAAGCGATTTTCAAATTTATAATATGTCAGTGCTTTGTACGCCTGGCGCATGAAGTAAAATTTCAGGTTTAGAAAAGCCTGAAAATTTCTATTGGCCGCGTAGCGCTACGCGCTACGCGACCAAACCAAATTTTCAGGCTTTTCTAAACTCGAAATTTTTCTTCATGCTTAGCCTGGGAGTGGAAACACTCGTTAAAAGCATTATAAAAATCTAAATAACACAATGGCCAGGTATATATTTAAGTTGCACAGTATTCAATAGAGAAAAAACGATATCTATAGCCGGCAGGTATTGTTGACGCATAAATATACCGTGCGGTCATTTAAATTATTAACTAGAATAGGGCATTTGTTTTGTGCGATTGCCCTATTCTAATTCAATAAATTAGAGGTTATGGTAACTTATGTGTTAAAAATTTTTAATTTATATTTAAAAAAAGAAACACGAAAATCTTTCTTTGATTATGTGGTTTTTAATTTTTATTACTGATGAAGCGATTTTGAAATTTAGAATATGTTAGTGCTTTGTACGCGTGGCGCATGAAGTAAAATTTCGAGTTTAGAAAAGCCTGAAAATTTGGTTTGGTCGCGTAGCGCTACGCGCTACGCGACCAAACCAAATTTGCAGGCTTTTCTAAACTCGAAATTTTACTTCATGCTTACCCTGGGAGTGGAAACACTAGTTAAAAGTATAATAAAAATCTAAATAACACAATGGCCAGGTATATATTTAAGTTTCGGTGAATTTATAAATAAAAATACAATTCTTAGATTGTTATGTTTCCAAGTTTGTATAAATTGATTCTTCAATGTCAGAAAATTGTTTTATCGAAATTTGGGGCTAAAATGTTTTTTTTTACTATATTCAAGCCTTGTTGAATTTATAAATAAAAATATAATTCAAAGATTGCAGTGTTTCCAAGTTTGTCTTAAATGATTCTTTAATATTGACTATTTTTGTCAGATTTTGTTAATTCTTGAATTTATGTATTAAAAAGAAACACAGAAATCTTTCGTTAATTTTGTGATTTTAAATTATTATAACTGATGAAGTGTTTTTGAAATTTAGAATATGTCAGTGCCTTATACGCGTGGCGCATGAAGTAAAATTTCGAGTTTAGAAAAGCCTAAAAATTTGGTTTGGCCGCTCCGCGTTTCGCGCTACGCGACCAAACCAAATTTTCAGGCTTTTCTAAACTCGAAATTTTACTTCATGCTTAGCCTGATAGTGGAAACACTAGTTAAAAGTATAATAAAAATCTAAATAACACAATGGCCAGGTATATATTTAAGTTTCGGTGAATTTATAAATAAAAATACAATTCTTAGATTGTTATGTTTCCAAGTTTGTATAAATTGATTCTTCAATGTCAGAAAATTGTCTTATCGAAATTTGGGGCTAAAATGTTTTTTTTTTTTGCTATATTCAAGCTTTATTAAATTTATGAATAAAAATATAATTCCAAGATTGCAACGTTTTGAAGTTTGTCTTAAAAACTTTAACATTGACTATTTTCACAATGAAAAAACTGTTTTTATTCCTTACTTCACTTTTATTTTTATGTGTTAGATGTACATTTCGAGTGCTAAGCACTCATTATCAATAACTAATATTAGTTATTGATAATGAGTGCTTAGCACTCGAAATGTACATCTAACACATAAAAATAAAAGTGAAGTAAGGAATAAAAACAGTTTTTTCATTGTGATTAAATACTCCACATAACTCAAATCAAACAATTATTGACTATTTTGGTCAGATTTAGTTAATTCTTGAATTTATATATTAAAAAAAACAGAAATCTTTCTTTAATTTTGTGATTTTTAATTATTATTACTGATAAGGTGTTTTTGTAGTTTAAAATATGTCAGTGTTTTATACGCGTGGCGCATGAAGTAAAATTTCGAGTTTAGAAAAGCCTAAAAATTTGGTTTGGTCGCTCCGCGCTTCGCGCTACGCGACCAAACCAAATTTTCAGGCTTTTCTAAACTCGAAATTTTACTTCATGCTTAGCCTGAGAGTGAAAACCCTATTTAGAAGTGTAATTAAAATCTAAGTAACACAATGGCTAGGTATACAGGGTGTTTATGCTAAACTGTTCGTTAAAAGTTTATGGGGTTGCCGTTGCACTAAAAATTTGAAAAAAATCCTTGTCATATGGTTGAATCAGCTCTCCTCATGTGAAATATTTTCAACTTAATATCACTTCCGGTTCCACCGGAAGTAGCACCAAGTTTGTTATTTTAAATAGAATACCCTATATACTGGGTGATCCATTTCGAGGTTCCTACTTTTTTAAAGAAAGAAAACACAGAAAATTCAAATTTATTAGAGAATGTTTATTATCATTTGAAAGAACATTCTTTGGCATTTATTTTTTTGAAGATTATGTCTATCAAATGTTGGCCGTTGCTACGTCGCAGATGGTCCATCCTTTGAGTCCAATTTTCGATGACTCGTTCGAGCATTTCGACTGGTAACTGGCGAATGACACGTGTGATGTTTTCCTCCAGGGCCTGAATCGAAGCGGGCTTGTCCGCATAAACTTTAGACTTTACATATCCCCACAGAAAAAAGTCTAACGGTGTGATATCACACGATCTTGGTGGCCAATCGACCGGCCCAAAACGTGATGAAATTATGTGCTCACCGAAATGTTCTCTCAATAAATCCATTGATTGATGCGATGTGTGGGAAGTGGCGCCGTCTTGCTGAAACCAAATGTCGCCGAGATTACGAGCTTCAATTTCAGGCAACAAATAGTCGGTTATCATGGCACGATAACGGTCGCCATTGACGGTTACGTTCGCACCGGCCTCATTTTTAAAGAAATATGGACCGATGATTCCACCGGCCCACAAACCACACGAAACCGTTGTTTATTATTATTATGAAATGCCAAACAATACTAAACAAAAATAACATGACAGCATGACACGACTCACACGTGATCTGTCAAAAAAAGGCTATTGAAAAAAGTATCTCTACTTGGATCACCTTTTATTAGTAATTTTTTGGGTTTCTCGTTTAAATTGCAACATATTTTATTCGAACATATGTACACTTATCTCTTATGGTTTTCAAGAAAAAAAATATATTTCTAAAATTCTGACCTCTAAAAGGCATCTTGAAATCTGTCTGTAACTGTTCTTAAGAATAAGATAAAAATATGATCTATATCTCTACTTGTACCTAGAGGATGCCTCTATGAGTGAATTAATTGGATACTGTCAATTTTCACAATAAGTGTTCTTAAAATGTCAATATCTAAGTGCCCTCTTCAATATCTAGTAATTCCATTTTTTTAAATAGAATAACCCAATTTTTATCACATGGTACGATTGGGGGGAAATTTACTACAAAAAAGTATTACAAAACTATACTCCTAAAGCAAGTAGTTTTCGAATTATTTCGAAAATTCGTTTTTCGTCGCATTTATGCAGGGAATAATGCGCGCGTAAGTCGCAATTGAATTTTAGTAGGCCAGTAGAATGCTCTTGTTTTGTCGCGATTGTATTGCGACATGTCAAATAATTAAAAGAATTAGTACAAAGTTTTACAGAAATCAACAAAATAAATAATTACACAAATCAACAAAGTATCAATTTATTCTTTATACATGGCAACTGCCAATTGAACAAAATTTGATTCTAATCTTCTAAACCTTGTTTTATTCATCGGCAGCAAATGTGGATAAATTTCATTAAATATTCTACATGTTCGAGTACCAATTCTATCGCAGTTGCCATGTATAAAGAATACATTGATAATTTGTTGATGGGTGTATTTATTCATTTTGTTGATTTCTGTATAACTTTGTACTAATTGTTTTTATTATTTGACATTTCGCATTACATAAGCCACAAAACAAAAACATTACTACTTGCCTACTAAAATTCAGTTGCGACTTAGGCGCGCATTATTCCCTGCATAAATGCGACGAAAAACGAATCTTTGAAATAATTCGAAAACCACTTGCTTTACGAGTATAGTTGTTAATACGTTTTTGTAGGAAATCTCCCCCCCCCCCCCCCCCCCAGTCGTACCACGTGATAAAAAATGGGTCATTCCATTTAAAAAAATTGAATTACGAGATATTGAAGAGGGCACTTCGATATTGACATTTTAAGAACACTTATTGTCAAAATTGACATTTTCCAATTCATACACTCATAGAGGCATCCTCTAGGTACAAGTAGAGGTATAAATCATATTTTTATCTTATTCTTAAGAAAAGTTACAGACAGATTTCAAGATGCCTTTTAGAGGTCAGAATTTTAGAAATATTTTTTTTTTCTTGAAAACTATAAGAGATAAGTATACATATGTTCCAATAAAATATGCTGCAATTTAAACGAGGAATCCCAAAAGTTACTAAAATATAGGGTGTTCTATTTAAAATAACAAATTTGGTGCTACTTCCGGTGAAACCGGAAGTGATATAAAGTTGAAAATATTTCACATGAGGAGAACTGATTCAACCGTATGATAAGGATTTTTTTCAAATTTTTAGTGCAACGGCAACCCCATAAACTTTTAACGAACGGATTAGCGTAGACACCCTGTATATTCAAGCTTCGGTGAATGTATAAATAAAAATACAATTCCAAGATTGTAATGTTTTCAAGTTTGTATAAATTGATTCTTCAGTGTCAGAAAATTGTCTCATCGAAAATTGTGGCTAAAATGTTTTTTTTTTACTATATTCAAGCTTCGTTGAATTAATAAATAAAATTATAATTCCAAGATTGCAACCTTTCGAAGTTTGTCTGAAATGATTCTTTAATGTTGATTATTTTGGTCAGACTTAGATAATTCTTGAATTTATATATTAAAAAAAATCACAAAAATCCTTCTTTAATTTTGTGATTTTTAATTATTATTACTGATAAAGTGTTTTTGTATTTAAAAATATGTCAGTATGTTTTATACATTTTAAGCTAAAAAAAAATTACAAAGAAAGACATTTTTGATATAAACTGACTTCACATAAATTGTCGTTTTTATCAGAAATTAGAATTTTTAGAAATAACGTGTCGTTTTTGCCAAAAGTTGTCTATTCGTTTTAAATTGATTTTTTTAACATAATTGCCAGTTTCTCCTTATATTTATTGTGACATTCTGTAACTATAATGGAATCTCATTTTCGACATAAGGATTGGCACTTTTTTACAATATTCTATTAATAATGATTTTAATTCTATGTTTTATTTATTGACATTAATTGATGTTCTCATATATAATTATTTTATGCTAATAATGTCATACTCTGACTATAATGTAATGTCATGTTCATTGTATGGATTGGCATTATTTGACAGTATTGTATCAATTATAATTTGTTTCGGCTATTGTGATATTTTGATACGTTACGTTTTTCGTGACAGTAATCATACAGTGAATGTTTCTTTTAGGTAAACATTTGCATAAGCTGTACGACGTACGTTGTTTTTTTTAAGAGTTTAATTTGAAGCTTTAAACGAGTGCTTTCCACTCCCAGACTAAGCATGAAGTAAAATTTCGAGTTTAGAAAAGCCCCGTGAAAATTTGTCGAGGGTCGCGCAGCGACCCGAGACAAATTTTCTGGGCTTTTCTAAACTCGAAATTTTACTTCATGCGCCACCCGTATTAAACACTGAAATATTGTGAAGTTAGAAATACACGGAAAACATTCTTTTTAAACGAGTAAAAATCGAGATATTTAAATAACAAAATATTTACGATTTCCTTCACTTATAAAAATTGTATTTATAATGAAAATTAGGGGCAATAGGCCCAGATACATCAAGTAGAGGGGCGCCATCGAAGGCAGAGATCCGAAATTTGATAAGCTTTAATTTTAAATTATATAGGAATATGGTTTTGTAAACTAATCAGTAAGCTGATAATGAAAATTGAATTTGTGTTCAGTATTCCGGCACCAGGTACCCACAGACGCGTTTCGGACTTCAAGGTCCTCTTCAGTGTGGTCCCGACCCAGTGCTGAGGAATACTGAACATTTCTGACTATTTCAAGCCAATATGTGAAAACTATTAATGATTTCGATAGCTAACGCCATCTAATGCTTCATAGTGGCATCGTCAGTGACACTGTCACTGACGATGCCACTATGAAGCATTAGATGGCGTTAGCTATCGAAATCATTAATAGTAAGCTGATAATGAGTAAATAGTACTCGAAATGTACATCTAGCAAAAATAAAATATTTTGTGAAGAAAGTGTTAGTGTTTTCATTCCAAGTTAAATTTTATAATTTATCCATATTTAAAAGTTTACTTTAAATCGGTGTTTTATACGTGTGGCGCATGAAGTAAAATTTCGAGTTTAGAAAAGCCTGAAAATTTGGTTTGGTCGCTCCGCGCTTCGCGCTACGCGACCAAACCAAATTTTCAGGCTTTTCTAAACTCGAAATTTTACTTCATGCTTAGTCTGGGAGTGGAAAACACTCGTTTAAAGCTTCAAATTGAACTTAAAAAAAAACAAGGAATATCTAAAGATTTACAGAAAATAGCAAGAATTTGAAATACGTATACTTAAAAGAAAAACTACCTGTATATTTCTCAGTTATAACGTTTTTGGGTAATTTTTCAACAATTATAATACATTTTTGATATTTTAAGCAGTTAGAAACAAAATATACTACAATAATAATAGTAGTAATAATAGGAAATAGTCTGTTCTTAACGAAAGTGGCGTAAAGTTTGTAATTATGCCTGCGTAACATTTCTTTATCTTGCCAGTGTCGATGAAACACGAATGATTGACATTTTCTTTTCTAACGTAGGTTTCCACTCCCAGGTTAAGCATGAAGTAAAATTTCGAGTTTAGAAAAGCCTGAAAATTTGGTTTGGTCGCGTAGCGCGAAGCGCGGAGCGACCAAACCAAATTTTCAGGCTTTTCTAAACTCGAAATTTTACTTCATGCGCCACGCGTATAAAACACCGATTTAAAGTAAACTTTTAAATATGGATAACTTATATAATTTAACTAGGAATGAAAACACTAACACTTTCTTTACAATATTGTTTATTTTTGCTAGATGTACACTTCGAGTACTATGTACTCATTATCAATAGCTTACTGATTAGTTTACAAAAACATATTCCTGTATAATTTAAAATTAAAGTTTATGAAATTTCGGATCTCTGGTTTCGATGGCGCCCCTCTACTTATAATAATAATAATAATCGTTTATTTCTCAGCAGAATAAATTCTATTTACAGAGAAAAATACAGTTTTTTTAAAAATATACTAACTAAAAATAAACATTAATACTAAAAATAAACATTAATACAAAATGGTAGAAATAAAGTAGAGTAGTGGATAAATTATATGGCATATTTGATAACAAAAAACAAAAGAAAAGACTTATATTAACGGTGACAATGAGGTTCTGATATCAAGGGAGGTTACATTAAATATATCCATGTCTGGAACATTGTTACAGTGTCGTACCATGCAGTTTAAGGGAGAATAATGGAGAACATTAGTTCTCGACACGGTGTATGCAACTACTTAATGTACCTGGCCCTGTTTTCCCAATTTTCATTATAAATACATTTTTTTTTAATATAAAAACGAATTAAAATTAATATCGACTTTCTGCAAAAATGTAGTCTCATTGAGACAAGTCTCCAAATATTCATTGAAACAACTACTTTTCGAGCTAATTCCTCGACAGATATTGAATTATAAAATAAATATTTGAGTTACACGACAGCTTTACTGTTCTATGCATAATTTATATGCAAAATGCAACATCAGGTCAAATTATTCTCTCACCAATCTAAATGAAACAATTTTTTAAATGAAGTCGAATAGTTTTCTGGATTATGTACAGACAGTATCTACTTAAATTATATCTGAGGTTAATACCAGATAAAAAAAGAAAAACAACATCAATATTGGTTTAACCACCCCGGTTGATAAGTACGTGAATATCGCCTTGGGCAATTTGCATCCCTTCCGTATATTGTCGGTTTCGCGGTAATTAGGCGTAGAAATTTTTGCCCGAGGGTGGATTTACCCGACAGTCGCGTTAGATATCCCGAAGTTCCTAACTCGCGATAAATTCAATTCGGGGGCGACCCGGCTCTCTCGGTTTAAGTGGTTAATTACGCGGCCATATAATTAACGGCGTTTTAATTGCGCCCCGCTTTTTCCCCTCGGTAGGCTTACTTTTATCCGCCGCAGGTCGGAATTTCATTCGCAGGGAAATATGAACGGAATTGACACCCTTGTTTATTTCAAGAACCAAGAGAAATATAATAACTATCTATTTGATAAACTATTTTCTCACTTAATCAACGTAGTGAAATATTTTTAATAGAAAATTGATTAACCCACTAACGGCCGAGCAATTATAGAGTTAACTTTAAAAACTATTAATGGAATCGGTAGCTAACGCCATCTAGTGCTCCATAGTGGCATCGTTAATAATAATAATAATAAACAAACTTTATTTCTAAATAAATGGTCACAAAATTATCACAATTTTCGAACATAAAAGAAATTGTGTCATAACAAAAAAAACATACATATATAATTATATGCTGTTAAATACTCAGACAAATAACATTATGTAAATAAATTACATGCTTCAAAATATTCTTCCACACTGTATATCTCTGAATCCATGAGAAGTTTATATACCGCTGACTTGTATGGCTTTAACGAATCTAAATTCTTTATTTTGCTTGGCAGAACAAAATAAAATAAAAATAATGACACGAATACTGAACATTTCTGACTATACATACTAAGCCAGTATTCAGTATTCCTCAGCTCTGGGTCGGGACCACACTGACGAGGACCTTGAAGTCCGAAACGCGTCTGTAGGTATCTGGTGCCGGAATACTGAACACAAATTTAATTTTTCCTCTAAAAGTTTATTTTAGGTAAATTTCTACACTTCTTTTTATGATTTTTACGATTGACTTATTGTATTACATACTGTGAATTTTTCTATTAAATATACATAATGTATACGCTGTATATGTAAGACATTCGTCAATTTTGTATAAAAACGTGCAATATGAAGTTTAGACCGAGTGTTTTCACTCCCAGACTAAGCATGAAGTAAAATTTCGAGTTTAGAAAAGCCCCGCGTAGAAAATTTGTCGAGGGTCGCGCAGCGACCCGAGACAAATTTTCACGGGGCTTTTCTAAACTCGAAATTTTACTTCATGCGCCACCCGTATTAAACACTGAAATATTGTGAAGTTAGAAATACACGGAAAACATTTTTTTTAAACGAGTAAAAATCGAGATATTTAAATAACAAAATATTTACGTTTTCCTTCATACATTTTCAAGTCAAGTCAAATAATGCAATATATCAAATTAACTTATTTAGTAACTTAAATAACATAAAATTAATAATGTTGCGTATATACATCAATAGCGCCTAATGAGTTAAAAAATGGGTTTAATTTCTGTATACTTTTTTTAAAATTATAATTAATTATCTATATCATATAATCTTTTAATCTTGAAGGTTTTTTGGGTCTCCTGTTTGTGTTAGAGGATTAATAATTGGGAAAATTCCGCCTTTGAGGGTGGTTGGCGCTTTTTCATTTCGTCGATCGATCGTCAATAGTCGATGAGGTGAGCGACATGGCTTTTCCGCCAAGGGTTAGTTAAATATTAAAACAAAATATACAAAAAAGTGTCAGACTTGTATGCGTAGGTGTATTCCATTGTGTATTGATGTTGTCCGAGGAGCTGACACGAAGAAATCATGAATTATTACAGTAATGCAGTGGGGATTATTATAGGTAATATTAATGCATTGTTAGTGTTAAATAATGTGACAAACTCTATGGCTAAAGGAGTGCAGTGGGGATTATTATAGGTAATATTAATATATTGTTAGTGTTAAATAATGTGACAAACTCTATGGCGAAAGGAGTGCAGTGGGGATTATTATAAGTAATATTAATATATTGTTAGTGTTAAATAATGTGACAAACTCTATGGCGAAAGGAGTGCAGCGCCCCGGAGCCCAAAATCGAGTACACTTATTGTTTCTTTGAAAAATGTCTTCAATGGTTTTTTCAATGTAAAGCAATTTATTTTAAAATTAATAAATGCTAAGGCATTCGCTGTTTATATAAAATCGTCCAATTTGAAGCTTCAAACAAGTATTTCCACTGGCAGAGTATTCTCGTGCAAAGTCGTACAGGCCCATTAGTCTGATGTCATTTGTACTGAAGACAATAAAAAAAATTATGGACAGGCATACTAGAGATAGGATACTGGTGTCCAACCCATTATCTCAAGATCAATATGCCTATGTTCCAGGTCAATCAACGAAGACAGCTCTCAGCCAACTAACAAGAAGTGAAACTGCTCTGGAAAACAAGGATATCCTACCTGCTGCCTTCTTGGATATAGAAGGTGCATTTGACAATACATATTTAACTCCATAACCGCTGCCCTGAGAAAGCGCGGGTTGGAGGAAACTAGCTGCAGGTGGATTGGCTCCATGCTAAGACGAGTACTATGCACGTTTGCTGGCCAGGCACTAGGATCCAGGGTGGCCGGTGGTTCTCCTCCCAGAGGAGTTCTCTCACCCCTGCTGTGTAACCTGGTCTTGAATGGCCTGCTAGTGGAGCTCAAGAACAAAGGATACTCCTCCCTAGGATACGCAGATGACCTAGTTATTCTCGTTGAGGGAAAATTTAACAACACAATCAGAGAGCGCATGCAACGCGCATTGAACGTGGTGAACAAATGGTGTACTAGAGAAGGACTTAAAATCTCACCCTCTAATACCACTCTCGTACTGGAGGGCCTAGGACCTCTCTTTCTAAATGGTGCTAACCTAGAAATGCCGGGTGACGTAAAGTACTTAGGAAGCTCACCTGGACCTCGTACATCTCAAAAAATGAACGTAAATCGGAAATTACCCTTGCTGTAATTAGACGAACGTACGACAAATAATGGGTGCTCAGACGAGGGATGGTATACTCACCGTGTGGTCAGACCTGCAATCATGTATGCTGCTTTGGTGTGGTGGCCTAAAGTCACGTAACACACAACCATACAAACCCTCAGCAAGATTCAAAGGCTTGAAGTGTCAGCATAACGGAGGCTATGAGAACCACGACCACTGCAGCCATGGAGACGTTCCTAGATCTCACACCACTTCATATTCTGATAGTGGTGGAGGCAAGATTGGCACTCCACAGGCTGCAGCTATCATCAGTCAACATAAGAGTTGACACACCACACAGAAGACTCTTGACAGACATAGAGGGACCTCTCTTGCAGATGAGGTCGGGCCATATGACAGTCAGATATCTTGAAAACGCACTCTTTAAAGTCACTATTCCAGACCGCAACGAATAGAACGACTTTAGGGAAGACATTCACAAACATAGATTGATCTGGTATACGGATGGTTAAATCAGACAGAGGTACTGGATCAGGAATCTACAATCAAAACATGAAGACAGGCTATGTCCACTCGCTGGGCTGCCTGGCATCAGTCTTTCAAGCCGAAATATTCGCAATTATAGAATGTGCGAGAACCAACACAGAGAAGGACTGTCGTGACAGGCAAAACTATATTATGTCCGATAGCCAGGCGGGACTGAAGGCTCTAAAGAGCCAAAAGACTTCATCCAAACTGGTGTTGGACTGCTTCGATACACTGAATCACCTGGCGAGACAGAACAAGGTCACACTTGTCTGGACGCCGGGTCATTCAGATAGCGAGGGAAATAAAAAAGCTGATGAGCTAGCAAGCCAGGAAGCACCCATATAATTTATGGGACCTGAGCCTGTCTTGGGCATCAACAAAAAGTCGAGTCGCTTAGAAGTCAGAAAGTCTATTCGCAACAAACAGAAGGAATACTGGGTAAGCAGACCAGGTCTTAACCCCAGTAAGGCCATTATAAATAGACCTAACTCCAACCAAGCTGCAGAACTACTGACACTAAGTAGGGCACAGCTAAAAACAACCATGGGACTGCTACAGGCCACATGACTGTTAAAAAGCACCTAAGTGAAAATCGGTCTATACAACTGCGACACCAGTTGTCGGCTCTGTGATATGGCACCGGAAACAACAACGCACATTTTGTGTAGTTGCAATGCGCTGGAAAACAAAAGACAGCTCATATTTGGAAACAGTCAAATTGTAGCAAATGATTTCCACACGCAACCCCTGAAGGACCTGCACAAGTTAGTGCAGGGGATCGAGTTTGGAATAATTGCGTGAGTAAGACAATATGGGGTAGCACAATAAGCCAATTAGGCTGCAGTGCATCCGGATCCGCAAGGAAGACAGCTCCCACAGAAAGAAAAAAAAACTCCTTGATTAATCAATCCATTGATAATGGTCACCTTGTGACCGAAATGTACATCTGGTATACAATAAAAATTGTGAAGAAAGGTGAAAAGTGTTTTAATTAAAGTCCTTGATTAAGCATAAAGTAAAATTTCGAGTTTAGAAAAGCCTAAAAATTTAGATTTGCCTTGGCGCGCTAATACCCCTTTAAAACTTTAGTCGCGACGCGACGTTTGTTTTGTTAATTCTTTTTAATTTTCTGTTTGTATACAAACTTTTTGTGAGAGCGCGAAATAAGTATAAATTAATTATTAAACCCCGCGCCTGGTTTGCCCGACACTACGTAGTGTAGTAGACGATACGATGGCTCGGCGTCGCGTCGATAAAGTCGATATAACAGTGGAAAGAGCGCCCCGACGCAACCGACGCCCGTCGCTCGATCCTCTCTTTTTTTCCTATCCGCTCGCCCCTTGTTTATAGCGGTGCCCCGGGGAAAATTCCGAGCGCAAAAAGCGCGGAAAATTAAAAACTTCACCTGCTGTTTTCCGCACGGAAAACTGCGCTGACCTCTTCGGATCTTGTTTTTTGTGTTGTTTGTATTAAGTTTTTTCTCCACGATCAAGTTTTAAAAGAAACAAAAAAAGTGACAATTAAAACTATTAATGCAACTATCACTCAAAGCAGTGGCGTAGATAACTGTTCGTGGTATGTGATTTCAAGATTCATGGGGGGGATTGATCCCCTAAATCCCAATTTTTAAATAATAGTCGACGAACCGCAAACTAATCAACCATATTTATTGAAAATAAAAGCAGAATTATTTGGTTTTTCGTATTAAAAATTCAAAAATTGTAATTTTTATGCAAATTCCGTAGGTTTCAAATAATTTTACAAAGAAATAAAGTATCAAAACAATCTTAAAAATTGATGAGTAAAATGCATGCATTTTACTTATCAATTTTCAAGATTGTTCGATACTTTATTTCTTTGTGAATATGCTTAGAAATTACCATTCTTGGTTTTTAAATACGGATAATTAATAATATATAAAATTACGAAAAAACTATTCGTGAATATGCAAATATGTCTTAAGTTGTCTTATTAATTAAGACATTGTTTGCATATTCACGAATAGTTTTTTCATAATTTTATATATTATGTTTAAAGTGTGCAAACTATAAGAAGCGTAAGCTTATTTTCTCGAATTCAAATAGTTTTGAATTTGAATTTATCTTGTTTGAACGGATAATTAAATTTTGATTTTCACTAAAAATGGCTGATTATTTTGCGATTTGTCGACTTTTCTTTAAAAAATCACCAATAATTTATTTGTTCATAAAATTATTTAAAAATCCTAGAAATTACCTCAAAACAACCATTCCTTATTATCCAACGCGGAAATCAAAAAAAATCTGCTTACATTTGAAATTACGATCCGCCGTTTAGTTAATTTTTCATAATTAAAAAAAAAACATTAATATTTTTTTTAATTTTCATGATTGTTCCGTCAAGTAAAATTTCGAGTTTAGAAAAGTCTGAAAATTTGGTTTGGTCGCCGGCCAAACCAAATTTTCAAGCTTTTCTAAAATCGAAGTTTTATTTCATGTGCGACGCGTATAAAACACTGATTTAAAGTGAATTTCAAAATACACCCACCCTTTTTGTTTAATTCTCACGGTAAATACAAATGTTTACTATTTACTAATATACTTATATATTCTTTGTTGTAACTCTTGGATTTTTAGATATTACCTTTTTTATATTTAATCTACAAATGTTTACTATTTACTAATATACTTATATATTCTTTGTTGTAACTCTTGGATTTTTAGATATTACCTTTTTTATATTTAATCGTTATTTCAATAACGGGGAATAGTATTACAAATATACAGAGTGTTTTATATAACACCGAACATTTTCATAACGAGAATTTTTCTTCTATGTATCCATATGCATACGTTGTATATTTCCCGACGCTCGGTTTATTAATTAAATTTATTTTAAAGCTTCAAGCGAGTGTTTTCCATGCCCAGGCTAAGCATGAAGTAAAATTTCGAGTTTAGAAAAGCCTGAAAATTTGGTTTGGTCGCGTAGCGCGAAGCGCGGAGCGGCCAAACCAAATTTTCAGGCTTTTCTAAACTCGAAATTTTACTTCATGCGTCACCGATACAAAACACTGATTCAATGTAAAGTTTAGCGGTGTGTTTTAAACTTAGCAATATGTCAGTGTTTTGTACCGGTGGCGCATGAAGTAAAATTTCGAGTTTAGAAAAGCCTGAAAATTTGGTTTGGCCGCTCCGCGCTTCGCGCTACGCGACCAAACCAAATTTTCAGGCTTTTCTAAACTCGAAATTTTACTTCATGCTTAGTCTGGGAGTGGAACACACTCATTTTAAGTTTCAAATTGAACTCTTTTCAAAAAACAACGATTATCTAAAGATTTGCGGCATGTGATTGGGACATGTATACTTGAAAGAAAAACTCCCTGTATTTACAAGTTGAGGCATTAATTGCGATTGATTGGCTACAATTTGTAATGGTCATATAGGCAACCCAATTTACACATAACCTAAAAATTAAAGGTGTCAAATCGTATTGGATGCTTTGGTTTGATAAATAGAACATACGAAAATGAACATTGAAAATGTTCGGTGTTACATAAAACTCTCTGTATAACCATATTTTTGTTTCAATTTTTGTGGTCTGATTAATAAGCGTTAAGCGAGTGCCCTAAGTCTAATTTAAATAAATTCTACTAGTATTTAGTTTGTATAAATTTCTAGCTAAACGTATTGGATATCCGTGCTTATAACCATTTTCTTCTTTCCCACTCGCAAAAAAAAGTATGAATTATTTATAAAGTCAAAGTTTTCGCCGGTGGTGAGAGTTGTGAATTTGCGAGAGTGAGAGAGCGCGCGCAAAAAAGTGAACGTTTTAATGATTTCAATTGGAAAAATCGGCGCCGCGTGACGTTCCTGGCTTGACACCGGCTCTGCGGGCCCCCCAACCCCTGAAACTCTTTCGCCGCAGGGAAATCTCGCCTCGTCCCTCACCCTCCTGCCACCCCCACACGCCCTGTCGCCGCCGCCGCCGTCGTTGCTGCCACCGCCGCCCCCCGCCCCCGACTCTAGCACTCATCCGCCGGCGCCCTCGGCCTCGTCGCTCGCCTCATTTAAGGGGTGAAACGATGGACCCATATTTCGTCCCCTATAATAAGACGCCTCTACAAATCATCCCCCTTCTACGGCATATTGCCCGAGCACCTAACTGCAGTCGGCCGACTGTCACGGTTTATAAACCACCCTTCATTTTAATCAACAAAATATGATACAGTATGCATACTTTTAATTAATATATTTTCATTATAATCAAAAGTACTAGAATGTATCGATTAACTACTTTCGAAACCTTCTAAGTCTCGGTTTTACAAAGGAAAATCCTCGTAATTCAGATATTATTAATTTACCAATTTAAGTCTAACATCTACTTAAACTACTTATTAAAAATCGCGGATGATAATGTTATACTTACTATAAAAAAATTAGAAGGATTGCGCAGTTCATATAATAATTAATTAGTACGAGAGGTGATCAAAAAGTAACCTTACAAAGCCTGCAATGAAACGTATACAATTTGTAACCTTACTTTTTGATCAACCCTTGTATTTTATGCTCCTTTCAAATTTTACATTTTGCACAATGTTTCGGAAGTAGTTGATCGATATACTGATTAATGTTTGATTACGAAAAATAAAACTTTATATTTTGATCTCTACAATATTTCAGTGTATTGATTCAAACAAGTTAAGTAAGAGATAATTAAGTCAAGTCATGAAACTCTATCCATAAGTGTGTTACTTAATTATCACTTGACTTAACTTGTTTGAATCAAAACACTAAAACTCCTCAATCAACCATCAATCAGTATATTTTGAACTTTACACACCAAATCAGTTATACTTACTACAACAAAAAAATTAGAAAGATTACGCAGTTCACATAATAATTAATTAGTAAGAGAGGTGATCAAAAAGTAACCTTACAAAGCCTGCAATAAAACGTATACAATTTGTAACCTTACTTTTTGATCAACCCTTGTATTTTGTGCTCCTTTAAAATTTCACATTTTGCACAATGTTCCTAAAGTAGTTGATCGATATACTGATTAATGTTTGATTACGGAAAATAAAACTTTATATTTTGATCTCCACAATATTTCAGAGTTTTTATTCAAACAAGTTAAGTAAGAGATAATTAAGTCAAGTCATGAAACTCTATGCATAAGTGTGTTACTTAATTATCACTTGACTTAACTTGTTTAAATCAAAACACTGAAATTCCTCAATCAAACATCAAGCAGTATATTTTAAACGCCTGACGCATGAAGTAAAATTTCGAGTTTAGAAAAGCGTGAATTTGGATTTGGACGCTAGGCGTCCAAATCCAAACAAAAAAGCCTGCACTTTTTTGAATTCGAAATTTTACTTCATGCTTAATCTGGGATTGGAAATACTCGTTAAAGGTATCAGATTAAACGTTTTTAATAAAACAACGAATGTCTGAAAATTTGAAACGAAACATTGTGATACGTAAACCCAAAAGAAAAATTCTCTGTATTTATCTTTCCATTTTATAGATTTTAACATTTCTATACTTTTTTTACGTTTTTTATAAATTCTAATAAATATTTTTAATAAAATTGCAGTATTTTATATTGCAAATGGATATATTTTTTTAAATTTATTATTTTATAACTGTAAGACATCAACCCGTTTTTTGATTCAGCACTAGACTTACTAAATTTACACATGAAAAAAATCAATGTTATTGATTACATGCATTTCGGCTATTTCGACGATATCTACAAGATGGGCGTATTTGTTTTTATACAGGGTGATCCATAAAGTATCTAGAAGAAAATGTTCAATTGTTTTTTTCTAAATCAAGAAGGCGAGTGTTTATCAAAATTATAAATATTATGTATAAGTGTGTTTTCCACTTCCAGACTAAGCATGAAGTAAAATTTCGAGATTAGAAAAGCCCCTAAAAGAAAATATTCAATTGCTTTTTTCTAAATCAAGAAGGCGAGTGTTTATGAAAATTATAAATATTATGTATAAAAGTGTTTTCCACTCCCAGACTAAGCATGAAGTAAAATTTCGAATTTAGAAAAGCCCCGTGAAAATTTGTCGAGGGTCGCGCAGCGACCCGAGACAAATTTTCTGGGCTTTTCTAAATTCGAAATTTTACTTCATGCGCCACGCGTATAAAACACAGATTTCAAGTGAAGTTCGAATATACATAAATTTCACAATATTTTAGTGTTTTATACGCGTGGCGCATAAAGTAAAATTTCGAGTTTAGAAAAGCCCAGAAAATTTGTCTCGGGTCGCTGCGCGACCCTCGACAAATTTTCACGGGGCTTTTCTAAACTCGAAATTTTACTTCATGCTTAGTCTGGGAGTGGAAAACACTCTTATACATAATATTTATAACTTTGATAAACACTCACCTTCTTGATTTACAAAAAAACAATTGAACATTTTCTTTAAGATACTTTATGGATCACCCTGTATAAAAACAAATACGCCCATCTTGTAGATATCGTCGAAATAGCCGGAATGCATGTACTATACTTTTTTGAAGCTCGAACAGTAGAATTTGTGTATGTTTTTTAACTTCGGGGTAAATTAGCGTTTTAGGCTCGTGGTGCATGAAGTAAAATTTCGAGTTTAGCAAAGCCTGAACATTTGGTTTGAAATTTTACTTCATGCTTAATCAAGGAGTAAACACACTCATTAGTAGCTTCAAATTGATCTCATTAAAAAACAACGAATGCCTCAAAATGCATACACATCGGGATATGTATACTTGAAAGAACAATTCCCTGTATGTTTATGGCTGCGGACCCAACCAATAGAAATTCTCATGAGCCGCCACTGAAGTGTACTTATATAAATAACACTGGTCTGCAAAAAAAATTTCTTTTTCGAGCCCAGACACCATTCCTGCTGATTCTTATGTAAAATGACCTCCTGAATCCAAATATGACCTCCGTTTTCCCCCATCACCCACCGTTTTCGGGGGAGGCCCCCCCCACCTATTTTTATCACTTTTCGATCATTTGGAGGGATGAAAAGGATTATTTTAGCCTTTACATTTCTTCTGAGGGGCTAGAGAGGTGAAAAGTTCCAAAACATGAATATTTGTAGCAAGGAAGTAGATTTGGGGGGGGGATTTGCCCCCTTAAATTGTAAAAAAATCATTAAAAATGATCAATTTTTTCCGTTTTTTTCGCAAATTTTTCACTTATTTTCTACATATTCCAGCTTCCATTCCCCCTCATCCTCCCCCAAACACCCCCAAATAATAAAAATATATTGCAACAATATATAGCAACAATAATAAAAATATATAGCAACAATAATAAAAATATATAGCAACAGTTCGGAAGATTCACTGTACCACGCTGGCGCTCTCAATACTCCCCCCGTTTCCCCCATCCATTGGAGGGGTGAAAAGGATTGTTTTAGCTTTAAAGAATAATAAATAAAAAGTAAAATAATAAATGTAAAATAATAAATTCCTAGGCAAACCTGTGCGCGCGAGGTATTGAGAGCGCCAGCGTGGTACAGTGAATCTTCCGAACTGTTGCTATATATTTTTATTATTGTTGCTATATATTGTTGCTATATATTTTTATTGTTTGGGGGAGGATGGGGGGGGATGGAAGCTGGAATATGTAGAAAATAAGTGAAAAAGCTGCGAAAAAAACGGAAAAATCGATTATTTTTAAGGATTTTTTTACAATTTAAGGGGGCAAATCCCTCCCCCAAATCTACCTCCTTGCTACAAATGTTCATGTTTTGGAACTTCTTACCTCTCTAGCCCCTCAGAAGAAACGTAAAGGCTAAAATAATCCTTTTCATCCCTCCAAATTATCGAAAAGTGATAAAAATAGGTGGGGGGGCTCCCCCGAAAACGGTGGGTGATGGGGGAAAACGGAGGTCATATTCGGATTCAGGAGGTCATTTTACATAAGAATCAGCAGGAATGGTGTCAGGGCCGATTTTTATGCCGACCAGTGTAATTATTGTAAAAACTAATACAAGAAGTACATAACAGTGAGACGGTAATCAAGAAAATAATAGACTCAATTACAAATATATCAAGTACATTACTCTGAAATTTTACGAAGATAAATCGCTTTTTTTTTTTACGAAGATAAATCGCTGGACTTTCCCATAATTAACCATTGCATATATATAACACACTTTTTCATTTTTAATTTAGTTTAACCTTTGAGAATGATCTGTGAAGACTGAAACACGTGTCAGGAAACTGACATGGAACTAAACAAGTGTTTTTCTTCACCAAATTTGAAGATATATAAGACTCGAGAACCAATATATCGAATATGTATAGTGTTTGTAAATTAACAAAATTTTTTAATTACCGTCTATCCGACATCTCTATTTATTACCATACTGTATTAGTTTTCTAATAGAGTATTTTAAAAGCAGGAGCCTTCTGCTCCCGCTGGAAGGTTGCGCGTCTCGTGCTGATCAGTAAGGCTAAAGGAGATGCTCTAGCGCCGTCATCATACCGGCCCCTTTGCATGCTAGATACGGCGGGTAAAGTCCTGGAGAAGATGTTGCAACGACTCCTATCGGAAATTCGAGAGGCTGGCGACCTCTCTGACCGACAATACGGCTTCCGAAGAGGGCGATATACCTTCGACGCTGTTCGGGAAGTAGTAAAATCTGTGGAGAACGCAGAAGAAGGCAACCATTACTTCCGAAAAATAGTGCTCCTAGTCACGTTGGACGTGAAAAATGCCTTTAACTCGGTTAAGTGGAACGATATGCTGGAGGCATTAGGAAAATTTAGCGTCCCTAAATACCTACTACGCATATTTGGTGATTACCTCGATGAGCGAACGCTTCCCTTCCAAACTACAGAAGGCACTCGGACGCGAAAAGTAACTTCGGGGGCCGCACAAGGATCCATACTAGGCCCAGATCTTTGGAATATCGCATATGACGATCTTTTGCGTTTGAGCATGCCCGAGGAGTCGCACCTGTTCGGCTATGCGGACGATGTCGCAGCACTGGTAGCAGCCCGCACAGTCGAATTAGCCCAGCTAAAATTAAATCAGGTCCATACTAGGCCCAGATCTTTGGAATATCGCATATGACGATCTTTTGCGTTTGAGCATGCCCGAGGAGTCGCACCTGGTCGGCTATGCGGACGATGTCGCAGCACTGGTAGCAGCCCGCACAGTCGAATTAGCCCAGCTAAAATTAAATCAGGTTAATAAATGGATGACAACACATGGACTCTCATTAGCACTCACTAAGACAGAAATTGTCATTCTCACAAAAAGGAGGATCCCAGCCATACTTCCCATACTAGTGGGGGAGGAGACTGTGCAAACAAAACCAGCAGCGAAATACCTTGGAATAACTGTCGATTCCAAGCTGACGTTTAGTGAGCATATCCGCCGAGTAGCAGAGAAGGCAGCATCGGTGACATCTTTGAGTAGGATCATGGCCAATACCCAAGGACCGAAGTCCAGGAAGCGCCGCCTGCTCATGACCACTGCGCAATCTATCTTTCTGTATGGAGCAGAAATATAAGGAGACAAAATACACATCGAAATATACAGAAAGCGTATAGCCTCTGTGCAACGGAGGGCTGCCCTGAGAGTAATCTGTGCATATCGCAGGGTTTCTGAGGCAGTTGCCCTTGTTGTCGGTGGAGTGATCCCCATTGGGATGCTAGCTATCGAGAAGAAAACCGTATACCAGAGGATGGCGGAAATAGGTCGGAAAGAAGCCAGCAGAGAGGAAAGAGCACTTACCATGGCGAAATGGCAGGACGCATGGTCCACGGAAGACAAGGGCAGATGGACTGCGAGACTGGTGCCATACATAATAGCCTGGGTTGAAAGAAAGCATGGAGAGGTACATTTTTTCATCACGCAGTTCTTGACAGGGCACGGTTGCTTTCGTTCTTACCTCCATAGGGTAGGAAAAATAGTAGCACCGACATGTCAGTACTGTGAGTATGAAAGGGAAGACGCAGAGCACACATTTTTTACCTGCAGGCGATGGACAGCAGAAAGAAGTTTAGTAGAGGAAGAGCTTGGCCACTTATCACCGGACAACATCAGGCAAACGTTGGAGGATGAAAGGCGGTGGGAATTAGTGGCGACATTTGTGGAGGACGTTCTACGTAAAAAACGCCAAGAATATATTTAAAGAAGAGCCAACGTGACAGGTTGCAAGGCCCAACCCGAAGTAAGTACACATTTTTTACCTACAGGCGATGGACAGCAGAAAGGAGTTTAGTAGAGGAAGAGCTTGGCCACTTATCACCGGACAACATCAGGCAAATGTTGGAGGATGAAAGGCGGTGGGAATTAGTGGCGACATTTGTGGAGGACGTTCTACGTAAAAAACGCCAAGAATATATTTAAAGAAGAGCCAACGTGACAGGTTGCAAGGCCCAACCCGAAGTAAGTACACATTTTTTACCTGCAGGCGATGGACAGCAGAAAGAAGTTTAGTAGAGGAAGAGCTTGGCCACTTATCACCGGACAACATCAGGCAAACGATGGAGGATGAAAGGCTGTGGGAATTAGTGGCGACATTTGTGGAGGACGTTCTACGTAAAAAACGCCAAGAATATATTTAAAGAAGAGCCAACGTGACAGGTTGCAAGGCCCAACCCGAAGTAAGTACACATTTTTTACCTGCAGGCGATGGACAGCAGAAAGGAGTTTAGTAGAGGAAGAGCTTGGCCACTTATCACCGGACAACATCAGGCAAACGTTGGAGGATGAAAGGCGGTGGGAATTAGTGGCGACATTTGTGAAGGACGTTCTACGTAAAAAACGCCAAGAATATATTTAAAGAAGAGCCAACGTGACAGGTTGCAAGGCCCAACCCGAAGTAAGTACACATTTTTTACCTACAGGCGATGGACAGCAGAAAGGAGTTTAGTAGAGGAAGAGCTTGGCCACTTATCACCGGACAACATCAGGCAAATGTTGGAGGATGAAAGGCGGTGGGAATTAGTGGCGACATTTGTGGAGGACGTTCTACGTAAAAAACGCCAAGAATATATTTAAAGAAGAGCCAACGTGACAGGTTGCAACAGGTAAACGGTTCCGGGTTGGTGTCCTAAGAGATTTTGGGAGGGGTTTTAGTCGGTAGCCGCATGTAGTCCGACACTTCGTACGTAAATGTATTTCCCCTCACACCTTAAAAAAAAATACAGTATCTAATACAGTATGGTTTAAATAAAGAAGTTATTCCAATATTTCAAAATGACCAAATTTCAAGTTTTCACGTATAACGAAAACCATTTCGATGTTCTAAAATACGATTTGGAAAGCTATGTCCAGTTTGTCCAACGTTTACCTTGCAATCCCCACATTCTAATCTTATTCTTGTTGCGAATTTAGTGAAATTATGAATAATAATTTTATAATCAACGTTATATTTAACAATTAACACGTGACTTGCATTATTTATAAAATATCAACACTCCAAAATTGTTAACTTGTTACAGTTTTACATTTGCACAATTATTTATCGATTAGTTGCATTCATTGCTTTGCCTGGATCACATCGGACTTCCCAACCCCCTGAACATTGTTGGAAAATATTATTAAAAAAATTACACATCTCGTGTGACTTCCAAAACCTTAAATTAAGTTAAAGAAAGTGTAAAAGAGTTCAGCTGAAAAAAAAACGAGTTTAAGCCAACGGAAGCGTGATGTGATTTTTTTCCTCCTTATTACATTACGGAATATAAGTTTGAGGAACAATTTCCATCGTGAAATTTGTAAAATTCGCCGTCCCGCTTGATTATGCAGCCCAAACATCCACGGCGGCAGCAGCGTGCATTCTTTAGCGCGCGCCCTTAACGCTGCCCGGCTGACGTCACGGCGCCCAAATTAAAGGGAATAGGGCGAGAGCGGCGCGCTCGGTAATCACAGGACCGGTGCGGGGGGTTAGGGTTGGGGTTGGTGGGTGGGCGACTGGAAAAGGGGGGAAAACACGGCGGTGGCGGCGTCGCCGAGTAATATCTCACAATCGATTCCTCCTCCTGAAAACTCCGCATTTTTAATTCGGAAGCTGAACGGATGCGATGATATCTCTCTTGCTCCTCCGCAAACTCACCCCCCCGGTTAGGGGAAGGGGGGGTTAAACCGCCCACTAAACTACCCTGATGGTATATGCTCCCCGATATCCGGAATCAGATCGAGCGTGTTGCAATTAGTTTGACATAAATTACTTTAAGGCATGACACAAGACACACCTACTCACAAGATCTCGATTTTTTTCGAATGTTAATACGAATACAGCTTGAAAATGACATATTCAATACTAAAAAACATATTTTGATATATGGGGATATTTTTAGACAGTCGTCAGCATGTTTTCTTTGTCACTCTATCACTTCGCTAAAAAAAAACAATGAATGCCTTAAAATACATACGCGTCGTTATACAGAGAGTTTTATGTAACACCGAACATGTTCAATGCTCATTTTCGTATATTCTGTTTATGAAATCAAAGCATCCAATACGATTTGACACCTTTAATTTATAGGTTAGTTGTACATTGAGTTGCCTATATCACCATTACAAATTGTAGCCAATCAATTGCAATTAATGCCTCAACTTGTATATACAGGAAGTTTTTCTTTCAAGTTTACATGTCCCAATTACAGCGTATATGCCGTACACCTTTAGATAATCGTTGTTTTGTTAAAAAAGTTCAATTTGAAACTTAAAACGAGTGTGTTCCACTCCCAGATTAAGCAAATTTGGTTTGGTCGCGTAGCGCGAAGCGCGGAGCGGCCAAACCAAATTTTCAGGCTTTTCTAAACTCGAAATTTTACTTCATGCGTCACCGATACAAAACACTGACATATTACGAAATTTTAAACACACCGCCGAGCTTTATATTGAATCAGTGTTTTGTACCGGTGGCGCATGAAGTAAAATTTCGAGTTTAGAAAAGCCTGAAAATTTGGTTTGGCCGCTCCGCGCTTCGCGCTACGCGACCAAACCAAATTTTCAGGCTTTTCTAAACTCGAAATTTTACTTCATGCTTAGTCTGGGAGTGGAAAACACTCGCTTGAGGCTTCAAATTGAATTGTTTTAATAAACCGACCATCGGAAAATGTGATGCATATGGATACTCAAAAGAAAAATTCTCGCTATGAAAATGTTCAGTGTAATATAAAACTCTCTGTATGTATACTTGAAAGAAAAAATCACTGTATATCAGCGACGGCTCGTAGCCTAACTTCAGGGTAGGCCACAGCGCCAAGGCACACAAAATTTGAGGTTAGGATCGCGCTTTATTAATACAATTAATTGCACAACAAAGTCACCTTTCAATAACGGATACATATTACCTTGGGTCTCTGGCCTACCCTGAAGTTAGGTTGCGAGCCGCCGCTGCTGTTTATTTATATCTACAGCAGCAAAAACAAGCATTCTCACGAGCCAGCACTGCTATTATTCAAATGCTAAAGAGATGCGAATACGCAAAGAAATTGCACAGATATCGACCGATGGTTTTAAAATTTGAAACTGTCCACTGCGGGTTTTAATCGATAAATATATTATTACCTTCGATCTGTTGAATTATTTAACTCCGGAAATGTTCCCCGTCGACGTATGAAATTTAACGCTTCTAAAATCGATAACTGCATCAATTCATTGCACCGTGGAGCATTTTCATTATTTTTTTCTGCGTTGTTCGATTTTCGAATTAATTCATCGCGGTCAAATACGAAATAGCATTATGTCTAGCCTGCGGTGCGCGAAAACATAATAAACCCACGTTGGCTTTTTTTTTATTTTGAATATTCATTCGGATATGTCGAAACAATTCGAACGAGAAAATGAACTGAAAATAATATCATAGCAAAAATATATACTTAGAAAAGATATACTCACAGCCTACTCCAAAAGGATTTATGTGTGTTTAATATTAAAATACTTAAAGCTTTGAAAACTTTACTATTCTTTTTTTTTTGGCTTTTGTCTGGCCTTAGTTGCTTTAACTATTGGCCAACATCAGTTATTTATTTTTATCTTATATTATTTAATTTATAACTTATTTCGTAAGTTGTATTAACATATATTGGACGTCACAACACATTCACACCACACCCAGGGACACGACGAGTTATTATTTTTAAATAACAACTCCCCGTGCACGGGAATCGAACCCGGTCTGTGGCTCGCCGAGCGATTTACCGCCCGGCGACGTTACCGCTCGGCCACCACCTGCCCAATTTACTATTCTAAACGTATGGATTTCGCGTGAAAAAGTCTTGGAAAAAAAAACTAGCACTTACGTGTCTATTTTAGAAAAACCCTAACGAAACTGAGGTATCCACTCCACAACCCATCAAGCCATACCATACAAGTTACCAATCACTAGAAAAAATAACTAAAAATTGTACTTTTTATATATACCGGGTGTACCATTTAACCTAACAAATTAAAATAACTCGAAAAAATACGCATAGTACGAAAAAACGTGCCCAGATAGGAATCCACATTTTTTATTTAAGACTCGGAACAAGATGATTTATTTATTTATTATTTATTTATTTAATAATTCATTCAACGGAGTCCTTTTAAAAAATACATGATGCCCCCTTTGATACTATTAATTTTTGGTCTGGGAACGTTTTTCCGTACGATGCTTATTTTTTGAGTTATTTTGATTTGTCAGGTTAAATAGTACACCCGGTATACAGGGTGTTCCATTTTAAAGTACAACCTAGAATATCTTCAGAACCATGCACCGAATGAAAAAATGTTGCATATAAATTATGTATAGAACAGCAGTGCTGTCGTGTAACTCAAATATTCATTGTATAATCCAATATCTGTCGGGGTATTAGCTCGAGAAGTAGTTGTTTCAATAAATATTTGGACAAACATTTTGCGGAAAGTCGATATTAATTTTAATTCGTTTTTATATTTTGTTTCAAATAAAAGTTTAATAATTTGGAGGGGGACATCCAATTCTGTAAGAAAATTCAACCCCCCACACCTAGGCGAGGTTGGGGAGGAGGTAGCTTCAAAATCTTAAACGCGAACCCCTATTTTTTATTAAAGATTTGGATAGAGCGTGGAAAAGTAAGTTTTATCTAAAAACATTTTTTGTAACGTTAATAGATGGCGCTTCAAGAAAATTGAACAATTAATAATTGACATACTAAATTTATTTTACTCTAACCAATTAGTTGAAGATTTCACTTGAAGTTAGTGATTTATACGCGTGGCGCATGAAGTAAAATTTCGAGTTTAGAAAAACCTAAAAATATGGCGCATGTAGTAAAATTTCGAGTTTAGAAAAGCCTAATTTGGATTGGCCGCTTTGCTTCGATACGCGGCCAATCCAAATTAGGCTTTTCTAAACTCGAAATTTTACTACATGCGCCACACATATAAAACACTGAAATATCGTAAAGTTTAAAATATACGGCTTTAGCAATCTAATATGAAGATGTGAATAAAACTTGAGTCAAATTTTGCCCAATAATTCTACCGTATATTAGGTTGCCTATAATCGTTGTTGTATGTGTGTGTTTTTTGAACTTCACTGTAAATCAGTGTTTTTAAGCGTGGCGCATGAAGTAAAATTTCGAGTTTAGAAAAGCCTAATTTGGATTGGCCGCTCCGCTTCGCTACGCGGCCAATCCAAATTCTTAGGCTTTTCTAAACTCGAAATTTTACTTCATGCTTAGTCTGGGAGTGGAAAACACTCGTTAAAAGCCTAAAATTAACCGCTTTTAAACAACGAATTCCCGCAAATTTAAAAAAAACGCTGTAATTATCGGGATATGTATACTCAAAAGAAAAATGCCCTGTATGTTCTGTTTTAAACACGTTTTAAACGTGTTTTAAACATGTTTTTAATTGTTAATGTTTTAAACGCTGTTTCAAAGAAAAAAACACGTATTGTAAAAAAACTGTTTGTTTTAATGAAAATAAAAAAAAAACGTTTTTTTTAACAACCCTGGTAGAAATACAGGTGGAGATTGGAAGGATTATTATTATTATTATTATTATTATTATTATTATTATTATTATTATTATTATTATTATTATTATATCCAGTTAAACTACAATTACATCGTAACTTAATGAGTTAGGTATTCTGTAGTGGAGTATTTAAAATTCATATACCCATTTATATTAAAATTAATTCTTGTTTTTTCTGGTAATTACCGTTTATGTTCAATCAATGCCTAAATCCTGAATACACGTAATATAATATTTTCAATGGATTTTATATGTGCACAACAACAAAATCCGTGATGTTTACCGCGGCGCATTGAATTTAATTGCAGTTTAATGAAATAACCGACGAATTATGTTATTCGGTTAATCAGCGGGCGTGAATTTGATTAAATCGCCAATATTTATATCGGGCGGCGTTGAAAGGGCGTGATTCCGTTAATCCCTCTCCCCGAATAATTCCTGGTTCACGTGCGTAATTTTCAACTAACAAGGAAATAATTGGGCAAAATTTATTTTTAACAAATATCACTGGTCTGCAAAAAATTTTTTTTTTCGAGCCCTGACACCATTCCTGCTGATTCTTATGTAAAATGACCTCCTGAATCCGAATATGACCTCCGTTTTCCCCCATCACCCACCGTTTTCGGGGGAGGCCCCCCCACCTATTATTATCACTTTTCGATCATTTGGAGGGATGAAAAGGATTATTTTAGCCTTTACATTTCTTCTGAGGGGCTAGAGAGGTGAAAAGTTCCAAAACATGAACATTTGTAGCAAGGAGGTAGATTTGGGGGGGGATTTGCCCCCTTAAATTGTAAAAAAAATCATTAAAAATGATCATTTTTTTCCATTTTTTTCGCAGTTTTTTCACTTATTTTCTACATATTCCAGCTTCCATTCCCCCTCATCCTCACCCAAACACCCCCAAATAATAAAAATATATTGCAACAATATATAGCAACAATAATAAAAATATATAGCAACAATAATAAAAATATATAGCAACAGTTCGGAAGATTCACTGTACCACGCTGGCGCTCTCAATACTCCCCCCGTTTCCCCCATCCATTGGAGGGGTGTAAAGAATTATTTTAGCTGTAAAGAATAATAAATAAAAATGAAAATCCCTGGGCAAACCTGTGCGCGCGAGGTATTGAGAGCGCCAGCGTGGTACAGTGAATCTTCCGAACTGTTGCTATATATTTTTATTATTGTTGCTATATATTTTTATTATTGTTGCTATATATTGTTGCTATATATTTTTATTGTTTGGGGGAGGATGAGGGGGGATGGAAGCTGGAATATGTAGAAAATAAGTGAAAAAACTGCGAAAAAAACGGAAAAATCGATCATTTTTAAGGATTTTTTTACAATTTAGGGGGGCAAATCCCCCCCCAAATCTACCTCCTTGCTACAAATGTTCATGTTTTGGAACTTTTCACCTCTCTAGCTCCTCAGAAGAAACGTAAAGGCTAAAATAATCCTTTTCATCCCTCCAAATTATCGAAAAGTGATAAAAATAGGTGGGGGGGCCTCCCCCGAAAATGGTGGGTGATGGGGGAAAACGTGGGTCATATTCGGATTCAGGAGGTCATTTTACCTAAGAATCAGCAGGAATGGTGTCAGGGCTGATTTTCATGCCGACCAGTGTATTTTGTATAGTTGATTTTAAAATAGACTACAAGTGCAGCTGGTAAAGTAAACTTTTGAATAATTATACAAAAATTATAAAATATATTTCTGTATTTAAAATAGATTACAAAAAGAGCATATCTCGAATTGATATAAGAAACTCAAAATAAGAAAAACAACATCAACTCTATATTTATTTTATGTCATGCATGTTACAATAAAGAAACCTGGAAAATAACGAGGGTTTCTACTCCCAGGTTAAGCACGAAGTAAAATTTCGAGTTTAGAAAAGACCCGTGAAAATTTGTCGAGGGTCGCGCAGCGACCCGAGACAAATTTTTTGGGCTTTTCTAAACTCGAAATTTTACTTCATGCGCCACACGTATAAAACACTGATTTCAAGTGAAATCTTCAACCAATAGATTTCTACCAGGGTTGTTTCGGCGAAATATAGCCGTTGACACAAACTGGAATTCAGCCCAAATGAATTTCCAAGAGTGTATTAATTTATGTTAGTTATTCTATAAATCCATATGAGTCCAAGTGTAATGTGCTAATGTGTTATAATCGTCATCGTTTGATCTAACTTTAGGTTGAAGTTAGATTGAAGTCTTTAACAAACATTTCTTTCGACTTCCCTAATGTCTCCAGTAAAGATTGCAATGGTAAACCGCAATCAGTTAGGTTTTATAGAAGTTTCTAGTTTAAATTTTAAAGTTAAAAAAAGTGAAGTTTTATCATTTCCGTAGTGAATTGAGTTTCGTTGGTGATATATATCAATACAGTGTGAATCTATATTATAATGCATGTTATTCACGGGGTGTAAAGTAATGTCGAGCCAAAAAAATTGTTTTTTTTTGCGAATACTCACAATGAGTTCGAAATATTTTTGATGATTCTAATCAAGGCCGTAGCTAGAAATAAAAAATAGGCGGGGGAATATAAATATTTTGAGGGGAGTTTGCTGGTAAAAAAAATGTCTTTGTGCATTTCTGAAATACCTGTCTTACAAACTAGATGGGGAATATCCTGTACAAGGCATTGTTTATGCTCGGTTATTGGATAGGTTTGAAGTAGAATCTTTGTCAGTACGTAGAGAGTTCCATAGTGCGAAATTCATGTACAAGCTACTACATAATGATATAGATTGTTCACAATTATTATCGCAAGTCAACCTATCAGTCCCAAGAATTCAATCACGTCATAATAATATGTTCTACACAAAATTGGCCAAATCGAACACTTTACATAAATCGCCACTATTTAAACAATGGCGTCTGTGCAAGACGGTTTACTTGAACTAGTGAGAAAACAGTACGCCTGTGGTAATTATGCAAGATCAGGAGGCATTTGCCCAACCTGCGGTTCTTATTATCACTTAAGCTGCATGAAGAAAATAAAACGCTGCTGTGGCAACGACACATCATTAATAATGAAGAGTGTAAGTACTAACCTCTCTGATATTCCTTTAAATTTTGAAATGGAAGCTTATACAAATTTGAAAGCACTTCTTAATCAGATGAATATAAACAATGCACTATTACTTGAAAAGATGGAGTGTCTAGAAGCCGATAATGAAAAATTACGTTTGGAGGTTAATCACTACAAATGTAAACAAACCAAAATCACCACTGCTGCATTAACGAACGTAAACAATGTAGGCAATCTAACTCGCACCCCAGCAAAGGTTGCACCGACAGTTGCAGCAGTTAAAGCGCCAAAAGCGCCAAAATCAAAATCTAATTCAAAGATCCAGAACAATAAATCGAATAAATCAGAAACTTTAAAAAATAACATCGACGTAGAATCTTACTTAACGAATGAAAACGGACTAGAAAATATTAGTCTGGCAGCATCAGCAGTTAAGGAGCAAACATCTGACTCAAGTACTAAAAATAGTCAATCAAAGTCCTTAAAAAACAGCTATAGTATAAGAATGCACGAAAATGAGACTCATACTGATAAGAATAATGAGTGGCAATATGTTACTAATAAAAAATCAAGAAAGAATAATAAAACAAAAATTCATGGTGTTATGGATACGTCCTCTTCGAAAACTGCTATTTCTATTTCTGGAGTGGAGAGAAAAGCCCATCTGCACGTATACCGTATGGCACCTGGAACAACCAAGGAAAATGTCTGCAAGCACCTAACTAATATCAATATACAAAGGGCTACAGTTGAAGACCTACACAGTAAACACCCAGATATATATGCATCGTTCAAAATCTCAATTCCTTTCGACTTCCTGGAAGTGGCTGAAAACCCGGAAAACTGGCCGAGAGGTGTCATGGTTGATCGTTTTTTATTCCATCTTGGAAGAAACTCCAACACAAAACGAAAAATACAACAACTCGAGGGCAGACCAAATGTAAACCTAACGGCAACCACCTGAATTTTTTCTTCTTAAATATACAGTGTATACGAAATAAATTACATGAAATTGAATCCCTTTTCTGTGAAAACAACTACGCATTTGATGCCATTTGCATCTGTGAGCATTGGCTTACTGAAGCTGAAATTGTTGCGTCAGTCTATAGTAATTATAATCTCGCATCTTTTTTCTCACGCAAGAAATTTATACACGGGGGCGTGATGCAGTTGATTAAACACTCATTACCCTTCAGTTATCTATATGACATAAATAAAATGTCTATTGAAATGCATTGTGAATTAGCTGCATCTTTCATCCCCTCACATGATTTTATTGTTATTAATGTTTATAGATCCCCGACTGGTGATTTTAATATATTCATTGGTGTTATAACTGATCTGTTGGATGGTCTTAATATTAATAAGAGTATTATATTAGGAGGTGATTTCAATTTAAAGTTTCAAACGACTGATTCCCAGACTGCACATTTCTGTCAACTCTTAGCGTGTTATGGCTTGTACGGTGCTGTGAATTTTCCAACTAGAAATAATAACATACTAGACAATGTTTTTACCAATATTGACTTTGACTTTATAACAACATCCAGTGTTGATACTGGCTTTTCGGATCACCTTGGAATTAAATTCACAATTAAACTAAATCAGACAATAAATAACTCAACTGTAAGAATGGTGAGGCCTTTCACAGAAAAAGGTAAGCAAAAACTGTTTTCTTTAATTGGTAGTTCTGACTTCTCCTTTATTGATTACATTGATTGTGCAGAAACTGCCTTTGGTAAGTTTCTAGATATTTTAAAACTGTCTGTCTATGAGTGTTTTCCTTTACATAAATCAAAACATAAGTCAACTACTTATGTAAGGTGGTTTACGGAGGACTTAAGGCAGATGAGGGAAACGCTTTGTTTAATGAAGGAAGCGAGTTGTAGATTATCAGAGATAAAACCTCAATACATTAAATACAAAAACTTTTACAATAAAACACTTAAAGATAGACGAGTCTCTGCTAATGCCAAATTCGTTAAACAATCCGGTAATAACTTAAAAACAATGTGGTCTCTATTAAAACCAAATAAGCACTCTGTCAGTGATACAAGTAGTCATATCGATCCTAATAGTTTTAATAACTACTTTCACAATATTGCTAATAACATTTTATTAGACATGGCCCCAGGTAACATTGATCCCATTCAATATATGCACAAAATACCATTATATAACAGTAGCTTTGTTTTTCATGAGGTCAGTACTATCAATGTCAGAGATGCTATCAAAGCTTTAAAAAATACAACTTATCGCGATAAATACGAAATGTCAAGTGTACTACTAAAATATCTATGTGAAGTAATAATTTCCCCACTTACTAAGTTAATTAACAAATGCATAAAATCTGGCATCTTTCCAAAATGCCTAAAAGAGGCAGTTATTGTCCCTATTCATAAAAAAGGATCTAAAGATGACGTTCAAAATTATAGACCAATATCCTTATTACCTGTTGTGTCCAAAGTATTAGAAAAAATTATCTTCCACCAAATTATTAGTTTTCTTGACTCTAACTCGGTCCTAAATCATAACCAGTACGGTTTTCGTAGAGGTCGTTCTACAACTGATGCAATAAGGGCACTTGCTGAAGAAATTGAAACAGGCTTTGAACTATGTGAATTTACAGTCACCTCCTTTTTCGATCTCAGCAAGGCGTTCGATTGTGTGCCTCATTGTACATTATTACGAAAACTTTATTATTACAACTTCGAACCTCTTAGTTGTCGCTTTTTAAATTCTTACTTAACTGGTAGATCACATCAAGTAAAATTCAATAATTTATTGTCAGACGCGGCTACAGTAATCCACGGTGTTCCACAAGGTTCAATATTGGGTCCACTGCTATTTTTAATTTATGCCAATGATTTACCACCTCAATTCTGTAACTCGAAGGTAATAATGTATGCAGATGATACAACTTCCATCTGTAAGTCGAATAATCTGCAAGAAGCACTCAATATGAGTGAAAGTTTGGCTTCGCAGATGGAGGATTGGTTCAATGCAAATAGCCTCTCCCTTAATATAGACAAAACTGAAAAAATAACCTTCTCTCTAAGATCATGTGCAGGCGAACTTGGTAATTGTAGGTTTCTTGGAGTACAATTTGACTCCAAGTTGAATTGGCATAAGCATGTCACAGAATGCTGTAATAAACTATGTAAAACGACTTACTTAATACGCAACCTAAGCCAATCTTTGCCAACTGAATACCTAATGTCAGCCTATTACGCATGGTTTAATTCACATGTAAGGTATGGCATCTTAGTTTGGGGACATTCTCCGGCAAGCTCGAACATATTCTCTATTCAAAGAAGGGTAGTCAGAGTGTTAGCATCTATACCCTATCGAGCGGACTGCAGATCAGCTTTTATTGGATTGAAGATTCTCACTGTCCCGTGTGTTTTCATTCTAGAATGCCTTAAATTCATTCACACGAATATTCAATCCTATACAACTCATAGCCAAGTACATACTCATAACACGCGCAATAAAAGTAACATCCATCCATGTCGCATACGACTGACTAAATGCAAAAATGGAATACATTTTTATGGCCCGAAACTCTTTAATTTACTCCCCCAACAAGTGAAGTTACTTCCTCATATTAAATTTAAACAGTTAATTAAAGAATACTTGTCCATTCAGGCATTTTATAGCATTGATGAATGTTTAGCTCACAAATTCTGTGATATCTCACCAACGGGTTACGAGTAAACCATTGTTTTGTATTTTATGTATTAGACTAAGCTCATTTTATTTCATTGTTTTTAACATTATTGTTCTTTGTTTTTGTCTCTTTTATGTACGTAAACTAACTTAATCTTAATATCAATGTTTTATTTATAGTCTAATATTATTTTATAGTTCAAATACTCTTATATGACTAGTGTAAACTCTATGTACTGGCACGCAATAAATATTATTATTATTATTATTATTTCATATGTCCAGAAATGCAAATAAAGTTTTTGATGATGTCTTTTGTTGAGTGAATGTTAAGTGAGTCACACGTCTAGTCTTTAAGTATTGTAATTAAATTTTTTTATATAAGTTTTTTTTTCTTTTATTTTTTGTTTGTTTCTTATATATACATACCTATTTGTGTTTTAATTTATATTATATTTAGTTACATTGTCCTGTAATTGGTGAATGTTGGACAATAAAGATTATTATTATTATTATTATTATTATTATTATTCAGGGCCGCTTAACACACACAAAAATTAAACATTTTACAAATTTCGGGGGGAGGGGATTGAGTCCCCATATCCCCCTTGGCCTTTATTCTAATCTCTTTGGAGGATTCAAATCCTTTAATAAGGATTCGAATTACCTGTATTTACATTCCGAATCACGAATCCTTTTTCACTGAAGTATTCGAATATTAGTTATTTCTAGCCCCGTGCTGAAAATAAGTAGTAGTTGAACTGACAGGTAAAACTGTCAAATTTGTTGTTCTGCGATACAAATATATTGTCTCGACCCACTGAGCAAATCCATTTAAGTAATGTTTCATCAACATTAAAACAACGTTAATTGTTGCTACAATGTTGATATAACGTTATTTGTTTGTTTTTTGCTCAGTGGGGATCTACCAATAAATTTTCATTTGCCATTTGAGGTGAGAAAAGTAAAAGACAAAATACTACATAATACGGACAAAGAAATCAATTTCCGTATGCCGCATTTATCATTTGCCATTTAGGGTGAGAAAAACAAACAAATATATTGAATGAGAAACCGATTTTCTCGCCCGACTGACCATTTCTCATTTGCCTTTTTTCAGGGTGAGATACAAAAATACTTCACCGCACAACACTAAGATTTAACAATTTATCCTCCTTCTTTTTACTGAATGAAATATAAAATAAAAATAGCGTCACGTATTTTAGGGTGGTCGAGGGGTGGGATGATTTGTGTCGTGCGGGCGCTGGAAAAAAATTGCGAGAAGCGCGCGGCGTGAAAATTTGAATGGGACGGCGGGTTTTTCCGCGACGCCGCATGTATTTTTAAATGGGCGTCGGGACGCTCTCATTATTAATCTATGCCAGCGGGAGGCGGCCGTAAACTAGCCTACGCGCGCCGTATTTCGGTCGTCGGTCGAAAGAGAGTATTTCTGGCAGACGGAGGAGACACCTTCGCAACAAGGGGTCGGCTGTCACATAAAAGAAAAATAAACACAAATGGAAGAAAATGCAAACACAAAAATAAATTAAAAAGTCTGACAACCCTTATGGTCTTTTTGAAATCTATCTGAAAGAGTAAAGACAAAACTGTTTTAAATAAAATTCAAAAAGACCACAAGTTAAATCTTGACTATCAAAAAAACAAAAAAACTGTTTCAAATACAATGAAACAAACTTTTCAAAACAAAAAAATGGTGATGTGTCCATTATAGCACTTTCTCTGTTATTTAAACAAAGAAACACATTTTTTGGCTCGACTTTACACCCCGTGAATAACATGCATTATAATATAGATTCACACTATATTGATATACAGAGAGTTTTATGTAACACCGAACATGCTAGAATCTACTCAATGTAAATTTACCTATGTTCGATGTGTACTGGGACGCATCAAAGCATTGAGTGCGATGTGATTGGTTACGATTTTTAATAGTAATATAGTCAACCCAATGTACACTCTTCCCTTCAAAAATAAATTAAACCTGTCAGTTATCTCAAGCAAGTGATATTTGTTATTCTGGCCTTTAAAACAGACTCAGAAGAAAAACGGATAGTTATACAATGTATACAAAGGAGGAGAAGATTTTTCTGGCAAACTTGTATCATGGAGGAAACAGTTTTAGAAATTCACGAGATTTATTTTCTGTTAAATTTCCTGATCGCCCAATCCCATCCATTTCAACCATTTCGGAGCTTATAAAACAATTTAATAGAACCGGCTGTTTAGATAAATTTCACAAACGAAGAGTAAGAAGACCGTCAATATTATCAGAAGAGATGAAATTAAACATTTTGTGTTATGTTGAAGAATGTCCAATAGTATCTTTAAATACTATTGCAAAATCACTTCATATTTAAAAATCATCCTTACATAGAGTTCTACGAGAATTTAAGTTTAGGTCCTACAAATTTCAAAATCACCAGTTGCTGTATGAAGATGACAAAATTAAGCGATCAAATGTTTGTGAAATTCTATTTAATATGGTAAATGCTAAATGAAAATAACGACCTTTTGCGGAAAATAGTGTTTAATGACGAAGCATCTTTTTGTCTAGATGGATCAGTAAATTCTCAAAATTACAGGTCAGTTATTCCTATTTAATTGTATCCTTTCTAGACCCATTATTCTTTTTCTTTTAGGTATTGGTCTACAAGTAATACCTACCTTTAAAATTTAACTCATACTCAGTACAACAAGAGAATTATTATTCTTCAAAGTGATATTATACCAGGCATACAGAATTTAAATATTAATAACTCATTTTTTCAAATGGACGGAGCTCCTCCACACTCTACGAATGAGGTAACGCGGTTTTTGAACCAGCATTTTCCTCATCGGTGGATAGGAAGATATGGTCACATATCTTGGCCTGCACGTTCGCCCGACCTTTCTCCAAATGATTTTTTTCTGTGGGGGTATATGAAAACAAAAATTTATAGTGATATTTCAATTAAAAATGTGGAAGAACTTCAGACTCGAGTACGGTTAGTATGTGAAGAAATGAATCCAATTTTTTTAAGAAATGCCGTAGAATCATTTTATCATCGTCTAGCATATTGCTTAGAGCGCGAAGGAGGTCATTTTGAAAATTTATTATAAATATTACTTGTTTCTAATAAACTATATTCTTTAACCTATTGGCTAAGTATTTAATAAAAGGTGAATAGTAGATTTATTTATTTGGTTCTTTTAAATTACTCTTTATGCCTTCTTTAAGTATTTTACTCATTACAAATATAACAGAGGTTGATATGCATTCCGTTGAACTAAAATATCTATAATACTGATGAGATATGATAATTGATTTTAATATTAATAAGTTGGCAAATCTGCTATTGAGCGATGTGCGCATGTTCTTTTTATTTTTTGTATTTGTGTGTCCATCCATCGTCATTTTTTAAAGCGAATAAAGTCGCAGTACGGATAAAGTGGCCGTATTAATCACAGTCGTAGGCGACCAAACGTATGAACTTATGGAAAATTTGTGTGATCCGAAAAAACCGGAAGAATGTACATACGCGGTGTTAGTGGAAACAGTGAAAAAGCATCTTGAACCAGCACCGTCAGCCATTGCCGAACGGTACAAATTCCGCGTAAGAAAACAAGAAGAAACGGAATCAATTTCGGATTACATCAGAGCATTGAAGAGTTTGGCCAGGACATGTGATTTTAAAGAAACATTGGAAGAAAATCTTCGTGATCAATTTGTGTATAGGATTCGCAGTGAATCAATTAAAATTTGCCTGTTTTCCGAGGGCGACTTAACTTATCAGAAAGCCGTAACTCTTGCAACCACGATGGAGCGAGCGGAGAGTGATTCGCAGGTGATGCAAAAAACGACCTCTGTGCATCATTGGGAGAGTCGAGCATCAGCATCATCAGCAGCAGCCATGCCGGGTGGAGCAGCGAAAATGAAATTAATAAATTAGAGAATCAAGGAATTATATCACCAACAGATTATAGTGAATGGGCAACTCCGATAGTGCCAATAATTAAAAAGGACGGTAATATTAGAATTTGCGGTGACTTTCGCATAACCGTAAACCCACAATTACATGTAAATAAATATCCTTTGCCGAAAATCGAAAATATATTTGCGAATTTAAGTGGTGGAACCTTGTTTAGTACTATTGACTTAAGTCAAGCGTATGCTCAAATTGAATTAACTGAACAATCTAAGAAAATAGTAACAATAAATACACATAAGGGTTTATACGTGTATAATCGGTTACCATATGGTGTTGCATCCGCACCAGGTATTTTTCAAAAGATTATTGATCAAATGTTTTCAGATACACCCGGTGTTTCAGTTTTTCTGGATGACATACTGATAACTGGTAAAGATACTGCAGAACATTTGCAACGATTACAATTAGTTCTAAATAAATTAAATAAATATGGTTTAGTAGTTAGGTTTGACAAATGTCATTTTTTTCAAAGAAAAATATCCTATTTAGGCTATGAACTCGATGCAAATGGTTTACATAAATCAAAAGATAAGGTTGATGCCATAATTAAAGCAAGAAGTCCAACAAATATTGATGAATTAAAGTCTTTTCTCGGTCTAGTAAATTATTACGCAAAAATTTATCGAAAATTTAAGTTCAAAATTACATCCCTTACATAATTTATTAAAAAAGAATATTAAATGGCATTGGTCTAAGGATTGCGAAATTGCTTTCAATAAAATTAAAAGCGACATGACGTCATCAAACTTCTTAGCACATTATAATTCAGAATTACCTGTGACGTTGTCATGTGATGCAAGCTCGTATGGCTTGGGAGCAGTTTTAGCACATTCTTATCCTGATGGGACGTATAAGGTTATTGCCTATGCTTCACGCACCTTGAATAAAAGTGAAATTAATTATTCTCAGATTGATAAAGAGGCACTATCAATAATTTTTGGAATAAGAAAATTTCACCAATATTTGTATGGACGTTTTTTCACCTTATTAACTGATCATAAACCTTTGCTAGCTATTTTTGGTAATAAAAAAGGTATTCCAATAATGGCAGCTAGTCGTTTGCAGAGATGGTCAGTGATTTTAGCAGGTTATCAGTATGATATTAAACATGTTAGTTCCAATAATAATTGCGCAGACGCATTGTCAAGATTGCCTGTAAATTTACCGTTAAATAATTTAAATAATGATGATGTAGATATAGGGAATATATTATATGTAACAGAAGCTACCAAATTAAATCATAAAACAATAGCGTTAGAGACGAAAAGAGATTTGATATTAAATAAAATAGCAGGATTTTGTTTACATGGGTGGCCAAATCAAATAATAAATGATAAAGATAAACCATATTTTATTCGAAAAGATCAACTTCACATTGAGCAAGGTTGTGTATTATGGGGCTATAGAATTATTATACCTTATAATTTACGTAATTTAATTTTAAAAGATTTGCATAGTACGCATTTGGGAAGAAATAAAATGAAATCGATTGCAAGGTCATATTTCTGGTGGCCAAATATGGATGAACAAATTGATAATATATGTTCAAAGTGTAACACTTGTAATACTTTCAGACCAAATTCAGTAAAAGTATTTTCATCCTGGCCAATTCCTGAAAGGGCGTGGTCACGCATCCATATTGACTTTTTAGGGCCATTATATGCTAATAAATATTTAATTATTACCAATGCGTACTCTAAATGGATAGAAGTTTTTAAATTACATAACACTACAGCTGAATCAGTTATATTATGTTTGAGATCTCTATTTGCACGATTTGGACTTGTTGATACGTTGGTTTCAGACAACGGACCTCCGTTTACATCGAGTGAATTACATTATTTTTTATAAAGGAATGGTATTGTGCACAAATTTTCTCCACCATACCATCCTGCTAGTAACGGAATGGCTGAAATTACTGTAAAAACAATTAAGTTGACATTGAAAAAGGCATATTTGATGAAAGAAAATTTAGATACCGCATTATTAAGATTTCTGTTTCATTATAGAATTGCAAAACATTCAATTACTAATGAAAGTCCAGCTAAATTAATGTTGGGACGAGAATTAAAAACTCGTTATAATTTACTATTACCCGATACAAAAGCACTAGTAGAATTTAAAGTTCAAAATAGACTAGCTGATAATAGCAATCAAGCATACTTCGAAAATGGTCAAAAGGTATTAGTGCGCGATTTTGAAAAACCCACTCAGCCTGTATGGAGGGAAGGAGAGATCGTGGAAAAGTTCGGCAATGTGACGTATGACGTAAAAATTGCGGACGATAAAAAAGTGCGAAGACATTCGAATCAGATTCGCGTAAAGACAAGTGAAAATCAAATCGCGAGTGAGCAGAAGGAGGACACTGTAGAAGAAATTGCGCTTGATACTGAAAAAATAGAAAATAAGTTGGTTGATGTTCAGTCAGAAAATGTTGAAGATTCAGGAATTCATGAACCACCTTATTTTCTAAGATCAAAATGTAAATAAAAATAAATAAACCAGCTTTTGGCAAAATATATATTTTTTAATTATGTTAATTTTAAGGGTAAGGGTGATGAGATATGATAATTGATTTTAATATTAATAAGTTGGCAAATCTGCTATTGAGCGATGTGCGCATGTTCTTTTTATTTTTTGTATTTGTGTGTCCATCCATCGTCCATTATTAAAATAAAAACAGTATTGAGTTAAACCTAAATCGAGAAACATCTTATTATTTACTGACCTAAATCCTAATCTTTCTAAATAAAATAAAAGTGTTAATTCACCGGCATTTACAACAAATACAACATGTTGCACTTGACATAACAATTGACAAATATAATTAATTTTTGACAGGAAGAGTGTAAATTGGGTTGACTATATTACTATTAGAAATCGTAGCCAATCACATCGCACTCAATGCTGTGATGCGTCCCAGTACACATCGAACATAGGAAAATTAACATTGAGTACATTTTAGCATGTTCGGTGTTACATAAAACTCTCTGTATATCACCAACTAAAATCAATCAATTTACTACGGAAATGATAAAACCACTTTTTTCAACTTTAAAATTTTAACTAGAAACTTCTATAAAACCTAACTGATTGCGGTTTACCATTACAATCTTTACTGGAGACATTGGAGAAGTCGAAAGAAATGTTTGTTAAAGACTTCAATCTAACTTCAAAATAAAGTTAGATTAAACCGGATGACGATTATAACACATTAGCACATTACACTTGGACTCATATGGATTTATAGAATAACTAACATAAATTAATACACTCTTGGAAATTCATTTGGGCTGAATTCTAGTTTGTGTCATTTCGCCGAAAAAAATGTTTGCTCACGTTGAATATTCCACATACTTCTAGGTTAGGTTAGGTTAGGAGAAAGGTTTGCAATAGATTAAATTGCGTAAATCTCTTTGCGCACGATGATTATTTTACATACTGCTAGGACTCAATATTTTCAAAATTTTCAAACTAATTTTTTTTATTTATTTAACATTTCCGGTCAAAATTAATTGCATATCTAGATATTACTTGTGGAGTACTTTCGAATAATATTATTTTTATCTATAATACCCACGGGGTGTATAGTAAATTCTTACCTATTTTTTTGTGTTTTGAACTTTATGTTCTAATCGTTATCCTAATCTTTATTCATCATATTCTATAAAATACATTAACGTATTTTTTTATGTGCGTGTCCACAAACTCCACTACTCATAATTCACCCCGCCCGCAATTTCATCCCTCTACTCCATCTTTTGTCAGCTACTTCTGTCGCAGTTTCGCGGATCGGCGAGTTCTGGGATCCGTTGCCCCCCTGGGGGCCTCCACGGGTCGGACCAGAGGTCGTGGCTGGGGTCGTCGATGCCGACGGCGGGTTTTTTTCGCCTCGTCCCTGAGGGTTTTCCGTGCGGTGTATGTGCGTGACGTTTCTTTCCGTTCCGGGTGCGCTCTCCTCTCTCTTCTCTTTTTCTTTAACAGGATGGGCGTCGATAGACGGCACGCGCGCCCGGACGCCAGCTCGCCGCCACTACGTTTACAAATCGACAAACGCTCCAGACTTTTATATAAACCGCAAATTGTAAACTACTTTTTAAGAAGCTATATTTATTAGATGCATAAAAAGCTATAAATAGTAATGGTGTTGCTAATATAAGACAGTAAAATTGATCAATATACAGGGAGTTTTTGTTTTGAGTATACATACCATAATTATGTGGTATAGATTTTTAAATATTCGTTGTTTCATTAAAAAAGGTCTACTTGAAGTTTAAACGAGTGTTTTCCACTCCCAGGTTAAGCATGAAGTAAAATTTCGAGTTTAGAAAAGTCTGAAAATTTGGTTTGGTCGCGTAGCGCGAAGCGCGAAGCGACCAAACCAAATTTTCAGGCTTTTCTAAACTCGAAATTTTACTTCATGCGCCACGCGTACAAAACACTGATTTCAAGCGAAGCTTACTCGTTCACAATATTTCAGTGCTTTTAGTGTTTAATACGCGTGGCGCATGAAGTAAAATTTCGAGTTTAGAAAAGCCTGAAAATTTGGTTTGGCCGCTCCGCGCTTCGCGCTACGCGACCAAACCAAATTTTCAGGCTTTTCTAAACTCGAAATTTTACTTCATGCTTAATCTGGGAGTGGAAAACACTCGTTTTAAGCTTCAAATTGAACTCTTTAAAAAAAATCGTATTATTATGTACACCTAATAGAAAATTCCTGTGTGTATACTTAAAAGAAAAATTCCCTGTATTAACAGATTAATCTGTAAATAGTAATGGTGTTGGTAATACAAGGCAGTTACATTGATCAATATACAGGAAGTTTTTCTTTTGAGTATACATATCCTAATTATGTGTTGTAGATTATTAAATATTCGTTGTTTTCTTAAAAAAAAAGGTCAACTTAACGTTTAAGCGAGTGTTTTCCACTCCCAGGTTAAGCATGAAGTAAAATTTCGAGTTTAGAAAGCCTGAAAATTTGGTTTGGCCGCGTAGCGCGACCGAACGAAATTTTCTTTTGGGAATAAAGAGTATTTTCAACGATTAACACGAATCCAGAAGAATCAACGTGGAGACGTCCATCGAAACATTCGATCACGCACATAAGGAACGACAGACAAGCCCAGCATAATTCCAGAGGTTCGCTGACATATTCAAGCTATTGTGCCATCCTCTGTATCCAATTTCATAACAATATCCAATTTCACATTCATTTGATAGTTGGTATTAGGTTAATGAACGATCCCATTAATAATTTAATTGAAGAAATAAATAATTTATATTTAGACGATATGGCTAATAATAACGAAGTAAACTTACAATTACTTAAATTGAACGTAGATACCATTCCTCAATATGATGGTAACACCGAAATGACCGAAATTTTCTTAAATAGATGTGATGCTGTTTTAGACGAATACAGACTTCTCAATAATCAACCTGTTAACAATTTTCTGTTAAAAACAATTATAGGTAAACTAAAAGACCGTGAACTAATTGCGATCGGTTCACGTAACGATCTCGGTACGTGGAACGAAATAAAAAATAATCTTGGACAAAGATTTGGCGATCTAAGAAATTACGATTGCCTTGTCCAAGATCTAATAAATTTAAAACCAATCAAGAACGAAAAAATATTGGATTTCGCCGAACGAATCCAGACAGCTCGAAGCAAATTGTCTTCAAAAATCAATTCTCTACCTGATAATGAAATGAATAATCAAGTCAAAGAAATTCATATTCTGTGTCTGTGTCTGTACTGTGTACTGTGTTTTTTTTTTTAATCGTATTTTTTTTATTTTCACTTATCTCCACATCCTTGGGATGTACGAGAGATTTAGGCATGCCACGAATATTGTTTCCATCCAGGTTAAAACCATATCCGAGGCTTCTTTCAATTCGACTGGGCTGATTCCGTATGCTTCAGTTGATTTAAAGATTTGAAGCTTTTGATACTCCATATTAGCTTCTCTCTGCTAACTATCTTATGAACAAGGCATTGGGAATTTGGTACTTCTCTGGCATTTTCCTTTATCGCTAGGGAAGTGGGTTTCCATCAAAAGTTTTAGCGTTTTCTTGCATGATCTCATCTAAGGGCCAGTTACACCAATGTGACATTAGAACAATAGGAACTGTCATCTTGAACTCAAGTTCAGCTTGAACTCGAGTTCAACATTTTTGGTGCAACCGTTCCTAAGTGCCGTCTTCTATCATGACGAAGCCTGGGACTGCTGGATCTTGTAACGTTCCGTTTTGCGAGAACGTTTCGTTTATTTAAATCCCAAAAGTTTTGCTTGCTACGCCGATAGGTTTATATGGCAACAGCCGAGGCTGTTCACTTAGGCCCATAGGGCCCGTTGTGTTTTGCTTGCTACGCCGATTTTAATTTCGCGATATCGAGAGCGCGCTGAGCGTACGGGGAGATGCGCGTGTGACGCGCGCAAGGGGGCTTGAGAGGGATCAGCGTGAACGGATGTGTGTGCTGGGTGAGTAAAGGAGATTTTCTGAGTTTTTTTGAATTGATCGTGAATTTAGAAATAGCCGCAGTGGTAAAGAAACAAATCTTTTAAGTTAATTAAAGGGTGGCCCCCTGCACACACACCGCTCACCCTTGTGTTTTGTAATGTCTAGTGCTAGTTTAATGGAGTCCGTCTTGGTTGTTGGTTGATGTTTTTATAGCCGCATGCATGCTCGTTCTTAAGCGATAATTTATTTACTAGTTTATTAAGGGGGTATTACCATTCGGAAGTTTTAAAGAATTGATTTTTTTTTTGCATGTATTGATACTTGATAGTATCTAGTTTCATGTCCGAAAGCCGTTTTACAATAGGCGAATTCGTTATTTAGATTTTTGCTTGTTGAAGTAAACAATGCTGAGTAGGTGGCTGGGTGGAAATACGCAGAACTTAAACGAAAGTTTGAATGCTTGTGTCTGGAAGCTGGCTTCGAAGCACCTCGACTGTGGTGCAAAAACCGTCGCTATCGCGTCTTTCATAGCTACCAGCATTTTCAACGACGGATACTCTGCAGTTTTTAAGACGATAGAGACACTGGGAATCCATATCGGCCTGCAAGCCAAGGCTTTCCGGTGCGGACCGACGCGGAGCGCGAGATGTGGGACGAATTTTGCCTGACTCCAGCAACTCATAAGGCCATCCAACAACGCTGGCAGGAGTAAATCATTCAAACCCAGTTTTTAGAGGAAGAGGAGGGCCTAGTGTACGGAGCTGGCATAGCTGACTAAAGCCAAAAATCTCCAAAAATAGTTAAAACTTGTGTCAAAACTTTAAACGCGTTTTTCTCGAAACCACTTTTATTTCGCTGGCCGGAAACTTTCTTTTCAAACTATGAAACGGATTGACTTGAGCTTTTAGTGTTCGGTTCTCCACATTTTCCTCTGGAGTTTGAACCACCGTCATTCAAATATATTAACATTTGATATTTTTCATAGAGCCTTAAAGTCAGAAAAAGGGGGGCAAAAAGCGACCACATTTTTCGAATGGCCTCCATTTTGTTATTTATCGAGATTTTTTATTGTCGGTGGTTCAAACTTCAGATAATTTAATACAGATTAATGGCTACTACTTTATTTTACGTTTCAAATCACAGAATCGAAAAAATCTTTCCGGCCATGAGAAAAAACACGGCGGACACGGCCTTATTTGAGGCCAGATTTAGAGGTTTAGCCGGACGATTGAAAAGAATTAAAATTCATTTTTTATAGTTTATGAAGCTATAAACAAGTTGCAAGAAACCGCAAGATCGCATGTATTAAATTTCCCAAAAATAAAAATTCTGAAAAACCGTAAAAAAAAAACGCTGTCCTAGTGGTAATACCCCCTTAATCTCCTATTTTATTTCTGTTGCTATTTACTATTTCATTGCCTTCAAATCATTGCGCTGTGCGTAGAGTACGCGAGTTGTAACGATAAGTAGCCACGTAGGGCCCTCATAAAAATGTTGATACTGCCTTTTGCTCTAAACTGTAGATGAAGATTGGTCTGGATCCGCTCTAAGGGAAGGAGTTTTAGAAGAAAGGGGTGTAGCCGCACCAGCCTTGAAGGGAAGAAGCCAAGGATGATTAAGGTCTCCAGGACCATCACTGTACCCTGAACATTGCTGCTGTATCCTGCACGACTTCCAGCATGTTGCATGGCTTGATCACCCGAACACCCGAGGATTAATTCGGTGAGGTTATTTATCCCCTAACTCGCCAGACGGACGGGCCTATACTAAATCATCCCGTGTTGCTGATACCAAGAGCCAGGCAGCTAAAATAATCATCCATTTAGCCTTGCTTATCGTGGTTGCCATAGCTTGTATAATTTTGTATCATCTAAATTATTTAACTTTTATTTTAAATTCTCTTTAATATATCAATTTAATTTTGAATCTGTGTGCATTTAGTTATTTACTAACAGTTAATTATACAAGATTAACAGCCTAACCTTTCTGTCACTTGGTGACTGGCGCCCATATATTGCTGAAGTAAGTATTATAATACGAACTACGCCCTGCGCCGCAACTTACCGAACCTAGCCGCGTGCTTGTGAATTGAACGTCACAATCTTAAGAAAATAAAATGTGCGCAACCAACATGCTTCTAAAGTATATTCTATCTGGTCACAGATAGAATGACTTCCATGCCGACCGCTTTGCCTTTTTTATTTATCTTTTGAAGTTTCTGAGACTGTCCTTATGAGTGGTTTTCTATAAAATAACATATATTTTATTTAATTAACATTATTTCAAAGATCTTTGCTAATCTTAAATGAAGACAAATCAATCTTTAAAACATGTTCATCTTGATCAATGTTTATTTCGTCTAACTTAACTTTGCGCCTTTACATTTCCAGCGACTGGGGCAAAGACGCTACCAGCGCAGTAGCGGTGTGCTAGAAATAAACAGTGTTTATTGTCGGCACGCTCTACATAGGATGCCCCCTAGTATAAATTGAAAGAAACATTTTTTAGACGTATACCAACTTATTTACTTCTAGTATTAATATATTTATTTTAATATAAATGGACGAAGAGGAAAATTCCGTAAAATATTCACGTAATATACAATTTTCTAGCTTGACACTGCATGAAAAAACTTTGAAACGTAAAAAAAACAGGAATAATCTGCTAAACATTTAAAAAGGGTGTGTCATTTAGGTACCTATTTAAATTATTTATACATACAGGAAATCTTTCTAAACTCGAAATTTTACTTTATGCGCCACTTGTATAAAACTCAGTTGTATCTGCAACGATTTTTCCTAGTTGTGTCAAATTTTGACGTTAGTTGTGTCAAAATTTGACGTAACATGGCAATGTTATACTGTTTAGGTCGCGAGTATATTAGTGTTCTTCCTTTTAGAAACGCTTGATGTTTTCATTTGAGTATACATATCCCAATTACGTGTTGTGGATTTTTAAATATTCGTTGTTTTCTTAAAAGAGATCAATTTGAAGTATAAACGAGTGTTTTCCACTCCCAGTTTAAGCATGAAGTAAAATTTCGAGTTTAGAAAAGCCTGAAAATTTGGTTTGGTCGCGTAGCGCGAAGCGCGGAGCGACCAAACCAAATTTTCAGGCTTTTCTAAACTCGAAATTTTACTTCATGCGCCACGCGTGTAAGACACTGATTTCAAGCGAAGTTTACTCGTTCACAATATTTCAGTGCTTTCAGTGTTTAATACGCGTGGCGCATGAAGTAAAATTTCGAGTTTAGAAAAGCCTGAAAATTTGGTTTGGCCGCTCCGCGCTTCGCGCTACGCGACCAAACCAAATTTTCAGGCTTTTCTAAACTCGAAATTTTACTTCATGCTTAGTCTGGGAGTGGAAAACACTCGTTTTAAGCTTCAAATTGAACTCTTTAAAAAAAGCGTATGCATATGTATACCTAGTAGAAAATTCCCTGTATGTATACTTCCCTGTATGTATACTTAAACTCTATTTTAACCGATAAACAGCATGGGTTTCGGCCAGGATATTCTACAGTATCTAATTTACTAATTTTTGGGGTAACAATTACTACATCGTTGGAAGAGGGGTACGAGGTTGATACCGTGTGCACCAACTTTTCTAAAGCGTTCGATAGTGTTGACTATCAAATCTTGGTCGAAAAACTTTTAGGGGCTGGTGTACATGGGTTGGATTAAATCATACCTCAGCAACAGAGCTCCTCGTCCCATACTTGTAACTTCGGGGGTACCGCAGGGATCACATATTGGTCCATTACTATTTAATGTTTTTATGATTGGTTTTGTAAAGTGTTTGAAATATTCTAATTGCCTTCTTTTTGCGGACGACTTAAAGCTGTACATGCCTATTAAAGACAATTATTCTAGCCATAAGCTACAACTCGACCTGGAAGCGTTAAGTCGTTGGTGTTTTATAAACAAATTGAAGCTGAATGTTTCCAAATGTTTTGTTGTGTTTTATTCAAAAAAGAGATTGAAGGGACTCAGAAAATACTCTCTTAATAACACACCATTAGCACATACTAATGTTGTAAAAGATCTTGGTGTTACTTTTACCAACACTTGGAGCTTCACAAACCATATAGACACTGTAACTTCAAAAGCCTTTCAAATGTTAGGCTTTATTAGGAGACAGTGTACAGATTTTTCCAATATAAGAACGCTTGTAAATCTGTATGTGTCTCTCGTTCGGCCGCATATTGAATATTGCCCACTGGTATGGTCCCCAAATACATCCCAAAACATAAACCAAGTGGAGCGGGTTCAACATAGGTTTCCTAAATACATTACCTTTAATTTTAATCTTGATTGCACTTATCCACATATACTGTCATATATTAATTTTCAATCGCTCGAGCGACGACGCTTAAATGCAGAGCAGTAAGTCATTTTATGAACAAATGTACAGAACCAATTACTGCACTAATTTTGATATCAATAGGATTTGTGCTTATTGCAATAATATCAATTTTGACATTTTTAGTGGAACATTGAAACACCTACGCGCATTCTTATTTAAGGAATAGTTTATTGTGTACATGTTCAGTTTTCCACTTGTAAATTATCATTGTGTTTGTAACTTAGGAAATATATTTTTTTAATACTTTGGACATATGTAATTTTGTTAGTTTTAAGAATCACGAAAAATGATTTGTGGCGGGGTTTTTTGCAGATTTAGTTTTACGAAGACATTGTCAAAATGTGACATTTAACCTAAAAATGTTAAATCTGCATACCGAAACATACGTTTTCGTATGTTCTATATGAAAACCATAGCAGACATATTGTGAAGTTTACTGTCTCTTTTCACACACCTAATCTGATGACATCAAACTATTTTCGTATTACATGTATTGGTGCAGAAAGCACTACAAATCAAGGAAACCATGGGACACTTCTCGTGAATTGTACCTTATGGGACACCTCTCGTAAATTGTACCTTATATGGTACACAACTCTCATTATTTAATTAAACCCTAAATCGAAACCGTACGCACAACAGAAAAAAACGGAAAATTAAAAACATTGATTAATTAGTTATTTCCGAAAAGACCGACGAAGCATTGATGAATGATGATAGATTCCGCTCGATCTGTAATTAAACCAAAGCCAAGTGGAAACTAGGCACGTCCACCGCCCACCCTTTTTATTTTGCTTTCGTTCTTTGTTTGTTTATTTTTTAGCCGTGCGCTTAATTGAATTTCCACAAGGGGGGTGGTTTTTTATGTCCGTGCCGGGCGAGCGCCCGCGTTCCGATTGAGATATTGTTACGGACGGATTGAAGGCTGTGTGTGTGTAAACAATCTAATTATTTCTGGCAGACACGTCCTTCGGCGTACAGTGCACCGCCGCGCTAATTGCCCATGGTGGATGAGGCAGCGAGAGAGCGGGGGGTGGAGATGGGAACAGATGTGCGGTGGAGCGTATCGCACATCCAACCCCCCGTGTCACATGTGCGCGTATTTTTTGACAGATGAGCGTTCGAGTGGCTCGCATGCACACAAGGGATAGGGAATCGATATCGGGCGCAAGTATTAATTAGTTTTGGCAGATTTCAGACCAACTGTATTATTACTATAGTCGGAAAATGTAAATCTAACTTTGATACTGCATTTTACTGGAGGAGGAATTTAAATACCCCATCCAAAAAATTAGAGAACGCAGTGAAGTATTTTAATTGCCCTCGCTATAAATGTAATTTCACTTGCAGTTAAGTTGTAGTGTCTGAGGAGCATAAAATAATATTTTTTACAATTTTCCAAACAAAATACAACCCTTGTAAATAAAACACTTTTTACTTTGTTTTTTAGGTTGTTTATGTGGCATAGGTTTTATACCATTCAGCCACTAACGATGATTTTTTTATATATTTAATTTAACATATATTTAGACGTCACGACACATTCACACCACACCTAGGAATACGACAAGTTAGTATTTTTAAATAAATTGATTTTGAGTTACGTGAAGATCAAATTAATTTGACGAATAAAACACTAATAACCTTTCTTCACACTTTTATTTGAATTACCAAATGTACATTTTGGACACAAAGTGACCATTATCAATGGATTAACACTGTGTTAATCCATTATCAATGGATTAACACAGTGTTAATCCATTGATAATGGTCACTTTGTGTCCGAAATGTACATTTGGTAATTCAAATAAAAGTGTGAAGAAAGGTTATTAGTGCTTTATTCGTCAAATTAGTATTTTTAAATAACAACTGCCCGTGCACGGGAATCGAACCCGGTCTGTGTTTCGCCGAGCGATATACCGTCCGGCGACGTTACCGCTCGACCACTGCCTGCCCTTTTACTTTGTTTAACCACTATATTTGCACTTAATTTGTGACTATAGTTTCGACTGCCTAGTAGTAATTATCAAACTAAACACCTTTAGTTTGATAATGACTACTAGATAGTCGAAACTATAGTCACAAATTAAGTGTAAAATATAGTGGCTAAACAAAGTAAAAAGTATTAAAAGTGCGATTCTTTTCGCAATCTACAACAAGTTAGTCTTACAAAGATTATATCAAACACTCATTGAAACAACTACTTCCCGGGCTAATATCGCACACACTGTTGATATAAATTAAAAACATTAATGGGCCCAGGTTTGAGCCCTGAGGCACATCACTACTTGCGATAAAAGCATTTGACTTTACTATAGCTTTGCCATTCCCTCTAAACAATTTGACACATTAGACTGGCGGTCACGTTACCTTTCAAACATAAGTATAAATGAAATTGCCAATTCTTGGTTGCAGAATACATCAAACATTAAAAGTGCGATTCTTTTTGCAATTTAGAACAAGTTAGTCTTACAAAAACTATCGCACTTTTAATGTTTGAAGTATTCTGCAACCAAGAATTGGCAATTTCATTTATACTTGTGTTTGAAAGTAAAAAGTGTTTTATTTACAAGTGTATTTAAGATGTACCACAACGTGAACGCCTACAACACTAAATAGTTAAAATACAACCCTTTAATTATTCACTTTTTCTTTTACGAAATTTCAACTTTGATTTTATATTTTATAAAATCCAAGTGAGATATTTAAATTTTGATTACAATCAAACGAAGTGTATTTATACTTGTGCAACGATGTGATTCTGAAATTTAAAAAATGACGCGTTAATTTTTTGTAATTCATCAAACAAATTTCAGCGTAAACTCGACACTTTCTCTGTCTAAAAAAATCCACTTTAGCGCCATTTTTCGGAAAAACCAACTGACATATTTGCATTTTCTCTTCAGAATGTCGAAGCTCGTTCATTTCTAAGCAAATGCTGTAGTTTTGAAAGTTACGAAGTGACGCGTTAGTTTTTTTTTTAATTCCTCAAACAAATTCCAGCTTAAACTCGACATTTTCTTTGTCACAACAAAATTCCACTTTGAAATATCGCGTTCAGAAAAAACAATTGACATATATATATACAGGGTGTCCGTATTTCGAGGAAATGCATGGGGATCTCGGTTATTTGAAGAGTTAGAGAGTTGGTTAAATTAGGGCAAATATGTGAAATTTGTAGCCCAACAATAATCCGAAAACAGATTTAAAATATCTTTTTTTGTTTTCGAGATATTGCCAAAAAACTATTTTTTTCAAATTTCGTTTTTATTTTTTTATTCAAAAACTATTGGATCTAGGAATTTGCAACTTTTACATTATACAGGCACTTTTTAATCAGGAATTTAGTAGTGTACTTATATTTAAAATAACTTTAATTTCTTCCCCGGAACCATAGCCAACTTTTGTTTTTCTTATAGGCGCCATATTGGATTTTCATATTTTTAGAAAGAACTTTTTTTCTGAATTAAACGGTGTATCACACTTATAATTTATTCTGCGTTTCATTTGAAACATAGCAACCTTTTGTTTTTTGAAAAGAGTGCCTTGGAAACAATAATATTGATACGTTATTCAGTTATTGATGTGTCAATAAGATACGATCATTATACATAATATATAAAATAAAGTTAAAAATGGTGTTTTCGAACCAAGAAAAACGAGATATGATCGAAGTTTATTATACTTCAACAAAAATGTACGTATTTCATCCGAAGTCTATCTACAGCGCTATCCAGAAAGGCAACAGCCAAGTGAAAGTCATTTCATAAAACTACATACAAATTTATTGGAATATGGTTCCTTCGTAAAGCCACGACAAAGATATGGATATCACCAACCCCATGAAAATGAAAACCAAATTTTGCAAGCGGTAAAATGATTTCATTTTAATTACAATAAGATAATATTTATTCCCCTAGATTCAAGATAACCCTTCTTCCTCAACGAGAGAACTTGCGAACCAGTTTGGTGTGACGTTTCAATACGTATGGAGAATTTTGAAAAAAAAATAAATATCGCCCATTCAAAATTAAAGTTACTCAAGCTCTCTATTCTGGAGATGCTAGACGAAGGATGGACTTTTGTCGTATTTTATTGGGAAAATTAAACGAAAATCCGAATTTCTTGTCAAATGTGATATGGTCTGACGAATGCCGTTTTACCAACACAGGGATATTCAATAGGCATAATGAACATGTGTGGAGTATAAATAATCCTAGACAACATGAAGAAAGACGACGACAAGTGCGATTCGGACTAAATGTATGGGTCGGTATTTTGGGAGACAATATTGTAGGTCCATACATTTACGAAGATACATTAAATTCACAGAGATATCACGATTTTTTAAGAACATTTTAAAGTGATTACGTAGACAATAACATCCCTTTAAATATGTTAAGAAATGTATGGTTTCAACAAAATGGTGCACCACCTCACAACAGCCAAATTGTCGCTAATTGTCTGTCCGAAATGTTTCCAAATAAAGTTATGGCAAATAATGGTGATATACGTTGGCCAGCTCGCTCACCTGATTTGTCACCTCTAGATTATTTTCTTTGGGGAGCTATAAAAGAAAAAGTTTATAAAACTATTCCAGAGGACAAAGACGATTTAAGAAGAATTATAATAGTTACCATTCAGCAATTAAGAAAAAGAGACATTTTTCGGGCAGTCCAAAATTTAAGGAAAAGACTAGAATTATGTTTGGAGGTCAATGGTGATATATTCGAACACTTACTCTAAGTTTGTGATAATTTTAGTTCAAAAGATATTTAATTAATTTGTTTATTATTATTTAATATTATGAAAAACTTCATCAAGCAGCAGAGTGATTATTCTGGTTCCTTCCCTAAAAAAATATAGTTGTAGGCCTCAGGAATTTTAAAATGTGCAACTGTTTTCAAGGCACTCTTAAAAAAACAAAAGGTTGCTTTGTTTCTAATGAAACGCAAAATAAATTATAAGTGTGATATACCGTTGAATTCAGAAAAAAAAGTTCTTTCCAAAAATATGAATATCCAATATGGCGCCCATAAGAAAAACAAAAGTTGGCTATGGTTCTGGAGAAGATATTAAAGTTATTTTAAATATAAGTACACTACTAAATTCCTAATTAAAAAGTGCCTGTATAATGTAAAAGTTGCAAATTCCTAGATCCAATAGTTTTTGAATAAAAAAATAAAAACGAAATTTGAAAAAATAGTTTTTTGGCAATATCTCGAAAACAAAAAAAGATATTTCAAATCTGTTTTCGGATTATTGTTGGGCTCCAAATTTCATGTATTTGCCCTAATTTAACCAACTCTCTAACTCTTCAAATAACCGAGATCCCCATGCATTTGCTCGAAATACGGACACCCTGTATATATATATATATATATATATATATATATATATATATATATTCTTTTCAACTTGTTGAAGCTCGTTCATTTACAAACACACGCTGTAATTTTGAAGTTTTGAAGTGACGCATTAATTTTTTTATAAACAAATGTCTGCGTAAACTCGACATTTTGTTGTCTCGTCAAAATTTCACTTTAACACGGTATTTCTAAACACATTTGACATATTTGCATATTTTTTATTATTATTATTAATTAGTCTTCAGAATGTTGAAGTTTGTTTATTTTAAAGCAAACACTGTGATTTCGAAATTTACGAAAAGGCGCGTTCGTTTTTTATAATTCTTCAAACAAATTATAGTTTAACCAGGGTTGTTAAAAGAAACGTTTTTTCTCATTTTTTTTTATTAACAGAAACGGGTCAAATGGGATTGAGACGAATCAAATCGGACAAAAACGGAACTAAATGAATCATGAACCGGAGCGAAAAAAGATATAGTTTGATCATGTGGTTTTTTGATTGTGTTTTTGAAAAATGTACAATGCTAGGAAAGTTACACGTGGGGCATTAGTGACCGCTGTGGCCGCGAGTGTGTTTTTTGAAAAAGTTAACGTTTCTCTATCCCGAATTTTTATTTGGGAGCAAATGGTCGCCTTTTTACAAAGTTCTGGTGTTTACTACTGCTATACCTGGGTATAGAAAAAGAGTCAATTAATGAAAGAATTGTTTTTGTTACGTGTGAGGATAGAACGTTAATTGCGGCTAAAGCCAGCTCTGTCGAAATGTAAACGTAATACTCGTGGCGGCAGGTCAACCCGAGCGAGCGTCGCGGCGTAGTTGAGCGGGCGTCCTTCCCCCTCGTCTGATTACCGCCTCACACCACATTCCGCACGCCACAGCCACCCCCCACGGGCTCTCTCCGTCCCGCTCCCACCCCCAGCGGCCGGCCTCGCTCGCACCCGCGCGAGCAAAGGGCTCTTCCGTTCCACTCCAACCTCCGGCACAGGCTATGGCTGTTATGTGGATGGAGTGGAGTGTGTGGGTGAAGGGGCGAACAGTGGCAGTCAGGCGGTAATAGCCTGGCTGCGTCCCGCGCTAACTACATAGCATATAGCGCGCTCGCGCTCGCTCGCTCCCCCGCGTTAGCATGCTATGCCGCCCGCCCTGGCCTGATTTCTTCATCCGTCTGTCACGCTGCACACGACACTCATTATCACCCTCGGGCGGCGTGCTGGCTCGAGTTATAGCGCCTAACCACCCCCGACCGCCCGATATCACCCACCCCACGACCCCGCCCGCCACTTTAACCACCAGCACTGGATCATAACGGGGATTGACGCAGGATTCAGCGGGATTTTATACATATATATATGTATATATATAATACATCAGCCCAGCGTATATAAGTACATAAATACACGCACGCTTTACGCGTGTGTGTTTGGGGGGTAGGTGGTAGCGGAAACCAGCACACTCTTTATACGCCGGTTCCCCTTTAAATCGCCCCCGCGGCGAACGGCCGGCCGCCCCCGAGCGCACCTCGTTAACCCTCGAACCGTATCAATCACACAATACGGAAAATTTGATCAATTAATGCATTTACCCCCGCTTTTGGTTGAAAATCCCCGCCCCCATCCCGAAAACATTCGCGGTTTTACGCTTAGCGGAATTGTAGTTGCAATTAATTTCACCCCCGCTTCAAAACTTTACGTAGGAAATTTTACTTTTAGGTATACACAACCCAAAAACACAAATCGACATGAGATTTGTAATATTTATGAAAATGGTATTTTGTATTTTATTTAAATAGTTATTAAAACACTATTTTTATAGAAATGGCCTAGCTCTTCCCATTTTCGAATTATTGAAATTATTACTTTTCTCATACGTAATACAGAGAATTTTTCTGTTAAGTATAGTATGTTCAATAAAATAAAATCTCTAGAGTGCCATGGAAAATATTGTAGGTTGGCAACTATGAAATTATACATTATAATTTATATGTTTGACGTTTTATATGTCATATGCATAAGCGTTAAATTTTCGACATTCGTTGATTTTTATCATAAGCTTATTTTGCAGTTTTTTTTTTATTGTAAAATTTATGACTGAAATAAATAAAGTTGATGTGCTGGTCAACTTTTTGCGTACACGATTTTCCTTACAGTTTAACCAATTTCCAATTTGATAACGTTGAAAGAATAGTAGTAATTTTTGTGAATTTCAATCTGAAGTTTAGTTAATTTTTTCAGAATAAGGTATTTTACTTTTACATAATGTAACTGATAATCCTAAATATTTCAAAAATTACCATTTTTGATTGTCCAGTCCAGACTGATTCAATGTAAAGTTTGTTTTAAACTTCGTAATATGTCAGTGTTTTGTACCGGTGGCGCATGAAGTAAAATTTCGAGTTTAGAAAAGCCTGAAAATTTGGTTTGGCCGTAGTCGACACCCCTGCCGGAGCAGGTAGCGCGCGCCAGCTGTGCGCGGAACAAAGCGTGCGTATTGCTGCCCAAATAGAAAAGAGGCATCGGCATTCTTCCCATGTGCACTGGGATGCGCATGACCGTGTTTACATTTAGTGACATAACCTCAAAAACTGGGTTAACCGCGCGCGAAACGAGGTGGCATTTTAGTGTTATTTTGAGCGGAAAATATGAGTCCCGGGTGTTCGAAACGGAAAGGATCGCGAAATACTCGATCATCCGATGGGTTTCGCAAAAGTCGGCCACACAAACGGCACCCGATCAACCCAAAACTGATGGAAAGTGATCCTGAGAGTTTCAGCGCGTCAGCGAAGAAATTGAAACTGGATTCTGATGTTCCGGAAAATGTCTCAGTGGAGTATCGTATTATCAATTTTATCACCGTTTTTGCTGCAATTGCAACCTTCGTCAGGTAAAATAGTACTAGTAAAAATATATGCGACATATATTATAAATACATTATTAACCGTCGCGTTCGTTCATCAGGTGTAAAGACTGTGGGGAAACAGTGGAATTTGGAACCGCCAGCACTCGAGGACTTGGATTCAAAATCGCTATATTCTACAAAAGTTGCCCAACTCGATTCGTTGCGTCCTGCCCTCTCATCAAAAATACATACGAAGTCAACCGGCGATTTATCTTCACGATGCGGTTACTGGGACTCGGTTTGAAAGGAGCTCAACGATTTTGTGGACTGATGGATATGCCGACTTTTCTATGTCAGAGTACATACGATCTGATTGTAAAAAGTATCCATGCATCGGTGAAGTTCGTTGCTGAAGGGTTTTTCCATGAAGCTGCCAAACAAGAAGTCAACGAAACTCGGAGGCAAACAGGTGATCCACAATCAATCGATTTAGTTGTTTCTGGGGATGGAACTTGGATGAAACGAGGCTTCACTTCCTTGTTCGGCGTTTCTTCCATTATTGGCTTTTACACTCGCAAAGTTTTGGACGTTCTCACCAAAAGTTTGTTTTGTAAGCAATGCGAGTTCTGGAGCAAAAAGGAGGGCACGGTTGAACACGAAGAATGGAAAGAAAGTCATGCAGCTGAATGTCACATAAATCACGCAGGATCGTCTGGAAAAATGGAGGGAGATGCAATGGTCGAAATATTCCAACGTTCCGAAAGTTTACATGGCGTGAGGTACAAATTCTACGTAGGTGACGGCGATTCCAAGACTTACTCACAAATTGTGAAGTCGAATCCCTACAAGGATACAGCTGTTGTCAAGAAGGAGTGCGTCGGACATGTGCAGAAGAGGATGGGCAGTCGACTTCGCGCTTGTAAGAAGAATAACAAAGTAATCAGTGGTAGGGGTAAGCTTACTGCAAAACTGATAGACAAATTGACTGTATACTACGGATTGGCTATCAAACGTAACTGTGACTCCGTGGACAAAATGAAAAACGATATTTGGGCTATGTTTTATCATTATCGTTCCACTGACGAACATCCATTCCACGACAATTGTCTAACCGGATGCGATTCTTGGTGCTCGTGGCAACGCGCGCGTGCCGAGGGAACATTGGACACCTTCCAGCACGATTATAATCCTCTCCCGGCCGATGTTTTGAAGGTCATCAAGCCCATATATGCAGACCTCAGCAAGGACGATCTCTTGGATTTGATCAAAACCGCAACGAAAGTCTGAACCAACTAATTTGGAAAATAGCTCCCAAAATCTCGTCATCTGGCAAGCTGAACGTTGACATCGCGGCATTCGCAGCTTCTACGATGTTCAACGAGGGGCACACTGGACTACTTAAGATGTTCGAGGCTATGGGAGTCAACTGCGGACGCAACATGCACAACTTCATGCAGAAAGAAGACAGCGCGCGAGTCAGAGTCGGTGAGCAGCGAGCGCACGAAAACACCCGGGAGGCCCGAATGCTTCGAAGACAGCAACAGGCAAAGCTCCAGGAGGCCATCATTGACGTGGAAGGAGTTTCTTATGGACCTGATCGATGATTCCGTGTAAGTGCCAACAATTAATCACTTATAACACCGAAAACACATCTCAAACGCGATTATCTCGAAACCACTTTTTCAAAGTCGGTGACCGCGATAACTCAACGTGTATTCATTTAATTTGAACGAGCCTTTGCGTCTCCTATCAGAAACCTTTTTTTCTAGTCGTTGATCGTTCGGATTTTGCCTATTATTTATTTTCGATTTTTTACAGCCGATCAAAGACACTTTTTTTGCCTCGAAAAAATGACTTTTTCATTCAGGAGGCTGCCATTTTTTTTTTAAAACCCAACGATTTTTTTTAAAACCCAACGATCAATAACCGCTTTTACTCATTCTTAATGCAGCGCCATTGAAAATTTTGATTTCAGATGATTTTTACATATGCAAGCGCGGTCACCGCCAAACGCCTTTTGAAAAAGGTCTTCTGCAGGGAGCTGCGCCACGGGCCCTCAGGTGGTCCAAAGAGGTGGAAAAAATTCGTAATTAAAGACCAATGTACAACCAATAATTGCAGTTTCCTATCTTGTTTCGTTTTCGAGAAAAACAATCCCGAAATTCCGCATTTTTTCAGCCTCGCAGGTAGGTATCACCCCTTAAGAGTGCGCTCTATTCTATGGAAACTAAGAATACAGATTTGTTTGTTATTATTTTCAATATTTTATTTTTTTTTATACATCTGTCTAAAATTCAATTGCAGAAGGCATGATGGTTTGATTTAATTTTTTATTCTAGTATAGTAAGAAATAAAATTAAAAAACTAAAAAACTTTATAATGTGACTTCATCATGCCCTCCACAATGATCTTGTGATTATATAATTCTAATATAATTTTTCCACAAAATGTATAGTTATGAAAAAATCCGTTGAAAAAATAATCGTTCATAATATCAATACAGACCATTTTATTAAATAATTACATTTTTTTCCAGCAAGAGTGCACAATTATGTACTAAATTATATATTCTAAAACTACAACTTTATGATATATCATATACTCAATGACATTAGAAGCATAACACCCAGAAGGAGTTATTATTTTAACTTGATTTTTTGCCAGTATGGTAGTCTTACATCAAGAATAAAATGATTACATTTTCAAGAAATTTAATTAAAAAACAATCTAAAAAAAATTAATAATGTGTTTGGCGACCCCTTTGCTGTATACACTCCTGTAGACGTCTGGGCATCGACAAAATGAGATGGTCGATGTCTTCTTGAGGCATCTCGTTCCAAGAAACTTGAATTTCATCGATCAACTGTGCTAGAGTCTGTGGAGGATGGTGCAAAGAGAATATTCTTCTTCCCATGATATCCCACACATGTTCAATGGGATTTAAATCCGGCGAACGGGGCGGCCACGCCAAAACATTAAAACCAGCTTCATTAAGAAAGTTCATAGCAATATGGGAACGTGCGTTATCTTGTTGAAAAAGTACATCTGGGCGGCCATCTAAATAAGGCAACAAAGTCGGTCGTATGACGTCTTCAACATAACGCGCAGCTGTCATACTGCCTCGAATGAATACAAGAGGTGATCGACTACCATAAGCGGCGACGTGAGCACAAAAACCGGCATGCTCTACGTGAACGTCCTCTTCTGGTACGGCATCCACAAAATCCGCAACCTGCACTACATGAGTGCGAAGAAACTCTTCGACACCGCTTACGACTACTCCAGCAAAATCAAAGGGCTGAGCCCCTACCAGGAAATGGTGATTTTGTACACTCTGGCCGATTTGAATATGGAATTGGGGCAGTACGACGTGGCGCTGTTGAATATGCAGAACGCCGTCATGCTGGGAAAAGGGATTGGCAGTTCGGATTTGCCCAGGTGTTATATCAAGTTGGGGAAGATTTACTTGAAGTTGAATGTTTTTGATATGGCGCGGAGTTCCGTGGAGGAGGGGATTAAGATGGCGGCGCTGTTTAATATTGTGGATGTTGTTGAAGATGGTGAGGAGGTTATGAGACAGATAAGAGAGAAAAATGTTTAGGATGTTCAAAAAATGTAGATCTACGTATTTTGACCTTTAAATAAAATTATCTTATATAAAAAATACCTGTATTCAAATATCATTGGTAGTACTAAACAAGATACAATTGCATTTAAAGTACAAATGGCTCAATGAGCTAGTCATTGTGCCGACTACTCAAAACTTACACAGCGATAAAGAATGAAGGTAAACTAATTAATTCCTGCAAATCTAGGCAAAAGAAAAACAATGGTAGTAACGCCTCACTCGCAGTACGAACGGCTCAATGGTCTAGGGGTATGATTCTCGCTTTGGGTGCGAGAGGTCCCGGGTTCAAATCCCGGTTGAGCCCAGTTTTTGAAAAAAAAAAGGCAAACTAATGAATTCCTGCAAATTTAAGCAAAAAAACAATAGCAGTACCGCCTCACTCACAGTACCAACGGCTCAATGGTCTAAGGGTATGATTCTCGCTTTGGGTGCGAGAGATCCCGGGTTCAAATCCCGGTTGAGCCCAGTTTTTGAAGAAAGAGAAGACAAACTGATTAATTCCTGCAAATTTAGACAAAAAAACAATAGCAGTACCGCCTCACTCACAGTACTAACGGCTCAATGGTCTAGGGGTATGCTTCTCGCTTTGGGTGCGAGAGGTCCCGGGTTCAAATCCCGGTTGAGCCCAGTTTTTGAAAAAATAAAAGGCAAACTAATGAATTCCTGCAAATTTAAGCAAAAAAACAATGGCAGTACTGCCTCTCGCACCCAAAGCGAGAATCATACCCCTAGACCATTGAGCTGTTGGTACTGCGAGTGAGGCGTTACTACCATTGTTTTTTTGCCTAGATTTGCAGGAATTAATTAGTTTGTCTTCTCTTTATCCAAAAACTGGGCTCAACCGGGATTTGAACCCGGGACCTCTCGCACCCAAAGCGAGAATCATACCCCTAGACCATTGAGCCGTTGGTACTGTGAGTGAGGCGGTACTGCCATTGTTTTTTTGCCTAATTTTGCAGGAATTGTTCAGTTTGGCTTTTCTTTGTTAAAAAACTGGGCTCAACCGGGATTTGAACCCGGGACCTCTCGCACCCAAAGCGAGAATTATACCCCTAGACCATTGAGCCGTTGGTACTGTGAGTGAGGCGGTACTGCCATTGTTTTTTTGCCTAATTTTGCAGGAATTGTTCAGTTTGGCTTTTCTTTGTTAAAAAACTGGGCTCAACCGGGATTTGAACCCGGGACCTCTCGCACCCAAAGCGAGAATCATACCCCTAGACCATTGAGCCGTTCGTACTGCGAGTGGGGCGTTACTACCATTGTTTTTTTTTGCCTAGATTTGCAGGAATTAATTAGTTTACCTTCATTCTTTATTGCTGTGTAAGTTTTGAGTAGTCGGCACAATGACTAGCTCATTGAGCCATTTGTACTTTAAATGCAATAGTACCTTGTTTAGTACTACCAATGATATTTGAATACAGGTATTTTTTATATAAGATAATTTTATTTAAAGGTCAAAATACGTAGATCTACATTTATTGAACATCCTAAACATGTTTCTCTCTTATCTGTCTCATAACCTCCTCACCATCTTCAACAACATCCACAATATTAAACAGCGCCGCCATCTTAATCCCCTCCTCCACGGAACTCCGCGCCATATCAAAAACATTCAACTTCAAGTAAATCTTCCCCAACTTGACATAACACCTGGGCAAATCCGAACTGCCAATCCCTTTTCCCAGCATGACGGCGTTCTGCATATTCAACAGCGCCACGTCGTACTGCCCCAATTCCATATTCAAATCGGCCAGAGTGTACAAAATCACCATTTCCTGGTAGGGGCTCAGCCCTTTGATTTTGCTGGAGTAGTCGTAAGCGGTGTCGAGGAGTTTCTTCGCACTCATGTAGTGCAGGTTGCGGATTTTGTGGATGCCGTACCAGAAGAGGACGTTCACGTAGAGCATGCCGGTTTTTGTGCTCACGTCGCCGTCGATGATTTTCTGTTGCTGGGCTTGTAAGCAGGTTTTAAAGCCGAGTTCGGCCATGTCGTATTCGTGATAGCTACTATAGATACGTGCTAATCTCAATTTGAAATCTATAAACAAAAACAATAAGTTTTTCTGAAATTATGTTTTGTTTGTTTGTACTGCACTAAATTGAACTGAGTATAAGTCTGTGACGTCACCAGTTCATCTCCTAGTGTCAATGTCAAGTTAAGTTCATTTGCACTAAACTTAACTTGACATTGACACTATGAGATGTCTGGTGCAAACAGTGCATGTTCAGTGGAGCTGTACTCATACAGTGCGGTTGATGTAACTAACAGATTCAATGCAAAAAGTGCTGCACTAGTTCATGTAACAAACAGACCTATTGCGAAGTTAAGAATGTACCGAAAGGTCCCTGTATACAATTTATGAACTTTATGCATTTTCAATGATTCCAGAGGGCTATGTAGCGAGTTTTGTATACAATTTTGAAAATGACTAAATTATACGTACTAATTATATGGTGATTGTCTTCAGATGCTCCACTTTTGGACATCTTCTCAATCCCCGTCACGAGCAACTGTTCAGCCTTTTCAATTTCCCCATTCGACAAAGCGATTGTCGCTAAAATATCATACATAAAAGGCAAACCGAAAGAAATGTTCCTCTCAGAGCACAATTTGAGTCCCATTTGCAAGATGGCTTCTGCACGTTCTTTATCACCTTTTTCCAGTGCCAGTTTCGCTAGTATTATCAGATGTGTTATGTTGTCCTCCAAATCAGACTCCTCTTCCTCGTTGTCCTTTTCGTTTAAGGACTTTTTGACCCAGGCGATTCCGGGAAGGGTCAACGATGCGTAATCGTGGGCGGACATTTTAGTTTTGATTCTTGCTTTCACTGGATACGGGATTTTAAACTTTCTTAGGGGTGTTCTTCGTAAGTAGCGGATTGATCTCGAGAGGATATGCATGTGAGTAGAATAACCGGGATTTGGATGAAATCATGTACGTAAATTTTGAGTTATTGCACGGTAATTTTTTTATGTCAACTGGTTTGACAAGGTACGTCTGAAATAATTTTATTTTAGGGATCGAATTTGACAAAGTCAAATAAACATTTTATTGTTTTAATTAAACGAAAAGGCTACCAAGTTAGATCACCGAATTTAAATGATATTAGAAAATGTTCATTTTGACCATTGTTCAGAAATGAATTCACCCTTTGAAATACAGGGCATTTTCCAATATCACTGGTAACTCAAATTCATAGATGAAATGATTAACCCATTATGTGCCATTGATGCATATACGCAACATTATTAATTTTATGTTAGTTAAATTATTAAATAACTTAATTTGATATATTATATTATTTGACTTGACTTGAAAATGTATAAAGAAAAACGTAAATATTTTGTTATTTAAATATCTCGATTATTAATCATTTAAATAAAATGTTTTCAGTGTATTTCTAACTTCACAATATTTCAATGTTTTATACGCGTGGCGCATGAAGTAAAATTTCGAGTTTAGAAAAGCCCCATGAAAATTTGTCACAGAATTTTCGAGCAATATCGGCTTGGCTTTGAATGCTTTGATTTGCTGGTAAATTTATTTCTATGTATGGCACTACCTATATGTGCGAACAAACTTTTTCCAGGATGAAGTATCTGAAATCTAAATATAGGGCATATTTATCGGATGATCATTTGCAATCATTGCTAATAATTGGTGTTTCCGATTTGAATCCCAACTTTGAAGAAAGTCTCCAGGAAAAAACCCAGTTCCACCATTCCCATTAAAAATTGCATGAAATAATTTTATAATAATATAATTTAGACATGTTTGTTTAGTATTGTTATATCTGTAATTTACTATAAAAAATAAAATTCAATGCTGCTTTACTTGTAATAAGGTTTTTTAATTCACATATTTACGATGCTTGGCCCCCGCTAATGAATTTAAATACCAAACTGGCCCTCGCAGCAAAAAGTTTGGACGCCTATGCATTAGAGCCAGTTACACCAAACACGTTGAACTGGGTTAACTCTGAAGTTGAGTTCAAAGTGACAATAGAACAATAGGAACTGCCATCTTGGACTTGAGTTCAGCTTGAAACGGAGTTTAACGTTTCTGGTGCAACTGGACCTTAACCCATTAACGGCCGAGCAATTATAGAGTTAACTCTTAAAGTGGATTTTAGGTAAAATTCTACACTTCTTCATATGATTTCTACGAATGACTTATTGTATTACATTCTGTGAATTTTTCTTTTAAATATAAATATTGTATACGTTGTAAATGCTAGGCATTCGTCGATTTTGTATAAAAACGTGCAATATGAAGTATAGAACGCGTATTTCCACTCCCAGACTAAGCATGAAGTAAAATTTCGAGTTTAGAAAAGCCCCGCGTAGAAAATTTGTCGAGGGTCGCGCAGCGACCCGAGACAAATTTTCACGGGGCTTTTCTTCTAAACTCGAAATTTTACTTCATGCGCCACGCGTATAAAACATTGAAATATTGTGAAGTTAGAAATACACTGAAAACATTTTATTTAAATGATTAATAATCGAGATATTTAAATAACAAAATATACTCAATGGCATTAGAAGCGTAACATCAAGAAGGAATGATTTTTTTGAATTCATATTTTAGCAACAGAGTGACTATATTTAAAGCATACATTGATAACAATTTCAACCTTGTGCCTTTTATATTTATTGTGAAGAAAAAAATTTCACTTTTTCTTTTTTGATAAAACTATTTATATGAGCTGTTTAGTACAGATGTTTTTAGTTTTCGTGTTTCCGTTGAGTGTGTTAGGCCTAAATAAAATGCCTCGAGTCCGAAGACGTCCACAATATCACCATTTGAGCGATTTTGACCGGGGTCGAGTTGTTGCTTATCGAGATGTTCGGTATGTCCTATCGCGAAATTGCCCGCCGTATTGATTCCACTGCAGCAACTGTAATACGTGTGTATCAGGTATGGCCAGAACAAGGTAGAGAAGCAAGAAGAAGACCAATTGGTCAACCAAGGCGTACCACAGAACGTCAAGATCGGCGCTTAAGACAAATAGCCCTGCGAGACCGTTTCGCTACTACGCGTCAAATCGGTGATCAATGGATTGGAGAAGAAGGTAGGCCCGTTAGTATGCGAACCTTATATCGCCGCATTCAATCCTTTGGGCTTCTTTCGTACCGTCCAAGATTAGTGCTTCCTTTAACAGCGAGACACTGTCGCCAAAGGTTGGACTGGTGCAGAGAACGGCAGCATTGGGAGGCAGAATGGCACGATGTCGTATTCAGCGATGAATCACGATTTTGTCTAGGCACGCATAATGGCCGTAGAAGGGTACGACGCTACCGTGGAGAACGATCTGATCTTAGGTTTGCTATTGAGAGGCATGTACACAGGACTGCTGGAGTAATGGTTTGGGGGGCTATTGCTTATGGTAGTCGATCACCTCTTGTATTCATTCGAGGCAGTATGACAGCTGCGCGTTATGTTGAAGACGTCATACGACCGACTTTGTTGCCTTATTTAGATGGCCGCCCAGACGTACTTTTTCAACAAGATAACGCACGTCCCCATATTGCTCGTCGAACTATGAACTTTCTTAATGAAGCTGGTGTTAATGTTTTGGCATGGCCGCCCCGTTCGCCGGATTTAAATCCCATTGAACATGTGTGGGATATCATGGGAAGACGAATATTCTCTTTGCACCATCCTCCACAGACTCTAGCACAGTTGATCGATGAAATTCAAGTTGCTTGGAACGAGATGCCTCAAGAAGACATCGACCATCTCATTTTGTCGATGCCCAGACGTCTACAGGAGTGTATACAGCAAAGGGGTCGCCAAACACATTATTAATTTTTTTTAGATTGTTATTTAATAAAATTTCTTGAAAATGTAATCATTTTATTCTTGATGTAAGACTACCATACTGGCAAAAAATCAAGTTGAAATAATAACTCCTTCTGGGTGTTACGCTTCTAATGTCATTGAGTATATTTACGTTTTTCTTTATACATTTTCAAATCAAGTCAAATAATATAATATATCAAATTAAGTTATTTAATAATTTAATTAACATAAAATGAATAATGTTGCGTATATGCATCAATGGCACATAATGGGTTAATCATATCATCTATGAATTTGAGTTACCAGTGATATTGGAAAATGCCCTGTATTTCAAAGGGTGAATTCATTTCTGAACAATGGTCAAAATGAACATTTTCTAATATCATTTAAATTCGGTGATCTAACTGGGTAGCCTTTTCCTTTAAACCAGTGGTCTCCAAACTACGGCCCGCGGGCCAAATCCGGCCCGTGACTTGCATGAATCCGACCCGCGATTGTTTGTAATTTTTTTAAATGTCATATTTTGAAATATTGTAACAATTGTTCCTTAAATTTTTCATAATTTTATAAAATTAATCGGATCTTGGCCGAATTGTATTTGTGGCCCGCGAAGAAAAAAAAAATTTACGTACATGATTCCATCCAAATCCCGGTTATTCTACTCACATGCATATCCTCTCGAGATCAATCCGCTACTTACGAAGAACACCCCTAAGAAAGTTTAAAATCCCGTATCCAGTGAAAGCAAGAATCAAAACTAAAATGTCCGCCCACGATTACGCATCGTTGACCCTTCCCGGAATCGCCTGGGTCAAAAAGTCCTTGAACGAAAACGACGACGAGGAAGAGGAGTCTGATTTGGAGGACAACATAACACATCTGATAATACTAGCGAAACTGGCACTGGAAAAAGGTGATAGAGAACGTGCAGAAGCCATCTTGCAAATGGGACTCAAATTGTGCTCTGAGAGAAACATTTCTTTCGGTTTGCCTTTTATGTATGATATTTTAGCGACCATCGCTTTGTCGAATGGGGAAATTGAAAAGGCTGAACAGTTGCTCGTGACGGGGATTGAGAAGATGTCCAAAAGTGGAGCATCGGAAGACAATCACCAGATAATTAGTTATACCTACTAATTATCTGGTGATTGTCTTCAGATGGGCTCAGCCGGGATTTGAACCCGGGACCTCTCGCACCCAAAGCGAGAATCATACCACTAGACCATTGAGCCGTTAGTACTGTGAGTGAGGCGGTACTGCTATCAAAGGGGGAAATTAAGGTGTTGCCTTCTGGGAGACAACCACCCCGATTCTGAGAAATTTATATTGAATTATTGACCTTGTTCTCAAAATCGGATCACCCTCGATTACCTAGCAGCTTGTAGGCAGAGATATTTATACTCGTAAATGATTTTTTTTTTACTTAATGTTTTTTAAATTCCTAATATAAGGAAGATTCGTCGAATTGAACTAAAAACTTTGAATATTTCAACTTCAGAGTAAATTACAAAACTTAAAAATAAAAACAAGAACTCATGCAAAAAATCGATTCTGTATATGCGATAGGGTTGAATGAGTAAACGAGGGTGGGTGGAGGGTGTTATATCTGATGACGGACGGCCAAGCGGGTGCTAATTGATGCAGATATCACCCCGGCACGAGAGGACCAGATCCCCCACCCTCCGGTGCTCTCGCCAGCCGCCCACACTCCGGGGGATCCGGAGGGTGGGGGGCGGTGGCAGCCCTACCGCCCTCTCACTCGCGCCCCGGGGAAGATTATGCCCCCCACGGTCGTTTCGCCCTCTCCCGCTCCCGCTCGCAACTTTCTCTCTCGCGACCGCTATAACACGGTCGGGCGGCCCTCGTTAAAATGCAGTAGCGTAACTTCGATGGAATATTAGGGCCAACTTTTGAAGCAATTGAGCGGAGAGGACCGACTGACGTAGGCAATAAGGGATGATGAAAGATACCACATCATCCCGAATGCAAATAAGGCGGTTTTGAAAAATGTTAATTACGCGCGTGTTTTGTTGCGCACCCTAGTTACTAAAACGTGAGAGCCGTCAAGTGCATAACAAACAAAAGTGTCGATTGTAACTGAAGTATGTTTCAGTAATCGATAATATGTGATGCGACATGTTTAAATCAAACAAATAAAGGCACGTAAAAATACAGGGAGTTGTGTAATATAACATAAATTAAAATACAGGGAGTTTTTCTTTTAAGTATACATTTCAACGATATACGATATACGCTGTAAATCTTCAGATATTCATTCTTTTGAAACTCTTGCAAATAAAAGCTTTAAAAGAGTGCTTCCACTCCCAGATTAAGCACGAAGTAAAATTTCGAGTTTAGAAATGCCTTAAAATTTAGATTGGTCGCTGCGCTTTGCTTCGCGACCAATGTTCAAAGCTGCGCTTTGCTTCGCGACCAATCCAAATGTTAAAGCTTTTCTAAACTCGAAATATTTCTTCATGCCTAATCAAGGAGTGGAAAACACACGTTAATATTTAAATTAACCAATGTCTACACAACGCTTTTATAAAATAAGAGTATATCTAAAAAAAAAGAAATTAATCTAGGTAATGTCGGCAAATACTAGAACAATATTGCTTAAATAAATTAGGCAGTGGCGCAGGATTTGGTCTTAAGGAGGTTCCTATTAAAATGACACATGAAATATGTAATATTTAGATATAATATAAAATATTGTGTTTTTGCTGTTTCAATATACGAAGCCTGTTTAGATTAAAACCGAACAATTTGAATTACGCGCCACCTGAGATATTTAATAATATGCTGTTGGCAGCACTGCCTTGCGTATAACCTCCTTTGTAAGCGCAAGTTCTTGGATTGTTGATATCTCGTTTAGTTTAAGTGTTATTCTTATTTGAGCGCAACCTGTTTAAGTGGTAGTGGCGATTTTTGAAATGTGCGAGTTTCTGGAGCAACGATGCCATGTAAAGTTTTGCGTGAAACTAGGGAAAACGTTCACAGAAACGTTTAGTCTTTTGAAACAAGCTCACGGAGATGATGTAGTCGTCAGTCAATTCAAGATGATCCTCGAGAAGGAAGGCCTTAAACTACAACTGATAACTCCCACGTTCAGAAAATCAACGATCTGGCAGCGGCGGCTCCCGGCCTAACTTCAGGCTTAAATCCAAGATACAAAATTTAAGGTTAAATTCACTATACATGCATTTTGTTTTTCAGTGCTCCTACGTCACAGATTTGCGTCATTGAAACATTTATCTGGCAGCGAAACGAGCTCACCTTTTAATTCCGGGATGCATTACCTTGGCATTTTAGTTTTTACATGAAGTTGGCCACTGGCCACCACTGCATGCAAATCCTCGATTGACTGTCAGAGAACTTGCAGAAGAGGTTAGCATGTTATACTTCGTCATGCCATGCAATTTTGACTGAAAAATTGAACATTCGTAGAGTTGCAGAAAAATTCGTCCATGGTTTGATGACCGAACAACAGAAAGCAGATCGAGTGAACATTTGTCGGCAACTCCTTGAACAAGCCAATGACGATAAAAAATTCATGCAAAAAATCATAACGGGAGATGAAAGCTGGGATTACGGCTACGACATTGAGACAAAAGTTCAATCATCACAATGGATTAGCAAAGGATCCCCACGTACTAAGAAAGCACGTCAGTGTCGATCCAATGTCAAAGTGTTGCTCACAGTTTTTTTCGACTTTCGTGGAATTTAACATTTTAAATTCTTGCCTTAAAGTGAAACAGTAAAGCAAGTACACACGCTTCACTGATTCACTTTGAGGGAAGAATCAGGGCGTTTTGCGTGAAAAAATCCGCAAAGAGAGACCAGAGTTGTGGCAAGACAACTCATGGTTCTTGCAGCACGATAATGCGCCCCAACACTCGGCTTTGGTTATTCGTCAGTTTTGTGCCAAGAATCAGATGACCTCCCGCCCCCTTCATATTTAGCAGACCTAGCTCCATGTGATTTTTTCTTACAGCTACAGACTTGGTGTGCTCAGATTTTTACCTTTCGAGCGTCTGTCTGACCGGTGGATCACCGCCATATCTGCGAACCACTACCCGTCGGAGATCAACCCACGTGTGGACCGGAGAGGCGAGTAGGCACCTCTGGGCTTTTCAAGGCCCACCCCCGACTCCTCATTTAGCAACGACAAGCACCAGGGCTTAGTCAACCCTGCCGTGTGTAAGTTAGCCCTATCCAAGATAGGGACACAGAGGTTACCTCAGGAAGGTCTACAGCTCCGACTTGGACAATCGTCCTCCTCAAACATCCTGTTAAGTTGCTGTATTGCACCTCCAAACAAAAGCTACAGAGATTTAAGATATATTGATTAATGTCTAGTGTCCATATTAGTAATCATTCCCCAATGTCGACAAGCAGACCGCGTCGGTAGCGCCCTGCGTTAATTATTCACCCCTGCTGCTCCCACCCCTCAGTAATCTACATTTTAATCATCTTCACATCCTCGAAGATAACGGAAAAGATCAGCACGCTTAAAACAATTAATTATCCAAGCGCGCCGATTCAAATTAAGCGATCGAGGGTGAGCGGTAAACCAACCCCTACGCAGTGGATAGTTCAAACATATCCCCCCATTGCGTTTCGGATTACTTTTTTTGCGGACGGACACTTTAACGTGCGGGGGGTGGGCACGCCTAAAAGGTTGATCCGTGCACGCTCGCCGCTCCCAACCGGAAAAACCAAGCGGAACGGAAACTGGGGAAACTGAAAGGGCGCCGTTTTCGGATTAATTGGCGGCGCGGGTCTGGTGGGGATCGCGTTTCCCGTCTCTCCCTCCCCCCTCCCCCCCGGTTTTCCGCTTTGCGTGGACGTAATTGAAATTTTTAACAACTGGCGAGGGTTGAAAATTGAGAAGAGGTGGGGGGAGGTAACGGCGGTGCTGAGCAGGAGTTGTTTTCCGCGGACGCTTAAAACCGCATCAAATATTAATTCCAGGTGGATCTCGAGGTTCGTGGGGGGTGGTGGCGCGTTTTTAAATTGCTCTAACTGTTCACGTGTCGGGGCGGAGGCGGCGCGCCGGAATTAAATTATGCTTATAAATTATAAATCCCTGGCGGTGGCAGTGAAGAATACCACCCCCTGAACATCGACCCTAGTCGCAGAAAAAGATAAAAAAGCAAGGATCCCAAGAAGAAACTCTAATTGATAAATTATCCTATTCTTTGCTAAGATGGTGAAACATGATACATCCATATTTTTGTTTAATTTATTAGAATTTACCATCCTACACTTCTTTATTATATCTACTGCCCAGTGTCAACATAATCGTCAAATTTGATCAGATTAACAATAATCCTCAAAACTTGCAAAATTGAAACAGTAAAAATTGACCAAATCACAGAAAAATTGTATTAAAATTTTCTAAAATCGAGAAAAATTATAAAATTGATGTAAACATGACAACATTTATAGAATTTATAAAAAAATACTAAAGTAAAAAAACTCTAAATATTTACAAAGTTTGTTAAAAATGTCAAAAGGGTAAGTCACTTCATATGACAATTAAAGGAGTAAGTCACTTAATATGACAATTCAAGGAACCCCCAAACTAGCAGAAAATACCCATTCTAGCAATACCCATTGTAGCAATACTCATTTTAGCAATACCCATTTCAGCAATACTTTACCCCCAAAAATTTACAATTTACTTTATAAAAATAGATTTAAAAATTTTAAACTTAAAACAAATGCAAATTTTTTTAATTGACTGACCATTTGGAGGGGGGGGGATTTCCCCCCATCCACTCCATCCCCCTGTGGATCAACAACCTTCCATATTTTACCATTATTATTATAAATACTACGAAACATTTCAATTTTGTTGTAAATGTATGAGAAATGGTTTTACACCGCCCAAAAACGGACCAGTGTGCGTAATTAGTGAACATTAATGCGTTTCTGCGATAATTAGCTCGATAACCCAGATTACAAGTGACCTTTTCGTGTAGGGACCCTAATAGCGCACGCCCTCCCTTTTAGCGGCGACTCGATTCAAATTAGCACGGAGCCATCGGGCGAAAGAGTAAAAAAGGAGGGTCATTAAAGATCGCATCGCGTGCGTTGTGGCACCGGAGGCGATTATAAAAGACCCCGATTTTCCCCCCATCTCATTCCCACCCGACCGACACAGTTTTATCCCTCTCTCTATATTGTTTCTCACGTGTTCTCTTTCCCTCCGCACGTCGTAATTTCTCTTCAGGGGGGCGGCAATTATCCGGCGAAAATTTCGCCTTGCCCCCGATAATCGCGCACGAACGCGCCCTCCCGATTTACGGCCGCTTCCCGTTTCTGCGGAGTGCTCGCTCGTTATATATCGCTGGAGTGATTGATGTGCGTTCGAGCGTTTATTTTTTTTTTTATGCCGGGACGGAACGTCGCTCGGACGGCGGTAATTGCGGCGGTGATATGGGGGGGCGGTATGCAGCCGCCGCTCGCGCGCTCAGCACTAATTAGTGCGCTGACGGAATTAGCCGCGTCCTAAAATGCTAAAAGCCACGACCGACCGGCCGGCCGGCCAACGGTCGCTCGTTAAAAAAGAAATTGCGTTGCCACATCAGTCCGTATAATGCAATTTTGAAATAAATCAAGAGCGTGTCACATTTTTATTCTTTGATAAAAATATTGAACGCGTTTATTATTTAAATCTACTCTTATATGTTCGTACATTTAATATAATCTATTAATTGTTCTGTAGAATAATAGTTATTAGATCTAGAATTTCTCTTTAAGGTATCTTCATAAGAAATAATCAAGAGGTATAAGATTGGGGCTTCTCGGAGGCCAGTTGATTATGCCTCGACGAGAAATCACTTTTTCCGGGAAAATTTCAAGTGATTAGTTTGAAGTGTGGCAAGTTGCCCCATCTTCTTGAAACCATATTTTCATATTAAAGCCTTCAAACATCTGCAGTTGTGGCACCAACTAACCAACTAACATGTCCCAATACCCTTCACAGTTTACAGTAATTGCTCGTCTTAGAAAATATAACTTAAAGAGAAAGTGCATAAAAACAAACCACGAACTGTACTGCAATTAAAGAAAAAATCCGCGCCGAAATGGTAGCAGTTTCCAGAGAGATGTTTCCGTTTTCGGTTAGAGGAGTGCCAGCAGCGTGACAGTCAACATTTGGACAACGTAATCTGTGGCACTTAATTTTCCAGAACTTTGTCTAAAAATTAATAAAAAACTTTATTTTTTTCAGACTTTTTTCAATTTTTTATTTAATTTACAAATGGGGGGTATTTGCAAATTAAATAAAAAGTTTAAAAAAGTCTGAAAAAAATAAAGTTCTTTATTAATTTTTAGACAAAGTTCTGGAAATTAAGTGCCACAGATTACGTTGTCCAAATGTTGACTGTCACGCCCCCCCATATCACCGCCGCAATTACCCTTTGTATAAGTACAAATTCACAAATAGCGCAAATCTAAAAACAATCTGTTATTATTATTTCACCACAAAATTAACATAAAATAAGGATACTTGTCTTCAATGGAATTTTTTTGGAATAGTTATTCAAAAACATTTTCAAATGCGAATAACGAAATATTTAAATAATTAGAATATTTGAATAACTCGAATATGTTTTCTAAAGCATCAATTTTAAAAATTCCCAGCCTTAATTTGAATTTCACTTTAAACCAGTGTTTTATACGCGTTTCGCATGAAGTAAAATTTCGAAAATACGCCTATGACAGTTGACATTTAGTCTGTAATGTCACATTTAATGTTTATTTACTGAAATTCTATTCAAAGTACATAATGCCTAATACTAACAATTAATTAAAAGAAATAAATAAGTTAAAACATAAAACCACAAACAATATACAAATAGAACAAACAAATGAAATTTATAATGTCAGATTTATCTTATAATGTCACATGACAATTAGATTATTATGACAGTTGACACTTCACTTCAAATCAGTGTTTTGTACGCGTGGCGCATGAAGTAAAATTTCGAGTTGAGAAAAGCCCGAATTTGGATTTGGACGCTGCGCGTCCAAATCCAAATTCTTAGGGCTTTTCTCAACTCGAAATTTTACTTCATGCTTAGTCTGGGAGTGGACGACACTCGGTTAGTTTTTTAAAAATAAAAAATAAAATAAAAAAATGATAATGAATTTTCAAGGTTTTAGAATCTCCAAAGTTTTACTTAATTTTTGACGCTTTTCGTAAATTTCTAAGACTGTCCTTAATTTTCAAAATTCTGACGGTTTTCCTGAATTTCGTAAACGTTCGTTGATTTGAAAAATTTCGATAATTTTCTTAAGTTTTTAAAATGTGTCTTTAAATTTTAAATTCTTGGCAATTTTTATAAATTTACTAAATATTCTTTGACTAAAAAAATGTAGAAAATTTTCATGAAATTTCAAGATATCCGTTAATTTTCAAGAATCTAACGGATTTCCTGATTTTTTTTTAATTTTCGGTAATTTTAAAACACTTTACAAGTTTCATGAATTTTCGTAGATTTTTTTAAATCTTAGAATTCTTCGTAAATTCTCTTAATTTTCATAAAATTTAAACATTTTAAAACTTTTCATGAGTTTTCAAGATTTTTGTCAATTTGTATATTTTTCATGACTTTGCGTCATATTTTTTTCAAGTCATAGTTTTCGTAAATTTCCTAAATTTTCGTTACATTTTGTAATTAATTTTCCACAATTTTAGATAACTTTAAAAATCTCGGCGATATTTTGTAAATTTCTAAAATTTTTATTAATTTTCAAAACATTTTGTGAATTTCCTTTATTTTAGAAACCTTGACAGTTTCCGTGAAATTGATTTTTCAAAAATTAGACGGCCATCGCGATTTGTTTCAAGGTTTTCATTAATTTTAAAAATATTGACGATTTTAACAAATTTCCAAGGTTATCGTTGATTTCTAATATTTTACCGCCTTTCATGCATTTTTAACGATATTCGCAAGTTTTTAAAATTATGACGTTAATTCGTGAATTTCCAAAATATCCGTTAATTATCAAAATATTGATTTTTTTTTTGTTTTTGGCTTTTGCCTGGCCTTAGTTTCACGACTATTAGCCAACATCATTCAATTTTTAACTTATTAATTTATTAACTAACTTATTCAGTTATTTAACTATATCTATATTTGGACGTCACAACACATTCACACACATCCATGGAACCGGAGACGAGTATTTTTCGTTAGAAAAATTACTTGCCCCCGCCGGGAATCGAACCCAGATCACCGCCGTGAACGATTGGCGAAACCGGCGGCTCGACCGCTCGGCCACGGCGGGCTCCAAAATATTGATAGTTTTCGTAAATTTAATAGATTTCCGTTATCTTTCAAACTCTTGACGGTTTTCGCGTTTGTTAATTTTTTTTGTGAATATCCAAGATTACCGTTGATTTTGAAAATCTTGATGTTGAAACAGCGTCAAGAACATTTCAAAATTGTTTTATCAAATTTTATAAAAATTGATGATGTTAATTATGAGTCAATAATTTAAAAAATTTCAAAAAAACATGAGTGCATTTTTAACGTTTTTAATATCAATTAATAACAAAATAAGTTATTTATTAATAAAAATAAGCGATTTTAAGAAACGTCGTAAAATGATAAAAATAAAGAAGATAAATGAAGTTTGTTAAAAATGAAAAATAAAAACTAAAACTTTTGCAAAAAGTTTTAGGTTTTATTTTTCATTTTTAACAAACTTCATTTCTCTTCTTTATTTTTATCATTTTACGACGTTTCTTAAAATCGCTTATTTTTATTAATAAATAACTTATTTTGTTATTAATTGATATTAAAAACGTTAAAAATGCACTCATGTTTTTTTGAAATTTTTTAAATTATTGACTAATTTTTTAAATTCGAATTTTCACTTTATGCTTAATCAAGGAGTGGAAACACCCGTTAGAAGTTTAACATTAAACTTATTAAAAACAAAGAATGCCTGAAAAAATCCCTGTATGTGCACATTTACCAATAAATGTATAAATAAACACGCTTTTATGAACAATATCTACATTTACCAACCGGATTGATAAATTTATACATTTCGCTGGAAAATATACATTTTTACCGATTTTCTAGTTTTATTGTTAATTTGTTCTGGCGCCCTTTGGTTTAGTCGCCCCCAGGCGGTCCCCTTGGGTCACCTAATAGAAGAGCTTCCCCTGCTTATTGATGTATAGACAACATTTATGATATACGTCGACAAGATTCGGTTATTATTACATGAAATTAAAAACACCTAACGAATAACAGCGAAAGGAATATAGACACAAATCAACTTCCAATTAGAACTAAAATATCGTATTTTCAAAGATAGGTTGGCTACACGCTTTGGGAATTGACATATAAAATGACAGACATAATAATTTTAATATATAATTTTAAAGTTGCCAACCTAAAATGTTTTCCATGGCACTCTAGACGTTTTTTTAATTGAACATACGATACTATTACCGTACATACTTTTATTAACAAATTAATAAAATTAAAAATAAAACGTCTATCTTTAACTAAAACTTCATTCGTCTACTTTTTCTAAGAGCAAAGTATTTTATTGCACTATCAATCTCTACGCTTCACACACTCTATAGATAAGATATTAATTGGTTAGCCTTAAAGTACTTACTGTTAACCTTAAATAATTTTTTATCAACTTTAATTTTGAAAAACTTCTTACACAGCTGGCATTGCTTAAGGCAATTGCGAGGAATACAAGTTCCGCTACTGGTTAGAGAACGTCGAAGATCTGTGGAGCTCACTTATGACAGCCCTTATTGTCTAACCATAAAATTTAAATGAACCTCCCTCTTGTATATAATGTTTGTAAAAATATAAACAGGAAATTACATTTTTACAATGAGAATGACTCAATGACCCAAAGTTGAAACTAGTTAGAATAAAAAACCAAAATATTAGTGAAATTTAACCAAGTGTTTCCTTTTTCAAACCATAATGTAATTTGGCTCAAGGCTAGAAAAAAATTTCGGGGGGGGGAGGTTTTACTGATAAAAATATTGTTTTTGCTCTTTCGGCGCCGCTTTTACATACAAAAATTTAATATTTTAAAAATTTCGGGGGGGGGGGGGTTGAACCCCTATATCCCCCCCTGGCTACGGCCTTGATTTGGCTGTAAAAATAAAAAGGTCAGTATATATAAAAATTTCCGTTTTATTTTATACTGGTACCTCCTAGAGGTGGATAACTATCGATAGCGCTATCGATAGTTATCGATAGTTTTGACTATCGAAAATAATCGATATTTTATTTTTACTATCGATAGTTTTCGATATTTTATTAACTACACGGATTTAATATGGGCTGTAGTGGTGTACACAACGATCGACGTGCGACGACATGATATGTAAAAAAAATGTGTAATGAGTATTGACGTGACTATTACTGCTTGGCGCCATCTAGTAAGTAGCAATTAAATTAGGGAAAATATATCTGTAACAGCTGTGTTTGTTCGGAATTGGGAAGTCCCGTGTTTTGTGAAGTGAAATTATTGTAGTGTTCATCAATGCGTGTTTGCCAAACCAGATAATTGCGAGCACAAAATGGATAGATTTCTGATAAAGAAAAACAACAAAACAGGAGAATGTAAGTATCATTACTTTTTATTGTTATTTTTGTCACTTCTCTAATCGTGATTTTTTCGAATTCGTAATTTTAACGGAAAAATATCCCCGAAATGAATCGGGTCATTTCTAAAAAAATGTCGGGGGCTGTGTTTGTGTTTGTGTCTGTCTGTGGGCACTATCTCGAGAACAAACAGAGATTTTCAAATTAATAGCGGCCTTATTTAAAAACCTAAAGAAAAAAGCGTATCGTAAAAAACCGATCACCGGAAGTTGTGTTTACCTTAACTGTTGTAAGTGCTCAAAATATAGGTGTAGAATGCATGAAATATGCGAGAATTTTTTACTTCAGAACTTTGTTAAGAGTAGTTAGTTAGGAGGTAAACTGTACAGGGGCGGACTGGCCATGTGTACAGTGTGGAAAAATACACATGGGCCGTGTACAAATCGGGCCGTTTTCTCTCAAATATTCAAGTGTTTTTACAACTTTTTCGGATAATATTATCGTAATGTTAGTTAACTAAATAAACTGCGCTACGATAAATTCCCAATAAAAGCAAAATAACTTCTATTCTTGAAGCATTATTTTGCATTTTGATTTTTTTAACCGCATTGTAGTTTTCACTATTTCTTTTACTTTTTACGAAAATTACAAAGAACAATTTTGTATGTTTTTTATATTTATTAAAATGTATTTTCCACAACATGGAAACAATTTTGCTCCAATAGACATTTTTTCTTAAATTAAAAATAATCATCATTTTAAACCAAACGACGTAGTTACAAACCTTTCATAAACTTAACAATGATTTTAATATATATTTACAATTTCCGGAAAAAAAAAATATTATTTTCATTTGAATGAAACCAAATGTGTATATATTTATATTTGTGACATATTTCATGGACCACGTAATCTGGAACCATATTATGTTTCTACCGATATTTCTTTTATATAAAAAAGATTAGAAAAACATTTTAACAAATATTGATTACAAGGAAGTGGATATCTTATATTAATAATGTTTTTTATATAACTGCTTGAATTTCGAGTAAAGTAAATTTAAAATTTTAAGAAATTAAAATTTTGGGTATTTAATTCACTGATTATTATAATAATTCATTTTTTAATTTAATTCAGTTTCATATAATTTAGAATTAGTCTCACATAAAAATCATAATGAGCCGCCATGTCTCTAAAAGACTGAATTATTAAAAAAATATATATATTGAATTGTAATATGTGCAACGTATAACACGAAAGTGGTTAATTTTGTGTGTTCTGTAAGTCGATAGTCACAGAAAGTTTTTTTATGAGAAACAAAATTTCACGTATCATTTTAAATTTCATAGGCTCAAGTAGCGGAGGTACGACTAGGAAGGACAATAATTCTACTCCGGAAGTGTTGCCTCAAAATGAAAACCCCCATTCTGGGCAGTCAGGGTCAGAATCGGAAACATCTGTGTCACGGATATCTAATAAAAGACCGAAGATTTCGAAAGTTTGGAAATATTTCAAACGTTCATCTGACCATAAATTAGCTAAATGTATAACATGTAGTAAGGAATATAAAACTAGCGGCAATACAAGTAACTTAGCTGACCACCTGAAAAGATTCCACCCTATAAATAGGAATGATGTTGAAAATGAGGAACTTGTTGCTTCTTCTTCCAGCTCGAGTACACAGTTAACCTCAGCACAGTCTAACAATAGATCAATAAGTCCTTTCTTTAAGAGATCTATTGAATACGAGAGTTCTTCAAAGAGAAAGAAAGAGCTGGACTGTGCTCTTGCAATGATGATTGCACAAGATTTTCAACCTTTCAATATTGTTAATGATACCGGATTCAGAAGATTTGTCTATCTTCTTGACCCTCGTTATGTTATCCCCAGTAAATTTGCTATTCGAGAATCTGTTATGAAGAATTTGTATACTAAGTCCCAAAGCAAACTAAGAGAAATATTAAGTGGTATCAAGTATCTTTCAATAACATGTGATACTTGGACGTCAGTTTCCACAGAGTCGTTTTTGTCAGCCACGTGTCACTTCATATCTGATTCTAGATTGAAGTCTGTTGTCTTAACAGCAAGGCCACTAAATACGAATCATACTTCACAAAATATTGCTGATGCACTGTGGGAGATTTTTGAAGATTGGGATATAGGAAATAAAATTACATGTATAGTAACTGACAATGCTGCTAACATGATTAAAACATGTGAAATTTTGAAGAAGCCCCACCTCCCATGTTTTGCTCACACCCTTAATTTAGCTGTACAAGATAATCTGAGCAGTGATTATGTTCAGAGGGTTTTGACCAAATGCAAAGAAATTGTCAGATTTTTTAAAAGCAGCACTTCAGCCACTGATAAATTTAAAGAAGAGCAAAAAAGTATTCAGGGTAGCAAAGAGTCATTGAAATTAATTCAAGAAGTTTCTACAAGGTGGAACAGTTCATTATCTATGATACAAAGAATTATAAAAACTAGTGATGCAATAAATAGAACTCTATTGAAAATGAGAAAAGCTCCTTCTCCGTTTACTCTTGATGAAATATCTATTCTTAATGATTTTGAAGCTGCACTGTTCTCGTTCGATGAGGCAACAAAAAAAGTGTCCGGGTCCAGTTATGTTACCATATTTTTGATAATACCACTGACAGTTGGAATTTTTACATCTTTAAATGATATTATCACAAGTATGGCTACATCGGAAGGGAAGAAGTTCTGCAAAGGCTTGATGGAATCGACAAGAAGAAGACTATTTGCATTTGAGACCAGATCAGTAACAAGAATTGCAACACTTCTTGATCCGAGATTTAAGATGGAAGGATTTAATAATTTAGAAAATGCAAACAAGGCGGCAACTTTGTTAGAACAGGAAATGATTCTGAATTCACATATTGAAAGTTGTGTTGACGAAATAGAACATCAAAATCAGGGGAGCACTCTACAAAAGAAGTCATTCGTCGCCCGAAGAGTAGAAGAGAAATCCAGAAGCGTTATCGCTGATGACGCTGATATAATAATTAGGAAGAGGCAATATCTGGAAAGGGATAATGCAGCTGAAGAAACGGATCCATTAGTATTTTGGAAATTAAGAAATATATTAGATAATAGGTTAATCATTGTGTATATTTATTTCGTTTTTTTAGGTGAATGGCCAAGAACTTCAGCCCATTCCCGAGTTAATCCTGAAATACCTATGCATTCCAGCATCTTCGACAGAGTCAGAAAGAGAATTTAGTACAGCTGGCCTGATCATCAGCGACAGAAGATCAAGACTTAAACCAAAAAATATTAATATGCTTCTGTTTTTGAATAAGAATTAGTGGTTGTTAGACCCACAATAAAATAAATTGTAAAATAAATAATTTAATTAATTTTCCTGAACTATCGATAGTTATCGATAGTATGTGTTCTGACTATCGAACACTATCGATGGTGCCGACTATCGATAGTTATCCACCTCTAGTACCTCCAGCCCCACAGCCCTTATAATCGAGACGCCACTGTACGGATGTATTGGACATTCCTGTTAGTCGGAGTTTTCCTGAGATCTTAGATTAGAATCAGGTGAGTGGGAAGCGAGACCCGTGGGCAGAGGTGGGAATACGACTTCGTGCTTTCGCCGTTTGAGAAGGAGAAGGCGGTGGGTGATTTATTTTCAGAATTGATTAAAACCGGATTTTTTTTGTTGCGGTTCCGCTACTGGTTAGAGATCCGCGACGTGATGTGCCGCTGTTCCGCCGCCTGCTGCACGTCAGATATATCGAAAACACGCGCTGAAATATTAAGTTATAAGCGACGCTCTCGATTGCGGTGGTCGGTCCGCACCCTTTGTCCTCTCTCTCTCTCTCTCTCAAACCAACCCGACCCGACCCTACCCAAACCCTCGCCGCCGGCTGGGGGGCGGGTTGTCGAAACCCAACTCAACCCGACCCATCCCGTTCCACCGCCGATACTGCAGGCAAACCCGCCACCCCCCCGAACACCCGTCGTCGGTCGCCTTTTCCCCTTCCGACCCTTATAACTATTCCCGCTCGCGCTAAATCCTGCCCGTCTTAGGGCTCGCCCTCCGCCACCTACGCACGCACAATATGCCGTTTGAATAATATATTCGCTCCCGGCCCTTTGTCCTTTCAGGATTGCTAATCAGGATCTATATGATAAACACTGCGCCCGCAAGCGACAAAAAAGGGGGTTGATGGGGGAGGGAGACGTGACGGGTTGGTAACGACCCTTTTCCACGTCTTAATTTCCTAGAGTGCGAAACGTAAACTACGAACAACACTTCAGGTGAGATACCTGATATGTTGCGTTAGGGTTGAAATGTCAAAGCCTCTACGAAACGTAGGATAGTGAAGGTTCTGGAAAATTATCTCAAAGCAGTTTTGATATAAGAGATACATAGAAAAAAAAAAACCCTTTCTAATGCTGACATAGCCAACTATGGTTTCCGTTTAAAAAAATGCAAGTTTGTTTTATATCTCGAAAAGTAATGTCAAAATAAAATATCTGATAAAATTTTATTATTCAGTGTAAAATTATCTAAAACTTTGCAATTTATAGTATTTTTTTATCTCTCTTTATAACCGAGAAAAATCGATTTGAAAAAATCGAAATTTTTGAAAACATCTAGTTCATCTTGACTTTTTCGAAAATTCTACAAGTGTCGTTATATTCAGCTCGTAAAACTGAACTACTTTGCTCATTTAACTGTTTCTCTATCTCTTATAGTTTCAGAGATCCCATAGAGAACATGAAAAAAAAAACACCCTGTGTATTAAGCAGAGCTGGGACGAATCCTCGTTAAAAGGATTCGAATCACGAATCCGAATCACCTAATATGATTCGAATCAGGAATACTCGAATAAAGGATTCGTAAGAGATAAATATGATTCGAATCAAAGATTCGAATCCTGTTTTTTCGAATCACGAATACAAATCGTTTAAGAATAAATTTGATTTTATTATTATTTTACAACCATTAACATATAAATATCGTTATCAGTTGTTTTAACAAAAATATTCACAACCTAGTTATTTATTATTAACACTGAACATCGTTGATAACAGACTTAATTTCTGTGTTACTCTGATTAAAGATGTATTTGTGTGTTTTTGAACTACACTTCAAATCAATGGTTTATACGCGTGGCGCGTGAAGTAAAATTTCGAGTTTAGAAAAGCCCCGTGAAAATTTGTCTCGGGTCGCTGCGCGACCCTCGACAAATTTTCTACGCGGGGCTTTTCTAAACTCGAAATTTTACTTCATGCTTAGTCTGGGAGTGGAAGACACTCGTTACTTTAAAATACATCACAACTGTTAAAATACAAATCGTAACTGTCACAAAAAAAAACAATAACATGGCGATCTGATTATAGTTGAGTTTTATTTGAAAGTTTCGCGAACAACGACTAATTTCCCATGATATTAAAATATCGGCCATGGAATTACCACATTGTAAACTTCAAGTTGTTTTTAGGTAATTAAGGTAATATGATAAAAAAATATTTTTCTTTGAAGAAATTGACATAAAAGATGGTGATGTGTTCATCATTGCACTATTCATGTTAATGATATAATGATTTAAGTATTAACAATATGAAAAAGTTGCTCAAACTAAATTTTATTCTAGCTATATTATTTTTAATTTAAAACTATTCACAATCAAAATATTTCTTGCATTTTCGCTACATGTCGGTAAATATTGATCACCATCATATCTAAGCGGTATATATTTTTAACTTAATTGTAAATCAGTGGTTTATACGCGTGGCGCATGAAGTAAAATTTCGAGTTTAGAAAAGCCCCGTGAAAATTTGTCTCGGGTCGCTGCGCGACCCTCGACAAATTTTCTACGCGGGGCTTTTCTAAACTCGAAATTTTACTTCATGCTTAGTCTGGGAGTGGAAGACACTCGTTACTTTAAAATATGTCACAACTGTTAAAGTATGTATCGTCGGATGCCCGTCTTCAGGGGTGATATGTAAGCAAATTATGGGTCCTAGGGTCTTTAAATAACCGAAATCCCCATACATTCTGTTGAAATACGGACACCCATTATACTGGGTGTCCGTATTTCAACAGAATGTAATATAAAATTTATTGTATTGTTATTTTCTAAATATTTTAATTAAATAAATATTTTACATTGTTTACCGTATATTTACGAATATATTAAAAATAAATACTAATTTCAGTAATTCAATATTAATTATACCATCAAATGTCTAAAAGTCTTGCGTTAAAAATCACCAGAAATCATTAGATGATTTTTTAATAAACGAATTTTACTATGGCTTTCAACGTCTAAGTCAAAAAATGTTTGAAACAAAAGTTGTGGCCAACGAAAAAATATACCTCTTTTACCTAAACACTTTTCACTTCAGCTCTATTGTTTTTGAATTAGAAACTAAAAAACCTAGTGGACATCAACAACTCACCGATTATGGCTTTCGACGTCTAAATCAAAAAATGTTTTAAACAAAAGTTGTAGCCAACGAAAAAATAAACCACTTTTACCTAAACACTTTTCACCTCAGCTGTTTTGTTTTTGTTCAATAAACCGAGAAAGACTTTTTTTTAAATAAATACACAACTTTATGATAATCCGAAAATTTACGAACGAGTGTCTCCACTCCCAGACTAAGCATGAAGTAACATTTCGAGTTTAAAAAAGCCCCGTGTAGAAAATTTGTCGAGGGACAAATTTTCACGGGGCTTTTCTTAACTCGAAATTTTACTTCATGCGCCACGCGTATTAAACACTGGTTTCAAGTAAAGTTAAAAATATAAAAACATATTAAAACTGTTTTCAGTTTTAAAAGTTATCAAAACATGTCAAAATTATTTAAAATTGCCAAAAACAACAAAATGGCCAAAATATCATCTCGTAAATATAAAAAATATCAAAAACGTCAAAAATTTGGCGTGTTGATAAAATCGATTTACGTCAAAATTATCATTTTATGTCAGATCGTGACAGTTTGACAAAAACGTTTTTACAAAAACGAAAATTTCTGTTAAAATCAGTAATAATGTCAAAAAAATTATCTAATAATATAAAAATTGTTATCTAATGTAAAACAAGTAAATAAATATATATATAATCAGTATTCCCTTTTACCATATGGTGTCGGGTTACAAGTAAATATGTAATATCAAAAATATCAAATGTCAAAATTGTCGTCTAATGTCAAAAAAGTACAAAAATATAACATGTCCGAACTGCCATCTAATGTCAAATACGTCATTTAATGTGAACATCAGAAATAGTAAAAAAGTAAAAAATGTCATTGTTTATCAAAAGTAACATCTAATGTAAAACATGTCATCTAATGTCAAAAAACGTAGTCTAATATCAAGAATATAATCTATTGTCAAAAATGTCATCTCAAAAAGTAAAAAAGATCAAAAATGTCATTCAATGTCAAAAATGATTAAATATGTCTTGTAGAAAAAAAATTCTCAAATTTGTGTGTTCAAATAATGATTCAATAATTTTTGAATATCGTTACAAATCTGAATAAAAATATTGAAAATCTTACATATAAACATTTTATATATTTGACGAGAAAATTTCGAAACATCGATAATTTCATCAACATTTTATAAATCGATAAAAATGACAAAATATCAAAAATCAAGATATGTTGAAAATCTGATAAACATTTTTATAAATTAATTAAAAATCTCGAAATATTGAAAATTTCATCAACATTCGATAAATTAAGGAAAATTGAGGAAATATTGCAAAATCTGATAAAAATTGGATTAATAGACGAAAATCTCGAAATGACGATAATTTTATGAAAATATCGATTTTTTGAAAATCTTATAAAAATGTTATGAATCGACATATTAAGTGTAAAAATTTGATTGGACCCGTCAATTCATATTCATCAAAATGTTATATTTGGCGACATTACCGAAAAACAATTAAAAATCTCAAATCTGGCAAAAATCATCAAAATTTATTAAAATGTCAAATTTGACACAAATCATTAATTTAATTGATTTTATCACTTACAAACGAGTGTCGTCCACTCCCAGACTAAGCATGAAGTAAAATTTCGAGTTTAGAAAAGCCCCGCGTAGAAAATTTGTCGAGGGTCGCGCAGCGACCCGAGACAAATTTTCACGGGGCTTTTCTAAACTCGAAATTTTACTTCATGCGCCACGCGTATAAAACAGTGATTTAACAAGAAATTTAAAAACATACAAAACAAATTTTTTATGTTAATCCTTATTAATTATTTTTGACGATTCGAATCCTTTTGTAAATATTCGAATCCTTTTATGAGGATTCGAATACTTTTACGAGGATTCGAATCCTTTTATGAGGATTCGAATCCTTTTATGAGGATTCGAATCACCAGCATTTGGATTCGAATACGAATCCTTTTAAAAAAGTGTAACGAATCCGGATCACGAATCCAGTTTAACTAAAGTATTCGAATACCTCTTTTGAATCCTCTAAAAGGATTCGAATCCAGGATTCGAATCCTGAATGATTCGAATCCTGCCCAGCTCTGGTATTAAGTATACAGGGTGTCCCAGACCACCCATATCGGCCATTTTTTGAGAAAATGGCTAGAGCTAGAGTGTTGGGATAAAAAATTTGATTACAAAATCCGTATTGACGAATCGAATGGTGATATTGTTTTTTTCCAAAAAAAGGTTGGTAACCCTGAGAGTTTGCTTAAAAATGTCAATAACTTCAGATTTTTAAATGGCACGACAGGTCAAAAGTTATATCATTGAAAAGGTCTTTGAAAAATAAGCAACTTCTATAGAAAAATATTTTTGCTACTGACGTTCGTTTTGAGTAATATTGGATTTAAGTTACGTAATGTCAATATCTCATGGCTACCTTATTTTAAAAGTAGGTACTTAGGGCCATTGGTAGTGGGACCAGAAGAGCTCAACAGTCTTTAGAAGTAAATCGAAAATAGTTTAAACCAGTGCTGTGGCTTTGGAGTTGAAGTAAGAGTCAAAGTTGTGGAGTCATAATTTAAGTATTTTAGTGATGAAGGAATCGGAGCCGCGGAGTTGGAAATTTCCCATAAAACCAACTCTGACTCTCAATATAATTATTTAAATATAACTGTGCTTAAAATATTTATTTTTCTCTCAAAAATTTGTACTTAAATAGAGTTTTTAATTACAATGGAAATTTATGTAATTTGCATATAAGAGAAAACCAAAATTTTGATTTTTTTCTAAAACATATATAAAGGGTGATCAACAATGATTGTAGACAAGTTAAATTTCCCGCCGAATAATCTGGGGAATTTGATCGCTCCAAGTTCATGCCAAGGAAAAATTAATAAACAGTAACTCGATTTGACATTAGCAGCGTCGTGCGTCGTATTTTGCCATTGTGTTAATTCATTCTTCGAATTAAGTTATTTTTCATTCTGTTTGATAGACATCAGTTCTTATCAGGACTACTTTGTATAAGTCTTTGTTTTGTGGTAAGTGATTTGCTGTTTTTAAGGTTAGAAAATTAGAAAATTTAAATTTAATCCTAAATTTACAGATTTTAAGAGAATTCGCTTGTGTTTGCCGTGATGTTGCACCACAGCATGATGCTTTCATCCTGAAGGCTCATTATCGAAGTGGAACTATGAATGAAGATGGCACATGGACTTACTCATTACAATCGTGTCTGAATCAATGTATTCAAGCCTTCCCCGATGTCCACATTCCTTACAAAACATTTTCCTCGCATAAAACCCGCATTGTTGACCGTTTTGAGGGAAAGAATTGTATCTGAAAGGGCAAGTCAGCTGGAAGACTGCCTATCTTAACAGAAGAGGTTGTTGGCGACATTCAACAACGACTTGAACAAAGCCCAACAAAATCTTTAAGAAAACTTACAGCTCAAACGGGTATGTTCTTAATTTTAAGGTGCGCACAAATTTTAATGTTTAATCCTTTTACAGGAGTATCGTATGGGAGTTGCATAAAAGCCGCAAAAAAAATTCTGCATTTGCACCCGTATAAGGTATCGGTAGTTCAACAACTTCAGCCACTTGATTTCCAAAAAAGAATTGATTATTGCAATTGGTTTAATCAGAATTTAAATGATAATGGTATGTTGGACAAGACCTTTTTTACTGACGAGGCTTGGTTTCACTTGTCAGGATATGTGAACAGCCAAAACTATCGTACGTGGGCTACAGAAAATCCTCATACTTTTATTGAAACGGATTTACATCCACAAAAAATTGGTGTTTGGGTAGCAATTTCGAGACGTCGGATAATTGGCCCAATATTTTTCAACGAAATAATCAATGCGGAGCGCTACCGAACACTCATTCTAGATGCATTTTGGAATCAATTGCATGATGACGAACAGATAATGGGTTATTTTCAGCAAGATGGAGCCACTCCTCATACTGCGTTGGCGACATTAAATTACTTGAGGGAATTTTACGATGATCGCTTGGTAAGCGACGGATTATGGCCACCACGTTCGCCAGACCTCACTCCGTGCGATTTTTATTTATTCGGGCATTTAAAAAATAAGGTTTTTAAAAATCGAATGCATACCCTAAACGAGCTTAAAGCAGCAATTGAAGAAGAGATAAGGACATAAATCCGGAGGAGCTTCAACGAGTATTTCAAAATAAAAAACGTAGAGTTAACATTTGCCTAGAAAATGAAGGCCATCATTTTCAATGTTTATTATAAAATTAGGGATGCTAACTCTACGTTTATTAAAAATACACATAACATTAACTTACTTCAATTTACTTTGTATATTTAATTAAAATTGTAAAAATTTTATATATAGTTATGATTAAATTAATTTATTTTGGGAAAAAATGTTTGCTACGCCAATGGAAAAGCAATCTAGGGGATTTTCTTTTCATATAATCAGTTGTACCAACATTTTTTGGCGGGAAATTTAACCTGTCTACAATCATTGTTAATCACACCGTATTTTTATTTTGATTACATTGTTTTCAAACTAGTAACAATAAAACATTTATTTGTATTACAAAAATTGGCATTTTTGAGTATAGTTTTAAAATTTTCAACTGAGTCGGAGACGGAGTCGGAGACGGAGTCGGAGACGGAGTCGTAGTTAGCGTAGGATTTTTGAAAAATAGAGAAGTGTAAGTCGGAGTTGAAGTCGAATAATTTATTAAGCGACAACACGGCTCTGGTTTGAATACATCGGGAAGGTCTAACTGATATCTGAAGCCCATTTTTTTAAAAATAAGTTAGCTATGAAAAATTGAAATTTAATATATTTAATCAAATATTACTCAAAATGGAGGGCAGCAACAAAATTATGTTTCATACAAAAGTTACTTGATATTAAAAGACTTTTTCAATGATACCACTTTTGGCCTATCGTGCCAATTAAAAATCTGGAGTTATTGACATTCTTAAGGGGTGATACCTACCTGCAATGGTTCAAAAAATCGATTTTTTGTTTATTGCGGAATTCGAAGGTGTACACATTGAAGAATATTTTCCCAAAGTTTCATGTCGATTGGAAACAAATTGTCGAAGTTATGCGAGATTATGTAAAGGTAGTCGACACCCCTGCCGGAGCAGGTAGCGCGCGCCAGCTGTGCGCGGAACAAAGCGTGCGTACTGCTGCCCAAATAGAAAAGAGGCATCGGCATTTTTCCCATTCGCACTGGGATGCGCATGACCGTGTTTACATTTAGTGACATAACCTCAAAAACTGGGTTAACCGCGCGCGAAACGAGGTGGCATTTTAGTGTTATTTTGAGCGGAAAATATGAGTCCCGGGTGTTCGAAACGGAAAGGATCGCGAAATACTCGATCATCCGATGGGTTTCGCAAAAGTCGGCCACACAATCGGCAACCCAAACCCAAAATTGATGGAAAGTGATCCTGAGAGTTTCAGCGCGTCAGCGAAGAAATTAAAACTGGATTCTGATGTTCCGGAAAATGTCTCAGTGGAGTATCGTATCATCAATTTTATCACCGTTTTTGCTGCAATTGCAACTTTCGTCAGGTAAAATAGTACTAGTAAAAATATATGCGACATATATTATAAATACATTATTAACCGTCGCGTTCGTTCATCAGGTGTAAAGACTGTGGGGAAACAGTGGAATTTGGAACCGCCAGCACTCGAGGACTTGGATTCAAAATCGCTATATTCTACAAAAGTTGCCCAACTCGATTCGTTGCGTCCTGCCCTCTCATCAAAAATACATACGAAGTCAACCGGCGATTTATCTTCACGATGCGGTTACTGGGACTCGGTTTGAAAGGAGCTCAACGATTTTGTGGACTGATGGATATGCCGACTTTTCTATGTCAGAGTACATACGATCTGATTGTAAAAAGTATCCATGCATCGGTGAAGTTCGTTGCTGAAGGGTTTTTCCATGAAGCTGCCAAACAAGAAGTCAACGAAACTCGGAGGCAAACAGGTGATCCACAATCAATCGATTTAGTTGTTTCTGGGGATGGAACTTGGATGAAACGAGGCTTCACTTCCTTGTTCGGCGTTTCTTCCATTATTGGCTTTTACACTGGCAAAGTTTTGGACGTTCTCACCAAAAGTTTGTTTTGTAAGCAATGCGAGTTCTGGAGCAAAAAGGAGGGCACGGTTGAACACGAAGAATGGAAAGAAAGTCATGCAGCTGAATGTCACATAAATCACGCAGGATCGTCTGGAAAAATGGAGGGAGATGCAATGGTCGAAATATTCCAACGTTCCGAAAGTTTACATGGCGTGAGGTACAAATTCTACGTAGGTGACGGCGATTCCAAGACTTACTCACAAATTGTGAAGTCGAATCCCTACAAGGATACAGCTGTTGTCAAGAAGGAGTGCGTCGGACATGTGCAGAAGAGGATGGGCAGTCGACTTCGCGCTTGTAAGAAGAATAACAAAGTAATCAGTGGTAGGGGTAAGCTTACTGCAAAACTGATAGACAAATTGACTGTATACTACGGATTGGCTATCAAACGTAACTGTGACTCCGTGGACAAAATGAAAAACGATATTTGGGCTACGTTTCATCATTATCGATCCACTGACGAACATCCATTCCACGACAATTGTCCAACCGGATGCGATTCTTGGTGCTCGTGGCAACGCGCGCGTGCCGAGGGAACATTGGACACCTTCCAGCACGATTATAATCCTCTCCCGGCCGATGTTTTGAAGGTCATCAAGCCCATATATGCAGACCTCAGCAAGGACGATCTCTTGGATTTGATCAAAACCGCAACGAAAGTCTGAACCAACTAATTTGGAAAATAGCTCCCAAAATCTCGTCATCTGGCAAGCTGAACGTTGACATCGCGGCATTCGCAGCTTCTACGATGTTCAACGAGGGGCACACTGGACTACTTAAGATGTTCGAGGCTATGGGAGTCAACTGCGGACGCAACATGCACAACTTCTTCAGAAAGAAGACAGCGCGCGAGTCAGAGTCGGTGAGCAGCGAGCGCACGAAAACACCCGGGAGGCCCGAATGCTTCGAAGACAGCAACAGGCAAAGCTCCAGGAGGCCATCATTGACGTGAAAGGAGTTTCTTATGGACCTGATCGATGATTCCGTGTAAGTGCCAACAATTAATCACTTATAACACCGAAAACACATCTCAAACGCGATTATCTCGAAACCACTTTTTCAAAGTCGGTGACCGCGATAACTCAACGTGTATTCATTTAATTTGAACGAGCCTTTGCGTCTCCTATCAGAAACCTTTTTTTCTAGTCGTTGATCGTTCGGATTTTGCCTATTATTTATTTTCGATTTTTTACAGCCGATCAAAGACACTTTTTTGCCTCGAAAAAATGACTTTTTCATTCAGGAGGCCGCCATTTTCTCAAAAAAATGTTATTTTCAAAACCCAACGATCAATGACCGCTTTTACTCATTCTCAATGCAGCGCCATTGAAAATTTTGATTTCAGGTGATTTTTACACATGCAAGCGCGGTCACCGCCAAACGCCTTTTGAAAAAGGTCTTCTGCAGGGAGCTGCGCCACGGGCCCCCAGGTGGTCCAAAGAGGTGGAAAAAATCGTAATTAAAGACCAATGTACAACCAATAAACTGGTATAATTGCAGTTTCCTATCTTGTTTCGTTTTCGAGAAAAAAAATTCCGCATTTTTTCAGCCTCGCAAGTAGGTATTACCCCTTAAGCAAACCCTCAGGGATGCCAACCTTTTTGGGAAAAAACAATATCACCATTCGATTCTATAATACGGCTTTTGTAATAATTTATTTTGTCTAAACTCTCTAGGACTAGCCGTTTTCTCAAAAAAAGGCTGTAACGGGTGGTCTGGGACACCCTGTATATTTTTATATATTATTTATACATACAGGGAATTTCTCTTTCAGGTAAACATATGCATAAGCTGTAAATTTTCCGACATTCGTTGTTTTTTAAAATAGTTTAATTTGTAGCTTTAAACGAGTGTTTTCCACTCCCAGACTAAGCATGAAGTAAAATTTCGAGTTTAGAAAAGCCCCGTGAAAATTTGTCGAGGGTCGCGCAGCGACCCGAGACAAATTTTCTGGGCTTTTCTAAACTCGAAATTTTACTTCATGCGCCACGCGTACAAAACACTAATTTCAAATTAAGTTCAAATATACATAAATTGCTCAATATTTTAGTGACCGAGTGTTTTCCACTCCCAGACTAAGCATAAAGTAAAATTTCGAGTTTAGAAAAGCCCCGTGAAAATTTGTCGAGGGTCGCGCAGCGACCCGAGACAAATTTTCTGGGCTTTTCTAAACTCGAAATTTTACTTCATGCGCCACGCGTACAAAACACTACTTTCAAGTGAAGTTCAAATATACATAAATTGCTCAATATTTTAGTGTTTTATACGCGTGGCGCATGAAGTAAAATTTCGAGTTTAGAAAAGCCCCGTGAAAATTTGTCTCGGGTCGCTGCGCGACCCTCGACAAATTTTCACGGGGCTTTTCTAAACTCGAAATTTTACTTCATGCTTAGTCTGGGAGTGGAAAACACTCGTTTAAAGCTTCAAATTGAATTTAAAAAAAAAAACAACGATAATCTAAAGATTTACAGAAAATAGGCTGAATTTGGAATAGGAAAATAATGTGTTTGCTGGATAGTTTACTTATTTTAAAAATAATGCATTGTTTTCAGACAAATAAAATGTACTTCAAGAAGAAAGATTTTAAACAAATGTTCAGCGTTGAGTGTTTCTATAGACAATCCTGTTAAACTCTACTCCTTCAATAATCAAAACCGCCCTCCCTCCTCTTGCCAGCATAAATTGATCCCATTCATCCGACACCAACACAGGTGGTGATTTTCCGCATCTACAAATTTCCCATCAGGCGCGCGTACAATGGAAAGCGTCGCTGAACTATATGATCGCGCGGGCGGCGTAATTGCGGGCGTCACTTTGCGCCGCGACGCTTATAAATAAATACAACAGCCGCGACGCGCTGGCCACCGCTTCGCGTCGCGACGCTCCCGGCGCTTTCCCACACATTATTCACCGCACGGAATAACAATTAAACACTTTGCGCCGCTGTTCGGGGGGGGCGGCGGCGCGTCCAACCGGAAAAACACCTCTCCGGGGCCGACAACATTTTCCGACCGCTCCTCAAAAACATCCGGATCGATTCATCGTGACGCTGATGAACTGCGGAGTTTTTTTTGTGTAACGCACGCTCCTGTTCAATCCTATTGAATATTCGAAATTTAATAAATATTAAATTGACAATAATAATTTTAAAAAAGATATAGATATCCGCACTATCAGGATATTCGCATAACCCGAATATCCGCATTATCCAGATATCCGGGATATTCGAATATATTGTTAAGGATTATCCAAATATTCGTTATTCGGATATTCCGGATAACAAATATCCATTGTATCCGTTATTCGAATATTCGAATAATTTGTATCCGGATAACCGCAGCCCTAATACTTAGTACTCCAGCAGAGCTGGGCAGGATTCGAATCATTCAGGATTGGACTCCTGGATTCGAATCATGCAGGATTGGAATCCTGGATTCGAATCATTCAGGATTCTAATCCTGGATTCGAATCCTTTTAGAGGATTCAAAAGAGGCATTCGAATACTTTAGTTCAACTGGATTCGTAATCCGGATTCGTTACATTTTTTTAAGGGGATTCTTATCCGAATTCAAATGTAGGTGATTCGAATCCTAATAAAAGGATTCGAATATTTATAAAAGGATTCAATTATTTATAAAAGGATTCGAATATTTATAAAAGGATTTGAATAATTATAAAAGGATTCGAATACTTACAAAAGGTTTTGAATCGTCAAAAATAATTCGAATTAGTTGTAAGGATTAACTTGAAAAATGTCTTTTGTGTGTTTTTAAATTTCTCGTTAAATTACTGTTTTATACGCGTGGCGCATGAAGTAAAATTTCGAGTTTAGAAAAGCCCAGAAAATTTGTCTCGGGTCGCTGCGCGACCCTCGACAAATTTTCACGGGGCTTTTCTAAACTCGAAATTTTACTTCATGCTTAATCTGGGAGTGGAAGCACTCGTTCGAATCTTCAAATTGAACGCTTTTATAAAATCGACTAATGCCTGAAAGTCTGCAAAATATACATTATGTACATATAAAAGAAAAAATCCTAATATGAATTTCATTCATAGAAATCGAAAAAATTAGTGCAGAATTTAACCTCAAATCAACTTCCAGAGTTAATTCTATAATTGCTCGGCCGTTAATTGTTTAACGACAATTGTTTGTTCTTCTACGAATTTTGACAGATAATTTTGACATTAGTGTAAATATTAGAATAAGCTCTGCTTGTGCGAATTGTTATCATTATCATTAAAATTACAAAATAAACAAAAATTATCTTCCTACAAAAATCATTTTGACTAATTTGAACAGAAATCGATTTTAATCACTTAAAGTGTAATCGACTCAGAATTAGATAAGCTTCAAATTGGTATAATTAATTAAAATTGTGTTCTTAGTAGGGCGCTCAAAGTTGGATTTTTTTCATTCGTTTTTTGTGATTGAAACAATAATTTAAAAGTTGTACCGGGCGATTAAATGAATTTGTAATTGGAGTAGGCTCTGATTTTTTTGGCAGTGTGCAAAAGCTGCGGCATAATTAACAATTAACTCTAGTTATTTGATTTGTCCAATTAGCGTCTTTGTGTTCAAAATATTTGAGTTAGAACAGAAGATTTACTTGACACTTTTTTTAGTAGAATATGTTGTTTATATCAGACTTTGTCTTAAGTTCAACCTTTGTGGGATACGACATAAAATTGTGTTATTTTAACCCTTTACTGCTTTTTGATCCATATATGCAACGGCAAATTAAAACTCATAAATAAAATACTTTGAATAATAAAAATCCAAAATAACGTTATGTTGCGAATCGGCATCTAATTCCCATTGGTGTTCTAAGAAGATTGCAACATGTTGTGCAATACACATTATGTAAATGGCGACAGAACGTAGTGTACCGCAGATCATAATAAACTAGCGCGTGCAGTGATTTTGTGACTTAAACATTTATATAATTGTGTGTATTTACGAACAGCAAAAATACCCCAAGGTAATACATGTGTGTTTGAACGTTTTCTGTTGTTTATTTAATTATATCAATTGAAATGTAGAAGTTATAAGCTAAATTTAATACGTTGCACTTCTGCATCATTTTGCATAACAGTGTAAAATACAAACGTACCCAAAACACAATTTGATGCAAATGTGCTACAGTGTGTGTTCACATTGTAGACACTGGCTGTTATAGTTTTTGAATATTCATCATTACTTTTAGAACAATAGAGAATAGAAGGAGGCCACTGACTGAGAAAGAATTAGAAGAGGCAATCGCTCATTTATCAGACAGTGGCGATGAATTCGAAGTTTCCTCTGAAGAAGAAAATGTTATCAACCAAGAAGATTTCGTTGATAATGAAACTAACAAATCTTTAGACTCATGTGTGCCTGCAGAACTGTTCGATTTTGAAAATATTCCAATTTTTTTTGACGATATACCCATTGAAAATATGTTGAATACACCAGTTTTAGAAACAATCAGTGAAAATATAATCAATGTAGAGAATAAGGCAGAGTCAAATATCGAAGCTACAACTAGTAAATCGCAATTAGGGCATCTAAATGAAAAAGAATTTGAAGAAAAAGAAAATGTCCATGTAGTCATTGAAGAGGAAAATAGAGAAACAGTAGCTGCTGATAAAACTGTTTAAAATTGTTTTAAATATTTTCATGCGCAATAATAATTTTGTTTGTAAATGTCATTATTGTTTACCTACTTGTTTTATATCTTTAAAAACCTGTAACTTTCACAATATATGTAATGTAAGTTTACACTAGAAAGAATTAAGGCATGTTATAACTTTTTTTTCACAATTCACATTTGATTTTTCTACTTTTTCGCGATTTTTTTGCGAGCGCAATTTTGCAGCAATTGTAATGCGGTTTTTTGCAAACGATAAAGAATACCTTGTACTTTCATAGACAATTTTTAAATTTGAAAATATTTGGCCAGTGGGACTACAAAATATCATTACTTTTATAATGCCATTTTGGTTTTTTGTTTTAGATTAACAGATTTCGAATTATTTCTGGTACCGCGAAACGGTACACTTTTTGCAAGCCCTACTACGAGAAGCCGCAACTGCCCCACTTAAGAAATATTTTCAAATTTAAAATTTGTCTATGAAAGTACAAGGTATTCTTTATGGTTTGCAAAAAACCGCATTACAATTGCTGCAAAATTGCGCTCACAAAAACATCGCGAAAAAGTAGAAAAATCAAATGTGAATTGTGAAAAAAAAGTTATAACATGCCTTAAGTACATATAATAAAAAATTGTGGTGTAGCATAAATGCATCATTTTGTAATCTGTTCAACCTAAAAATCAATTACATAATGTAAAATGATACATATTTGCATCTTTATTAAAAACAACAATAATTAAAAAAATATCAACAATTGATTTTTTTACTTATTTTTTTCTTAATCTATGACCAAAATTACATATCATGTAATTTTTTTAACCAAAACAAAAAATTTGAGCAGTAAAGGGTTAAATACAAACCATAGTTTGCCTTGACTTTAGTCGATTGCATTTTTTGTAAGCTTTCCAAAAATTGTTAGCGTATTCTACTTAAAAAAGTGCGACCCTCGACAAATTTTCAAGGGGGTTTTCTAAACTCGAAATTTTACTGGGAGTGGAAACGCTCGTTCGAAACTTCAAACTGAATGCTTTGATAAAAACATTAAATGACTGAAAATGTTTTTAGAGATAATAATCTAGTTTTCAAAATTTTATTTTATATTAGTTGATTTGGTCAATTTGAATATAATTCCATGACTTTTCTCTGACTTTCCAGGTTTAAATGATATTCAGTGAATTTTTTTTTTACGTAATTAACAGGCATTCGTCGATTTTATAATAGAGTTCAATTTAAAGTTTTGAACGGGTGTTTCCACTCCCAGGGTAAGCATGAAGTAAAATTTCGAGTTTAGAAAAGCCCCGTGAAAATTTGTCGAGGGTCGCGCAGCGACCCGAGACAAATTTTCGGGCTTTTCTAAACTCGAAATTTTACTTCATGCGCCACGCGTACAAAACACTGATTTGAAGTGAAGTTCAAAAACACACAAATACATCTTTAATCAGAGTAACAGGGAATCAGATATTCAGTCAGTTATCAGCGATGTTCAGTGTTAATAATAAATAATTAGGTTTTGAATATTTCTGTTAAAACAACTGGTAACGATATTTATATATTAATGGTTACAAAACAATAATAAAATCAAATTTATTCTTAAAGGATTTGTATTCGTGATTCGAATCGTATTTATCTCTTACGAATCCTTTATTCGAGTATTCGTGATTCGAATCATATTAGGTGATTCGGATTAATGATTCGAAAAAACAGAATTCGAATCTTTGATTCGAATCATATTTATCTCTTACGAATCTTGTATTCGAGTATTCGTGATTCGAATCATATTAGGTGATTCGGATTCGTGATTCGAATCCTTTTTACCAGGATTCGTCCCAGCTCTGTACTCCAGTACATTTTACTTTTTTTGGATCAGCTCTACGCTTATGGATATCACGTGGATAATTCTTAAATTAAAATACACCAAATAGGAATCATGAGGAATAAAATGAATAAAAAAATAAGTGGCTTTCACGCACACATAAATAATATAAAACCCGCTGAAATTATTCAAATTATTTCGAAAATTATTAAAAATATCACGTTTTATCATTTTGCAGATAATTCAATATATCACAAAATTTTATTATATTAATAACACTTGCGCGGAATTTCGTTAATACAAAACGTGATTTTTTTCAACAAGCGATTCTCCTGAATAATCGCGTTTTGATGATGGAACGTTTTTTTTTCATACATTTTTTTTTACGCCGTATCATTTGAAAATACTTTTTATTTGCGTCGTACGTGACCGAAATGTGTAGGAGGCGAAGCGCACGCCGCTGGGTGGGTGGCGGCGGCGGCGAAATTGCTTTCGTCGCGTTCTTATTTTAAGAAAAATACAGCCCGCCTCTCTAGAATCCGAATTTTTCGGTTTTTCGCAGAGGGTGCTTCTAAATCAATTGCAAACGGAAACGTTTCGCCTGTAAAAAAGCGTTTTGTTTGTAAAGTGTGTAAAACGTATAACCAACATCTTTTCCCAAAATAAATTCCGCATTGAAAATGAAATGTTGCGTGGACAGGTTGGAATTGTTTTAATTGATTTATACGCGCCGAGGAGGATCCTTTAAAATGTAGGGAGCGCGTTAGAATTTATGGTTCGGGGTCAGCGACGGGCGCGTTTTTAGGCGTCGCGACGCCCCTGACGCCAGGGGACACGTTTCGGCAGCGCTCCCCACGGGCTCACCGCCCCCTCCTCCTCCGCCGCTCTGAAAACACCTCCACGCCCCATTGATCCAGCCTCTTATTAATTATTTCCTGCCGATTTTAATTTGTCTCCCTTTCCACGGCCCATTAATTATTGAAGGGCCGCGCCGTGTTCGGCATTTCGCCAATTATATCAATTCTGGATGCTACTGGCTCAGTGTAATAGGTCATGGCATTATTTATTCAGATATTGAAATTGATGATTTCTATTGATGTTGCGGAACGTAACCGGTCGGGCGCAAATGCACATTTCTAATTGTTTAATGGAATCAAATTACTTAAATCCAATGTTCTAAATGTAACGATTGACAGTTTTAGTAAATAAAACGGATGAACATTCTAGAAGCTTCTAGAATTTACATAGGAAAGAATACAGGGTGCAGCAGTTTAGATGGTTTCTTCAAGTAAAGCCAAGTTGATTATATCAACTAAATTGGTGATCATCATGGACGTAGCTAATAGGGGGCAGGGAGGGTGCTCGAGACCCCCCCTCCCCCATTTTTCAAAAAATGAAAAAATTGTGTTAAATTTATATGAAATCTTCATATTTTAATTAACCCATTAAGCGCCATTAACCCATTAACGGCCGAGCAATTATAAAGCTAACTCTAAAAGTTAATTTCAGGTAAAATTTCGCACTTATTTTTATGATTTTTATGAATGACTTATTGTATTACATACTGTGAATGTTTCTTTTAAATATATATAATGTATACGTTGTAAGTTTTGAGGCATTCGTCGATTTTTTATAAAAACGTGCAATATGAAGTTTATAACGAGTGTTTCCACTCCCAGACTAAGCATGAAGTAAAATTTCGAGTTTAGAAAAGCCTGAAAATTTGGTTTGGTCGCTCCGCGAAGCGGAGCGGCCAAACCAAATTTTCAGGCTTTTCTAAACTCGAAATTTTACTTCATGCGCCACGCATAAAAAACACTAAAATATTGTGAAGTTAAAAGTACACTGACATTTTTTTTTTAAATTATTAATAATCGAAATACTTATATAACAAAATATTTACATTTTTCTTCCTACTTTTTCAAGTCAGGTCAAATAATATAATATATCAAATTAACTTATTTAGTAATTTAATTAACAACAAATTAATAATGTTGCGTGTATTCATCAATGGCGCTTAATGGGTTAATGATATAAGGCAACATTGTTAATTTGTTATTATTAAACTACCAAATAAGTTAATTTAATACATTATATTATTTGATCTAATTTAAGAATGTGTGGTGAAAATGTAAATATTTTGTTATATAAACATTTCAATTATTACTCATTTAAAAAAAATGTTTTCGTGTGCTTCTAATTTTACAATATTTCAGTGTTTAATACGCGTGGCGCATGAAGTAAAATTTCGAGTTTAGAAAAGCCTGAAAATTTGGTTTGGTCGCTCCGCGCTTCGCGCTACGCAACCAAACCAAATTTTCAGGCTTTTCTAAACTCGAAATTTTACTTCATGCTTAATCTGGGAGTGGAAATCACTCGTTTAAGACTTCGAATTAAACTATTTTGAAAAACAATCGCTGTAAATTTTCAGTTACAGCGTATACAGTATATTGAGATATGTATACTTAAAAGAAAAATTCTTTGTATATTTAAGATGGTAATAAGTAATATTCAGTGCAGTGCAGTGCGACTCGCTTCGCTCGCGCGCCCCAGCAAATCGAAATTTTCAGGCTTTTCTAAACTCAAAATTTTACTTCATGCTTAATCTGGGAGTGGAAAACACTAGTGCGGTTTGTTTGTTCTCTCACGCTAAAAAAGTTGCTCGTGTTGATTGGTATTTATGTCTGTAAGAGTGTCTGCGAATTTCTTTAGATAATTTTTAGAATAACAACGTTTATCTAATAATCGCGATTTCTCCAACAAAATCTACGAAGTTTTTTAATTTGGCAAACACATTGCCAATTTGTTTGCAGATTTTTTTTTCGACAGTATATACAACCGATAACACTCAGTCCCCAACTCGTAGTAATGATCACCATGATCAATCTGTAAATGATATTAAACTTTGTGTCTCCAAGTCAGACGTGTTTAATCATATCTCAAAACTCAAATTAAGCAAACACGTTGGACCAGACGGAATCTCGAACTATATCCTACTAAACTGCATCTACTCTTTATCCAGTCCCATTTATGATCTAATGTCGAAGTCACTTCAGATAGGAATTTTCCCGGAAAGGTGGAAATTAAGTTATGTGTTGCCAATATATAAGTTTGGAGCGCGTAATCTAGTTTCAAATTATAGAGGTGTCTGCATTCAATCAGCAATTCCCAAAATTCTCGATTCTTTAGTTGCAAATCAATTAGCATACATGTCTTCTCATATTTTTGCCTCACAACAGCATGGTTTCATTGCAAAACGATCTACTGTGACGAATCTCCTCTACTTTAGACATTATCTGTCCGAATCAATAGACCAAAATGTTCAGGTTGATGCGATATACACCGATTTCGCTAAAGCGTTTGATAGTGTCAATCATCGCATTCTCTTGGACAAATTAGAAGGCCTCGGTTTTAATACCTTAACACTTGCATGGCTTAGTTCATTCTTAGTAAAACATACACAAAGGGTATATATTAGCAACTTCGTTTCAGACACAATCGATGTATCTTCTGGGGTCACACAGAGCTCTCATTGTGGTCCTATTTTGTTTTTACTATTTATCAATGATATCCAGTATGTAATTAAGAATTGTAACTTTCTGATGTTTGCTGACGATTTAAAATTGTTTAGAAGGGTAGAAACAACTCAGGACTGCAAACTTATTCAAGAAGACATCAACAACATTAATGATTGGTGTGTACGTAACCAACTTTTATTAAATATAAATAAATGTTACGTGATATCATTCTCCCGAAAGTTAACGAAATTTGCTTATACCTACTCTATTGATAGTTCCTCCATTACGCGTGTATCTGAAGTCAAGGATTTGGGAGTTTTGTTTGATGAAGGCTTATCTTTTAAAACACATATAGCAAAAAACCGTAATAAAGCTTCGAAAATGTGGGGATTTGTCTGGCATGTTGGGAAACAATTTAATGTAAAGTGTTTGAAAACTTTGTATTGTTCCTTAGTTCGTTGTCATCTAGAGTATGCTTCAGTAATATGGTCACCCTATACTATCGCAGACTGCAAATCGCTGGAAATTATCCAAAATAAATTTCTCAGAATAATGGAGCACAAACTAGGCAGGACACATAGTCCAGGGAATTACACTGACATAAAGGACCTGTTACAGATGCATACTCTGGAATCCCGCAGACGGATCAACGATCTGAGTACTCTGCATAGCCTCATAACCGGCTCCATTGATTGTCCAGATATTTTAAAATATCTGGATTTTTACTTTTCCGCCAACAGCCGTTTATTACGATCAAGACCGCTATTTCGCGAACGAAAAATCTCTTCGAACTTTGGTCGCAACAACTCCATTGATCGTATAATGAGACTCGCCAATTTATATAACAACTGTGAATGGTTTGATATATTTAACAGTCCTCTAAGGAGTTTTAGATTTGGTATCATGCAAAATATTTTAGGATAATAAATCAATTTCATTATTAGTTTTCCTTATGTTTATTGTTTTTAGATTTTGTTATTTCTATATAGAATAATTGCTGTAATTATTACCACCATTTATTAAATTTTAGTTATTAATGTTAATACGTTTTATCAATTTTTAAAGATTATTGTTATTATTTTGCACATATTCTTTGTAAAAGGGGTTTCCCGTGAGAGAATAAATAAATAAATAAATAAATTAAATTTTTGTTTTCGTTGCTAATCTTGTTCCTTGCTATTGTTAGGTGTAAGAAGTTTTGTTTAATGTTTGTTTCTATAATTTTCTCTCCATGCTTTTCTGTCGTGTGTTAATTTTTGTTTTTATTCCCATAAAAATCAGACTTGAAAACCAGATAGTTTCCAAGTCTGATTTTTTTTTATTTTTATTTTTTTTTCAGAAAACAATTTTTAGAGCACCCACCTACTGAGCAAGTACATTTAAGCAATGTTTTATCAACAATAAAACAACATTTAATGTTGTTACAATGTTGATAAAACGTTATTTGTTAGCTTGAATTATAGTTTTATATCGGACATTATTTTCAAGTTAAATTGAAACTTATTTAATTTTAAATAGTCAATTTATTTTTTAATTTCGAGTTTAGAACTCTTCCAAATCCAAACGTTCGGGCTTTTGTAAACTTAAAATATTACATCTAGGACTGGAAACACTCGTTAGAGGCTTTGAATTAAATGTTTTTAATAAAACAATGAAATTTTCAGGCTTTTCTAAACTCAAAATTTTACTTCATGTTTAATCTGAGAGTGGAAAACACTAGTGAGGTTTGTTTGTTTTCTCACGCTAAAAAAAGTTGCTCGTGTTGATTGGTATTTCTGTCTGTAAGAGTGTCTGCGAATTTCTTTGGATAATTTTATAAAATAACAACGTTCATCTAATAATCGCGTTTTCTCCAACAAAATCTAAGAAGTTTTTTAATTTAATTTTTGTTTTTGTTCCTAATCTTGTTCTTTGCTACTGTTAGGTGTAAGAAGTTGTGTTTAATGTTTGTTTCTATATTTTTCTCTCCGTGCTTTTCTGTAGTGTTTTAATTTTTGTTTTAATTTCCATAAAAATCAGACTTGGAAACCAGATAATTTTCAAGTCTGATTTTTTTTTTTATTTTTTTTTTTTCCAGAAAACAATTTTTAGAGCACCCACCTACTGAGCAAGTACATTTAAGCAATGTTTTATCAACAATAAAACAACATTTAATGTTGTTACAATGTTGATAAAACGTTATTTGTTAGCTTGAATTATAGTTTTATATCGGACATTATTTTCAAGTTAAATTGAAACTTATTTAATTTTAAATAGTCATTTTTTTTTTGTAAACTTATAATATTACATCTAGGACTAGAAACACTCGTTAGAGGCTTTGAATTAAATGTTTTTAATAAAAATATGAAATGTTCAGGCTTTTCTAAACTCAAAATTTTACTTCATGTTTAATCTGAGAGTGGAAAACACTAGTGAGGTTTGTTTGTTCTCTCACGCTAAAAAAGTTGCTCGTGTTGATTGGTATTTCTGTCTGTAAGAGTGTCTGCGAATTTCTTTAGATAATTTTTATAATAACAACGTTCATCTAATAATCGCGTTTTCTCCAACAAAATCTACGAAGTTTTTTAATTTAATTTTTGTTTTTGTTCCTAATCTTGTTCTTTGCTACTGTTAGGTGTAAGAAGTTGTGTTTAATGTTTGTTTCTATATTTTTCTCTCCGTGCTTTTCTGTAGTGTGTTAATTTTTGTTTTAATTTCCATAAAAATCAGACTTGGAAACCAGATAGTTTCCAAGTCTGATTATTTTTTTTCCAGAAAACAATTTTTAGAGCACCCACCTACTGATCTAGTACATTTAAGCAAGTGTTATCAACATTAAAACAACATTTACTTTTGTTACAATGTTGATAAAACGTTATTTGTTTGTTTTTTGCTCAGTGGGCAGCTTGAATTATAGTTTTATATCGGACATTATTTTCAAGCTAAATTAAAACTTATATATTTAATTTTAAATAGTCATTTCTTTTAATTTCGAGTTTAGAACGCGTCCAAATCCAAACGTTCGGGCTTTTGTAAACTTGAAATATTACGTCTAGGACTGGAAACACTCGTTAGAGGCTTTGAATTAATGTTTTTAATAAAACAACGAATGTCTGATATACATAACTCAAAATTGCACTTGATCCCCTATTCACAGGTGCCATAGATATAAAAGTAAATCCCGAATTTAAAAGTATGTATTATGTCTATTAACTCATTAACGGCCGAGTAATTATAGAGTTAACTCTAAAAGTGGTTTTTGGGTAAAACTCTGCACTTCTTTATATGAGTTCTACGAATGACTTATTGTATTACATTCATGCATTTTTCTTTTAAATATAAATAATATATACGCTGTAAATGTAAGGCATTCGTCGATTTTGTATAAAAACGTGCAATATAAAGTTTAGAACGTGTATTTCCACTCCCAGACTAAGCATGAAGTAAAATTTCGAGTTTAGAAAAGCCCCGCGTAGAAAATTTGTCGAGGGTCGCGCAGCGACCCGAGACAAATTTTCACGGGGCTTTTCTAAACTCGAAATTTTACTTCATGCGCCACGCGTACAAAACACTGAAATATTGTGAAGTTAGAAATACAATGAAAACATTTTATTTAAATGAGTAATAATCAAGATATTTAAATAACAAAATATTTACGTTTTTCTTCATATATTTTTAAGTCAAATCAAATAATATAATATATCAAATTAGGTTATTTAGTAATTTAATTAACATAAAATTAATAATGTTGCGTATATGCATCAATGGCACATAATGGGTTAATTTAGAAAAGTTATAGATATTTTACAAAAAAACTACAGTGTTTCCAATCCTAGATTAAGCATGAAGTACACAAAGAGAAGTTGCAAGATAGCGGAGAGAGAAAACCAGCAGCAACAGAAGCATCTCGCTGCGTGGCCGTGCTACTTCCAGATTAAAATCTTGATGATGTGCTCTAATTAAGGTCTGAGGGTTGGCTTTAATTGTTTCGAGCGCGCGGAGGGAGATCAACCACCGGGGAACAACCTAACTAACTTTACATGTGCTCCGGAGAGCTAAAAGCAAAAGGGTTGCTCACTGCCCATCCCTCGCGCCCCCTTTAACCCCGGACCAAATCCGAAATTACCCTCTGGCCATTAGAAAACTTATCCCGGACCGCGTGGTGTGGATTCCACCCTCGTTCTCTCCGGAACAATTTTTCTCGCCATTAATGTGGGCACGATCCGCACAAAACGGACAAAAATCCGATGACGAAACAACGAAATTCCGCCATTCAATTAAACTAATCCGGTCCTCCGCCCCATTAATCGTCGTTTTATTGCCCGCGGCCGCTTTAAATTCTCCCCCGCCCGTACCTACCCATAAATTACGGAACAAGGTAGAAAAAATTTGAGCGCGCTCGGGCTAAACCCAATTTCGCAAAAATCGAACAAACAGTGAATTAAAAAAAAATCGGCGTGTAAACATGGGAAAGGCAGAAAGATCAAAGCGATTTGGAAGCTGACACATGCAACAACCATAACTTATAAAAATATACGAAATTTGTAACTATAAGTAATAAAGATTGGCTTGAGCGTAGCCAGGATTTTAATCAAGTGGGGGCCAAGAAGAAAAAAATGTCATATTTAGTTAAACGCCAGAAATGTAAAATAATACATTTACGTAAAATATATATCTATGCGAATATGAATTTGTGTTCAGTACTCATTCATTCACCGGATAACTATATAAGCGTTTCAGGCTTTAACGCCATCATCAGTATATTCCCGAACCAGTGCTTGAAGAATACTGAACATCTTTGACCATTTATTATAGCCTGTGCAATTTACATACAGAGTAAATGTAACACCGAACATTTTCAGTACGAGATATTTTCTTTTAAATATATACAGGGTGTCTCAGACCACCCGTACCAGCCTTTTATTTCGACAACGCTTGGTCGAATGTGACTGGGACAAAAAAATTTATTACCAAAGTGAACCCAAGGAATCCACTGATAAATTTATTTTTTACCGGAATAATCCGGAAATACCCGGTACTGGAAGTAAATTCCAAATTTCAAATGGCAACATAGGTCAAGTATGGTATTAATTGATAGGTCTTTTTAAAAGAAACAACTTTTATTAAAATGCTATTTTAATATTTTGCATATTTACAAAAATAAACGAAAAAAACTAAATTGAAAATTAGTTATCCATTCAACTCTCAATTTTTATTTTAACTTAATATAGTTTTTTATATTAATTAATAATAAAATATAGATTTTTATATGTATTTTACTTTTTTATTTTTGCAAGCTGCAAAGAATATAGACGTTTATATTCTCGAAAAAATTAGTATAGTTTTTTTATACCTTATTTTAATTTTTAATTTTTTATAACGTTTTTTTGTAAAATTTATTTTACGAATATTTTTTCTAATCTAGCATTTGTGTGGTTGTTTTTTACATAATTGTATTTGTTAATTTTTCCAACCGTTTCCTCAATTGTAATATTTTGCTTATTTACGATAATTAAAAAATACTAATTGTTTGAAAGTATTTTATTCAACAATTTAAATAAGAGTGTGAAAGTAAAGAAAATGATAATTAAAACAATGTTGACACATTCAATACTTTGATAATAATAATTTATTTTACTTCAAATATTCACAAACGTCAATTATTTTGACATAACAAAAAAGCAAAGCCTACTTGAGGAACTTGAGTGTTGGATGAATAACTAATTCTCAATTTAGTTTTTTTCGGTTATTTTGGTAAATATGCAAAATATTAAAAACACATTTTAATAAAAGTTATTTCTTTTAAAAAGACCTATCAATTAATATCATACTCGACCTATGTTGCCATTTTAAATTTGAAAGTTACTTCCGGTTCCGGGTACTTCTGGATTATTCCGGTAAAAAATAAATTCATCAGTGGGTTCCTTGGGTTCACTTTGGTAATAATTTTTTTGTCCTAGTCACATTTGACCAAGCGTTGTTGAAATAAAAGGCTGGTACGGGTGGTCTGAGACACCCTGTATATATACGTTGTATATTTTGTGACGGTATGATGTTTAATTACTTTAATTTTTTTTTGTATGTTTTTTTTATTTTTTCCACGTAAACGACGTTCATAATCTACTTCATGTACACGTAAATGATTGGGTTCAATCTTCCCTTTAATGCCTGACATAATGAATAAGAATAAACAAATCAAATAATATAGTAAACTAAAATATCAAAAACGGCCTCAATTATCCACAGAAATTGATTAACTCGATCAGTAAACAAAATCTGACAACTTAAATCAGTTATGTATATTTAGCAAGATTATTAATTATCTAAATCAGTTATCAAAATCAATCAAGAAAATTACGACAACATACACTTTAAACTACAGAAAGGGCTGTTAAATAATAACCAAAAAAATGTTTGTTCATTATTTAGACCTTCTTAGAGGAGAGCAATTAAAAAATTAGTTCAATACGTTAAAGATAATCACATAAGAAACCAATAATAACATTATCGGGCCCCACGTTGGGCGCCAATTTTGTGACGTTAACTTCAATTTAGCTAATTGTTCCTGGTCCAGCTCACTTAGTACGAAGGGTAGGTTCTGTTTTTTTTTTTTATTATTTATGTTTTGGGCGCCACGTAATTTACAGGAACATCTGAGTAATCTTAATTGTTTAAATTACGAAATAACAACTAAGATAAGAATTTGTTATAAATTGAATTTTGGGTTAATTTTTATTTTCCAAATTGTGAGTTAATATTAAAAGTTAGCCAATTGCAATGCTACATGACCTAATTCTCGAGTGCACTGGAGATTACATTATTTATAAACTAAAGAGGTTGATTAAATATGAATAATTCAATTTGAAAAATAAACACAATATAAAAGTTTCTTGGGGCTTATCTGTATCCTAGGCAAGAGTAATTATAGCAGTATCCTCCACTTGGGATTGCGGTTGAAGACTAATTAATTACTGTTCAATTTCTTGATTTTTTCTTCAAGCACGGACATGTTTTTGATTTTCTCTTGGCAATACTCTTCAAGCACGGACCGGTGACCCGCAGAAACCAACCACCGCACTAACGGCCAGATGAGGAGTTGAAGAGTTTCAGCAGTGAAGGCAAGACGAGGAATTGAAGAGTTTCAGCAGTGTTAACATTATATTCAACGGTAATCTTTGAACTTAGGTCTAGCAAGAACTTTTTCTGTAGTCTATGATATCGTAATACCAACAAACAGTATAGCCCGTGATCGTGATCGTACCAAGTTCACCGCTCACACTTTTCGTTTTTTTTTTTAATTATTATTTTTTTTACAGATTTTCTAAGGCAGCCCTCTCAAATAAAAATATACAAAAAAAATTAAAGTAATTAAAAATCATACCGTCACAATTTGCCGATGCTAGGTTTATTAATACAATTTAATATAAAGCTTTAAACTAGTGTTTTCCACTCCCAGGCTAAGCATGAAGTAAAATTTCGAGTTTAGAAAAGCCTGAAAATTTGGTTTGGTCGCGTAGCGCGAAGCGCGGAGCGGCCAAACCAAATTTTCAGGCTTTTCTAAACTCGAAATTTTACTTCATGCGCCACCGGTACGAAACACTAATGCAATGTAAAGTTTAGCGGTGTGTTTTAAACTTCATAATATGTCAGTGTTTTGTACCGGTGGCGCATGAAGTAAAATTTCGAGTTTAGAAAAGCCTGAAAATTTGGTTTGGCCGCTCCGCGCTTCGCGCTACGCGACCAAACCAAATTTTCAGGCTTTTCTAAACTCGAAATTTTACTTCATGCTTAGTCTGGGAGTGGAAGGCACTCATTTCAAATTTAAAATTGATTTTTTTTAAGAACGAGTATCTAAAGATTTACGACAGATGCGGTGTAGTTGGGACATGTATACTTGAAAGAAAAACTCCCTGTGTGTACAAGTTGAGGCATTAATTGCGATTGATTGGCTACAATTTGTAATGGTCATATAGGCAACCCAACTTAGACACAGCCTAAAAAATAAAGGTGTCAAATTGTATTGGATGAAAATGTTTGGTGTTACATAAAACTCTCTGCATGTTCGAAGATGCTACTTAAGCTAATGAGCGTTAGATGGCGTTTACGCTTTCGAACATATGTTCATATTTATGCACTTTTGAAGTTAACGTCACAATAATATGTTTATCGAGATAAACTTCTTTAGTTTTCACTTTTTGTTAATTAATTCATACATCTAATACCTACCTAGAGTTTATTTTAAACTTTTTAATATTTTAGTATTTTATACGCGTGGCGCATGAAGTAAAATTTCGAGTTTAGAAAAGCCTAAAAATGCAGGCGTTTTTAAACTGGAAATTTTACTTCATGCCTAATCAAGGAGTGGAAACACTCGTTCGAAACACAATAAAAATTCCCTATATGTCTATGTCTGCAGCATCACCAATCAAAATTCTCACGAGTCGCCACTGACATATTTAAATGGAAAATGTATTTAAGTGCAATTTTTTGTATCTATTACCTAACAGCTTATTTCACGCGCGCATATTTATTCAACGTGTACAATCACCGTGCTATTGTGTGTGTCCTTTTTTTGTATTCCAAAAGCCATTATCCAGCATAAACCGCTAAGGTCGACACGTGCCAGACGTGCGTTGTTTTGATAAAAAGCCGGACGAGCGTGAATTAGCGGCAGACGTCCGCCAAAACAATCGGCGAATCACGTAGACATCATTAAAAATATAAATAGTCCGGAGCTGGTGTGTCCCCCCACCGCCCTCACCAGTCAAAATTAAAAGTGAAAATTTTTAGGCGCCAAACATATTTCAATACACCCAACGACATCTATTGCGAAATGTATTAAGTAAAAATGATAAAAGAAGAGATCTATAAAATTATGTTTAAGCAAGCAGCGCTATCTATGAATATTCACGCATGTTATAAAGCAGAACATGAGGTGCATTTTATAATTTGCTGCCATGTACGGTAATTTTTTTTAAGAAAAAACCTTATTTTAAAATAAATGCAAGTGAATAACTATCCATCCAATGCATGCAAACTTATGTATATTTATGTTGATTTACGCAGTATTAACATTTAAAAATACAATGGGCCCGTTCATAAGAGACACAATTCGGTGTTCACTGCCAACTGTTGGGGAATTCTCTGATGACCGGACTTTTAATCGTGAACGTGTTTGAGATTTTCGCAATCGTACGAAATAGACCGGCCGGAGGATCGTTCATTAGTTACCACCATACATCACAAAAAAATCCAAACATGTTGAATGTTGAGCACTTTGATGAGCATTATTGTTAGAAACTAACTTCATGTTAATCTTGACAGCTGATCGATGTAAATGTAGCCACAAATTGTAAATTAACAAAAGTTGAAAAATGAATTTATACACATAAATTCATTTTTAGTAATCACAATCGGTTAGTTTTTCATTGCGTTAGGGTAATTTCAATTAATTCAAGTTAATTTTTGAGTGTGTAATTATTTTAATGCTGTAAATAATTCGTGCTACATTTCCATCTCGCGTGGCGATTGTTCAAGTAACCTAGATCTCGGGGGATTTTTCGATTTTTTTCATCTAAAAATAAGATGGTTTTTACAACGGCGGTCAATTTTATAAGGAGCCGAGGCCCAGACGAATTCTGGAGGAAAAGGAGAATCTTCAAATTAGCCGCGGTGAGTAAATTTTTCGCAAAGTATTTCCACCTTTTTGAAGTTGTTCAAACTCGTAAAATGAAAGTCTGCATAAACCCAAAACATTTGTTTATCGTAAAATGCTGTATTAAACAAGTTTTGTTTATAAAAACAAATTTTATTTCTATGTAAATTAGTTTAATTTTAAAAAGAGTTGTCATTTTTATAAAATGTGGCAGATTCTGGAATATTACCTTGTGCAATTAATGGTAAAAGCCAAATTCTTGTACTTGGTTTATAGACAATTTGTTTTTTTTTTTAGCACTTTTATGGGAGGAAACGCAATTGCTACAGCATAGCAGTCCGATATGTGCACAGAGCTTTAGTCTACGCTACTAAAGGAAGGAAATTGAAAAAGGAAGATATGGCTAATGTAAATGATTTTTGTTTTAAATAACCCCCTTCGAAATACAACCTAAGTTATTTAATTTTAGCTGTGGGAGCAAAGAATAACGGCCGGTTGTCAACAGCACGGAATGGAATACCCGCTTTTTAGAGAGGGCCTTGCCCGGAATGAAATAATGTTGAACAAAAAATCGCTGGCCGATTTGGCCTGTTGGGAACCGTATTCGTTCAAAGCACTGACTGAAATAGCCAAAGAAAGAGCGTCTGAAGACGGTCTCGTTGTAGCTAATAAACCAGGATTGCCACGGGGTATCGTAACGAGGGGAATGATTAAATAAGACTTGTGTGTAATTTTTTCTTAGGTCATTATCAAAATATATAGTCATTTGTAATATTTAATTTATTCGTGAAGTTATTTTATTTCCTATTCGTGTTGATTGGTTAATTTTTATAGCAGAAAATGTAATTCAAAATTTGCAAGTTGTATTTTACAATTTTGAAGCAGTGTCGCCAGATCAATACATGATTTTTGACGAGACAACTTGAGTCTCAAATTTGACACTAAAAAAATAAGATCACGATGGTTTTGACCGGTACTACGTGGTAATTCAAATCAAAATGAAACTGTTACTATGTTTTTTACCACTTTTGTTAATTTATCTGTTTGCTTGTTTAAGAGATTATTGTCGGGTTTTTCCGATTTTTAAAAATTTCGGCGGCTTCTAATAGGTTTAGTTTTGTGCCTTTAGTACAATTGTGAAGAAATTTAACATGTTTTATTTCAGGGAATTTATGTTTACAATCTAATGGATGGGCAAAGGTACTTGAATCATGATTTAATCTAAAGGTGCGGAAATGTTCATTATATCGGGTTTCTAAGCTATGGCCCGTTTGATTTTCATTATAATAATCAATAAGGTTGTTTTTATAACCAAAAAGTTAGAATCACAATCTCAAATAGAGGAACCATAATTTTTTTTAAGAAAACAAATTTTAAGACTTCAAAGTTGCATTTTATAACCTTAAAGTAGTATCACATAATTATGTTTTCATGTGTGATGGTAGTGCACTGCTTGTTTAGGAATATATTATCTAAATAATAAGCCCTCGTTCCCTGCACTAGTCCTCTGACCTAATGGGGGTAGATACAGGTTAAGATTCAAATAAAAAGAATAAATCGTCGTTAACATGGCATATCTCGAAAAAATGCGAAATTGAGTTATGCATACTGTTGGATTTATATTTCCTTGCCATTGCGTTGGTAGCAATAGTTCATCGTTCTAATGCTTAAAAGCACTACAAGATTCTTATTATCTTTACATATCTCAAATCGGCTGGCAACACTACAGGTAAGAGTTTTCTCGCTCTCCTAAAAAGTAGGAAAAAGTGAGATATGCGATGTTACAACTTAAACGATGAAATGTGTTACTTGTGCAACCCGCTATGATAACACTTGAATTTTGATCAATCTTAAATATTTTTTGTGAATAAATCAAATCAAATAACTTTTAATATACAAATTTATTTCTCAATATGGGAATATTAACAACTAAATTTTTTCAACTAAAAAGTAGTACACATACAGAACACTCACACATACATACTGGATTGCGCCTCAGGTGTTTATAAATTTGGTGAATGTCACCGAAACGCAACCGTTTTCGTGCGAGCCCGGCGATCAGATCACAAATGTAGTAAAAAACCAGACGTTTACCGCCCGAGCTGCACTTTGGAAAATTTCGTACGATATTTTGGCTTTATCTTTATTACTCAAAAAAAATATTATTCATTTCTAATTGTGGAGCTTTGCAAGGATGTCCGATTCTTTGTAAAGGTGGTACTCTGAATTTTCTTCGATGGTCACTTTGGTGCCCCCGTATTCCGGCAGCAGCACTTGATCGCCTACTTTTACTTGTGGGGCAATGTGATCACCATTCTAAATAATGAAAAACGAAAAGTTAAAATTTTGTATTATAACCTGTTGATAAATAAAACTTGTGAATGTGATTACCATTTTAAATAAATACAATATCAAAAAGTTAAAATTTTCTTTATAAAGAGTAGGTAAATAAAAATAATACCTGATTTCTGGCTCCTGGCCCGACAGCAACAACTGTTCCTTTCAAGACCTTATCGACGGATTTTTCTGGGAGGACGATGCCACCTTTTGTTTTCGTGACAACTTCAGCTTTTCGGACGAGGATGCGATCAAAAAGGGGGAGGATACGTTTCATTGCTCCGGATGCCTAACAAATTAAAAAAATCACAACAATTTTTATATCAATTATCCAAATTTTATTAATAAAATAATTCAAAAAATAAAATCTATGAAGAAATTTGAATAATCAAAGAAAAGTTTCTAGAAATTGGAAATAAAAATTTTGTATTAAAACATACATCTTGTAAAACCAAGGCCAAAGCCAGAGAGAGGGATTGAGGTTTTAAACCCCCTGAAATGATACATTCTAGTACACGTTGACTGCAGCGCGAGTTAAATAGAAATTGCATGTACTCTAGGCTATAGCGCTGTGCTAGTTATATATGATTATGCGGTAGATTTGGTTTTAAGGCTTGAAAAAGTAGTGAGCCTCACGGCACTTTTGCCACTTTCTGCCACGGCAGTAAACATTAATAAGAAAAAACAATATTTCTATCGCCCCCACTTAAATTAAATTGATAAAAACCCCTCAAAAATGTTTTTTTAACTACAGCCTAAACAAGATAATAATTTAAAGTAATACTTTTTTATATTTAAAAATTGATTCGTTACTCGAACTTTAAATAATACAAACTTTCTCTGCAAATACATAATCCATAAATGAGGAAATGTTGGTTACATAATCACCATCATTTACAAGAAAACAGGGCGGTTTTTTTTTAAATTAAACCCGTTTGAAATAATTATTGAATATTCGAGATTATTTAGTTAAAACAAAAAGATAATGCAATAAACAAATTGAGAAACAATTTGCAATCGCATGTGAGTGATGTTAAAAAAAATCGAAATTAGGTTAAGATAACATGTTCTTGAAGTAACGAACGAAAATGCATCGTATTAACTTGAAAAAGAGTAAAATTCAAAATTTGTAACCATTTCACGTTGGAAAAGCGTTAGTACTATTGTGAATCGTACATTAAAACAAAATAAAATCAATTTTCAACAAATGAAGAAAACGTGACACGCCGGATTTTTTAAATTCAATATCCGAGTTAAATATCCAAGAATTATTTTGAAATAAACTCGAAAGCACTTACCATGGTGACTTTTTGTAGTGTTTGGAATTGTTCTGCGTGGCTTTTTCTGGTCCTTTTGCAGTCGTAAACCGCGTGGAAATTTCTAGATGGATCCGGCGAGCAAAGGGCGAGTTTTTATGAAAGATAATCCACACGCTGCTATGACACACAAGAACACTTTACGCTTGTCCTTTTCTAACGCATTGGAAAGTCGGCGGACGTACGAGATTTATTAAGCATTAAGTTAGTAATGCTACCGTTTTAAAGTGTTTGTCTCTTTTTATTACACGAGTTGGATGCGAGTACGTAAATCTTTGCTTGACATAACACATGTTCGAATTATAATCAAGAGATGTCACCACATCATCATATAATTAATTTCAATCAATATTTTAATAAATGTAATGTAAATAAAACTGTAGTAAATATATAAAAGATATTTTTAGTAATAATAGATAAATAAGCAATAATGATCACTTATTTAAAATAACTCAATTTATTTATGTGACAGTTTAATAGTTCCGACTTTAAATAATAGGTAGTGGACGAATATTGACTGAATTCGATTTTTAAATTCCTAATCAGAAAACAATATTTGTCAATAAACTGTTAACTATGATTCATTTAAGTACTTGTTGTAGAGGGACATTTTCTTTCAAGTATGTAAACGTTTAATCTGAGTGTGGAAACATTCGTTTGAAGCTTTGAATTGAACTCTTTGAAAAAAATAACGAATACCCGAAATTGTAAGGTGTGTTGGTATGCATATGTATTCTTAAAAACAAATTCCTTGTATGAGTAATTAATGCAATTTCCATTTAAATAGTTCATTTTTGAACAAGACTTATATGGCAGCACTGTATTGTAATTAGAACAAATAACAATCAGTGGCGGAACACATTTTAAAAACCGGTGAATACCAGTAATGCTGAATGTATACAAATATAAAACAATTTATTCTTTTGAAGTTTGTAAATTAGAATACCTTACAATTTCAGCATTCTTTTTATTCGTGATTTTTCAATAAAAATCAGTTTTTCTTTTTATTACTTCTATCTGTGACTATCTTCAGGTTTGTTTTAGGTGTCAGTGTCGCGGCGGTGAAAATGGCGTCCGTGCGAATGACACTCGGTCCGAAAAAATTCACCCACTAGTGAAAATAAATAAATAAAACGCGAACCGGGCCGGAAAAGTAAACCGCGTTTTCTATGTAACATTAAACAAAAAAAAGCTAAAACCGATGGAAGTCCTCCCAGGTACAATTTAAGACACAAATCTCTCTCATAAAATAAACCAAGATAAATGTAACCCTTGTTCCTGTGTAGTGAGACTTTTGTATTTTTAGAAGGATGGGTATGATTCACATATTTTTAGCATGCAAATATGCGGCGCCTACTTTTCGAAAAGAGAACAAAAAAAGTACAGCTCTCATGTCTGCTTTCGAAATTCACAAAGCTTCGCACCGCTTCTGCTCACTAGACCACACCTTAACTAACACTTTTAATTTCGTTATTTTGCTTTTAATGATTGTCAATTGTTCCGTGTAAGATGTTGCAGAGACGATTATCTTGTGAATAATTAAAATATCATTAACACTGAGAATGGCAATGAATTTGCATTGACAGTTTATTGACATTTCGAATGAACACAATAGAATATGAAAACTAATTTTGTCAATGCTTATTAAAATAAATAGGTGGTATTAATTAAAATAGGTAAATTTTGACAAATTCAGGATATAAAAGTGCGTATATGAAATGGTTGCATTATAACAGTTTTTTTTTTGATTGAAAGTTTTTGGTAAATTCTTATTATTATCATCCAGTATATCGAAACAATAGAATTTGTTTATTATGGTTAAATTATACTTTGTCTCGAAAGTAGAAGGACGACAACAAACTTTCCAGTTCACACGGGCAAAATAAAAGTGAATATTTAGATAAGTGGGGAGAGGTAATAGAGAAATACTTACTTTTGACACATTCATAACACTGTTTAAACATAACATGTGTAATTAGACGCAAACCCCCACTTGGTAAAGACACGTCAGTTGTGATTCTAACATGACATCTGCAATTTAGCATGCTTAGATCTCTATGCTTCAGTTTGAATTTGAATTTTCGGCAGTCAATTATTTGATCAGCTGATTTTTGTTATGGTCCTCCTATTCTTGAGATAAACCATAACAAAATTTGTTTGGAAGTGAAATCATTATTAAACATCATTAATTTTTGCAAGTTATATTTCCTTTCATTGAAAGTGTTATTATTAATTTACTTTCACACTGTTTATGTTTTTGTTTGTTTCAATTTGTTTGCTACAATTTTGGATAATTATGAATGTTATTAATGTAATAATTCGATATTATTCATAACTGTGACTACTTTTTAATTGTTTTAACACACGCTCTAATTGTTTTTAAGTGCATGCAACTTTTTTCATTTGTTTGTGTAAACATTATGCTTGAGCGACCTTTCTGATTAAATTTTTGTTTATAATCCAAGCATTGTTTGTTTATTTTTTTAGAGGGGGTCAGTGCCCCCTTAAAGAAGGGGCCGGGGCTCTATGAGTTCCTTGTTGAAGCTGAGCTGCAACATTACTTCAACAGCTTCAAGTAAGTAATAATTATGAATTTAATTTAGTTATAATAACAGTGTTTTGTATAAAGCTTTGTTTTATTTGTGTTTTAATAGATTGTGCTCATTTCATTTAACTAGGCTAGGAATGTGGACATCTGGATAAATATTTTAATATCTGTGGAGTTTATCTGTGTGACTAATTAAGTCATTTCTCAAAAATAATGACATCTTGATACCGTAATTTGCTTTTGATGAGTTAAACAAGTCTCTTCTTAGACCTTTTAGATTTATGTGGACAAATGTATTCCAATTTTTCATCTAGCTAAATGAAATAATTTCTATAACTGTAATTTGAGGTTACAAAACAATGTTGTGTAGAAAATTTGTTTTAGAACAATGTCATTTTGAAGTTTTATTCTCTTTTTTGTTCTCACTAGAAATAATTTTCCTGTAAGAAGTAATGTAATCTATAATTGTGTTCAATAGGAATAGTTTGAAGGTTACACATCCATCACAGTTGAAGTTCGCCACAGAGGGCGATCTTGCCGAATTGGGCATGTCGAAGCCGGAAATGCGCCGGCTAAGAAAGTATTACGAAAAGCACTTTCCGAATAATTACTTGTCGAAGTTCAAGAAGCTGTTGCAGACGGCCCGCAAGCAGGAGAGCGGCTGTGCCGAGCCCTTGCCTGTCAGCAACGACAATGTTCCTATGGCGAGGGCCCCGCGGGTGCCCAGCAAGCACATAATTCCCGCAGCGAATATCACCGTTAACAAGGAGCTCGGCATGGGCGAATTCGGGGTGGTACAACAGGGTGTCTGGTGCAACGAGGGCGAAAGAATACAAGTAAGTATTGTGTGGAATGGAATGTCAAAACTGACATTGAAATGTAGGCAAGTTATATGCAACACACCAGCTAGATTAAAAATTCCCGAGTTAACTGTGCTGCTTTAATGTGTTGCATGATTTCATTTAATTATTTATTTATTCAGTCAATGCAATCCATTTAAAAAATACATAATATAGTACGAGTAAAAATATAAAATGAACACATGAAAACGAAATTTTTTGTTTAGGTGGCAATTAAGTGTTTAGCCAGAGAACGCATGCAGACGAACACTATAGAGTTCCTAAAGGAGGCGGCCATAATGCACTCCATCGACCATCACCACATCGTCCGCTTCTTCGGAGTGGTCTTCGACACCGGCTCGCTCATGCTGGTCACCGAGCTGGCCCCGCTGCGCTCGCTCCTCGAGTGCCTGAAAGAGCCCTCTTTGCGCTCCAGCTTTCCTGTCCTGACGTTATGTGATTTCGCCGTACAAATCTGCGACGGCATGCAATACTTAGAAGCCAAGAGACTTATACACAGGTACATAAAATCACACAATAAGTGAGTGATTTAAATAGCTGAATCTTTTCAAATTTCAGAGATTTAGCAGCAAGGAATATTTTGGTCTTCTCGAAAAACAAGGTGAAAATATCAGATTTCGGTTTAAGCAGAGCTTTGGGTCAAGGCAAGGATTACTATCAGACCAACTTTAACGTTAACCTGAAACTCCCGATAGCTTGGTGCGCGCCCGAATGCATAAGTTACCTAAGATTCACGACGGCTAGTGATGTTTGGGCTTTTGGGGTCACTCTTTGGGAGATGTTTTCCTATGGATTCCAACCTTGGGCGGCGCTCACTGGGCAGCAAATCTTGGAAGCGATCGACGAGCCGAATTTCCAGAGGTTGGAACAACCCGATTGTTGCCCACAGGATCATTATGCGCTCATGTTGGACTGTTGGAGGCACGAAGCCAGCACTAGACCCAGGTTTATCGACATCGCTACGCGATTAATCGACTGTCGGCCCGAGCAAGTCCAAGCAAAGATCGTGTCAGGCGAAGGGCCACATTTGTTGCCGTTTCGGACTGGAGATGTAATCACGGTTTTAGATAAAATGTAAATCGTTTTGTTCTTTGTTGGTCGCAAAATACAATTCTTGTGTTTGCAGTTCTCACAGGCCTTTTTGGAAGGGAGTGACGGCGAGTGGGAAAACCGGGTTGTTCGATCCGGCGAATGTGGTGGCGTACTTAGGCAGCGACTTACCCAGCTCGACGTTTATGCGATCCGATTCGACGAGAACGTCGGCCAGGAGGAAATTGAGGAGTGAGATGATTAGCGCGCCTCAAGGAGATTTGAAGCACACAGGACACGTCGGTTTGGACGGGGCGTATTTCGGCGATTTGAGCTTCCTGGGTGGTGCCAAAGTAGACGTAAGTTTAATATAAGAGCACAATATTACACAATTCTTGCATTTAGAGACATCTGCTTAGCGTTAGTGGCTGAATGTTGAAACATATGCAAATAGAATATGATGTTTGTGTTTTTAAACCTCACGGTTAATCAGTGTTTTATACGCATGAAGTAAAATTTGGAGTAAATACGTCATTTCAGTGCGAGCTCTCACCACGGGTGTGAAGTTAGCACTAGATTTCAGCAATAGATTTTAAATTTATATTTTAGGCCAAGTATTGCAGATAAAAATCTGAATTAACTATTAATCAAAAAAGAATGGATCACTATAGTAACTATTCATAAAAGCACCCCAAATTTTCAACCCCTACATTTTTAAGTACCCCTAAAATAATACAATTTTTAAATTAATCTTGACAACTTTCAATTAACGGGGGGTGATCCTAATTTTATTGTTTAGTTTTGTTAATTGATGTATGCTGAATCCAAAAATGGCCTTAGTTTGTTTATGGAACTTATAGTTTGTCACAAAACTCGAAAAGAAAATGGAAATTATTTTGGATATAAACAGTTTCAGGGTAAGATTTTTTTTTTCTATGTTCCGGGGGTGGTGATCCTAATTTTATTGTTTAGTTTTGTTAATTGATGTACGCTGAATCCAAAAACGGCCTTAGTTTGTTTATGGAACTTATAGTTTGTCTCAAAACTCGAAAAGAAAATGGAAATTATTTCGAATATAAACAGTGTCAGGGGAAGATTTTTTTTTCTATGTTCCGGGGGTGGTGACCCTAATTTTATTGTTTAGTTTTGTTAATTGATGTATGCTGAATCTAAAAATAGCTTTAGTTTGTTTATGGAACTTATAGTTGGTCACAAAACTCGAAAAGAAAATGGAAATTATTTCGGATATAAACAGTCTCAGGGGAAGATTTTTTTTTCTATGTTCGGGGTGTGGTGATCCTGATTTTATTATTTAGTTTTGTTAATTGATGTATGCTGAATTCAAAAATGGCCTTAGTTTGTTTATGGAACTGATAGCTTGTAGTAAAACTTGAAAAGAAAATTGAAAATATCTCGGATAAAAACTGTGTTAGGTGATAATTTCTTTTTGAGTTTTGAGACAAACTATAAGTTCCATAAACAAATTTAGGCCATTTTTGGATTCAGCATACATCAATTAACAAAACTAAACATTAAAATTAGGATTACCACGCCCGAAACAGAAAAAAAAATCTTCCCCTGACACTATTTATATCCGAAATAATTTCCATTTTTTTTTGGAGTTTCGTGACAAACTATAAGTTCCATAAACAAACTAAGGCCGTTTTTGGATTCAGCATACATCAATTAACAAAACTAAACAATAAAATTAGGATCACCACCCCCAGAACATAGAAAAAAAAAATCTTCCCCTAACAGTTTTTATCCGAGATATTTTCCATTTTGTTTTCGAGTTTTACGACAAACTATAAGTTCTATAAACAAACTAAGGCCATTTTTGGATTCAGCATACATCAATTAATAAAACTAAACAATAAAACTAGGATCACCACCCCCGGAACATATAAAAAATATCTTCCCCTGACACTGTTCATATCCGAAATAATTTCCATTTTTTTTCGAGTTTCTTGACAAACTATATGTTCCATAAACAAACTAAGGCTGTTTTTGGATACAGCATACATCAATCAACAAAACTAAACAATAAAATTAGGATAACCACCCCCGGAACATAAAAAAAAAAAAATCTTACCCTGACACTGTTTATATCCGAAATAATTTCCATTTTCTTTTCAAGTTTTGTGACAAACTATAAGTACCATAAACAAACTAAGGCTGTTTTGGGATTCAGCATACATCAATTAACAAAACTAAACAATAAAATTAGGATCACCACCACCGGAACATAGAAAAAAAAATCTTACCCTGACACTGTTTATATCCGAAATAATTTCCATTTTCTTTTGGAGTTTTGTGACAAACTATAAGTTCCATAAACAAACTAAGGCTGTTTTGGGATTCAGCATACATCAATTAACAAAACTAAACAATAAAATTAGGATCACCACCCCCGGAACATAGAAAAAAAAATCTTACCCTGACACTGTTTATATCCGAAATAATTTCCATTTTCTTTTCGAGTTTTGTGACAAACTATAAGTTCCATAAACAAACTCTGGCCATTCAAATCCTGAATGATTCGAAGCCTGCCCAGCTCTGATATAGACACATATATTAAAAGTTACTTACTTTTTTCGTTGTTTAAATAATTTAGTATGGAGGCATACCAACACAAGTGGTCGCCCCGTACAGACCCCACGAGGATATTGAGGCGGCGCCCCTTTTAGAGGGCGACAGAATCCACCCCCCGCCGGCCCCCGCTCCCGATCACGAATACCACGAAATCAGCGACGACGAAACGAACCACAGTCCCCCACTGGATCTTGGCCCATCCCTCATGGCCGAAATGGAAATGATGTTCAATAACTTGGGTAAGAAATGTTGTAAGTGCAACAAAACCCCAATTCCAAACCAGAAAATATAACAATCGTGTTATGACCAGGTCAACCTCCACCATCACCGGCCGATCACGAGGGATCGAATAAAAGCAACGAGTTACGGGAGAGGTTGTCGAAACCTAGAAAGCAAGCGACTGTCAAGCCCATATCTGCGCAGGACCAGAAAACGCTGGACACGGCAATTGCTATGGCGAATGAGATCAGCACGAGGAGTATGAGTGCGCCGGCGCCGACAACGCCCTCTTCGCCGAACAAGAGGAAGTTCAGCTTTCGGTTCCCCTCGGTTTCCGAGCATCACGACAAAAACGCCGAGAGGAGGAATTATTCGGAGGAGGCACAATCCACACCTGACTTACAAGTAAGTTTATCTCGTGTGAAATACTAACAATACTAATAGAAAATTTGTATTTCCCTTTTATGTTTTTATTAACTTCTTCATTTTTATTTTAACTCTTCCCTTCATTATTGATTTTAACGATTCCTCCTTTCTCTTATATATTTTTTTAATTCAACAATCCCTCCCTATTTTTTGCCAATTTGTATCATAAGCATCGATTACGCTGTTCGCTAACCTCGCTGGACGACTTCTCGCAGAACAGCATCAGGCTGCCCCTGTGGGACAAAGCCTCGGCTGAATTTTGTTTCGCGAAATCGCGCGAGCTGCTAACGAAACCGTTTTTGTCGCACCGCGCGCCGCACAATTCCTGCCGCGATTTAAACAGCGCCAACAACTTGTATTCAGAGCGCACCCACCGCAATTTAGAAAACCACTTCCAGGGTTTATCCATGGAAGGCGACCTCTATCCCTCCCAGCTCTACCGCGACCGCACTCTGACGAAATCGGAGAGCATGGCGAGGAAAACTTACAAAAACGACCAAAAACGAAACAATCGGAGTTTTCTGCATGATATCCACCCCCCACCACCCTCGCCGTTTAACAATAGAAACGGGGAGAATTTCTTCATGGAGCGTTATAATAATTACGAGCAGTACACCCCAGTGGAGACGTACGATAACGTTTTCGTTTACGACAATCGCTTCGTCAACGAGGGCTTCAATAACGACACGCGCCCGCGCGCCATGAGCTACTCGGAATCGCAGGAGATTGTCCCGACCGGGAAGAAACCTTCCGGAAAAAGCATCAGGGATCGGAACCGCAGAAGACAATCATACAACCCGCAGGCGTACGCGCAGAGCACCAGCAGCGATTCCGATTGTACCAGCTTGGGTTCGGTCGATTTGGACTGGCGCAGGCGCAAACGCTTGAGTAGATTATCCGCGAGTAACAGCAGTATCAGGTCGGAAATGTTGTTGCGGTCGAGGAACAACGCACAATTTTTAAAACCGGATTTCGTGGGGAAGAATTTGGGGAGGTCGCCCCCGCCCAGTAACAGCATATTGAGTGGGTTAAGTCCGACGAGCGTTTCCCGCCTGCAGAATCATAACGTGGACACTTCATCCGATTCCAGTTTGTAAACAATTGGGATTCAAAACACGTGCCTCATTATAAACAAAAACATAGGGGATCGATCATTTTCATATGGTGGTAAATTTAAGTTTAAAATTGAAACCCACTATTCGCAACCCTGAGCGAATTCTTCTTTCTTTTCTTTTCTTTCAATCAGTCATAATTATTTCAAGAAACAGTACACTGCTTCATGCTAAGATTTTCTGGCGCTAATGTCAAACATTTAACAGCTGTCAAAACCAGTGAGGTTATCATCTCTGATGTCACTTTCTAACCTAACTTTACGATTTGTCATCTAACCCAACCTAGGTTAGTGTTATGGAAACAAAGTTAAAAGCAGGGCTGTGGAGTTGGTATATGAACAGCTACGGCTCGCAGCCTAACCTCAGGGTCGGCCACAGCGCCAAGGCACATAAAATTTGAGGTTGGGATCGCGCGTAAATCAAGGAATTGCACAACAAAGTCACCTTTTAATAACGGATACATATTACCTTGGTTCTCTGGTCGACCCCGAAGTTAAGCTGCGAGCCGTCGCTGTATATGAAATATCAGACTTAGGCTTCAACTCCTTTATTTTTTGAAAATCCGATTCTAGCTTCTGCTCCGACTCCGGGCAAATTATAAAACGATAGTTTAAAGTGCAGATTTTTGAACTACTAATAAATGGTTTCTCTAAATAATTCCAATATACAAATTTTAAAACAATTCGATAGAGATGAAAAAATATACGATTTATTTCTATAAAATTTTGGCTTTTGTTTTAGGTCAAGGATTTATCAAGAGGTCAAAGCTATTCTTTAGGAATTTTTTACAATTTACATGGAATGCGTGAAAATTGTTATAAAAATTTTAAGCAACTTGCCACCGTGTGAAATTTGTTGGTTTCCCGTGTAAACACATCCAGCGTTCATTTACAGACTTACCAAATAAGGAAAAAAAAATGACTATTTTTACAAGATCAATCAAACCATCTTGTCGTTCTCATCGATTTTATTTTGAAGCAAAGCAAAAAAGACATGCAGGGTCGAGCAAATGAGAGAGAGAGAGAAAGTTTAGTCGATATTAGATTACCGATGTATCCCGAAAGTAGCTTAAATTAAAACCACATTTAAAGGTATAAGTGATGTCGATTTTACGTCGAGCGAGATTAATATTTGTCATCCCCGTGGACTTCTGTGGCCCGTCCTTTTCTACTGTAAAGTTATGATTGAAAAACGATATATTTTAGTTGGACAGCGAACAAAACGTTTTGTTATTTTCATAGAGGGAATTTTTCTTTTAAGTATACATACGCGTAAGCTGTAATTTTTCTGAATTTCGTTGTTTTTTAAAAAGCGTTTTCCACTCCCAGACTAAGCATGAAGTAAAATTTCGAGTTTAGAAAAGCCTGAAAATTTGGATTTGCCGGGCGGAGCGAAGCGAGCCCGGCAAATCCAAATTTTCAGGCTTTTCTAAACTCGAAATTTTACTTCATGCGCCACGCGTATAAAACGCTGAATTATTTTGAAGTTAACAATACGCTACTAAAGAAGGATTAAATTAAATTAAACATAAAACCAGTGGGTTATACGCGTGGCGCATGAAGTAAAATTTCCTAATTTAATATTTTATGTTTAAAGTGTGCAAACTATAAGAAGCGTAAGCTTATTTTCTCGAATTCAAATGGTTTTGAATTTGAATTTATCTTGTTTAAAATTTCGAGTTTAGAGAAGCCTGAAAATTTGGTTTGGTTGCGTAGCGCTACGCTACCAAACCAATAATTCAGCGTTTTATACGCGTAGCGCATGAAGTAAAATTTCGAGTTTAGAAAAGCCTGAAAATTTGGATTTGCCGGGCTCGCTTCGCTCCGCCCGGCAAATCCAAATTTTCAGGCTTTTCTAAACTCGAAATTTTACTTCATGCTTAGCCTGGGAGTGGAAAACACTCATTTAAAACTTCAAATTGAACTCTTAAAAAACAATATCTGAAAATTTACAGCATAATTAGGATATGTATACATAAAAGAAAAACTCGCTGTATACATTTTTTGTTAAGTGATAAGTTAATTAATCCTACGACATCACAAAAAGTGTATCCTTATAATATGTCTGATGCAAATTTTCCGCCCATTTTATACATTTACCGTCACGCTACTGTAATCATACCGTTGTGATATTTTATAACCGTGTTATACTCTATTTACTTGTTGTGTGCATGTGTGGAAATTCCATTGGCATTGCATGTGTGTAACATTCAATTAAGCGCTTCTTGATTCGTAGTCGATTCGGTTGGGTTAGAGTTTAGTCTGAAACAAAAACCCGGCGAGATTCAACAGTGTAACTTCGATTTTTATACGTTTTACATAACCTCAAAAAACCTGTGCTTATTGATTTACAGATAAAAGCACACGGGAAATTAAAAGCTTTTTTTGAACATTAAAAAAAATATAAGGAATAAACAGACGCAAATAGCATTATCGAGCTTAATCAGACCATTGTTAAACTGAGCCCTAAAAACATATTAAATGAATATCTTTAATTAATTTCTCACTTAACCCGTGGTGAAACATTTTTGAATCTAATACTGAATGATTTAAATTAAATTTAAATTAAAACACTTGGTTTGTTTCACTTATTTAAATAAGTGAAACAAACCAAGTGTTTTAATTTAAATCATCTAGTATTATATTAAATGAACGTAATGTGTTTAGGAGTTAAATTATAAACCAACAGCCTTATTAATAGAATTGCCGTTAATATCATTACAGTTTAATTGTTTATAGTTACATTACACTTTTAAATTCAAGAACTATTAAATGTTTAAATAATTTATCAGGGTAAAACTACCTCTACACCTAATGGGTAAAAGAGGAACGGATTATGATGATCAGGATAAAGGTAACTTATTAAACAATTAATTACTTTTAACATAAAACCAATGGTTTTTTTTTATAATCCCGTTATATAAATGAAATCTCTACTAGATGCATGCTAACATTTCGTAAATCTACAAAATCTACATTCTATTAGTTAGTTTTGAACTATTGATAAAATGAACGTGGCAACATTGCATTTTCATGTGATCTAACTTCATTGTAATTAATTTGGAGGTTAAATTGAGAACTAACATGACCGATGAGGGTGCTGGCGTCTCACCGAGGAAAGAGTACTGTCGATCAGCTGTTCCGGCCAATTATTAGGTGTTTTAGTAATTGGCTGCATTTAAGCTGACTATTTACATTTCTGTGGGTATTTGAAATGGTGTTAAAATTCCAAGATATTTCTGCAAAATGTTTGTCTCATTGAGACAAGTCTCTAAATATTCATTGAAACAACTACTTCTCGAGCTAATACCCCGACAGATATTGAATTAAACAATGAATATTTGAGTTACACGACAGCTCTACTGTTCTATGCATAATTTATATGCAAAATGCTACATCAGGTCAAATTGTTCTCTCACCAAACTAAAAGAAACAACAGGTACAACAGGTTAGTGTTCATAGGTGGAAGTAGTATGAAGATAGAATATATCTTACAGAAGTTAATAATTTTAAATCGTTAAAATGGTAAATATAACCCCCCAAATGTATGTATAATTTTAATTAAGGAAAATGTAGTAATATGTTTATATCAGTGCAAAACAGAAACATAGATATTTGTAGTAAAGGCACATTTTGTCTTGGAAGGGGTGCCGGGAACTTTTTTGAAGATGATCATTTTAATGTTATTCATGATAAACAGGGAAAATCGATGCGTTGAGCGGTAACGGAAACTAAAATGAATTTTTATTTCTTCTGACAGAATATGTAAGCTGCGGCACTCGTTTTCACTAACACTTAATTCACTTATTAAAAACAAATCTCATTTTTATTAGTTAATGCAACAGCGATGGATAACATAACCTAAAATTCTATGCACGGTTTGGAAATGTATGGGTGTCATATTTCATATAGTTGTTTAATTGAATTCACTTGGTTTGTTTTACATATATATTCACATATATTTCAACCTGCTATGTAGGGTCAGGTGGGGCAATTGTAAACGATTTTTGCAAGAGTGAATTAGATATTTAATTAATTCTACCCAAACTGTATTTTTGAGTATTAATTATAACGAATTATGGAAGCAAGATGTTTAAACTATATATTACCTGTTTCCAGGATTCCTTGTCAATTTTCTAAAATATTATTAAGTTTTTACAACTACCGTAATATAAAGCTGCATTTACAATATCTAGGGGTAATTGTAAACACGTGTATTTTGCAACACGGGCGTCAATAGGAATTTTTCTGGGGGTAATGTGAATTAGTTAAGTATTCGATTAAATTTCTTGCATCCTCAAGTTTGTATAACCATGTTCACATTTACCCCTATATAAGATTATGAGGGTTAAAAAATCAAAACATACAAATAACAGTTTTATTTGCATAAAGATAGAAATACAGTGATAAATAAATTTACTTTTCGAAAACACTAATTGGTCCTGGGAAGACGAATACGTTTTTTCTGGACTTGACCATAACTTGTGGATTTGGCAATACGGCTTCAATCATTGCCATGCTTATATACGAGATGTCTTTACTGTTTTCTACGAATTCTATTGAGTATTCATCGTTCCGCTTATACCCAACAACTTCGATATCTCCATTATACGAATCAACAGCATTCACCCGACAAACATATTTGAAAGTTGTGCTATTTCTTGGCCCGCCAAGGAACTTTGCCAAAATATACATCTGGGGTTGTATTGTTTCCCAATCCGGTTTAATATATTCAACCTCCGGAAGATTGTTTCTGATTACTTCTTGGCTCCAATCATTTTCATCATCATTATCAGAGCTCTCTCTCTCCGAATATTTTTGTTCATTACGTTCCTTATCTCTCACATTTTCTTTCCTGGGTCCCTTCACTTTCTTCCCTCTTTTGGTTCCTTTTTTTCTTGTCTTTGGCTCATTCTTTTTTGCCTTTAAACGTTCAGCTTCTTCCAGACGTTCCCTCACTTCATCAGTTGTAAGGACTTCTCCATATTGTTGTTGTTTCAATCTAGGCGTGACCGTTTTTGACTTAGTAGATAAATCATTCTGTTTACTTAGGTTTAAAATAAGTGCTGATTGAAATACGGTAACAATATCTCTGGTGGAAGTTGAACCAGATGTGCTCGCTTGTGGCTCTGGAGTGACATGAGTATCTCCAATTATTACCAGAGTTCGACCATCAACTACCTGCGATGTTTTATGACGTCTTTCTTCGTATTTCCTCAATTCAATTTGATCAAATTCATCTCTTGAGAATTTTGTGGGGTCTACTGGGAAGACACCGGTACTCACGAATGCGTTTTTTATATTATTTACAGTAAACGCTTCTTTTCATACTATTCCTAGAAGTTCAGTGAATTCATTTTTCTTCAGTCTTCCAGTGCTTCGTCCCATTTGTTTCTTTCCATGTGCAATTAGTATCTTCTCCCAGCAAGTTTTCACTGGGCCGAAAACACATTCATCTAAAGGCTGAAGTTTATCGGTTAAATGGCTCGGAAATTTTACTAAAGTCACTTTATTGGCAATAGCGCATGTGATTATTCTCAAGCTTATATGACTTTTGTGTCCGTCGTACATTAATAATGCTTCTTCTCCTGGCTGGTTCAGCTTCTTCCTTAGTTCTGCGATCCATTTAACAAAGACTGTACTAAACCAGGTGAAAAATTGTGGTTCCTCTATCCACCCATTTGTTGAAACTGAATAAACAGTCCCAGGATATGAATTCTCCGATGTCCATCGAGCCTGTACTGCTGCTCCTTTAAAAATAATGAATGGGGGCAAATATGATCCATCTGCTGCTATACATGCCAGCACACTTGTGGACTCTCTACCGGAGCCACCAGAAACCCTTGAGAGAGTCTTACCCCGTTCACCAATGGCTTTGATGCGTGAGGGATCATTGCCAAAGCCACTTTCATCAGCGTTAAAAACAAACGACGTTCTGTTTATCTTCTTCTCCAAAATAACTTTAGTCAGTTTATCATAAAAGCCATATATGACATCAGGTTTTCGTTGGGTTTTTCTTGCTTTCTGTAGATGTTCAGGTTTCTTGAATGAAAGTGAAGGATGCCGTTTCATAAAATTGTAGTACCAATCAACTCCTGGGCGATCATTTTTAAAGGGAGTTTTGATGTTATTCTCCTTAACGTAAATTGCTACCAAGTCTTGAAGCTCTTCTTTATTGCAGGGGTAGCCCATATTTGCTCGTGCTTTTAAACATTCGACTATCAGCTCTTCTGTTTCCATTGTCAGCGCAGTTGATCATCCGCCGCCCACTCGACCATTTGCCACCTTTCTTCCTTTAATTCTGTGATATATTACAGCTACAGGGACGTTGTATCTCGCAGATGCTTGACGATATGTGCAATTTTCATTTTTTACATCTTCAACTGCTGCAGAAAGATCACGTTTTGAATATTTTTCGATAGTTTTCTTCTTTACATATTTTCTCGGCATATTTGTTGTTTCTGGAAGAGAATGATCATATTTTTTTTTCTAGTTATATTTTTCTTTACATATACCCCAAAAACTTGTTCTCATTTACCCCATTTCAATATTTAGTAGGGGTAATTGTAAACACTTCACTGTTTTTGTTTACCTTAATATTTTCTAGCTTAGACCAGTATACGTTCACTTTGTGTATATAATTAACATGCTAATAAAATTAAAAGAAATAAATACTCACTCTGTATTACTAGAAATGTTCATTTATTAAACTCCTGCTGAATTTATAAACACGTGTATTTGCACAAAACAACGCGACTTTCGACTGGCGATAACACAGCTGAGACCGATCGGTGCCTGATGCGTCCGGACATATGCGAGATAATAGGAAACACGAACAACTGCATGAGACTCGAATATTGCCGATAATAGAGACACAGGTGTACCGTTTACAATTACCCTGTGTTTACATTTACCCTACCTGACCCTAATTGTGCTCCTGTAAGCAACAGCTTGGCAGCGATTTTACATCTTTTGGTTTTAATTTCAACATTTATAAGACAAATAAACGTTGTCTATACCAGTACTCCTTTCTCTAATACTTTTTCCTGCCACCAGGTGCCGTATTCAAACGCGTTAGTTCTCAATTACATTGTTTATTTTTGTAAAAATGTATTTCTTCTGCTAAATTATTTGATTGAAATGTACTTCTAACGAGTGTCTCCACTCCCAGACTAAGCATGAAGTAAAATTTCGAGTTTAGAAAAGCCTGAAAATTTGGTTTGGTCGCGTAGCGAAGCGGAGCGACCAAACCAAATTTTCAGGCTTTTCTAAACTCGAAATTTTACTTCATGCGCCACGCATATAAAACACTAATTTCAAGTGAAGTTCAAAATATACTGATCAGGTATGTACGTTTATGATTTTTAGCATTATTAAAAATTTTCTAAATAAAATTGTTATTACAATTTAGGTTATATATAAAACTTAAACTAGGGGTACCACTGTATTAAATTATTAGTTGTAAACTAACAATACTAATCTACTAAAATGTTTTATTAATCCGAAAATGTTAAAATCATCTTTAAAACCCTGTTAAAGTTGTTGCTAACGTCTATTAATAAGGCTGCAAGTGTTTTAATCACTTTTCTATTATTAACGTAATGTGTTCGAGGTTATGTAAAGAGTATTCGAATGCGAGACCGATCAGGTTCGACCATTTAATAAAAGGACCTTCAACATTTAGCAATACATCATCCGTACTAACACCAATTTGGAACAAACAAAACCAAAAAAAAGGGATAATGCGACTCATTACTGATAATCGCAATGTAGAAATTTGTAGAAATAATCATGTAACAAACAATAAAACTTTGATAAATTTTCCTGTTTCTTTCATCTGCCGATAAAACAACATTTTTATTTTGGCCTTTCTTTTTTTAAGTTTATTATTTTTGGTTTGATTTATTTTACGTTCATTTCCCCCCTCCTTGTTTTTGTAATTCCAGTCCAAGGTGACGGAGCAGGCCCAACTGGCGTATCAAAGTCTGGTGGAGAATCCAGTACCAGATTTTTCTCAAGTAAGTAAAAAAAAAACAGTTATTTCTTAGAGAATTTTTAAGGTTTTTTTGTTTCGGATGAATTCTTGGTTAGTACATTGACAAAATTGTACCTGCGAATTTTGTTTTAAATTTTAAATTTACTGGTTTGTGCTTGATGATTTTATTTTTCTTTAAGGATTTTTGTTTGATGATTTTATTTTCCTTTAAGGATTTTTATTTAATGATTTTATTTTCATGTAACGATTTTGTTTGATGATTTTATTTTTCTTTAAGGATTTTTGTTTGATGATTTTATTTTCCTTTAAGGATTTTTCTTTTATGATTTTATTTTCCCTTAAGGATTTTTATTTAATGATTTTATTTTCCTTTAACGATTTTGTTTAATGATTTTATTTTCCTTTAAGGATTTTTCTTTAATGATTTTATTTTCCTTTAACGATTTTGTTTGATGATTTTATTTTCCTTTAAGGATTTTTGTTTGATGATTTTATTTTCCTTTAAGGATTTTTGTTTGATGATTTTATTTTCCTTTAAGGATTTTTATTTAATGATTTTATTTTCCTTTAACGATTTTGTTTAATGATTTTATTTTTCTTTAATAATTTTATTTTCCTTTAACGATTTTGTTTGATGATTTTATTTTCCTTTAAGGATTTTTGTTTGATGATCTTATTTTCCTCTAAGGATTTTTGTTTGATGATTCTATTTTCCTTTAAGGATTTTTATTTAATGATTTTATTTTCCTTTAACGATTTTGTTTAATGATTTTATTTTCCTATAAGGATCTTTGTTTGATGATTTTATTTTCCCTTAAGGATTTTTATTTAATAATTTTATTTTCCTTAAACGATTTTGTTTGATGATTTTATTTTCCTTTGAGGATTTTTCTTTAATGATTTTATTTTCCTTTAAGGATCTTTGTTTGATAATTTTATTTTCAGTTTCCAACAGCCAATCCTCTGAGGATGCTGCGTTCAGGACCGTTGCTGAACATAAAGCCCAGAATGAGGACGTCCACTTTGCCGCACACTCGCACCTCCGAAAGACGACCCGAGAGTTTGGAAGGAAATCGATCTGGTATGTATACAGGGTGCACTGAAAGTACCTCAACAGGTCGATATCTTCTTTTTTTTGTGTGCAGAATCTGCTTTGGAAATATCCATGCACAAAGAGCAATTCAGCCCGAATTCGGACACAGAATCCCATCACAACAGCCACTCACACCACGATTTTGAGCGCAGAGATGAAAATCCGATCCCCCTACCGCCCCGCGACCGGAACAAACCACTACTCACATCAAAACCGAGACACACGAGGAAACATCCCTTAATCATCCCACCGATTAGCCTACAAGGAACCCTCAACAAATTCGCTGCTGTAAGTCCTCCGATTGTCAATCACGTCGAGCCGGTTTACACCAATGATACTAGGGAGTTTGATCGGGAATCGTTGCACTTTGAAGCGCAGATCGATTCAGAATTAGCCGCTTTAGACGATATTCCCTCGGGGGAAGATTGCGTAGATGGGAGGAATAATAACGAGGAGAATAAACTGCAGAGGCACCATGTGAGTTGTGAGGATCTGTTGGAGTTTGCCGATTCAAAGCCGAGTTCTAGGGCGAGGGGTTTCGATTCTGATGAGGTTAGGATTATGTCGAAAGTATTAGGACCTGATGTAAGTTCAATTATTATATTCTGATAAACATCAATATTTTTTCAGTTTTCAATGATTTTCATAACATACAGTGATTATTCGTTTTTTCATATTTCTTAATGCTGTTACAAAATAAATTTTCAATAAATCAACAGCTTAAAGGTAAAATTTATTAAATGCTAGAATAATTAAGTTCCATGTAATAACACATAATAATTTTTATTAAATTACCAGCTAAGAAGTTAATTTGATACATTATATATATATTTTTTTTTTTATTTATTTAACGAAAGATCCATTTTACAAAATACATTTTAACAAAATTATATAACTACGAGAAGAACACAGTAATACCTATACATAAAATAAACTTACAATACTAAGATAAATAACAAACATTTATACGCCTAAGTTTGTTGATAAACTGTGAGGGTGAGAAGCAATTAAAAATATCAAAATTTGGATGGAGTGATAGTTTATTTGCTGTACGCATAAACCTTGTAAGTGGACTATTATTCCCATAATTTGACAAAACTTGAGAATGTGTGAAGAAAAATGTAAATATTGTGATTATTATTGATTTAAAAAATAAAGTATATTTCAGTGTGGTTCTAACTTTACAATATTTCAGTGTTTTATGCGCGTGGCGCATGAAGTAAAATTTCGAGTTTAGAAAAGCCTAATTTAGCTCGGTCGCTCCGCTTCGCTACGCGCCCGAGCCAAATTTTCAGGCTTTTCTAAACTCGAAATTTTACTTCATGCTTAGTCTGGGAGTGGAAACACTCGTTCAAAACTAAATTGAACACTTTTATAAAATCGACGAATGCCTGAAAATTTACAGAGTTATATATACAACATGTTTATTTAAAAGAAAAATTCCCAGTATTTAATACCGTACGATCATTTAAAACATGATTTGGAGTAAGTTTTGAATTTTAAATTAGTGGCAATCTAATTTAAAATTCAAAGCCTACTCCAAATCATGTAGGCTTTGAATTTTAAATTAGATTGCCACTAATTTAAAATTCAAAGCCTACTCCAAATCATGTTTTAAATGATGTTTTAAATGGTATTACATACTGGCTGTTAACACATACCATAACCTCAAATTTATTCCATCATTCAATTAGCTTTCTGGGCAACTGCACAAAAAAAATGCCTCCTACTTTAAATTATAATTTAAATGATCGCACGGTATAATAAGTCATTTATAGAAATCATAAAAAGAAGTGCAGAATTTTACTTACTTCAACTTTTAGAGTTAACTTTATAATAGCTCGGCTGTTAATGGACTAATAGCTTTTAATTAATTACTCTAGCATTTAACAAATTGTACCTTTACGCTGTTGCTTTATTGAAAACTTATTTTGTAACAGAAGAATCGACTATATATTGCCATTCATATTTTGATGAGATTCTTATCGAACCAATTTTCCAGATAAGTACTGAGCAGTGTTTACAAGCGCTAGAACACACGAATTGGGTTGTGATAAACGCGATCAAGTTGTGCAAGTTGCAAAGGGTGGTCGTGGGCGCCCGCCTGGAGACGTGCAGCGACGCACTCGAAGTCACGGGCTGGGACGTGACGAAGGCGGCACAGTGGATTTTGCACCAGGACAGCGAGGTGCAGGTGTAATGTTCCAACAAGGCGTCGTACAAACGTGTATATACTTTTTTATATATCTGTACTGAAATCGCCTTCGGGAATGAAAATTGGAGTTTGTACTTTTGTTTAGCGAGCAGTTTTTCTTGGAATTGATTTTTTTTCTTAATATCTTGGTGATAATTTTTGTTTTGTATTTATTATCTTGCCTATTGTGGTTATTTCTATTTTTTACTGACATTAAGTGTTATTTATTTTAAATATATATATTATGACTAAATTTTTATAAAAAATTATATTATACTGAGATAAAACTTACAATTCAACAACTTTTGTTTTATTCGAAATACCTTCCAACCTCTTTGTTTCTAACAAAGTGTGTTGGTAGTTTTTAGTATGTGTGGATATGTATACAGTAGAACCTCGCTATACCGGGCCTCGAGATACCGTGATTCGGATATATCGGGGTCATTTTTCAGGTTTCTTTTTTTTTAAAGATGTTAATTTTAACAATTGACTGCGTACCGCCCTGATTAGGTAAAACGTTCCGGCGTCATTATTGTATTATATATGTAGTATGTCTTGTTATGTAGGTGGCTACTGCACATACCTATTATGCTAAGCCTATTATGTTAAGGGGATTAGTAAATACTGGGTCCCTTGAATATATTTATATATATATACATATACATGTATATATATATATATATATATATATATACATGTGTATATATATATATATATATATATATACATGTATATATATATATATATACATGTATATATATATATATATATATATATATATATATATATATATATATATATATATATATATATATATATATATATATATATATATATATATATATATATATATATATATATATATATATACATGTATATATATATATATATATATATATATATATATATATATATAAACCCGGCATCAATAACAGTAACCATATGCATAATAGTCATATCACGGCAATAAACTCATAAGCGGCAACAACAGGGCAGGTAAATGGGCCTCCAGCGTCGATTTTTGAATCCCTCGAGCTCAAGCCCGAGATTTCAAACACCGCGCGCTGGCTGGCGTGACGTTCCTAGAAACAAGTGGCGTGCGCCTCCCTCCGTCGGTGACAGAGACGGAGAGAGCCGAGCGGCACCTGTAGACAGGCACCAGCCATTGTTGCTGTTTGTGTGAAAACACGTGCGTCGTTTCGCACTAACAATTGCGGTGATAACACCCCGGGTTATCCAAGAAACAGTGGAACACAGTAACAATTTCCAGTTTTAAAATGTGAATGTGCCGTTTGTTTTTAAAATTTCACTTTTGCCGTAACCACGCGGTTACGATTTTTTGTACGCAATAACCTCACTCTTAAAATTTAAATTCAACAACCCCCATGAGTATCGATAGGATAATTAAACAAATGCAACGTCAGTTTAACAATAGTTTGTTCAAATAATCACAAATGTAAGCTCAAAATTTATTCGCTAATTAATATTTTTTCAAGAATTCGTCATTAACTAATAGTTTAATTCAGATCAGTAATTGTTTGTTTTTTGCTCATTGTTTTTAGTGTTAACTCTGAGGAAGGGACAAAATGAGTCCCGAAAGCTTGGTATTACAATAAAGTAGATTACGCACATCTCTCCTGCCGTACTATTGGTCGAATGCCCTGTTAGGAAAATTTTCTGAACTCTGCCTATATATATATATATATATAAATATATATATATATATATATATATATATATATATATATATATATATATATATATATATATATATATATATTTATATATATGCGCATGTGTGTATGTGACTATTATACATTACATATATTCGGATATACTGTGTTTTTCTTATATCGTGCTGGGTATAGCCAAAAGCAATCCCGGTATAACGACGTTCTACTGTATATATGTATGTGTGTATGTCTATATGTATATATAATTGCATATTATTATTGTATAGCAAAATTGCTAAATAAAGATCAACATCTTAAATTCTGAGAGTATATCTGAGTAGTAGTGCTTCTTAAAATATATAAATATATAAATGTCGGTTCTTTAGACGAATTTGCTTTATAATATCGTATGTTCAATAAAAAAAAAAAACTCTAGTGCCATGATTTTATCTTTTTTAAAATTTAAGTAGGCTAGCCGCTTTAGGAATTGACATATAAAACGTCAAACATAATTATAATGTATAATTTCATAGTTGCCAACCTACTATATTTTCCATGGCACTCTAGACATTTTATTTTAGAAGGAACGGCATTCTTAAAGTTGTATACAAATATGTTGAAGGGCCAGGCCCAAAAATAGCTTAAAAATTCATTATAAAATAATGTGTTGCATCGAAAAGGCGTTGCTTCGAAAATAGCGCCATCTCTTAATGTTCTATATAACTATTGTCAAAAATCGAAATACAATTGCCGTGACGCCCCCTCCTCCGGGCTTATCATTGTATATTTATAAAATTATCATCTCATCACGCAGGCAGAGAATGTTTCATCATTGCGGTGTTTGACGATTACCTCCCCCTATTAAAATAGTGTTTTATTTCAATCAATAAAGGTGTTTCATCAATTAATTGATTATCTATGAATCTCCGTCACACATAGAAAACACACATAGACAGTCAATCTGTTGATTGAACTGAAGTTGAAACGTCAAATTAAACATCTGCGCGATCAAAATATTCGTAAGGAACTTTAACCTTTAAAATGTGATTTTTTCGTGTGAAACAAATTCAAATCCAAAGAAAACCAAGAAGATGTTGTGCTCGGACGGCAAGATATCCCTCTGGTGTTTTCTGGGCACCGTCACAACGTTCACACCTCTTTTAGTGCCTCTTGCGGGGGCGCGTAGTCTAGGTTATATTTTTCCAGAAAATTACAGTTTCTTTTTGAGTCCACTGCTATTGTACATCTTGGTTAATGTAGTCGTTCGATTTTTTTACCAAAATCACGATTACCAGGTGAGTAATTTAATTTAATATAAAAATGATAGTGCCGTTAAAAATATTCACGCCTAAGAGTGCCTTGAAAAATATTCGCGCTTAAGAGTATTGAGAATTTTATTTTGTTTTGTTTATATATATTATTTTAAGAATTTTTCCTTTTGTAATATTACTCTGTAATTGGGATGTCCTGTTGGGTAATAAATATTATTATTATTATTATAATGGTGTTATTGTTTACAGGTAGCAGTTCGGTCGGTATTCTTAGGTTTTATTTTCGCACTAGGCTTGTATGTGATCGAGTACGGCCCGGAGCACGTGCAGAGTTTCGGTATTTACATGTGCGTGATGTCGTTCTTCCATTACTCGGAATTCCTCTCGATCGCTTTTATAAAGCCGAAAGAACTGAGCACAAACTCGTTTTTGTTGTACCACAGCCATCAATATGTGGCGGCGGCTGTTACTTCATGGCTCGAGTTTTTCATCGAGAGCCACTTTTTCCCAGGTAGACGTAAAACTCTGTGTGTTAATACTTGGAAATAATTTTGATTCGCTTGAAATTTTTTAGGGATGAAAATATTTCCGTACGTTACTTATTTGGGGTTGGTGATTTGCGTGGGTGGAGAGTTTTTGAGGAAGTTGGCCATGCTGACGGCTCGGTCCAATTTTAATCATTTAGTAAGGATAGTTTTTCTAAAATCTCGCATTACTTTCTGATGTACGTATTTTTAAAGGTGCAATGCACAAAAGCCGACGACCACGTTTTAGTAACTCATGGCATTTACGGTGTATTCCGGCATCCTAGTTATGTGGGCTGGTTCTATTGGTCAATCGGAACACAGGTCAGTATCAAATGTTTATAAACGCTGATTTATTTTCTAGAATCGAAAAAATAAATTACCGATTTACATTAATTTTTTACAGATAATTTTGTTAAATAAATTAACGTTTTACATTTATTTATTACAGATAATTTTATTAAATAAATTAATGATTTACATTTATTTATTACAGATAATTTTATTAAATAAATTAATGATTTACATTTATTTATTACAGATAATTTTATTAAATAAATTAATGATTTACATTTATTTATTACAGATAATTTTATTAAATAAATTAATGATTTACATTTATTTATTACAGATAATTTTATTAAATAAATTAATGATTTACATTTATTTATTACAGATAATTTTATTAAATAAATTAATGATTTACATTTATTTATTACAGATAATTTTATTAAATAAATTCATGATTTACATTTATTTATTACAGATAATTTTATTAAATCCTGTGTGTATAATAGCCTACACTCTAGCAAGTTGGCTTTTCTTCAATGAAAGGATCATAATCGAGGAGATAACTTTGTTAAACTTCTTCGGTCAGCAGTACTGTGATTACCAGCAACAGGTAGGGTCCGGTTTGCCGTTTATTAAAGGTTACAGGATAAAGCCATAACTAGTCTAAAGTGTGAGCGACTCAACTGAACCGGGGGATTTCCCTTCTCCGACCACCTCTGATAAAATCACACGATAATGCCAAATGGAGATATTTATTTTTTTCGAGGTAATAACTGTTCTAATAAATACCGTATTTTATTTATGAAACGTTTTTATTCTTTTTGGATCGTTGTTTTATCTTTTTTGTATAAAGTGTTTAATAAGTATTAATAAATGATGATTAATATTGTTTTTTTGTGATTTTGTAGTTTTTATTCTTCGATTTAGGTCAATATCATCACCACTCAGTTAATTTTCTGTAAACTTAGAGATTTACTTTTAAACTTATAATCTCAGATTTTGATATTTCAGGATGTTAAAATTCATGTAGATTAATATCATGATTTTAACGGTTAAATGCTTTAATCCATTCAGATACAATGACACATATAATATCAATTTTATTAATATGAAAAAGTCAATTTTGATGTATTGCAGATGTCACAAATATCGTATCGTGTATCATGGATATTTATAGAATGCACAAAACCATTAAATAAACTCGAAATGTTACTTCACGGGTATAAAACATTGGTTTTAAGTGAAGTTCAAAATATATGACTTTAGCATACTGCTTTAGTAGCATATTGTGAACTTCACAATATTTCAGTCTTTTAAACCCGTGGCGCATGAAGTAAAATTTCGAGTTTAGAAAAGCCTGAAAATTTGGTTTGGTCGCTCCGCTTCGCTACGCGACCAAACCAAATTTTCAGGCTTTTCTAAACTCGAAATTTTACTTCATGCTTAGTCTGGGAGTGCAAAACACTTGTTTAAAGCTTCAAATTGAACTATTTAAAAAAAACAACCAATATCTGAAGATTTAAAACATAAACGCTGTAATTGGGACATGTATGCTTAAAAAAAAATTCCTTGAATAATTAATAAATATTAATATTTATGAACAAGAATAATTATCAAGAAGTTAATATATATCGGATAAATATCGATATATGATTTTAAAAGGTTAAATATCGATATATATCCGATATTTTTATATTTATACAAATATGATATTTCCGAACCCTGCTTAAAATGTTGTAATGCTGATAAAATATACATTGAATGTGTTTTCTGGACTAAACATGAATAAGGTCTAGATGTATTTGTTTATTTAAAATTAACAATAACAAAAATCAATTTAATGTATAAAATAAGACAATAACAAAACATTAAAACTAATCAAGAAGCCCGAGACTGGAAAAGAAGGACTTGCATTGTTTTTATTATTATCATCATCATTTCCCAAGGTCTCTTGCCAGTATTGAATGATCGAGTGATAGAGATGCGGAGAAACGTTTTTCAACGAATGATTTTCTTCTGGATAGCTCTGAAATTGTGGTTTGGTTAAGTTTTGATGTTTGTAATACCGTGCGATCATTTAAAATATAAATTAGAGTAGGCTTTGAATTTTAAATTAGATTGGCACTACGACTGTTAACACATAGTTCACTATAACCTTAAATTTATTCAATCATTCCATAGATGGTAATATTAACATCTATGAATTATTCAATTAGCATTTTGAGCAACAGCACAAAAAAAAATGCCGCTTACTTTAATTTATTATTTAAAGCATCGCACGGTATTAGCATAATTAAAAAATTAAAATCTAAAACAGATTGCAATCATGATTGCTTTGTATTGTGAAAAGGAAAGAAGAAAGTTACTCACGGTTTGTCTGAAAGGCACGTCGGCCAATTCCAGCGCCCTAGCCAAAAGCATAGATTGCTGGTAATGGACGTTATCGTCGGCGTTTCCGTGAACTAAAAAGAAGTTTTTCCCGCGGAATTTTTCTGGAATTCTGGTCAAATCGGTCGCGTTGTATCCGGCTTTGTTCGTGTTAAGAGCGTTCATGTATCTTTCAGTATAAATTGAATCTGAATAAAATATAAAAAAAGTAAATAACGTTTGTTACTAATGAACATTACATATTTACAACATTTACATACATATTAACCACTTTATGCACACATTAATTTTGAATTTCTAGTCAAAAATATATTATTATTTTTTGATAAAAATGTAGTTCTAAGTGGAAATGAGTAGGTAACATTTGTTGAGGAGATATAACAGCGCGCGTGACAGACACGAGCGCATTAAAACTGCCAGTAAGCAACGCCTATGACAGACACGAGCATGTACATGAAGTGGTTGAACATACAAACCGCAAAGCGGTTGCGGTTCATCTGTCAAGCTTAATTGAGGGGTCCAATGCAATAACCAGCCAAGTCCGGTTTTATAAAATGTTGAGGAGAGAGGAAAAACTGTTTACATGCAAGAAAAAAAAAACATAATGATTATTATGCATGCAACTAACAATTCACCAATGCACTGCAAATTATTTAAACCAGATTGTTGCATGCTATAATGCAGAATTTTAAACTTTATAAGAATATTGAATACTTAACCCATTTTCTCATAAAATGGACTTGGCTGATTATTGCATTGGACCCCTCAATTGATTCATGCACACAACGCTCATGTTTAACGAGCCTACTGTAAGGCTCGTTAAACATGAGCGTTGTGTACATGAATCAATGAAGCTTGACAGATGAACCGCAACCGCTTTGCGGTTTGTATGTTCAACCACTTCATGTACATGCTCGCGTCTAACAAAAACTGTAAACGTGGAAACACTGGATGTAATTTCCTACATTTATTGCTGATTTAAAAGTGAGATGATTCTGAGATTGGAAGTTATTTCTGAATTTAAGTTTTCCTGATGTTAAAACAAGAGTTCAAAATTACATTTCCCTTCTTGTGCTATTATATTTTGAACTTACTTCAGAGATAAACTCGGTTGCATTTTTTTTTAGTGTAATTACTTAACGAGTTGAAGCAATTGAAATTGTCTTACCATAAAGTTCGAAATTAGTAACGGGAGCGATTGAAAGCCCACATTTGAATACGTTTTTGGTGTCTTTGGCCAAAACCCAGGCTGTCGCGAATCCTCCGTAACTCCAACCCCAAATTCCAGTTTTTGTTTTGTCAATATAACTGTACATATTTTGCAATTTTCTGGAAAAAAACAAATGATCGTATTTTTACTGCAGTTTAATTTAGTGCAGACTAGAGATGGGCGAAATGGCTCTTTTCAGAGAGCTGGTTCAAAAGATCTAACTCACTTCAAAGAGTCGATTCAGTGAGCCAGCTCAAAAGAGTTACATGACTCAGTTATGAGCGAGCGAGCCGCCGAGTTCTGACTCATAGATTCATCTTATTCGCAAACTCATTAAATTGATAAATACGGTGATTAATAATGTCGGTTATACAATGATTGCAATAATTTAATCATAATTTATATAAATACGTAAGAGTGTAAATATGTAATCAAAATTATAACAATCGCGTATTTATTTCGTGCGATTACACTTCAAGTGTGTTTATATACAGAGAGTTTTATGTAACACCGAACATGTTCATCCATACAATTTGACACCTTTATTTTTTAAGTTATGTGTAAATTGGGTTGCCTATATGACCATTAAAAATTGTAGCCAATCAATCGCAATTAATCCATCAACGTGTACACACAGGGAGTTTTTCTTTCAAGTATACATGTCCCAATTACACTGTATATGTTGTAAATCTTTAGATATTCGTTGTTAAAAAAAATCAATTTGAAACTTGAAATGAGTGTGTTCCACTCTCAGACTAAGCATGAAGTAAAATTTCGAGTTTAGAAAAGCCTGAAAATTTGGTTTGGTCGCGTAGCGCGAAGCGCGGAGCGGCCAAACCAAATTTTCAGGCTTTTCTAAACTCGAAATTTTACTTCATGCGCCACCGGTACAAAACACTTACATTTACGAAGTTTAAAACACACCACTAAACTTTACATTGCATCAGTGTTTTGTACCGGTGGCGCATGAAGTAAAATTTCGAGTTTAGAAAAGCCTGAAAATTTGGTTTGGCCGCTGCGCGCTTCGCGCTACGCGACCAAACCAAATTTTCAGGCTTTTCTAAACTCGAAATTTTACTTCATGCTTAGCCTGGGAGTGGAAAACACTCGTTTAAAGCTTCAAATTAAATTCTTTTAAAAACAGAGCGTCGGCAAATGTACAACGCATGCTTATGTATACTTAAAAGAAAAATTCTCTTTATGAGAATGTTCGGTGTTACATAAAAAAATTCTAGCATGTTCGGTGTTACATAAAACTCTCTGTATATATTGAATACGTTTGCGCGCCTATAAAAACATATGCATTCAGCACGAAAACAGCGAACCAACTTCAAATCTCGAACCTGGATCGCGACGATTTATGAATCATCGCGATCCAACGTGAAACTGGGTTGCAATGAGCGAGCTAGCTCAATCGGTTCAGCCGCTCAATCGGAATCAAGAACCGTCATGACTCTTTCAGAGAAGAATCACTGAACTGACTTTTTGAGTCGATTCGCTCAGGAGTTACCCATCTCTAGTGCAGATGACGAATTTGATTAGAGTCTAATATTCATTAGGTGAGTCAATTACAAGCATATTTTTTTTTAATAAAATAAAGAAAAACGCTTGTTGACGCGTTTTTATAATTTCTATAATTTTTGAAATATTTCAGAGGCAACAACTCTGAAATATTTCAAAAATTATAGAAATTATAAAACTGAAACAATTGTAAATTGCATGAAGCAAGTGCGATACTTTTTAGAATTTACAAACTTACTCTGTTGCGTTAATCTGATCTTCGATTTCCAAAGTTCCTAATTTTTTATAAACACTGTACAATAAATCTAGTCCACGACGGCCACTTCCTCTTCCATCAATGAAGGCATAAATGTAATTCATGTTCGTCACGAGGTATTTTTCAAGACCGACCGAAAACGCATCTGTAATTTTATTCGAATTCGGTCCTCCATACCTAACAAAAAATAAAATAATAAATAGAGTTTTCTTATATTGAAGCAAAAACGTGGAAATAATATATTGTGTAACAAATGCCTGAAGACAAAGTTTACACATCACTGACGAGTGCATAGAATGGGTTGTGTTGTGCACTATAAATTTTCTACGAGTCTCAAATTAAAATAAGTGATTTTCACCATAAGAGTCCGGCCCAAAATAACATGAAATTCAGTGTGTATCAAATTGTATTTCACACATTGGTGTATATGTCTTCATATATTCAATGTGTTATACTTTACGTACATTTGGGGTTGTTGTATTATATTCAAGGGAATAGTTCGTTGGTTAATGTTTTTATATACAGCGGTGCGTATTTACAATGAATTTATTTACACATTTATATGGATACAAGTGCTGCGCTTCAGCAGCCCTCCTGCTCCTCTTCGGACGCTGAATCTGCGGGGGTCCTGAAGGGAGACTCCTAGCGAGTCGATCCCGGGGTATGGCAGAGACGGCGCGTGCAATCGCCGTAGTGTCGGGTAGGCCGGTGTCCTCGGGCTGTTCCTGTCGACGGGCTGATGACGTGGGGGTCCCTCCGTGATCCTCCTGTAACCGTGCTAGCTTCGATGTTTGCCATTGGTATGGCTTCTGGCCATTTTGTGAACCGGTCGATGCAAGTTAGGATGTATTTTTTTCCGTTTGCTTCCTTCAGCGGTCCTACGATGTCGATGTGTACGTGGTCAAATTTTGCGGATGGTAGCCGAAATGTTCCTGCTTCTGGTGTGTTGTGCCGTGAAATCTTGGCACGTTGACATGTCAAGCATTAACTACTCCATGTTTTGCAATCTGCTCGTATTATGGGTCAGACGAATTTCTCTGTGACGAGTTTGGTTGTGGGTTTTCCTCCGGGGTGAGACAATTGATGTATGCTGTTGAAAGCTTGTTTTCTAAATTGTTTTGTAATAAATGGTCGAACTACGTTGGTCGAGATGTCACAATATATGTCTGTATTGTACTCTAGAAAATGGATTTTTTTCAGCTGGAGACTGGTGCTTCTCTCGTTTAGGATGTGTTTAAGTTCCGCGTCTGTTTCCTGATCTGCTCCTAATGCTATGAAGTTTACTCCGGCTGTAAGTTGCTCGACCCTGCTGAGCGTGTCGGCGACTACATTTTCTTTCCCTTTTATATAATATTTTATATCCGTAGAGAATTGTCCGATGTAATCGAGATATCGAAATTGTCTCGGTGAACATTTATCTAGCCTCTGCGCGAATGCGTATATTATTGGCTTATGGTCGGTGAAAATGGTGAAAGTTCGTCCTTTCAGCAGGTGGTGATACTGTTTGATTGTCGCGTATATTGCCAAGAGTTCTCTGTCGTATGCTGCGTACTTCTGTTCTGATGATGGTAGTTTGAGTGACATGAAGGCTAGTGGCTTCCATGATTCCTCATGCCAATGTTGAATTCCACCTCCGATTGCAGTGTCTGATGCATCTGTTGTTACTGCGAGCTTGGCATTGGGTTGTGGATGCGCCAGCAATGTTGCTCTGGCTATTTGCTGCTTGCATTTGTTCAACACTTCTCGTGCTTCTTCGTTCCATACGATCGGTTGGTTGCCTTTCTTTTTCCCATTTAACAAATCGTTTAGTGGTGCTTGTACGCTTGCTGCTCCTGGGACGAAACGGCGATAATAATTCATCATCTCGGGGACTTGTCGTAATTTTTTTGCTGTCTGCGGCAACGGGAATTCCTGGATAACTTTTACTTTGTCGTTCAGGGGTTTTGTTCCTTGTTCTGATACCATGTATCCCAAAAAGGAAACTTACTGTGCTCCGAATTTGCACTTTGTCGGGTTTATTACGATTCCGTTTTCGTCTAATCGTTGGAAAAGTTGCTTAAGGTGCTCGGTGTGTTCTTCTTCCGATTTTGATGCTACCAAAATATCATCTATGTATACGTAGCAGAAATCGAAATCTCGCAGTATTCCGTCCAAGTCTGCGCGGCGTTGCGTAACCCAAACATCATGTATGGGAATTCGAACAGTCCAAATGGCGTGGTTATTGCTGTTTTCGGAATGTCTTCTCTGATGATATGCTCTAACCAGATCGATTGTTGAAAAAATCTTTTTCCGTTGTTGAGAAAAATCTTCGATGTGCGGGACTGGGTGTTTATCAGGTACTGTTCTCGCGTCGAGAGCTCGGTTATCTCCGCATGATCTCCACTCTGCATTCTTCTTAACTACTAGGTGTAAAGGCGAAGACCAGGCGCTCTTGGATAGTCTCGCTATTCCCATTTGGCACATAGCTCTGAATTCGTTTTTTTGCGATTGCTACTTTATCGGGCGCGAGTCGTCTCGGCCTGCTGGATACCGTTGGTCCAGTGGTAGTTTGGATGTGGTGCTTCGTTTCATGTCGTGGAAAGATTGGTAAACCGGCTTGCAAATCCTTGGAAACTATCGCAACATTTCGTGGTGCTTCTCGCTGTCGTTGAGGCTGCTTACTCCAGTTCCGCTGGCTATTTTCACTTGGCTTGCCGTCACGAGTTTTGTAGTGGCGTCGTGTAATTTTTGTTCCTGATATCCGGTAATAATTCATAATATGAATCAGCGGCTATAATCGCTTTGTGTACGTCGGCTACTACAAATTGCCATACGAAATTTCTTCGTAGCTTCAGGTCCAAGTTTAAGTTTATCGTACTGTATTTGTTTATAACCGTTCCGTTTGCTGCATATAAGTTATACGTGGCTTTACTGCGTGCCTGCCTTAATAGATGTCATGGGAAAACACAAACGTCGGCTCCCGTATCGTTTAGGAATTGTACTTTCGTCTGTTGATCTATGACGTATAGGCGGCGCGATGTGTTTGGCATGACGTCAGTTGCCGCTTCTACTGATTGCCTCATTCGTTTTCCGTTTGTTAGAATTTGTAGGGGGGTTGACATTTTTGTGCTTTGTTGCCGAATTTAAAATGATACCAACATGTATCGAAAATGCTCTGTCGGAGCCGTTGTGAAGTCTGGCCGTCCTCATGTTTCCGTAATTGCTCTCTAAGGTGTACGATTTCGGTCACTAGATTTCTCAGCGTGTCGCTGCTGGAGGCTTCGTGGACTGCAGGTGTTGTGGTGTTTATGATAGCGTCGGCTAATTCGGCCACCTCGTCTAGGCTTGCTTCTGCTTCTGTCGCTAGTATGGCTTGTATGTTGCCCGGGAGTCTGCCCAACCAAAGTGATCGCAACAATGTGTCTGGGACTACTGCTCCTGCCAGGCGCCGTAGGTGTAGCAGGAATTGGGATGGTTTTCTGTCCCCTAGCTCCTCGTGTTCCAATAGCTCTTTCGTCCGGTGTTCTTTACTTACGCTGAGGCGTTGGATTTTAGCTTATTGTATTTCCCGTTCGGTGGTAAATTGGCCAGGACATCTCTTATTTCCTGTGCGTATCGCGCTTCCAGGTTTCCAGCTACGTAGCTGTATTTGGTGTCATCTGTGGTGATTTTTGCTAGCTCGAACTGGCTCTCTACCTGGGCGAACTATACTTCTGGGTCATCTGCCCAGAACGGTGGGATGCGCACTTGCACTCTGTTCACTTCGTCGTTGGCCATTTTGCTGTTTGTTTTGAACACTTCACTCGCGAATCAATTCTCTTGATCACGTCGGAGACACCAATTTGGGGTTGTTGTATTATATTCAAGGGAATAATTCGTTGATTAATGTTTTTATTTACAGCGGTGCGTATTTACAATGGATTTATTTACACATAAACATACGTATGTTTATATGAAATCTTAATATCAATGATCCATACGATGTCCCTTCTTTAAAGTTAAAGATGGTCTCTAAGTTTATTTTTCTTTGTCATACATGGTAATTTTGATATTTTTCAATTATTTAGTTAACGAAAAGGGAAATCATACGGCTCAGTGACAAACAAAACGCTATGATAGAAACGTCACTATTTTTTTATAGTGTGTTTGTATATCTAAGATGTACTTAAGAATTATTTCTTTACTTACACATTAACAATCATAGGATATTTCTTCTTCTTATCAATATTCGGCGGCAACAATAATCTCGCAGCAATCTTATATCCACTCATAGGAATCACAACATCCTGAACTTGCGGTAGCAATTTTTTCGATAAAATTAACCTCGCAGCCTCGTTTCCTTCCCAAAGAATCGACTGCCCTCCAGGCAAAGTACTCTCCAATCTTATGGTATTAGGCCCCGTACCATGACAAATTTTCACATAATAGCTCATATCAGTGCTGAACTGCATCGACGCATATTTACAAGGACCTTCGGGTGTCGAAAAATCGCACGTTAGGCATTCTTTTTTCTTTGAAGAGACATTTATGGAATACACGTGCTGTTGCCAATGTGCGTCTTTTACAACAGCTCCATAATATCTACAAAAAATTAAGCGATATTATTGCAAATAGTTTTGCAAGTTGTACTTAAAATGTTGACCATTGGACACAACTAGTGATAATTATAAGTGTAATAAGAAAAACAAAAATGTATAATTGTGAATATTACCTGTAAGAATCTATTGAGTATGAAATTTAAGTTGGTAAATATTTGTAGTTATCAAAATATTTGGTGAATTAATGAAATAGAGGTAGGTCAAATACAAATGGTGTTAATGTTAAGTAAGGTAATTGTTTTAAATGTTAGTTGTATTTATAAAAAGTAAACATTGTGAAAGCAGAAGTTCTCAAATAGTGATAAATCGTAGGTGTAGATCAAATAGAAAATCAAGTTGAGTCCGCTATGAATCTTAAACGTACATATCTATGCAGACTATTGTGAACTTCACTTCAAGTCAGTGTTTTATACGCGTGTCGCATGAAGTAAAATTTTGAGTTTAGAAAAGCCTGAAAATTTGGTTTGGTCGCTCCGCGCTTCGCGCTACGCGACCAAACCAAATTTTCAGGCTTTTCTAAACTCGAAATTTTACTTCATGCTTAGTCAGGGAGTGGAAACACTTGTTAGAAGTTTAAAATTTATAAAAATAAACTTTTCCAAATATTCATTGAAACCTTTTTTTTAGGCATTCGCTGTTTTTATAAATTTTAAACTTCTAACAAGTGTTTCCACTCCCTGATTAAGCATGAAGTAAAATTTCGAGTTTAGAAAAGCCTGAAAATTTGGTTTGGTCGCGTAGCGCGAAGCGCGGAGCGACCAAACCAAATTTTCAGGCTTTTCTATACTCGAAATTTTACTTCATGCGCCACGCGTATAAAACACTGAATTGAAGTGAAGTTCACAATAGTCTGCATAGATATGTACGTTATGTACTTCGCTTTTTTACATTATTTGCCTGATAAATATTGATTTTTAAAATAAAATAAACATTTCTTACACTGTACTTCCATTCAATCCATAAATGTTCACGACATCAGTGGCTTCATTATCATAGAAATTAACTTTATCATTAAACACGCTGAGTTTGTTAAACTTATTATTCGGTCTGATTACAGCTGCATACGGGCTTTTTGCACTAAAAACCGGCAGACCCACGGAAAACCAGCCGTTGTTTTCGATTTTGTACGTTTCGTACAGGGCGCACTTTTGGCTGGCGCACTTTTTCAAAAATCCGACCGTTTGATAGCGGTCTGTGTATTGGATGTAAAACTGCGTAACGTTCCAGACGACACCGTATAAAATGAAGTTTTCCGATTTATCTCCGGGATTCAGAAAATCGATTTCTTTTTTAGCGGATTTTATTAAATCGTAGTGGTACAGTTTGAATTTTGGATTCTTTTCATTAACCTGAAAAAAAAAAAATTCATAGATGAAATAATCTACAGGGTGTTGGTTTCCAACGTAGGGGAGTAGAGGGAAGACACGCAACTTTGCTAGAGTATATTGAATATCAAGGTATGTCGATGGGCGTAACACATATGTGTTACAAGGTATGACAGAATTGCATCTTTCCATGTTTTCCCCTACCTCTTTCCCCGCAGGCCCTAGTGCGTGGAAGAACAATGACGTTGATTTAGTTACGTTTTTGAGTCTATCATAACCTCTCTTTCCGGTTTCGCTGTACTTTCATAGATAGATTTTTAATATTTTGTGTTTAAAATAAGTGTTGTTAAAATAAGACTTTGTGTTAGTGTTAAGTGCCGACCAACCGGTTTAAGTGAAAACCAACCGGTTTCAGTGAAATATATCGTGATGTACAAATTAAAATGTAAAATTCAGTCGAAATAATGCACAAAATAATCCGCCAGGGAGAGCTGACTCAATTTCGTCAAGGTCAAAAAGTGGAAAAGACCCTTAAATATGTATTTACACTACACAGAGAGTTTTCTTTAAAATATTCGTTTTCCAAATTCAGCCTATTTTCTGTAAATCTTGAGATATTCCCTGTTTTTTTTAAGTTCATTTTGAAGCTTTAAACAAGTGATTTCCACTCCCAGACTAAGCATGAAGTAAAATTTCGAGTTTAGAAAAGCCCCGTGAAAATTTTCTGGGCTTTTCTAAACTCGAAATTTTACTTCATGCGCCACGCGTATAAATCACTAAAATATTGTGAAATTTATGTATATTCGTACTTCGCTTAATATCTGTGTTTTATACGCGTGGCGCATGAAGTAAAATTTCGAGTTTAGAAAAGCCCAGAAAATTTGTCTCGGGTCGCTGCGCGACCCTCGACAAATTTTCACGGGGCTTTTCTAAACTCGAAATTTTACTTCATGCTTAATCTGGGAGTGGACAACACTCGTTTAAAGCTTTAAATTGAACTCTTTTAAAAATCAACGAATGTCAGAAAATTTACAGCTTATGCATGTTTACCTAAAGTTTACCATGAAGTAACCACATTTAAACTTAGCGCGCATTTGCAACGTAAGCGATCTCTATCCCCACTCTAAAATCTTCGATTCTGTCGATCCTTCTTACCGTATATTCGACGTCATTTCAGTGAACTTCTCACCAATGACAAATTGCATCGGTACTGTGAATACGGGCCCTGGATCACATTTGAACGTTATATCGAAATCAAATACAATAAACAGTAGGCAGGGTAAACTTTCTCAATATTCAGACAATTGCTATTATTTTTAAGCTACATTATAACTTAAAATAGCTTTAGTATAAAGTGTTGTAGTTTTAATTTGGCTGTTAAACTTTAACCATTTATCTTAATAAAAACATTGGTTGAATTGTACTTTGTGTCTCGTGTAGATGGATAAAACGAAACATAGGATTTTCAAACTTAATACGCGCTCCCGTAAAATTAGCTTAAGTAGAGATGGATCCTTTTAGATTCCTTATATCTCAATGAAATGTCTAAAGATCGATCCGTTTAGATCCCTTAAATCTTAATAAAATGTCTAAAGATCCCTTAAATGTCTAAAAATAGATTCTTTTAGATACCTCATATCTCAATAAAATGTTTAAAGATGGGTTCTTTTCGATCCCTTATGTCTCAATAAAATTCCTAAGGATGGATTGTTTTAGATCCCTTATATCTGAATAAAATGTCTAAAGATAAATTCTTTTAGATCCCTCATATCTCAATAAAATGCCTAAAGATGGATTCTTATAGATTCCTTATACCTCAATCGTCCTTCTTACTCAAGTCGCTGGAGAGACTAGTTAAAGCGTACATAAAGGAACGCATCAATCTTTGGTCAACTAGCCAACACGCTTATACTAAGGGCAGATCAGTGGATACGGCGCTGCACGCCCTCATCAGCCAGGTTGAGAAGTCCATGTGCAATAAGGAGTTTACGTTGGCGGTATTTCTGGATATCGAAGGAGCCTTCAACTTTGCGCAGCCAGAAGCAATTCTGTCTGCCCTCAGAAACCTGCACATGGACGAGTCGATATGCCTCTTCATAGGGGAGCTGCTGACGGGGAGGCACGTTGTCTCCTCGCTGGGTGGCTCGCACTCAAGAAGAGAGGTTAATAGGGGTACCCCTCAAGGGAGGGCCCTCTCTCCACTACTATAGAACGTAGTCATAAATGACCTACTGAAAGAACTAGAGTCTGTAGGGTGTAGGGCAATTGCTTACGCTGACGATGTGACTTTTACGGTCTCTAGCAAACAAATAAACATCCTATCCGAACTTATGGAGCAGGCACTCCGCAAGGTAACCCGCTGGTGTGAGAAGTGTGGACAGGGGTAAACCCCCTCAAAACTGAGCTTGTACTCTTCACCAGAATACATAAAGTACCGAACTTCAAAGTTCCTACTCTAAACGGCACGGAACTGGTGGTGAAAGAGCAAGCTAAATATTTCTAATCGACAGGAAGCTTAGTTGGGAGCCCAATATCCAGGAGAGAGCACGGAAAGCGCTCGTGGCGCTGTACTCCTGGAAAAAAGCAGTGGGCAAGAACTGGGGACTGAAACCAACCGTTGTCCACCGGATGTACACGGCCGTGGTAAGGCCCATTATGTTCTACGGGGCCGCAGTCTGCTGGACGACAAATGGATTCACCAAACTGCACTCGGCAAGGCTCAGAGAGCCGCCGAACTGCTCATAACGGGGGCGGTCAGGTCCACCCTTTCCAAAGCGCTAGATATAATACTAAATCTAGCTCCAGTCGACCTCTACTGCACAGCGATCAGAATCAACTCAGTTGGGATATGGAGTACTAGCAAACAAGGCCATGGAAGGATCCTGAATGAGCTTGTCGATGTCCTTCTGAAGACTAACAGCTGCATTCCAGAACTTAATTTTGAAAATAAGTTCTCCACTTCCATACCGGACAAAACCAAATGTTTGGAGGGCAAGATAATTCAAGGCAAGGCCGTCTGGTTCTTTACGGATGGTTCCAAGTCTGCAAACAGAGTAGGGGGAGGAATCTTCTCACAAGATTTCAACCTCAAAAAGTCTTAGGCTCCCAAACCACTGTAACAATCTTCAGGCAAAGGTCACGGCCATCCGAGTGGCAGCGGACTGGATCCCCAAAAATTACCTTCAGGGGAACCACATCAGGTTCATTACTGATAGCCAAGCCGCCATTATGATACTGAATAGTCCGTACTGCACCTCGAAGGTGGCCAGAGACTGTGCAAAATCGCTAAATAGGCTTGCAAATAACTGTGACGTGGGACTCATGTGGGTACCTAGTCACAGTGATATCAGGGAAAATTCAATTGCCGACGACCTTGCAAGGAAGGGGGCAAGAATGAAGGACCTGTCTACTGAACTCTCCACCCACATTCCTCTTGTGGAATGCAATCGACTACTTAGGGACCAGATGATAGCATCGGTCAACCGTAGGTTGAGAGAAGAAGATACGTGTCTCATAACAAGGCAGCTATGGCCTATATGGGATACTATAAACAGCAACAGATTAATTGCCCTTAGCAAAATCGACATAAAGAAGGCGGTAGGCATCCTCACGGGCCACTGCCTCCTAGGCAGACATGCACAAAAGATGGCTCTTGAGCCCAACGACTTTTGCAGAGGATGCCTGGATGTGGAGGAGGAAGAGACGGTACTCCACTATCTGGGACAATGCCCTGCTCTCGAAGGGAAAAGGATCAAGTACCTTGGTATGCACTACGCAAATGGACTAACGGGCCTCACACCTCTAGATGTGAGAAATCTGATCGGGTTTATTAGGTTCTCGGATTGGTTTGTATAGGTAGGGAGGGAGGGGAGATCTGACTCCTTTTCACCCTTATGGTATCACAAGGGGCCCTTTGGGCCTAAGTGAGCGGTCTAACTGCTGCCATCGGAACCTAACCTAACCTCATACCTCAATAAAATGTCTAAAGATAGATTCCTTTAGATTTCTCATCTTAATAAAATGTCTAATAATTTGAACTCAGGAGATACCCAGCATTCTTCTTTCTCATGATCAACTTTATAATAAAAGTGTGTGGATTAAATTTAATTTTACCTTTGGATATCTTATCTGAAGAACTTCTGGGTAATGTTTCGTTTTATTCCCAGGCTCACCGTATTTGATGTAAGAAAAAATTGGCACTTCTGTATCATCAAACTCCGCGAATATTACAACAGTGCCATTCGGTGAAACCCACAAAGCGCTACCAGATGACAGCACTTCCTCTATAATTAAACAAAAATAAACGAATGAAATATTATTTTAAATAATAAACAAAATTCTAAACTATTTTTTTACTTAAAATCCAATAGATTTTAATCAAACATACATATTTATATACAGAGAGATTTATGTAACACCGAACATTTTCATAACGAGAATTTTTCTTTTAAGTGTACATAAGACTTTAGTTTAAAGCTTTAAACAAGTGTTTTCCACTCCCAGGCTAAGCGTGAAGTAAAATTTCGAGTTTAGAAAAGCCTGAAAATTTGGTTTGGTCGCGTAGCGCGAAGCGCGGAGCGGCCAAACCAAATTTTCAGGCTTTTCTAAACTCGAAATTTTACTTCACGCGCCACCGGTACACAACACTGATGCAATGTAAAGTTTAGCGGTGTGTTTTAATCTTCGTAATATGTCAGTGTTTTGTACCGGTGGCGCATGAAGTAAAATTTCGAGTTTAGAAAAGCCTGAAAATTTGGTTTGGCCGCTCCGCGCTTCGCGCTACGCGACCAAACCAAATTTTCAGGCTTTTCTAAACTCGAAATTTTACTTCATGCTTAGTCTGGGAGTAAAACACACTCATTTTAAGTTTCAAATTGAACTCTTTAAAAAAACAATGAGTATCTAAAGATTTGCGGAATATACGCTGTAATTGGGACATACTTGAAAGAAAAACTCCCTGTATGTACAAGTTAAGGCATTAATTGCGATGGATTGGCAACCATTTTTAATGGTCATATAGGCTTCCCAACTTACACATAACTTAAAAATTAAAGGTGTAAAATTGTTTTGGTTGAAAATGTTCGGTGTTATATAAAACTATCTGTATATTTAATGTATAGAGATCAAATATTTTGTATAAAGAATATCGTTTGAATAAAATCTATTCAAGGAAAAAACACACACAATTAATTATATGTAGTACAGGACATTTTTCTTTTTAGTATACATACATTTTCTGACATTCATTCTTTTTTAAATGAGTTAAATTTGAAGTATTCAACGAGTGTTTTCCACTCCCAGGTTAAGCATGAAGTAAAATTTCGAGTTTAGAAAAGCCTGAACGCTAGGCAAATTCAGGCTTTTCTAAACACTGGTTTTAAGTAAAGTTCAAAATATACGTTTTAACATTACTGCTTTAGTAGTAGCATATTGTAGACGTCACAATATTTTATCGTTTTATACACGTGGCGCATGGAGTAAAATTTTGAGGTTAGAAAAGCCTAAGTTTAGATTTGGACGCTTCCAAACGTTCAGGCTTTCCAAACGTTTAGGCTTTTCTAAACTCGAAATGTTACTTCATGCTTAGTCTGGGAGTAGAAAACACTCGCTTAAAGGTTCAATTTTAACTCTTTTAAAAAACGACTAATATCTGAAGATTTAAAGCATATACGCTGTAATTGGGATATGTGTACTTAAAAGAAGAACTTCCTGGATGTAACTGAATAATTTTAATTCTTTGGTTATTCCCTGAAGTTTTAAACACAACACAGGGCGATTTGAAATAATTGTTACTGTTGGCAGTACTGGATTCCTTCTTTGAAGTTGGCAACACAGTGGATTTGATTTTTTGACTATTCCTTGTTTTTACTTTTGACAGTTGTTAGTAGAGATGCACCGGATAGTAATTTGGCCAGATAGCGGGATACCGGATAGCCGGCAAAATAAAACTATGCCAGATATCCGGCCAAATCTCTGTACACAGTATTCTGTAATATCAGGTCATTTCAAATTAAAACACTTGTTTAGTTTCATGTTGTTGTATTCAGTTTTCTAACACGTGTTTCGGTCAATGACGACCATTTTCAAAGGAATTACAAAAATAACTGTGAGACGTGTTTCGGTCAATGACGACAATTCTTAAAGGAATTACATGAAACTAAACAAGAAACATGAAATTAAACAATTGTTTTAATTTGAAATTACGTAATATTATAATTTCGTTTCATCAAGAGTGCAGTGAGCAAAGTATTTACCGTATTCTGTAAATTTCACAGCGTGAAAGTCGGGGTTTCCCCGCTTTCTACATTTACGACGTTGATTGATAATGCAAAAATATGAGATAGATACCCACTGAACAAACACTTTTAAGTAATATTTTATCAACATTAAAATAACGTTTAATGTTGTTACAATGTTAATATAACGTTATTTCTTTGTTTTTTGCTCAGTGGGTAATCTCAATCTCTGTCTTAAAATGTGCGGACAAAAATTACTGCCAACTTGAACAATCATCCCTAATCACTCTGTATTCATGTACCTTCATAAACCCAATCAGGTACTCCATTATAAATTTTTCCCGGCACACCGTTTGTCGAAATCGAAATTGGCTTATTAGCACTTTGCGGATTCTTCACGTGATAAAGATTGTTATCAAGCACGTAGAGGACTGTGCTTGTATTGGCCGCCCATTTGCAATATTGGAGGTGTTTTCCGTTCGCAATTGACTCACTAAAATAATAATAACGATATAAACATCTCTTGCAAATTTTAAAATTATTTCCATTTCAAGACTTACACTTTGTTCGCACTGTACATAACATATTGAGCAGTCCTTGAGTGCCTATAAACCTGAAACGTACAATAGAAAATATAGTTTTTAAATTAAGTATACGTTGTATATAGCTCGATTTATTTAACTAGGCGAAATATGATAACACATTTCTGCACATTAAACCAAAAGTTCTTAGAAATAATGTGTTTGACTCATCAACAGTGAATTATAGTAAACTATAAACGACGATGCCACTATGAAGCATTAGATGGCGTTAGCTATCGAAATCATTAATAGTGAATTATAGTATTGAATATAGAAACACTATAAAAGAGGTAACAATATCCATGATCACAACACAAGATGTTCAAAGAACATATATTTACAGAAACCCTCTAGTGAAAGGTATAAAAAGTCCCCTCTCTATGCTGGTACTTCCATATATAACAAGCTTCCTGATGTGTATAAAAAATTATATCTTAAATGTTTCAAAGCAATATTAAAAAACTCTTGATTGACAATTGCATCTATACTACAGACGAATTTTATAAGCTATTGTAAATGTACTGATTTATTATTGACAACTGTCTCTGTACTTTGTATGGCAATATGCATATCTATATATCTTTGATTTGGTTGGCGTTCACTTTGTGGTACATCTTTATAAAATAATATTAAGACACTTAACTTTGTTTTACCACTTTAATTAACTTTTTACAGTTAACTGTAAAATGTTAATTAAAGTGGTAAAACAAAGTTAAGTGTTTTAATATTATATCTATATATCTATCTAAATATCTTTATTTTTAGGCAAATCAATTAATTTGTCAATTAATTTTACCACTTTAATTAACTTTTTACAGTTAACTGTAAAAAGTTAATTAAAGTGGTAAAACAAAGTGAACTGTTTTAATATTATATCTATATATCTATCTAAATATCTTTATTTTTAGGCAAATCAATTAATGTGTCATGCAGATATACCACATATACAGTGCGATCGTTTAAATAATGATTTAGAATAGGCGGCATTTTTTTTGTGCGGTTGCCTAGAATGCTAATTGAATGATGGAATAAGTTTGAGGTTATGGTAAAATATGTGTTAACAGTCAGTAGTGCCAATCTAATTTAAAATTCAAAGCCTACTTTAAGTCATGTTTTAAATAATCGCACGGTAGATAAACACATGTCCGTATTTCTCGCCTAGTTAAAAGAAACGTAATACACGTTTTGCATATACAGGGAATTTTTCTTTTAAGAGAAAATCGACCGCTGTCTAAACGTATAAAACTCTGCATATTGTCTTCTTAACTACATCCTTATTCATGGATGAAATATTTTGAAAAAAAATAAGTGTACTTTAAGGAAAATTCAAACTTCGTACTTGTCTCAATAAAATGTTTCTTACTGTCGCCGTTATTTCATAAAAAAATATTAAACATTGGTGAAGTAGCGAAATCACGTCCTAAATTTGTTTTTTTTTTACTCGTTTAAAAAAAAGTTGAGAGGCATAATTATAGTGTATTTTTTCATCGCTTGATTTTGTCCATTTTTTTGCTTTTTATTGTATATTAATGTAACGACACAATTCTATAGTAGAAATATTTTTAAGTGTATTTCTAACTTCCCGAAATTTCAGTGTTTTGTACGCGTGGCGCATGAAGTAAAATTTCGAGTTTAGAAAAGCCTGAAAATTTGGTTTGGTCGCGTAGCGCTACGCGCTACGCGACCAAACCAAATTTTCAGGCTTTTCTAAACTCGAAATTTTACTTCATGCTTAGCCTGGGAGTGGAAACACTCGTTCGAAACTTCAAATTGAACGCTGTTATAAAATTGACGAATGCCTGAAAATTGACAGTGTATACATTATGTATATATAGAAAAAACCGTAGTATGTAATATAATAAGTAATTCATAGGAATCATAAAATGAAGTGCAGAATTTTACCTAATATCAACTATTAGAGTTAACTTTATAATTGCTTGACCCTTGATGGATTAAAATCCTCTAACTAACGAGCGATTTTTTACTAATAATTCAAAATTAATTAATTTGGTTTGGTCGCGTAGCGCTAGGCGCTACGCGACCAAACCAAATTTTCAGGCTTTTCTAAACTCGAAATTTTACTTCATGCTTAGCCTGGAAGTGGAAACACTCGTTCGAAACTTAAAATTGAACGCTGTTATAAAATTGACGAATGCCTGAAAATTGACAGTGTATACATTATGTATATATAGAAAAAACCGTAGTATGTAATATAATAAGTAATTCATAGGAATCATAAAAAGAAGTGCAGAATTTTACCTAATATCAACTATTAGAGTTAACTTTATAATTGCTTGACCCTTGATGGGTTAATATCCTCTAACTAACGAGCGATTTTTTAACTAATAATTCAAAATTAATTAATTTTAACACAAAGTCTGAGATTATTAAATTAATTCAATAGCACGTTCAATTTTCGCTAAATAATTTTATAAATTGGGTGATTTTTTCAGCAAAATTCTAACACTGATGCAAAATTTTCATTACTGATCATTAATTTACATGTATTTTTAAGTTGTGTCTCGTTGTCAAAATTACAGAAAAACCAACCTAGGTATTTGAAAAATCTTTTCTGATTATTAAGATACTTTTAAAATTGTCAACATTGAAATTTTTACATTATAATATCTGTGCATTTTAACACAATTGTTTAAAATTAGTAAAACAAAATTTGTAAAATCAAAACTTGCTGATTTATAATATGAATAAACATCTGTTAATATAAAATAAATTCAAATTCAAAACTATTTGACATCGAGAAAATAAGCTTACGCTTCTTATAGTTTGCACACTTTAAACATAATATATAAAATTACGAAAAAACTATTCGTGAAAATGCAAACAGTGTCTTAATTAATAAGACAATTTAAGACGATAAATATCCATTGAAACAACTACTTCCCGTGCAAATAATATTTGCACGGGAAGTATTTTATATATTATGTTTAAAGTGTGCAAACTATAAGAAGCGTAAGCTTATTTTCTCGATGTCAAATAGTTTTGAATTTGAATTTATTTTATATTAACAGATGTTTATTCATATTATAAATCAGCAAGTTTTGATTTTACAAATTTTGTTTTACTAATTTTAAACAATTGTGTTAAAATGCAAATAAAATGATAATATTTGCACGGGAAGTAGTTGTTTCAATGGATATTTATCGTCTTAAATTGTCTTATTAATTAAGACACTGTTTGCATTTTCACGAATAGTTTTTCGTAATTTTATATATTATCTGTTAATATTAAATTAGACAGTTTTCATAGAATTATATCGTAACATTAATATACAGTGTGTTTGAAAAAGAACTCCCTAGTTTTATTGTGTCATAGAAACTGTCCAAAGTGCTACATACTATTCTAATTTGTGGTGTTTCATTCATCAACTGTCCAAGTTTTGCTCCCCTGCAGCTGGCATGCCTGCTTGACCTCGAGACGGCGCCAGGGCTCAGTTAGCTTAATTTTCTTTAATTTTTGTAGAACAAACAATAATTTCTTCCATTTGAAGAAAGACGTACTCTGTCAACATGTCGCAGTAATTGTTTCCATTACTACGACATGTTGACAGAGTACGTCTTTCTTCAAATGGATGATATTGAGGGATTGTGTTTTTCCAACAAGATGGCGCCCCACCTCATTACAGTAACCACGTGCGCGCGGCTCTAGACACTAGCTTTCCAGAAAGGTGGATAGGCAGAACTGGCCCAATCTCTTGGCCACCTCGAAGCCCGAACTTAACCCCATCGGACTTTTTCTTTTGGGGCCACATAAAAAATGTTATGTACATTTAAAAGATCCGAGACATCAATCATTTACGCGAAAGAATCGTCGCGGCGGTTACACCTGATATTAATGTAGTTGTATGAGTTACGTGAAGGTGTTAAGTCACTTAATTAAACACAGTTATATTCCTTTCTTCACTTTTATTTAAAAATAAAAGTGAAGAAAGGAATATAACTGTGTTTAATTAAGATACACCTGATATGTTGGTGAATACGTGGCGAGAAGTGGAATATCGTCTCGACGTGTGTAGGGCAACTAATGGATCCCACGTTGAAGTCCATTAATGTTAAAACAAAACTTGAAAGTACGTTCTTTTATTGTATGTACTCGTTGATGTAATTTTTCATTAATTTCAACATTAAATTTATACTTAAAACTGGGAAGTTAATTTTCAAACATTCTGTACAATAAAGAGCAAAAAAATGGACAAAATCAAGCGATGAAAAAATGTACTATAATGATACCTCTTAACTTTAATGCGTTCACTGACAGTGACGTTTTAAAAATGTTAAATGACAACAAAATTCTAGGGTTTCCCTTTTTCGCTCTAAATCCCAAAGACTCTTGTAGACATTGGTTTAAAGCATTAAATTTACTAACTGTTGTCGCTATGCACATTTACGAGTGCTTAACCTTCATGCGCCTTCAATACTCTAACTTCACAAGTAATGAAATAACTCACAATTATGACACACGTAACAAAGTGAATATGATATATCCACGGGTAAAATTAACGCATACCCAAAAGAGCGTTCACTATTTATGCCCACGACTGGATAACCACCTACCTTGTGAAATAAAAAAAGAAAAAAATCTCAAACACTACAAAAACAAAATTTATTCCTATCTATGCAAAGTTGAACCATACTCATTAGAGGAATACTTTAACTTTAAGTCATAGTGATGTTTCCTTTGACACTATTTTATATATTATACGATGTAATTATTCTTTGTATTTATATAAAATAAAGCAGTATTGTATTAATTGTACAAGCAGATTTGTAACTACTCGTTATTTTTGCTTTACATTATGTTGATTAATGTTTACAATATTATTTTTATTTGTTTGAATTTCGTCTATTTTCTTAGTTTATGTGAGATTCTGCCTAGATTTAAATATACTTGTCTACTTTTAGTTAGTTTCAAGATTTCCTCAATTTCTCTTATAAAAACATAAAATTATAAATATTGAAAATTATTAAGGGCCAGTTGCGCCAAACACGTTGAACTGGTTCAACTCTAAACTTGACTTCAAAGTGACATTAGAACAATAGGAACTGTCAACTTGAACTCAATCTCAGCTTGAACTCGAGTTCAACTTTTTTGGTGCTACTAGGCCTAAATCTATTAAAATATTTAGAAAAGAATAATGAAAATTTGCAGAAATATGTGAAATAATTAAAATAATCGTGAATTTATAAAAAAAATCACTAAAACTGAACTAATATGTTTTTATTGAAGTCAATAACATCACGAGTGTCTTCCACTCCTTGATTAAGCATGAAGTAAAATTTCGAGTTTAGAAAAACCTGAAAATTTGGTTTGGTCGCGTAGCGCGTAGCGCTACGCGACCAAACCAAATTTTCAGGTTTTTCTAAACTCGAAATTTTACTTCATGCGCCACGCGTACAAAACACGGATTTATCCTAAGGTTTAAAAGCAGCTTGTTTATCTTTTATTGTTGCCAAAAGTGAAGTTAAAGAAGTTAACAAGCGTTAGTGGCTGAATGGTTAAACCTATGCCAGTAAACATGCAAAAGAAAGAAGTTAAATAAATAAAAAAGAAAGAAGTTAAATAAATAATCCTGCATATTTATTTAACTTCTTTCTTTTGCGTGTTTACTGGCATAGGTTTAACCATTCAGCCACTAACGCTTGTTAACTTCATTAACTTCACTTTTGGCAACAATAAAAGATAAACGAGCTGCTTTTAAACCTTAGGATAAATCCGTGTTTTGTACGCGTGGCGCATGAAGTAAAATTTCGAGTTTAGAAAAACCTGAAAATTTGGTTTGGTCGCTCCGCGCTTCGCGCTACGCGACCAAACCAAATTTTCAGGTTTTTCTAAACTCGAAATTTTACTTCATGCTTAATCAAGGAGTGGAAGACACTCGTGATGTTATTGACTTCAATAAAAACATATTAGTTCAGATATTCTTGTTTGAGTTACGTGAAGGTTAGTTTAATGGTAATTAGTTAAGTTATTCCTTTATTCCTTTTACTTCACTTTTTATTTTAATTCTATATGTACATTTCGGGTACAATGTACCCTTTATCAATAGAAAAAACTAATTGACATTTTGTAAATAAATAAAAATAGAAATACAACTATTTTCACAACCAAGTGCGATTTATTTGAAATCAGATAAAGGCAGGCTAGTTTAAGGAATTAAATTTAAAAGTGGGTTGTTTAAAGGACTTAAATCAAAATTTAGAAGGTTATCCCTATTTTTGTGCATTTCAATTGCTTCTAACATGTTTAGTTGAAAATGGTTAGATTCTTTTAGTAATTTCAAATTATTTATAATAAATTTGTGTCCCGTGGTTAATGTATGATGAGCTATCGCAGATTTATCTGGGTTATGGTTTTTAGTATGGTAAATATGTTCTTTAAACCTAGTGTTTAAATTTCGTATAGTTTGTCCAATATACATTTTGTTGCAATTGCTGCATTTTGATGAATAAATCCCAGACTTTTCATGATCATCAATTTTCTTAAAAGTATTCCCCAATAAAAGTTTAATTTTGTTTTTTGTGTAGTATGCAGGTTTAAGATTGAATTTTTTGTAAATTTTGTTAATTTGATTAGTTAATTTTGGTTCGTGAATAATTTTACAGTAATTTTTATTTGTATTAGATTCTATTATTGGTTCTAATCGTGATGCTAGACGAATGGAATGTGTTCTTTTATGTTTATTGATTAATTTCTGAATAATGTTAGTATCGTAATTTAATGCTTTGGCTAAATCTAAAATTAATGTAAACTCACTTTTTCTATTTTCTTCAGATATTGGTAACCATTTTCAACTAAACATGTTAGAAGCAATTGAAATGCACAAAAATAGGGATAACCTTCTAAATTTTGATTTAAGTCCTTTAAACAACCCACTTTTAAATTTAATTCCTTAAACTAGCCTGCCTTTATCTGATTTCAAATAAATCGCACTTGGTTGTGAAAATAGTTGTATTTCTATTTTTATTTATTTACAAAATGTCAATTAGTTTTTTCTATTGATAAAGGGTACATTGTACCCGAAATGTACATATAGAATTAAAATAAAAAGTGAAGTAAAAGGAATAAAGGAATAACTTAACTAATTACCATATTAGTTCAGCTTTAGTGATTTTTTTTATAAATTCACGATTATTTTAATTATTTCACAAATTTCTGCAAATTTAAAATGTTAAAATATGATAACATTTTCATGGACTTCAGTTTATGTTTCATTTATTATACAGTGCGATAGTTTAAAACATGATTTAGAGTTAGCTTTGAGTTTTAAATTAGATTGGCACTACTGACTGTCAACACATAGTTTAGCATAACCTCAAATGTATTCCATCATTCAATTAGCAGTTTAGGCAACCGCACAAAAAAAGCCGCCTACTCTAAATTATAATTTAAATAATCGCACGGTACATCCCATTTTTAGAAAAAACATATTAAACAAATTAAACGTTTGAAACACAACACTTGTTTTAAAATACTGTATTAGTTAAAACAAAGTGTTTTAAAGATAACATCCCTCCCACTGAGTAATCACATCTCAATAATGTATTATCAACATTAAAACAACGTTTAATGTTGCGATATTGTTGATATAATGTTATTTGTTTGTTTTTTGCTCAGTGGGATGGTTACAAATGTATTTTGTTATTATTTCCCACTAAGCAAAAAACAAGCAAATAACGTTAAATCAACATTGTAGCAACATTAAATGTTGTTTTAATGTTGATAAAACATTACTTAAATGGATCTGCTCAATGGGTTATATTCAATTTGTATTTCCATTTAAGCGAAAAATGGTTCTATTTTTCACTTAGATGGAAATAAAAATTAAATATAAATAATATACTAATTTTAGGACGTGTTTTTAAAGAATTTGAGAAAACTAAATTTATGAAACAAAATACTAAGTTAACTCTTCTCCCCCATAGCTATCTACGCCATTGGTAGGTATACCCGGGGCTGGAATACTAAACTCAAATTCGTATTTCTTGAATACATTTTTCATTTATCACTTTGTAAAACATTTTGAAATAATATTAAAGGATAAATTAAAAACACTTGGGTAGTTTCACTATTTGTTTCTATTTACTCGACTAGTTTCGCTTTTTACGGCATTATATTATAATTTATATGTACCTATTTTTTGTAATGCTGTAAAAGGGAGAAATCCGTAAATAAATAAAATAAAATTAATAAATCAAGAGTGGATTACAGAAGAAACCGACCGGCTTATATATAATCAGGTAATAAGGGATTTTGCAATTTAGAATTCCCCAGTTGCAAAATCCCTTATTACCTGATTATATACAGGGTGTCCCATTTTAATCCGCCAGTAGCGATAATTCTGAAACATTGCATTGAATCAAAAAGTGTTCCAACTGAAAAGTTAATGGTTCTGAGGGGGACATCTGATGCCGTAGACTTTGCCCCCCCCAGCCCCCCAAGGGGGGCGGGAACAGGGGGCAACTTTAAAATCTTAAATGGAAACCCCTATTTTTTATTGCAGATTCTGATAGAGGGTTAAAAAGTATGTAAGTTTTATCCGAAACATTTTTTTATTGGTCGAGAGATGGCGCTGCAAATGTAAAAGTTAGGTTTTTTGTCAATTAAATTGCGAAAATCGTCACGTAATTAACTGTTATTATTACTTAAGACTTACAACCTTACAAGGTTGTTTTTTTCTCAGCCTGCCCAAATACTACCCCCGCCACCCATCTACAAAGACGTAAAGTACTCAAAAATAGCGATTGAGTACTTCTTTTTCAAATTAAATAATGGTAAAATAATTCAAAAAAGAATGTCATTTTTTTTTCAAACAGTGTTGGATCGTCCTCCGGGTACGCAAATCGACTTCTTCTAGCAGCACAGGAAGATCGTTCTGGAGAAATTCCAGGTACCTCGCGCCATTTAACGTCCTGTCGAAGAAGAATGGTCCGATTATCTGCGAGCCGAGAAGTCCACACCACACGTTGACACTACATCGCTGCTGTGTGTTCACTTGTCGAACCCAGTGGGGGTTTTCAGCACTCCAATAATGGGCATTGTGGATGTTGACGAATCCGGTATTCTGGAAAGTGCACTCGTCGGAGAACAGGACTCGGTGGAAGAATAAACGGTCGCGGTCGATCTGCTGCAAAGCCCAGTTGCAGAAACCCACACGATTGGCGAAATCATTTCCATGAAGTTCTTGAACGCGCATGATGTGATACGGATGGAACTTTGCCGCGCGGAGTAACCGTTGAGCCGTCGATTTCGGTATGCCGATTTCTGCCTGGATTTCTCGGAGACTGATATGCGGATTGAGGTGTACAGCTCCAAGTATGGCGATGGTGCGGGGGTCGTCATCCACAAGATTCGCTCGAGGTCGGTGTCGTTGTAGGTGACCTTGGCGCAAACGTTCTTCCAGCCCTCGCATGGTACTGCGAGACGGACATCGACGATCCGGGAATCTTTGCCGATACAGTTCTACTGCATTGGTGTAATTGTTCAGCGACTCTCCAATGACTTTTAGGATAAATAATTAACACTGTTGTATCCTTTCTTCACACTTTAAAGTGTGAAGAAAGGATACAACAGTGTTAATTATTTATGATTATACTCTTCACGAAACTCAAAAACAAATATCGACTTTTAGGATGTCCACAATTTCGGTCGGTGAGTAGTCCATGATTACTCAACGACTTGGCTTTGCGTACTGAACTCATTATTTAAAAACTAAATTTAAAAAAGGAACGAAAATAAAAAAAAATTTGAATGTAAACAAAACAATCTGAGAAAAAAACAACCTTGTAAGGTTGTGAGTAAGTCTTAAGTAATAATAACAGTTAATTACGTGACGATTTTTGCAATTTAATTGACAAAAAACCTAACTTTTACATTTGCAGCGCCATCTCTCGACCAATAAAAAAAATGTTTCGGATAAAACTTACATACTTTTTAACCCTCTATCAGAATCTGCAGTAAAAAATAGGGGTTTCCATTTAAGATTTTAAAGTTGCCCCCTGTTCCCGCCCCCCTTGGGGGGCTGGGGGGGCAAAGTCTACGGCATCAGATGTCCCCCTCAGAACCATTAACTTTTCATTTGGAACACTTTTTGATTCAATGCAATGTTTCAGAATTATCGCTACTGGCGGATTAAAATGGGACACCCTGTATAAGCCGGTCTGTTTCTTCTGTAATCCACTCTTGATAATGCCGTAAAATGCGAAACTAGTCAAGTAAATAGAAATAAATAGTGAAACAAACCAAGTGTTTTTAATTTATCCTTTAATATTATTTCAATAATTCAGATAAATTGTTTGTAATAATTTCAATCAAATCCAAATATTTTTTTTAATACGTACGTTTGTAGTGTTGTGTTCGATTAGAACGTATTTTAAATCTTGCGATGGATAAATCGTTGGTGACTTATATTGTGCCTAAAAATACAAGGAAGGTATTACAAATTTAATAATATTTTCAGAAAAAGATACCAACTCACCAACACAGTCCCTTTCAAAAAGATTTTTTTTGTTTGCGATTTTACATTGTATGTGTAAAAATCTTTATCCAACTTGTATAAAAATGTATCACCTAAAATTCAATTAAAATTGATTACATAAGAAATTAATACGTATCTGTATCTTATCATAATTAAAAAAAAATTAATTATAGATTATAGTTCATTCTCTTTGTTAAGAGCTTCCATTATCAAATTGGGTAATGGTAAACACTTGTATTGTTCCATGTTTTTATTGTCAGTTGCCTGATAAGTGTTTCGATCCGTTACGATCATTTTCAAAGTTAAAACAGTTTTAACTTTGAAAATGATCGTAACGGATCGAAGGACGTGTCAGGCAACTGAAAATAAAAACATGGAACAATACAAGTGTTTACCTTCACCCAATTTGAAAATTTGGTTCCATCAAGAGAGTAGCAGAACAAGTATCGAATATATTAAAAGCATTCATTATCATTTTAATCGCCCTTGTGAATACAATATCCAAACAAGTGGGTTTTCAAAATGTTGGGTACAAAACACTTAAATATTGTGAACTCTATGTATATTTAAACCTCACTTGAAATCTGTGTTTTATACGCGTGGCGCATGAAGTAAAATTTCGAGTTTAGAAAAGCCCAGAAAATTTGTCTCGGGTCGCTGCGCGACCCTCGACAAATTTTCACGGGGCTTTTCTAAACTCGAAATTTTACTTCATGCTTAGTCTGGGAGTGGAAAACACTCCTTTAAAGCTTCAAATTGAACTATTTTTAAAAACAACGAATGTCAGAAAATGTATAGCTTTATTACCTGTATATTCATCAAGTTTTAGTTTTCATTATTGTCATGGTACTATTAAAAATTATTATAATAAATAAGCAGTTCTTTCATGCTCATTGTTTATTTTGTTAGGGCGTAGGTAAAGTATTGTACCTTTCTCGAGTGGTATGGCAATTACATACTCGCGGAATACTGTACTCGCCGCTGCGCGGCTCGTGCGCAACATGTCTACTCATATGTAATATGCTGCATACCACTCTCGTTACGTAATATACTATAACATCAAATTTAAATTGGACGAAACAGTGACCTGTATATGCACTTTGTGCATTCGTGTCACTGACGATGCCACTATGAAGCATTAGATGGCGTTAGCTATCGAAATCATTAATAGTTTTCAAATTTACTCGTTAAGTCGGTAATTGTATTGTGTTTTTTACGTAAAGCATGCATTTATGAAACAATTATTTATTTATTCACCGCCATGTAGCCCTTTCTCTCTATTCTTAAAATAGACAAGATCTCCATAGTGCTGCTTGAAAAAACGAGCACCCTGTATAGTCAACCTCGTGTAGTTTAACGACCTTGCTTATTAACGTCACGAAAGTCAAGGTTATTTAACTTATAAGGCCCCCTCAATTTAATGTACTCGACCTTACGCGGTTAAAGACATTGACCAATGACGTTATGCCTGGAATTCTTTATGTGACGTCAGAAAACAAGGCTATTAAACTCATGACGTCGACTCAATTGAATATAGTCGACCTTACGCAATTAAAAACCACCTTGACCGATGACGTCACGCGTGGAATTCTTCATGTGAAGTCAAAATCAAGATTTATAAACTCTTCAGGTTAACTCAATTCAATATAGTCGACCTTACGCGATTACGTGAAAAAAATTAAACATGGCTGCTAAATTAGCATAATAACGTGGTTAATTACATTTTTTTCTGCAAATTCTTCAGAATTTGTATGAATTAGTTTTACATTATACTAATTCATACAAATTCTAAATTTTCTTTTAAGAATTGTAAAAGAAAATTTAGAATTTGTATGAATTAGTAATGGAAAACTAATTCATACAAATTCTGAAGAATTTGCAGAAAAAAATGTAATTAACCACAAATTGTAAAAGATTTTTGATTTTGATTTTGTTAAATGTTTTTACGTTATTGGTCAAGATTGTCGACCAATGACGTAAACACATTTAAAATATCAAAATTCTCTGTGTAAAAGAATCTTTTACAATTTGGACGAATTGATTTATAACCTAACCTAACCTAACCTAACCTAACCTAACTTAACCTTTTAGAATTTGTACGAATTATTTTTTTTTTGTTATATATTTTAGGATTTTGCAGAACAAAAATGTAATTTAACACGGTATTATGCAAATTTAGCAGCCATGTTTACTTTTTAAAATTAATTTAGCTATAATAAGAGTATCGAGCATTAATCATGTTTGCTTATTAAATATTTATTTTTTATTGAATTAAATTACAAGATGTTTATGTTGTCAATTTTGATAATAATTACCGACACATACAGCTACGCCACTGCTTGTCAAAATATTTAAATTACGTAAATGTGGAAACCCAATAAAGTTGTAAACATTACATTTTCCGTAATTAAATGATATTCCATATTTTTAATTAACATGTTGTTCATTCACAGATGATTTAATAATAAATAATCATTTCCTGTTTAATTAAAAATCAATTGAATTAGCAATATAAGTTTATTGGAATTTAATAAAGAGTAATTTTTAAATAATGATTTTCTTACACAGCTGATAATATACAGGGAATTTTTATTTTAAGTACACGAATTTATTTAAGGCAGTCGTTGTTTATTCTTAATGAGTTGAATTTATATTCAACGCTACTAACGAGTGTTTCCACTCCTTGATTAACCCATTAACGGCCGAGCAATTATAGAGATAACTCTAAAAGTTGATTTTAGGTAAAATTCTGCACTTCTTTTTATAATATCTATGAATGACTTATTGTATTAAATACTGTGAATTTTTCATTTAAATACACATAGTGTATACGATGTAAAATTTCACGCATTCGTCGATTTCATATAAAAACGTGCAGTATGAAGTTTAGAACGAGTGATTCCACTCCCAGACTAAGCATGAAGTAAAATTTCGAGTTTAGAAAAGCCTGAAAATTTGGTTTGGTCGCGTAGCGCGAAGCGCGGAGCGGCCAAACCAAATTTTCAGGCTTTTCTAAACTCGAAATTTTACTTCATGCGCCACCGGTACAAAACACTGACATATTACAAAGTTTAAAATACACCGCTAAACTCTACATTGAATCAGTGTTTTGTACCGGTGGCGCATGAAGTAATATTTCGAGTTTAGAAAAGCCTGAAAATTTGGTTTGGTCGCGTAGCGCGAAGCGCGGAGCGGCCAAACCAAATTTTCAGGCTTTTCTAAACTCGAAATTTTACTTCATGCGCCACGCGCATAAAACAGTGAAATATTGTGAAGTTAGAAATACATTCACATTATTTTTTTAAAAAATGAGTAACAATCGAAATATTTAAATAACAAAATATTTACATTTTTCTTCATACATTTTCAAGTCAGGTCAAATAATATAATATATCAAATTAATTTATTTAGTAATTTAATAATAACCAAAAATTATTAATGTTGCGTGTATGCATCAATGGCGCTTAATGGGTTAAGCATGAATTAAAATTTCGAGTTCAGAAAAGCCTGACAATTTCCTTTGGCCGCTCCGCGACCAAACCAAATTTTCAGGCTTTTCTAAAATCGAAATTTGAATTCATGCGTCAGGCGTATAAAGCACTGAAATATAGTGAAATTAAAAATATAGTTAGTGCTGAATCAGTATTAAATTATATTGCATAAATACAATTAAAAATGTACTGCCAAACAAGAACATTTTGAATTTCATAATAATTCAGAGTTTTATACGCGTGGCGCATGAAAAAAAAATCGAGTTTAGAAAAGCCTGAACATTTGGTTCGCGAAGCGACCAATCCAAATGTTCAATCTTTTCTCAACTCGAAATTTTTCTTCGTGCTCAAGGAGTGGAAACATCTGTTCGATGTAAACTTCAATTAAATAATTCAGCACAATAAATACATTTTAATAAAGATAAACAGTGCAACATAACCTTTAAATTACTCCAAACATAACTAGACTAAAGTTGGAACATAATTTAATTTTTAGTTTATTTGAATAATCTTGTAGTATCTAAGCCAGCATAAGCGCCCATTTTTGTATTTTTGTTATTGATATGTTTAATTTTTGTATTCTTGTAAAAGTCGAAACGTAAATAAATAAATAAATAAATAAATAAATAAATATGCAAATCCAATGTTGCCACGTTCATTTTATTGATAGTTTAAAACTACCTAGTATTTAGATTTTGCTTTATTAATACGAAATGTTAATATCGTGTTTGTACGGGTTTATACAGGGTGTCCGTATTTCGACAAAATGTATGGGGATCTCGGTTATTTGAAGAGATACAGAGTCGGTTAAATTGGGGCAAAGTTGCGTATTTTAGGACCCAATAATAATCTACATACAATTTGAAATATCTTCTTTCGTTTTCGTGATATTCTCAAAAAACTAAAAGTTTGAAATTTCGTTTTTATTTTTTTATTCAAAAACTATTGAATCTAGACATTAAGAACTTTGACATTATAGGCACTTTTTAATGATAAATCTAGTAGTATATTTTATATTAGGATAACTTTGATATTTACCCGAGGACCATAGCCACCCACTGAACAAAAAACTAACAAATAACGTTATATCAACATTGCAACAACACTAAACGTTGTATTAATGTTTATGAAACATTACTTCAATGTTTTGTATTGTGGAGGCTTCTACTTCGTTATACATGTTAATTTATTAATAAAAAACGGTTTAACTTTGTATAACACAAATTATTTTTATGTGACTGCAGTTTCGGCAAATTTAGCTTACCATTATCAAACATGTTTGATAATGGCAAGCTAAATTTGCCGAAACTGCAGTCACATAAAAATAAATTGTGTTATACAAAGTTAAACTGTTTTTTATTATTTCAATGTGTTTGCTCAGTGGGCCACTTTTGTTTTTGTTAAGGGCCCCATTTTGGATCTTCATATTTTTTGAATACCTCTATAATAAAATTACATTTCGAGATGATGTGCACACATTAAATACTCGGTTTAAAGGGCGCCTATCTCCTCCTAAACACCGCACCTCTCTACATGAACGGTCATTTTCTTATCAAATATACAGGATGTATAATGAAATTCCAAATGAATTTAAAAATCTTAATTTGAGCAAGTTTAAGTTGGCAGTTAAAATACATTTACAGAAGTGCTAATAACAATCGTGATGGCTAGATTTTCAATGTATGTAACACAAAATATGTATGTATAGAGTATTTGTTCATGTTTGTTTAATTCGTAGATACAAAGTGTATTCCACATATAAAGTAAATATTTAATTTAATTTAATGTTTGGATGGTAGAACAGTTTGGGGATTACCCCAACACTGAATCCCGCCTTATGATGCGCATTTTGTTACATTCAATTTTTCCTAATTTTACACTAATATGTACCTTTATATATTTTTTTTTGTTGAATGTTATTATTATGCAAATAAAGGATTATTATATGTTTTTCTGAATTCAGTGAAGCATTAGACTTATAATTTATTGTACAATTAATATGTATTTAAATCTTTTGTTCTTTGTAAAGAGTGCCTGGGAAACAGTTGAGTAACTCACTGATTTGACAACTCCTAGGGCCCATAATTTGCTTACATATCACCCTTGAAGACGCTTATCCAGCTGATTCATTATTGTACTAATTGAAAAAGCATTTGTTTGTAAAAGGGCCCACCAATAATATGAAAACAAATTTGAAATATCTTCTTTTGTTTTCGAGATATCACCAAACAACTGATTTCTTGAAAAATCGTTTTTATTTTTTTATTCAAAAACTACTAAATCCTGATAGCAGTAATGAACTAGCATTAAACTATAACGATATTAACTGCAATTATATTTATAGGGCTGTTTGTAATTACCTGATATCCACGTGCCATTCCAGCCTTTATTCGCAATTTCCGATTTCAAAAATTCATCGAGCGTAAAAGCGTCTTTAGCTGTGCAATAATTCAGCGTTGTAACAAGCAGACAAACAAATATTACCTAAAACAAATACGTATAACACAAATTCTTAGCGAAACTCTAGTTATAAATGGTAAAGAATAGATACATTATTTTATGAACAATGATAAACAACGTACAATTCCTTTGTGAACATTTAGTTTAAATACTAACGCCCGGTTTTTCCAACGAATCTTAAAATATGTTCTATATAAGTACTTCTTATTTATAAGTAGTTCTTAATTTTGTATTCTGTTGCACCAAACAAATTTATATCGTATGTTCAATTTAAAAAATGGTGATGTGTCCATCATAGTACTTTCCCCCGTAAATTGCGTATTAAATCACTTTTAAAATATTTGTAGCATTATTATTTTCAAAATGTCTTCAACTTTTTGATAACTACAACTTTTATTTGAAACATTTTTCAATTGGATCAACACATACTGACACAAACCAATGACTAGATAAAAAACACTATTTATTGAATATCTCAAAAACTAATAGTGCTATGACAAAAAGTGAAGATACAAAAAATCTTTAATATTTTATTACCTACAACTTTTATTTGAAACATTTTTCAATTGTATCAACACATACACTGACACAAATCAATGACTAGATAGAAAACACTATTTATTAAATATATCAAAAACTAAGAGTGCTATGACAAAAAGTGAATCTACAAAAAATCGTTAGTTTTTTATTTCCTACAACTTTTATTTGAAACATTTTTCAATTGTATCGACACATACACTGTCACACACCAATAACTAGATAAAACACACAACTTTTGGAATATCTCAAAAACTAAGAGTGCTATGACAAGAAGTAAGTGAACAAAATGAAGATGTCATTTTGTTATTATCTACAACTTTTATTTGAAGTAATTTTTTGTTTGATGAACATTTATTGAAAAAATCTGAAAAAACTGAAAAACGCTAAGAGTAAAGTACCACTTCCGGTTTTCCGATTTTCACCAAAAGCTTTTCAGTTCTTTCGATTGTAACAAAAAGCTTAAGTTTCAAGTTTCATCTCGATATCTTTAGCGGTTTTTGCGGTACAGCGCACACAGACACACACACAGACACACAGACAGACAGACAGACATTTTTCAAAAATGGTCTTATTCGACTCAGGGGACCTCAAAACGGATATTTCCGCTAAAATTTTTGATTCGAAAATTTTCACGAAAACAATACTTTCCCTTTGTATTACATACGGGGGAAAGTAAAAACCTCTAGAGTGCCATGGAAAATATTCTAGGTTGGCAACTCTGAAAATATACATTATAATTATTGTGTCTGACGTTTTATATGTCAGCTCCTGAAGTGTGTAGCCAACTTAAATTTAAAAAAATAATTAATCATGGCACTCTAGAGGATTTTTTTAATTGAACATATGATACATATCTTAGGTAAGAATTGGTTACGCTTGGCAAAGTCGCTTTTTTATGTAATTTGACATGTAATCTAATGTCAAATCTATTTCTAACCGTTATCCGCTGTAGCCGATTGTTTAGTGTCATTGAAAATGTAGAAAAGCCAAAGAAAACAAATGAATTTTACAAAAGACTAGCATACTCTATTAATGTCCCTTGTGTGGATCCATAAAATAGTGGAAATAAAACAACAAATGCAGCAACCAACAGCGAAAAAGAAGAAGCTTGGGAGCTGATTACACGAAAATTTAAGGTGGATAAATTTAAAACACACAATGAGAAAGATTGCTGCTGAAAATAAGAGAAACGTTTTTAAAACTGGTAGGGGAGAATTTGTTGGAGACTATTGAATACACTTTCTTTTGTAAGCCTAAATCTAAAAAAAACCTCGCTATCATACCCACTGAGCAAAAAACAAACAAATAACGTTATATCAATATCGTAGCAATATAAAACGTTGTTTTAATATCGATGAAACATTACTTAAATGGATTTGCTCAGTGGGTACTTTTGGAAAAAGTTATCTTTTATCTCTCTTCAGTATAGCTTTGCTTATGACGTTTAATTCTTCTTCTTCATACCTGCTAATGACATATTCTTCTTTTTTACCTATAAATACCGACCATCATTTTCACTCATTCCATTTCTGTGTACCTGTTCATTCCACACACAACGCTTTTTCCAAGTAAGTTTGTTTTAAAAGTTATCTTGTTGATAAATATGACGAGGTATTGCTAGCAAGTTATTTTATTTTCTTCTGCAATATCTACCATATCTACGAAATCTACATTATATACACTTATAGTCAACGCTTGAAATAATGTATCTTCTATTTTACAAATTCGTTAGGCACATTAGAAGTCACTTTGACTTTTAGGTTAGTATCCGCTTCTTAAGACGCCAATTTCGGCGTCTTGTAATGTAGGGCCTTCTTATGACTTAAAGATCTGATTTATGGTTGGTGCAACACTTTAGGAACGTCTTATTTATAAGACCGATTTTATTTAGTTAAGACGCGTCAGAGAAAGCGGGCGTTAATAACAAAGTTAATAAGGTACGATTCACAAGAGGTGTCCCATGGTTTCCCGAATTTGTAGTGCTTTCTGCACCAATACATGTAAATAGTTTGATGTCATCAGATTACGTGTGTGCTTTAAAATCTTAAGGTTAAACGTCACATTTTGACAAAGTCTTCGTAAAACTAAATCTGCAAAAACCCAGCCATAAATTATTTTAATTAAAGTGCACACTCGTTTTGAATGTGATTTTAAGTGCTATAATTCTGATTTCCACATCTATTAAATAGTTCCGGTATTTACAGATATAAACAGGGCATTTTCTATTAGACTTAAAACGAGTGTTTCCCACTCCCAGACTAAGCATGAAGTAAAATTTCGGGTTTAGAAAAGCCTGAAAATTTGGTTTGGTCGCGTAGCGCGAAGCGCGGAGCGGCCAAACCAAATTTTTAGGCTTTTCTAAACTCGAAATTTTACTTCATGCGCCACGCGCATTAAACACTGAAAGCACTGAAATATTGTGAACGAGTAAACTTCGCTTGAAATCAGTGTCTTGTACGCGTGGCGCATGAAGTAAAATTTCGAGTTTAGAAAAGCCTGAAAATTTGGTTTGGTCGCTCCGCGCTTCGCGCTACGCGACCAAACCAAATTTTCAGGCTTTTCTAAACTCGAAATTTTACTTCATGCTTAACCTGGAAGTGGAAAACACTCGTTTAAACTTCAAATTGACCTCTTTTAAGAAAACAACGAATATTTAAAAATCCACAACACATAATTGGGATATGTATACTCAAAAGAAAAACATCACAAACAATTATGATTTAAAGCTTTTCTAAAAGAAAGAACACTAATATACTCGCGACTTAAACAGTATAACATTGTCATGTAACGTCAAAATTTGACACAACTAGGAAAAACCGTTGCAGATACAACTGAATCGCGTATATCCAAAATCCCCTAAATATATTGGAAAACAATGGATTTGGGGATTTTTGGAAATAGGCGACCTAACTGTCGACATACTCTCTAAAAAATTTGAATCACACATTGTATACAATGAGTCATACAACATCTCTCCCATAATCCACTATTCCGGGTGTTTGATTAAGCGTGGCCACCGACTGTATTTCAGAAACTATGCAACGTAAAATGTTGCGATAAAAAATTTAACAGTAAAAGATGTCATAAGAAATCGCTAAGTTTCTAGCTTCGCCGCTAGAGGGCGTAATTCCTATCATAAAAGATAAATACACGTTTTTATCAAATAAATGCCAAATTAAGCTATGTTGGAAATACGAAAATGTTAATCTACGCTTAGTTTTACTCAATTTCAACCTACTTCTCGTTTCTTTGGCTTTCAAATAAGACGCAGGGGAGAATGTAAACGTCTACTGATTTAACTGCCTGTAACTTTAGTTAGGTTTAACCGAATTTAATAAACTTAAGTACATTTGAGTGATAATTAAATGCACTTTCAAACGTTATTTAGTTTGATTTACTTTAGTTTTGATGTTAAGCGCCAGGGGGCGCGATTGACAGAATCACCATATTTTTTTGATTTTCTTTGAATTTTTAAATTAGAAGGTATACTTTAGTTATGTTAGTTAATTTAAATGAAAAATATTGTGAAAACTAGTGAAAACCGCATCGCGATATCCTTATCCTAGCCGGAGATACATCAAAAACTTGACAGATTGGAGGTATTTTACCCCATCAGCCAACTGGATTTTATATTATTTTTATAGAGTGAAAAATAATATAAAATCCAGTAGGCTGATGGGCTAACCAACATTGTATTCTTGTTTTATGTTGTAAACAGTAAGACATATTTCATATTCAAAGATGTGAGTAAATCAATGATTGCCAAAAATATTGAAATAGAGAAGACTAAGATATGTCAAAATTAACGCATAAGTTTATTGTTTATTAAGGAGCATATTTAAACTAATTTATCACTGCAATTAGAATAATGTATTTAAATAATAAAAATAATGAATAAATGGCAAAATGAAATTAACCCATTAACGGCCGAGCAATTAAGGAGATAACTGTAAAAGTTGATTTTAGGTAAAATTCTGCACTTCTTTTTATGATATCTATGAATAACTTATTGTATTAAATACTGTGAATTTTTCATTTAAATACACATAGTGTATACGCTGTAAAATTTCAGGCATTCATCGATTTCATATAAAAACGTGCAGTATGAAGTTAAGAACGAGTGATTCCACTCCCAGACTAAGCATGAAGTAAAATTTCGAGTTTAGAAAAGCCTGAAAATTTGGTTTGGTCGCTCCGCGAAGCGGAGCGGCCAAACCAAATTTTCAGGCTTTTCTAAACTCGAAATTTTACTTCATGCGCCACGCGCATAAAACGCTGAAATATTGTGAAGTTAGAAATACATTCACATTATTTTTTTTTTAATGAGTAACAATCGAAATATTTTAATAACAAAATATTTACATTTTTCTTCATACATTTTCAAGTCAGGTCAAATAATATAATATATCAAATTAATTTATTTAGTAATTTAATAACCAAAAATTTACCCGACGCCCTAAGGGGCAACAAGGGATAGCAGAAGAAGAAGAAGAATAACCAAAAATTAATAATGTTGCGTGTATGCATCAATGGCGCTTAATGGGTTAATTTAAAGTTAATATTAACTACACTTAATGATTTTCCTTGTTGCCATTACAAAAAAATTAATAAAATAGTCATAGTCATTGATATAATTAGCATTTTTTTAACGGTTTTTTGATATTAAAATATTTTTTTTGTACTTACTGAAAAGTAAACTACTAAACCCTGTTGGCCGAATCAAGATTTTTAAAGATATATTTTATTGTTTTTTCTTCTATTGTTATCGTAACATCTGGCGTGGTTTTGACTACATTTGTATAGACAACAACAAAAATCATTAAGTGTGGTTAATTTTAACTTGAATAATTATAAAAATAATAAATAAGAAACAAAATAAAACTAATTGTTTTATTTTGTTTCTTATTTATTGTTATTATTTCAGTAATTTATTTTAATTACAATTAGAAATTAGTTTAAACATATACCTTAGTAAGCAATAGTAAGCATAGCCTAGTTCATATCTATATTTTTTATATTGATTGATTTACTCGCATTTTTTTCCAATAAAACGTATATAGTGTGGGCGAGGCTATATTATTTAAAAGAAATGTGTTTTACCTTCAGAACATAAAACAAGAACTTATTATTAGTGCTTTATTCGTCAAAGAACTTATTGTTTATTAACGAAACAGCCTACTAGATTTTCTATTATTTTTCTAGAGTACGTAGTCTAGAATAACCCCATTCTGTCAAATGTTCACTATATCTCCAGCTAGGATAAAGATATCGGGGTCCGGTTTTCACTAGTTTTCACAGCAATTTTTACTTTAATTAACTAACGTAACTAAAGTGCACCTTCTAAGTTGAACATTTTAAGAAAATCGAAGTATTAAGGGGATTGTCTCAATCGCGCCCTCTGGCGCTTTATACCAAAACGAAAGTGAATCAGAGTCAATAAAGTTTTAAAGTGTATTCAATTGTCAATAAAATGAGCCTAAGTTTAAGAAATTCGGTTAAATCTATCTAAGATTACAGCCATTTAAATGAGTAGACATTTCTATTCTCCCCTGCGTCTTATGTGGAAGCCAAAGAAACGAGAAGTAGGTTGAAATTGAGTAAAACTAAGCGTAGAATAACATTTTCGTATTTTCAACATAGCTTAATTAGGCATTTATTTGATAAAAACGTGTATTTATCTTTTATGATAGGGATTGCGTCCTCTAGCGGCGAAGCTAGAAACTTAATAAATATTTTCAGCGATTTCTTTCGACGTCTTTTACTATTGAATTTTTTATCGCAACATTTTACGATGCACAGTTTCTGAGATATAGTCGGTGGCCACGCTTAATCAAACACCCGGTACATTAGCACTGATTACGTAATTACTCAATAACATTAGTTTATCAGTGTTATTAAAATGATTTTATTGTGTCCATTTGCGTTTTATTTTCTTTGTCTTCATGAATAAAGTGTAATTGTTGCAGCGACAGCTCGCAGGCTAACTTCAGGGTCGGCCACAGCGCCAAGGCACACAAAATTTGAGGTTGAGATCGCGCTTTATAAGTACAAGGAATTGCACAATAAAGTCACCTTTCAATAGCGGATATATATTACCTTGAGTCTCTGGCCGACCCTGAAGTTAGGCTGAGAGCCGTCGCTGATTTGTTGTGCCGTTTGTCTTGCCAATTTGAGATTTTCAAAAAGAAAACAAAATAAATTAATTAATTATATAAGAATTTTCAAAAATTTAAGAAAATATAGGTATAATATTTCAAGTCGTAACATTTACGATAAATTGTACTAACAGTCGCTGGCTGCGTTTATCCCGCGGGGCGTAGTTAAAAAACCCCTGCTATAGTCCATGCCAATTTAATTAAAGACTACAAAATAGGTTTCGATTATAAATCGAAAACGATTTTCTTATGTCATTTAGGATTTATTTTCTTTATCTTGTTGAAGTACACGTATTTATTGTGTACGCCAAACGACACAATTTTATATTTTCGAAAAGCAAATGTATTTTCTATTTATTCACATTTAGCACGTCATGAAGTACACGTATTTATTGTGTACACCAAACGACACAATTTTACATTTTCGAAAAACAAATGTATTTTTTTATTCACATTTAGCACGTCACTAATTTTTTGCTAATCTAAATATCGTTGAACTCGATTTTCACTTACACACTTCATCTCCATCACTTTCACCACAGCACACTGCCTGGCCGAATCAACCGCTAGAGTGTTTTATATATTGTCTTTCTTTTCTACTAAATTGTTATCATCGATTTACAGCGAAATCTTGGAAACTTTGTGCGATATACAAACGTCTGTATATGTGTGATACATCTGCGTTTTGAAATTATTTAAAGATAAGATAAATTCAATAGAACATCGGTCTATTTTTAGTTTTCAACGAAAGTCCACTCGAGTTGATGAATTTAATATTTTCATTAATCCACATTGAGACGTGTTTCATTGTTTTTTACCACTTTATATGAATAATTCTACGATTCGAGTTTCGAGATATTTAATAGTGTCATTTTCATTTTTAAATATCTCGTAACTCGAGTCGTAGAATTATTCAAATAAAGTGGTAAAAAATAGTGATGGGAATAATCGATATACTAATTAGTAATTAGTCGATTATTGAAATATATCGATTTAATCGATTATTATGTGGAAATTAGTATACACTAATTTAAGCGATTATTTGATTGGGTAAATTAGTAATTACTAATTTAAGCGATTATTTGATCGGGTAATATAGTAATACGTATTTAAGCGATTATTTGATCGCGTAAATTAGTATATAATAATTAAAGCAATTATTTGATCGGGTAAAATAGTATATACTAATTTAAACGATTATTTGATCGGGTAAATTAGTAGATACTAATTTAAGCGATTATTTGATCGGGTAAAATAGTATATACTAATTTAAGCGATTATTTCGTCGGGCAAGTTACTAATTAGTATACTAAAATAATTGATTATTATCTCGGTAGACAGGACTACTAATTATTATATAGTAATATTAATACTTACTGATTTGACGGTTGTTTTGTATTTCATTAAATAAATCATTAAATAATAATAATTATATAAAAATCCTAATCTTAACTACAAACAAATCCAGAAAAAACGCTCATGAAACCACGGACCCTAAAAATTGCTTCTTTAAAAAATTACACCTTAAAAGACCACCCTTTGTAGAAACATTTATCACACCTACGAAAAAAAACACGTTATGAAAAACTACCCCATGTAAAAAGATTCCTGGAAAATCAGCCCCACTCCCGAAAAAACATCTCGCTTTAATTTCAAATGAAAATTAACCAATGTTTCCAAAATGCCGTAACGAAAATATGCATACCGCTGGAGAGTACACACCCTTAGCTAATAAATGCAACAATAAAATTAGGGTCACCGCCCTCAGAACTTAAAAAAAAATATTTGAACTTAGTCACTTACACGCTCACTCTACTTTTTAAAAATCAGCCTGTGCGTATAAGGGACTAAGTTTAAATTATTATTTTTTTAAGTTCTGAGGGCGGTGATTCTAATTTTATTGTTGAAATTATTAGCTAAGGGTGTGCACTATCCAATGATATGCTTATTTTTGTTATGGCATTTTGGGAATATTGTTAAATTTTAATTTGAAAAGGAAGCGTGTGCGTGTAAGTGACAAATTTTTTTTTTAAGGTCTGAGAGCGGTGACCCTAATTTTATTGTTGCATTTATAAGCTAAGGGTGTGTACTGTCCAACGGTATGCTTATTTTTGTTATGGCATCTAAAAATCATTCATCCCCCGAAATAACGACTCCATAGAAATTGACCGTTTCTGTTTTACAAGATCACTTTATATCGCTTGTTTGTCCTACATAATTATCCAGCCTCCTCCTCCCCCTCCCCCCTATCGCTCATCATATTTTTAAACTGAAAGGTTAACTACTAATTTTTAACTAATAATTTAATCAATTATTGAAATATTTCGTTTCAAAATAATCGATTAATAAAATATATCGATTATTCCCATCACTAGTAAAAAACATTGAAACACTTCTCAGTATTGATTAATTAATATGGATTACCACATAGTAATGCTCAATACAATACAAATATTAATATTTTCACTTTTTACAACAATCCAACAATAAACTAGAATTAGTTAGTAATTAAAGTAATTAAAGCCAATAAAACAAATAAAACATTTTTACCCTTTTTTTTATTAAATAGAAAGTTTTTTTTATACACTTTAGAATAAATAATTTATACAATACATACAATTCAAAAATATCACTTACTTATAAAAATATAAATTATTATACAATACGTACAATTTCGTAAACTAAATATGACTTAAAGTGTAGTTTAGAATATACTGCTTAAATTTAACCTGACGTCAGTGGCGGTTCCTCAGTAAGTGCACATGTGCACGTGCACTCCCAAATTAATGCTTGCAAACATATTTAAATTTCCTCATTCTTTAAATAATTTCATCAATCCATTCTACTTGTAAAATAAATCCCAAACATTATTTTTTCCGCTAGACGCTATCCGATGCGTCGTCCTAATATCCAAGCGCAAAGCAGAGAACGTCGATTCCGGGCCACCCCTGGGCAGGTGTGGCGGATTGTCCCTCGGGTTTTTCGAAATCGGCAATTAAGGGAGAGGACTAATGACCACCGTTGCAATTTGAAAGAAGAGAGATTATAAATTTCTATACTTCTTTCAAATTGCAGCTTAACGGTTGTTTGGATTTGAGGGTTCGCTGGAAGTAATTATGTTGTCTGCAATAATTACTTTCTAGCGAATTCTTTTCCAAACGTCACGTAGTCCTCAAAATCATCCCTTCTCCAAGCCATTTTTCGTGGCATAAATACCGGGGGACGGCATCCAGGAAGGTAGTCCACTCTTGTGCTGTACAGGGGACAGCATGTGGATTCAAGAGGAACTTCCGTTCCTCGACTCTTCTGTCTGAGCCAGGAAGCTCTGACCGACGCTAGACGTCCTAGCCGTCGTTCCTGCCGCCAGAAGAAGATTCCAACAAAAGGAAACAACCGACGCCGACGTTAGCCGTCCCAGCCGTCGTTCCTGTTCTTGGATACCGACACCGAGAACCCGATTGTCAGCGCAGTCGCCTCGACGCCACAACGACGCTCCAGTGTAGCGTTCGTTGCTTCCGCCGGATCCAGGCCAGGCCAGCAACCCACCGACGCCAGGAAACTTTGCCCGACGCCAACGCTAGCCGTTCCGCCGTCGTCTCTGGCGTCCCGCACTACGAGCGTAGTGTTTGTTGCTGCCTCCGGATCCAGCCAGACGCACCACCCCACCGACGCCGTCTCACACCGAGACTCCGTCTTGCTACTTGGACGCCGCCTCCATCCGGAAGCCACCACTAGCCAGACGCCACCGCTGGGCTAGTAGAAATCCCGATCGCGACGCCGCACAGTGCGTCGTCCAATGGACAAAAATCAAAATTCGAAGAATTTATTTTTCAGGTAACACTTGCGTAATCCTCAAAAGGGATTACTAATTCATCAGGTAAACGGATTATCCGTTCTTGAACAAATTTGTATCACTCTGTTTTACACCCTTAAAGTGAACACTTGTTGAATAATAATTTTAGTTGCGTTGCGAGTGCATTAATATAATTGTGTTTTTAAACAAATTTATTTTTGATTAAAAAAAATATTGTCATGGACTCTCATCCTGAAGGTATGTATGTATTATTCTTATAATAAATTCTTCTAAATTTATCACATGTATCAAAAAATTAAATAGTGAAAAGTATTGATTTTTTTAAGTTTAAACTTTGCATAGAATTTAAAAAAATACCTATCAAAACATATTCTTTAAATTAACGTCAAATAAGCTTTAGACTATAAACTTAATAATGAGCTAAGCAGTACCCGCTAGTAGCCGTTAATATCAGCGTAATATTTTTTTTAGTTGACGCGGCGCGGAGTACAAATTTAGACATTTTCAACATTTGGTTGGATAGCAAAGGCGCAGAGAAGGAAAAAAATATGTTTTCATTTCTGAAAACTAAATTTAAAATAGACAATCACCCAAATGAGGTTTTAAATGAATTATCTAAATTTTGTCGCTTAAAATGTTTGAATTTTAAAACCTTTTGGATAAAGTGCAACAAAAACAAAAATTTGTTATTATCCCGGCACAATGTATGGCTACATTACATAGTAGTGTTGCCAGAAAAAATTCAAGAGCTTATAGGGGATGAAGAGATAAATTATGAAGCCTCCACATCTCGCGGAAGACCCTCCAAACCATTCGAAGAATGTTCAACTAAAACAAAAATTCGACGGACTGAGGATTTGGTTATAAATAATAGCTATGAAGAACTAAGTTTTGCGGCAAAGCGGTTAGATAGTTCCGTTGATAAACGAAAATCTCTTAAACCAGTTCAAGCTTTAGCATTATATTTGGATTTGGGCTTATCGGAGAGTAAATACAAAATTTTGCGTAGTAGGATTAATTGTGTTAGTGAGGAGTGCGTTTTGCGACAAACTAAAAAACAATTTTTGTTAAATATATCGGTGAATGAACTATCTGCATCTGTTTTGCTTCAAAATATTTTAAATAAAACAACCGAAAGCATAATCAAAGCAATAAATATAAAAGGTTCAATTACTACAACATTAATTTGTAAGTGGGGATTCGATGGAAGCTCAGGGCATAGCAATTACAAACAAAAATGTTCAAATCTTGAAAATACAGATGAGTACATATTTTTTATAGCATTTGTGCCATTAAAGTTAATATGCATTGAATCAGGACAAGAATTTTGGACTAACCCACGTCCTGGTTCGAGCATAGATTGTCGCCCAATTAAATTTCAATTTATGAAAGAATGCCCTAAATTAATTCATGACGAGGAAGAATGTATGAAAAATCAAATTACCAAATTGCAAAATTATATATTAACAATTTTTGAAAATACTATTAATGTTTCTTTTGAAATGCATTTTACGATGGTAGACGGAAGTGTTTGCAATGTACTAAGTGAAACAAATGCAACTTCTAAATGTTATATTTGTGGTGCAAAACCCACAGAAATAAATAATGCATCTATTCACAAAAACGAACCAAATCCCGAAAATTACCGTTTTGGTTTGTCTACATTACACAGTTGGATACGATCATTCGAATGCTTATTACACATTTCGTATAGGTTACCTTTTAAATCTTGGCAGGTTAGAGGAAATGAAAATAAAGTAGTATTCGAAGAAAGAAAAAAACTTATCCAAAATAAATTCAGACAAAAACTTGGATTAATCGTAGACAAACCAAAACTGGGATTTGGTTCATCAAATGACGGTAATACGGCAAGACGATTTTTTGAAAATAGTGCTATTTCTTCAGAAATTACTGAAATAAATTTAGATTTAATTAACAAATTACATATAATATTAAGAATTATATCCACTGGATATCCAATTAATACCAAAAAATTTGACATTTTCTTGAAGAATGTTAAAGACTTATATTTAAATTTGTATGGGTGGTACTACATGCCTAGTAGTCTCCACAAATTGTTAATGCATGGGACACAAATTATTAATAATTTTGAAGTGCCTATTGGCTCTTGAGGCTCTTGAGGCTACTCATAAATTAATTAGAAAATATAGACTGTGTCACACACGCAAAACATCGCGATGTGATACAAATAACGATTTATTTAACATGCTGACATTATCATCGGATCCCTGCTTGTCAAGTTTTTGCAAAAAATATAGCTCGAATTTAAAAAATAAAACAAATGATGATATAATTGAATATTTAGTTATAAAAAATACAGAATGTAGTGAAGATGATGATATTTTCAATTTTGATGATTCTTACAAAGAGAACAATTCAGATGAAGATGGTTTAATTTAAAATTGAATGTAATTATGTATCTTTTTTATTTTAATTTGGTTAATTTATTTATAAATAAATATGTTGAATAGAGGTATTGATCTAATTTAACCCATTATATATTTAATAGTTGCTTAGAATATTTTTCTCCGTTCATAATAAGAAAGCTTAATATTTTATACATCAGGTAAGTCGTGTGGTGACCACACTAAAATATTTTGTTGTATATAGGTGCATATCGGTTCAATATAACATTTTATATTAAAAAAATATAATATTATTTATTAATAATGGAAATATGATTTTTGTCTCATTTCTCCATAAGCGCGGTGCACTGTGCGCCGACGCCACGCCAAGTCTGCCCTGTCACTCGTGCACTGTTCCTCTTGTTCTTATTCTATTTGTTGTTTTAATGTTTTATTTGTTTTATTTTGGTTTAAAATAAATAATTTAAAACAGCATATGTGTTTCAAAAGTTAGTTGCTCATCTCTCTTTAACTCAACCAACCTGAGCTAGTTGGTAATCAGCGTGGGATACAATCTCATCACTGTACTCAAACTAAAGTCCCCACAAAATCTTCTAATGAAACCTAATATTTTCAAGCTCTTATTACAGCATAAAGTGATGTTTCGCGAAACTAAGGTTAGATGAAAACAGTACACCAAGATCTCTTATTTCAGTAACACGCTCGAGCTGATGATCACCAATCCAGTAATCAAAATTCCTATAATTTCGCCTGCAGAAAGAGATAAAAACACATTTGTTCATATTCAAAAATAGTTTATTTGCCTCACACCTTGATTCAATATTTTGCAAATCCTGCTGTAACGCAAACTGATCATCAGCTGTACCTATAGTTTTAAACATTTTCAGTTCATCGGCATAAAGAAGAAACTTACTCGATTTTATCACAGAGCTTATATCATTAACAAACAACAAAAATAAAATAGGCCCACAATGCGAGCCCTGGGGTACACCCGAAGACGCTCGAATCAAATTTGATTGATGGGAACCTATTCGGACATGCTGAGTTCTATCCTCTAAAAAGCTTCTAAGTAAATTTGTACCAATTCCCATTAATTTATTTATTTATTTATTATCCAACAGTTTACAATAAACTTATTACAGGATAACATGTTAACAGTAACATAAGCAAATTCGAGTGCGCTGTGACTTAAAATTAAATTATAATTCTAAATAATAATAATAACATTATGAATTTTATTAGAAAGACAAAAAAAATTATCATTTAATACAAGCATACGTACATATATAACTATTCAACCGAGTTTAAATATTTAAGTATGCATAATTAACTCAAGTTTATGCAATAATATAGTATGCTGAACCCTATCGATGCCTTGGAAAAGTCCAAGTAATTAGTAAAAAATACATAATTGATGACTAATGGTGATGGTAATTAAAGCCAATAAAACAAACAAAAAAAATTTACCCTTATTTTTTTTTATTAAATAGAAAGTTTTGTTTTATATACTTTAGATTAAATCATTTATACAATAAATACAATTCAAAAATATCACTGACTTATAAAAATATAAATTATTATACAATACGTACAATTTCGTAAACTAAATATGTTTTAAAGTGTAGTTTAGAATATACTGCTTAAATTTAACTCGGCGTTAATAAATACATATTAAAAATATTTATTTCGTGTAACCTTATACAGGGCATTTTCCTTTTGAGTATACATATCCCGATAATTACGGCGTTTTTTTAAATTTGCGGGAATTCGTTGTTTCAAAGCAGTTAATTTCAGGCTTTAAACGAGTGTTTTCCACTCCCAGACTAAGCATGAAGTAAAATTTCGAGTTTAGAAAAGCCTAAGAATTTGGATTGGCCGCGTAGCGAAGCGGAGCGGCCAATCCAAATTAGGCTTTTCTAAACTCGAAATTTTACTTCATGCGCCACGCTTAAAAACACTGATTTACAGTGAAGTTAAAAAAACACACACATACAAAAACAATTATAGGCAACCTAATATACGTTAGCGTTATTGGGTTGCCTATAATCACTGTATTAAACAATTTGTTCAGCGCAGAATTTGATTCACGTTTTATTCACATCTACATATTAGATTGCTAAAGCCGTATATTTTAAGCTTCACGATATTTCAGTGTTTTATACGCGTGGCGCATGAAGTAAAATTTCGAGTTTAGAAAAGCCTAATTTGGATTGGCCGCTCCGCTTCGCTACGCGGCCAATCCAAATTTTCAGGCTTTTCTAAACTCGAAATTTTACTTCATGCTTAGTCTGGGAGTGGAAAACCCTCGTTTGTAGATTCAAATTGAAATCTTTTAAAAAAACAACAAATGTCGTAAAATGTACAGTGTATGCATATGCAGCGGCGTAGCCAGGATTTTTACATGGGGAGGGTTTCTAACTGAAGCGCATAAAGAAAAAACTGTTTAGACAGAATAATATAATTTGCATACACATAAAATATTTCTATAGAAACTACATAAAAAAAAAAATCATATAGTTCGTTCAATAAAAAAAACCTCTAGAGTGCCATGATTTTATGTTTTTAAAAATTTAAGTTAACCCGACACCATATGGTAAAAGGGAATACTGATTATATATATATATATATATAAAATTTAAGTTGGCTACACGCTTTAGGAATTGACATATAAAAAGTCAAACATAATAATTATAATGTATAATTTCAGAGTTGCCAACCTACAATATTTTCTATGGCACTCTAGAGGTTTTATTTTATTGAACATACGATATAATTTTGGGTGTGCAGATGCTTACTAACGCACAATTTTTCAATGATTTTAAACACGCGGCGATTTTAAAAAGACAAAATTAAATTGATAGCCACGACTAGGGGGGGAGGGGGTTCCAACCCCCCGTAACCCCTTCCTGGCTACGCCACTGTGCATATGAATTCATGAAAAAAAAATCCCTGTCTGTATACTTCCCACTGAGCAAAAAACAAACAAATAACGTTATATCAACATTGTAGCAACATTAAACGTTGTTTTAATGTTGATGAAACATTACTTCAATGGATTTGCTCAGTGGGTTAATAGAAACATGTTTGTCTTTTATGTTTTTATTTCTAATCAATATTAATTTTCTTGAAAGTGCCATCAATTCCAAACAGATCGTTTTTCTTAACTTCACCGACTCGCTTACTTTCATCGGCGACGAATTGCAACCTATTCAATATGTATTCTCTATTTTGAACCATGACTTCCTTGAATAACTCTGAAATAAAATGGCATTAATTAGATGCAAAGTTTATAGAATTTACACAGTAATGAATATTCCAAAATATGAATTCAACGTTGTAATTTCGTAATTAAAACACTTTAAAGGATTTCCCACTGAACAAACACATTTAAAAAATGTTTCATCAACATTAAAACAACGACGATGCCACTATGAAGCAGTAGATGGCGTTAGCTATCGAAATCCATTAATAGTTTTCACATATTGGCTTGAAATAGTCAGAAATGTTCAGTATTCCTCAGCACTGGGTCGGGACCACACTGATGAGGACCTTGAAGTCCGAAACGCGTCTGTGGGCATCTGGTGCCGGAATACTGAACACAAATTCAACTTTTATTTCAACTAGTGTCGGCTTAATGCCATTTTCAAGAAATCTTCTTGAAAATGGCATTAAGGCGAAACTAGTTGAAATAAAATATTTTTAGTAAAACAAACCAAGTGAATTCAATTAAACACCTATATTTAGTAGAAATGTTTTACCAGGCGAATAATGAGAAACAAGTTAATAATATATTAAAACAACGTTTAATGTTGCTGCAATGCTGATGTAACGTTAATTGTTTGTTTTTTGCTCAGTGGGTTGTTTTGTTTCAAAAGTTATAAAAAAATCAAAATTTTAAGCAATCAACATGAAATTTACATAAAAAATATTCATTTCTATGTAAATTTCATGTTGATTGCTTAAAATGTTGATTTTTTCATAAATTTCCATGATTTTAGTTTATTTTCATAATCTCTTTTTTCGTGAATTTGAGTCTATTATAAACATCTAAACGCTTTTCGCAAAGTTTCCGTAAAATTTTCAAAATTTAAACGGTTTTCGTGAAATCCGAAGTTTTTCGATAATTTTGAAAATCTAGACGCGTGAATTTTTAATGATTTTCGTAAAGTGTTCCGTTTATCTTCGAAATTTTCATACAAGTGTGAATTTACAAGAAATTATCAAAACTTATTACGTTTTTTTTTTGAATTTTTAAAATTATCATGAACTTTTCAGCTTCGAATAATTAATTTAGACGTTATATTAATCGTTAAAGATTAATAAACGTTTTAAAGGAAGGCCTCATATTATTTGTCGAATAAATTTCTTTGAAATTTGCGAGCCCGAAAACTAACAAAATTTTTGAAAATTGAAAAATTCATGAATATCGGGATTTTTTTTTTTTTTAATTAACAAAAATCTAGGAAATACGTGAAAGGCGTCAAAGTTTTAAAAAGTAACGAAAGGAGCCAAGAATTTGAAAATCAATAATAATTTTGAAATTTTTTTCTATTAACATATCGCAAATTTTATGGCATTTTTAAATTTAAGTTTTGAAAAGAACCCGACACCATATGGTAAAAGGGAATACTGATTATATATATATATATATAAGTTTTAAAAAGCACATCACTCAAATGTCGTCCTTGGGAGCGGATACACTGATTTAGGCGCTCGCGGTAGCTTTCCATGACTTTCACCGTCATTTCCACAGGAATTTCTTCAATTGCCCGAGCAATTTCCCTTCGCAAAGCAAGAAGGGTCCTTGGTCGATGCTGGAATACCTTCGATTTGAGGTAACCCCAAAGGAAGAAGTCACATGGAGTGAGATCCGGTGAGCGCGGCGGCCAGCCAATATCACCTCTCAGAGAAATGAGGCGTCCGGGAAACATTTCCCTGAGAATGTCCATTGATCGTCGCGATGTGTGGGCGGTTGCACCATCCTGTTGAAATCACACATTTTCCACGCCATTTTCTTCCATTTTGGGTTGAAGAAAATTTTCCAGCATGAAACAATAGCGCTCGCTGTTGACCGTTACGGTTTGCCCATTTTCTTCAAAAAAGTAAGGCCCCCAGACGCCTAGGCGGGAAAGAGCACGCCACACAGTCACTTTTGGGCTATGGAGGGGTTTCTGATGGATTTCCCGAGGATTTTCGTCACTCCAATATCGAAAATTCTGCCTGTTTACGGCGCCACAAAGGTAAAAATGGGCTTCGTCCGTGAAGAGCACAACATCGTCTATTGGGAGTTCTCGGAGATCGCGAGTTTCAAAATCCTTTTCAATTAATTCCTGTGCAACAACCATTTTGTAGGGATGCATTTTGAGGTCCCGGTGCAAAATTCGCCGAATACTGCGGTTGGAAATCGCCAAAGCGAGCGAATGTTTTCGTGCCGAACGACGCGGGGAACGTTCAATCGCGGCTCTCACATTGGCCACGTTTTCAGGTCCTGTTGCTGTCCTGCTGTCCTGGGACGTCCAGGCGACTTCTTTTTCAAAGCTGAACCCGTCTGTCGAAAATTTGACACCCACACTTTAATCGTAGCGTGATGTGGAACAGGATCATGACGCCCGAGTCCGAAATGAATTCGAAAAGCACGATGTTCACCAGACCAAGGCATGTTGACTAATGACAAATGGCATAAAACCGGCTTTCTAACGGTTTTTACCCCACTACTCTACCTGTTCCCTCTTCTGAAAAAAAGGGATTTGAAATCGGATAGCTTTTTCTGCCCCTCCCTGTAGAAAGCCAGCGTCTTAATATTTGTCGTGTAACACACATGGTGGTCATATTGAATGCAAAAAAACGAACTTTTTTTATTCCAGGAACATTAGAATTGCTTTTTATCTTTTGTAGTTTGGAAGAAATATATGTTTGTAATATGTTCCTCCATTTTGAATAACTCGGTATTAATAAATAGTAATATTAATAATAAGTTAATACTACCTTGCATTTCACTATATGAAGGCAAATTTCCTCCATAATCGCTCAGCAAATACTTCTCTGGCACAACGGCTTTTAACGAATCCAAATTTTGGTGAATAATAAGCTGAAAGATATCATAATTTTTTCAAGTTTTATTTAGTGCAAGTTTTAAAATATTCTAAAGTTACTTAAAAAAACATAGCTCACCTTTTTGTACAACTTTGGTGGCAAAGCAATTTTCAGAATATCGAGGAGTAAACTAAATATTGATGGAGCATTCACGACGTGTATGGCAATAAATCTTCCTGAAAGACATTCCTGCAAAAACAATATACAATTAATTTTCTTTTGGGTATACACATGCCGTTGTATACACTGTAAAAATCTTGAACAAGTTTCTCATCTTTCACGTGGTGAAACATATTTAACTATGATTTGAACAAGAAAAGACTTGGTTAAATTTCACTAATATAATACAGGGTGTTTGAAAAAGAGCTCCCTAGTTGTATTGTGTCATAGAAACTGTTCAAAGTGATACACACTTTTCTAGTTTGTGGTGTTTGATTCATCAACTGTCCAAGTGTTGCTCCCCTGCAGCTGACACGCCTGCTTGACCTTGAGACGGCGCTAGGGCTCAAGTCAGTTCGCTTAATGCAGTGCTCCTTGATTCATCAACTGTCCAAGTTTTGCTTCCCTTCAGCTCCCACGCCTGCTTGACCTTGAGACGGCGCCAGGGCTTAGTTCGCTTAATGCAGTGCAACAAAAAGCGCAGTGTGTTACTTGGCTTGTGCAAACTGAATCTATTATAATAGTGCAACGTAATTTTAGACGTCAGTATGGTGTTGAACCTCCTACAGCAAAAACTATCTGGCCAATGACTACGTCTGGCCAATGACTTATTTGGGCTCCGAACACACGAAACACGGATCTGTTGAACATCTTCAGAAGTTCTCGGTCTACCTGGCGATTTCCCTTTTAAAACACTACAGGTTTTCTTGAAAGAATGTAGCCAATGACGGATAGTTTATGCTGTAGGAGGTTTAACACCATACTGACCTCTAAAATTACGTTGCACTGTTTTTGTTTTTGGGCTTTACGTCATCTATTTCCGCTGCTATGGCCTATCATGACGCCGGAGATTAGGTCTACAGCTATCCGGGAATTTTGCCGAACCCGGTGGGAGTTCCAACCCACCGGTAGGGATCTTTAACGTGCACGCAACATCTAGGCAGTACACGAGTCCTACATGCATTTAACGTCATATCCAAGAAGACGGAGTGTTTGGCATTTTTATCATAACCTATAAATGCAACTTGTTAGGCCGGTATTTGAACCCCGGTCCGTGGCGTGGCAGTCCAACACTCTAACCACTACACCACCAAGCTGCCCACGTTGCACTGTTATAACAGATTTAGTTTGCACAAGCCAAATAACACACTGCGCTTTTTGTTGCGGAGTAGCTATTGCACTGCACTGCATTAAGCGAACTGAGCCCTGGCGCCGTCTCAAGGTCAAGCAGGCGTGACAGCTGAAGGGAAGCAAAACTTGGACAGTTGATGAATCAAACACCACAAACTAGAATAGTGTGTATCACTTTGAACAGTTTCTATGACACAATGGAACTAGAGAGTTCTTTTTCAAACACCCTGTATATAAGTGAAATTTAACCAAGTGTTTTTTTTTTCAAATCATACGCTGTAAATGTTCAAGCTTTTATAAAAGTGTTCAATTTAAAGCTTATAACGAGTGTTTCCACTCCTTGATTAAGCATGAAGTAAAATTTCGAGTTTAGAAAAGCCTGAAAATTTGGTTTGGTCGCTCCGCGAAGCGGAGCGGCCAAACCAAATTTTCAGGCTTTTCTAAACTCGAAATTTTACTTCATGCGCCACGCGTATAAAACAATGAAGTCCAGTAAAGTTCATAGTATGCTTATTTTTGATCTTGAAATAAAATAATCACATACTTGGTACATGAATAACATTTTGGAGATCAAATTTATGTTGTTCATACTCTTCAAATGCGTCATGCTGAAATTTTGATAATCAATCACGACCTGCATGCCAGTGGTGTAATCGTAAAGGGGCTCCAATTCAGAAAGGGCCAAAAGCATCAATAAGTTGTCTTCAAGAGAATAAGCTTCGTCGTTTTTTGTGAAACGCTGAAATGCGATTCTTTCTGTTTGGTTGAATATTTTCGGAGAAATAGCCATTTCTCTAAAAAAAAAAAAAAAAACTATTTTTTTTACGACAATCTTATAATATATGCATTATTTAATTGTGTGAATGAAGTGCATTTAACACTCATGTACATTAAACACAGGATTTGCGTGATAAATGTGGTTTTTTAACACGAATATAAACAATTGCCTAGTTAGAGTTTTTGCGGCTATGCAGTAACAGCGCTGTGCTAGTCAAATCAGCTTCTTTTGTCTTACATTTGACCATGGTGGTGATGACGTCGTCGACGCCATTTTGTTAAAGTACGAAGTAGCGCGTCAACATCTTCGCCGTTCTCACTAGTTTAACCTGCGTAAAACGCATTTGTTAACATAAATCATTCTCAAATCGGTTAAACAGTTGTGCTTCTATCCGTCGCGAGTGTTTTTTATAGCCGAACAAACGTCAACACCGTGAAAACTCCGTCAACACGGAAGAGTTCGTTTTTTGTGCAAAGAGCGTGTTTCTATGCAACATGGCGAAAGGGTAGACTGTTTGAGTACGAGTATTATTCATTGTTGAACGATTGTTTATATTTGTGTTAAAGTGGAATTAACCCTATTACACATTCAAATCAAAGTACCGCAATCTGTCATCATTTATCTGTCAAATTATTATAAAACAAAACCGACTATTAAGATTGACGCGTATTTGATAAATATATATAATAAATAAATAAATAATAATAATAAATTCTTTATTTTCCAATGACTAAATTTGGTACATAGTATAGGAATCGTCAGAAATAATAGGTGTGTTAAAGTGGAAATAACCCTATTACACATTTAAATCAAAGTACCGCAATCTGTCATCATTTATCTGTCAAATTATTATAAAACAAAACCGACTATTAAGACTGACGCGTATTTGATAAATATATATAATAAATAAATAAATAATAATAATAAATGCTTTATTTTCCATTGACTACATTTGGTACATAATATAGGAATCGTCAGAAATAATAGGTATAGAACTATAAGTAAAAATATTTGGCATATCAGTAATCATGTTAACATGTTAATGTTGTAGATAAAGCAAAATTAAGGTTAAATTTAAAGAAATATCACTCTCTGTCAAAGTATTCTCTATATGAATAAAATGCAGCCTTCTCAAGAAATTTTATCACCGATTTTTTAAATTGTTTGAAACTGCTTATTTCTTTAAGTTCTTTTGGTAACTTGTTGTACATTCTTATTGCTACTGTTAATGGACCATTGCCCACTTGAAATGTCCTATATGGTGGTACATACAGATCATTGGCGTTTCTTGTGGGGTACTTATTAATATCACAGACTCGATTTAATTTTGATATATTTTTCTTTACGTATATGACACATTGAAGTATATATAAGGAATGCAAATGTTGTGTTATATATTGTTGTTATCGTGAAGAAAGTATAGTGTATAACTCGCATATAATGGCTATTATTCACTCGAACGACTTGCTCCACTCGCCTTCGGCTCGTTCCGCAAACCTCGTTCTTGTGATTAATAGCTATGCTCGTTGTACAATATACTGTAAAAACAAATAAGCGTTTATAGATGGCCTTTCATTTATTTGACCTGATTTGTTACATTTTCTAAGTATGTTACTTCATTGTTAACAAAATGTTTTTTATTGTAAATGCGGATCTGTTAAACATAGTATTTTTAAAACCCAATGTACGATTTCATTTTTCCCTTCCCCAAAATAGCGCCCTCTGTTTCTTTCTTGAATAAACAAGAAAACAAATAGTTTTGAGTGAAGCATTATATCATATGTTTAATAAAAAAAAACCTCTAGATTGCCATGATTTTATCTTTTTTAAATTTAACCCATTATGTGCCATTGATGCATATACGCAACCTTATTAATTTTATGTTGATTAAATTACTAAATAACTTAATTTGATATAATATATTATTCAACATGACTTGAAAATAAATGTATGAAGAAAAACGTAAATATTTTGTTATTTAAATATCTTGATAAATACTCATTTAAATACAATGTTTTCAGTGTATTTCTAACTTCACAATATGTCAGTGTTTTATACGCGTGGCGCATGAAGTAAAATTTCGAGTTTAGAAAAGCCCCGTGAAAATTTGTCTCGGGTCGCTGCGCGACCCTCGACAAATTTTCTACGCGGGGCTTTTCTAAACTCGAAATTTTACTTCATGCTTAGTCTGGGAGTGGAAATACACGTTCTAAACTTTATATTGCACGTTTTTATACAAAATCGACGAATGCCTTACATTTTCAGCGTATACTTTATTTATATTTAAAAGAAAACCTTATAGAATGTAATACAATAAGTCATTCGTAGAAATCATATAAAGAAGTGTAGAATTTTACCTAAAATCTACTTTTAGAGTTAATTGCTCGGCCGTTAATGGGTTAAGTTAGCTACACGCTTTGGGAATTGACATATAAAACGTCAGACATAATAATTTTAATACAGGGTCCGGCAGCGTTACCTGACCGTATTTAAAATAGCACAGCTCAATCAACTTTCAAGATATTTTATTAAAGTTTATTTTTTGTAAACAGAAAGATTGGAAGTTTATACCGTGTACAAAAACTTTGAAAAAAAAACCTCAAGTAGCGAAAATAACATCAGGTAAATGACGACCTCTGTTTTCGATGCGCAGCTGAAGTCGGGTGGACTTGTAATAGTTCAGGGTAGAGTAGTGGATTTAAAATAGGTATATATTGTAACATAATAACTTAAATACATGACATGGTAGTTAATGGTTTGAGAGTCGAAATAACTCTGGCCAGTTGGCGTCCTCGCGAGTATTTATATTTGGTGTTGGTGCTGACTGGTAGCGTTGGCCCGGTGATTTGGGACGCCGATGGTCACATAGTCCACAAGTCCGTTGCTGAGTTGCAGAAGTTGTTGCCGTGGATCGGACGGACAGGCGCTCGTCATTCTTGCGTAAGTGGGGCATCAGATAATTGTCCGGAATTGTGTTGTGTTATAATTGTATTATTGAACGAATGATGCAATCGTAATAGAATAATTAATAATTAAATGTATGTCTAATCTTAGGGATTAGACATTCTGCCCGCCGGGAGTGTGGGATATCAGCGGTCGTAGTTGGATGGACTCTGTCGGTGATAAGTTCCTTGGAAGTGGGTGTGTGTTGACATTTTTTGGTGTCCTCTGGACTGTACAGTATTCTGGAGATGCTCTTGAAGCTGGACTTGGAACCATTTGAAGTTCATCTGGATGTCCTGCCGGTGAGGTTTCGCCACTTTGCTTTTTCTTCCAGATGTGCCGAATGATTGCGATTCCTAGTCCTAATACGCCAAATGTGCCTATGGTTGTTACAGCACTGGTCCAGGACGAGTGGTATCTGATGTTTCCAGTTGATGTTCGAAAGTTGGTCCCTAAGTTCCTCTTCTTTTGTTGCCATCTTATTGTTCTGCGATCGTAGAATAGATTTGAATGAAATTGGATTTATAGGCGGTACTGTTTGTCCACTTATAAGTGAAACGTTAGCCTTCTTTGAATATGTGGCCAGTATTGCTTTGGATTCCATCTGGTTAGGCGTTAGCATCACATGTTGTGTGTGTATGATGCAATCCTGGGTTATTTGGATTACTCCTGTGTTGCTTTGCACATTTGTGATAGGTGCGGATAGTATTTGTACATTGGATGGGAGCTTTAGGTTTGCATGTTTTATGATGGATTGAATCTGAGAAGGAGGTATTAGAATATGGAAGTTATTTTGTCTGTAATGGATGCTTAAAATTTTGGAGAGGTGTTGGTTGGTTTCGCTGAGGAAATTATGTGCTGTTTGATACGCACCAAGGAGATGGATATTTAATTGGTTGGAATTGATGGCGGCATACCATTTTGACATTTCATGGATTAATCGGAAGCCTTGGTTTATCTTTAGTTGAAATTGTTCCAACTTCTTTGCCATGACTTCTTCTGTATTGTTGAATGTTGCCATGGCAGATATCATTAATTCAGTTTGATGTTGTGCTGAGTGGATGAGCTGCTTCTTGTTGGCATCAAGGCGGTCAATATCTGTGTAAACTTCGTCATTAACTCCAAATACTGCGGTCATCAATGTTCCTAGTAATCGTCGTTTGTTGCGTGATTTGTCTTGATTTGCTATGCCTGAGAAAGTTTCTTCAATATTTTTTAGTATTTCTCTTAAATGATGTACCAGACTCTTGCATTCCACCTCTGTTGTTACTTTGTGGGTTTCTTTGCATAGTTGTAGAAATCGCAAGGTGACGTTACTAGCTCGACGTACATAATTCTCCAAAAGAGTTCGGTTATATTCTGCATGGATGCGAAAGGTTCCTCTCTCAGTTTATGCGCTGCCAAAGTGTTCAATATATAATCCGCCGTGGGGATGTTTAATTGTGTAATAGCTGCTTGCAACTTGAAAAAACTGTAAGAGAATAAATATTAGTATGATGACTGGGCTTTTTTGTTTTCTAATTCTTTTTTCATAAGTTAGTGCTATATGCGTGTGCAGCTCTGTTTTCATATTTGTTTCTTCTTTTTCGTTAGTTTCGTCTTTCAGAAGTGGAATAAGATGATGTATCGCCTTTTTTGTAGTATTTCCTCCACTTTTCATAACTGTGACCAGTCTGACTATTCCATCTTTTCCTGGATGAGTTTTAATTATTTTACCTAATGGCCAATGCTGCAGTTTGGCATCTTCTTTGATTATAACTATTGTATCTGGGGCCATATAAGGCTGCGTTTTGTTCCATCTGTATCTCACTTGAAGTTGAGATAAGTATTCGTTGTGCCATGCTTGCCAGAAATCTGTCGCTTTCTGGACGTAGATTCGCTTTTGGTTGATTAAAATTGAAATCTGTCGCTTTCTGGACGTAGATTCGCTTTGGGTTGATTAATTGAAATCTGTCGCTTTCTGGACGTAGATTCGCTTTTGGTTGATTAATTGAAATCTGTCGCATTCTGGACGTAGATTCGCTTTTGGTTGATAATTGAAATCTGTCGCTTTCTGGACGTAGATTCGCTTTTGGTTAATTAATTGAAATCTGTCGCTTTCTGGATGTAGATTCGCTTTTGGTTGATAATTGAAATCTGTCGCTTTCTGGACGTAGATTCGCTTTTGGTTGATTAATTGAAATCTGTCGGTTTCTAGACGTAGATTCGCTTTTGGTTGAATAATTGAAATCTGTCGCTTTCTGGACGTAGAAAAATTAACTGGCGCTTAGACTTGGTGCGTGCTCGACCCAGTCAATTTTGATTTTTGGACTGAAAGCTGGCGTTTTGGCTTGGTGCGTGCTAGACTCAGCTTTCGGTTTATAGGAAAATTAACTGGCGCTTAGGCTTGGTGCGGGCTGACCCAGTTAATTTGGATTTATTTTTTGGAATGAAAGCTGGCGCTTTGGCTTGGTGCGTGCTAGACCCAGCTTTCGGATTGATAGGAACTAACTGGCGCTTAGGCTTGGTGCGGGCTTGACCCAGTTAGCTGTTTTGTTCGAAGGACCATGTAATAGTTCAGGGTAGAGTGGATTTAAAATAGGTATATATTGTAACATAATAACTTAAATACATGACATGGTAGTTAATGGTTTGAGAGTCGAAATAACTCTGGTCAGTTGGCCTCCTCGCGGGTATTTATATTTGGTGTTGGTGCTGACTGGTAGCGTTGGCCCGGTGATTTGGGACGCCGATGGTCACAAAGTCCACAAGTCCGTTGCTGAGTTGCAGAAGTTGTTGCCGTGGATCGGCCGGACAGGCGCTCGTCATTCTTGCGTAAGTGGGGCATCAGGTAATTGTCCGGAATTGTGTTGTGTTATAATTGCATTATTGAACGAATGATGCAATCGTAATAGAATAATTAATAATTAAATGTATGTCTAATCTTAAGGATTAGACATTCTGCCCGCCGGGAGTGTGGGATATCAGCGGTCGTAGTTGGATGGACTCTGTCGGTGATAAGCGTAATTTTAGGGATTAGACAACTTTTATTTGTAGGGTTACGTAAAGGTAAAACTGTACCTTGACATGCCTAGATTTTGGCCCAACTGCGTGATAATATTCAGGAAGAAATTAGTGCGATTCCTCGAGCAACTGTGCAAGGAGTGATGACTAACTTTACCACCCGACTTCAGCTGTGCATCAAAAACGGAGGTCATCATTTATTTGATGTTATTTTCGCTACTTGAGGTTTTTTCTAAGTTTTTGTATACGTTATAAACTTCCTATCTACGTGTTTTAAAAAATAATAATAAAATATCTTAAAAATTGATTGAGTTGTGCTATTTTAAAAACCGTCAGGTAACGCTGCCGGACCCTATATTTTGTAATACTTAATTTGTTTTGCATTGTACCTTCTATTATATTGTCCTGTAAGTAGAAAATCCTGATGGACAATAAAGGCTATTATTATTATATCTGACGTTATATATGTCAATTCCCAAAGCGTGCAGCCAACTTAAATTTAAAAAAAGATGAAACCATGGCACTCTAGACGTTTCTTTTTAATTAAACATACGATATAAAGCTTCACTTGAAACTATTTGTTTTCTTGTTTATTAAAAAAAAATGTTTAATAAAATATCTTGAAAATTGACTGAGTTGTGCTATTTTAAAAACCGTCAGGGAACGCTGCCGGACCCTGTGTATAATTTCAGAGTTGCAAACCTACAATTTTTTCCATGGCACTCTAGATGTTTTTTTTTTTTTAATTAAACATACGATATTTTAAATTATCATAGAATTACACACATAAAGCGAAATGATATTCGAAAAAAAAAATTACGTACATAGCTGTAAAGCAAGTTTGTATCCTCTCGCTGATTGGATCCATGCATTTTAAAAATTCGATATTTTGCGCTCTGACCGTGTAGTAATTTTCCAGTTTCTCTTTCGTTCGTTCCACGCGGAATTTGTTTCTCATGAGAAAATATTCAATACGCGAGGAATCTGAAATTTAAATTATACAGTGTTTTTTTTTTAAGTATACATATTCCGAGAATTTCAAAGTTTGGTAAATTTTTCGAAGGAGTGTTTCCACTCCTTGATTAAGCATGAAGTAAAATATCGAGTTTAGAAAAGCCTGAAAATTTGGTTTGGTGGCTCCCCCAAGCGGAGGAGCCAAACCAAAGTTTCAGGCTTTTCTAAACTCGAAATTTTACTTTATGCGCCACGCGTATAAAACACTGATTTAAAGCGAAGTTCAAAAGATACTGCTTTAGTTTGATATCACGTTCTCACGATCTCAGTTTACTGCTTAAACAAAAATAATTCAAATTCAAAACTATTTGAATTCGAGAAAATAGGCTTATGCTTCTTATAATTTGCACACTTTATTATATACTGCTTGAGTTTGATCTCACGTTAATCAATACTACAAATGTTTATTTCTTGTAATCGAATCTTTTAAAATGTAAGCGCCTAGAGCAATTTTCTTTCGGATTTTTTTCTTCTAATTTAATTGTACCAAAGAAAATTGCTCGAATTCTGAAAGCCCAACCCACTGAGCAAAAAACAAACAAATAACGTTATATCAACATTTTAGCAATATTAAACGTTATTTTAATGTTGATAAAACATTACTTAAATGTATTTGTTCAGTGGGAAGATTTGGTAAGACGAAATAAATATTTGTAAAACTTATTAACGCGAGATCAAATTTAAGCAGCATATTGTGAACTTACTATTAAATCAGTGTTTAATACGCGTGGCGCATGAAGTAAAATTTCGAGTTTAGAAAAGCCCAGAAAATTTGTCTCGGGTCGCTGCGCGACCCTCGACAAATTTTCACGGGGCTTTTCTAAACTCGAAATTTTACTTCATGCTTAGTCTGGGAGTGGAAAACACTCGTTTGAAGCTTTAGATTAAACTTTTTTATAAAATCAATGAATGTCTAAAAATTTACAACGTATAAATCGGGATATCTGCACAAAAAATAACCCAATGAAATAAGTAAATGTGAACAATTGTAAAAAATACATAAAATCCAATATTCATATCGAGGGCTTCATAACAAAGGGACGTAAAAACCAAATTTAAAATTTTACAGGAAAGAATAAAAACGATTCAAAAAATGGTGATGTGTCCATCATAGTACTTTCCCCCGTAAATTGCGTATTAAATTACTTTTAAAATATTTGTAGCATTATTATTTTCAAAATGTTTTCAACTTTTTGATAACTACAACTTTTATTTGAAACATTTTTCAATTGGATCAACACATACTGACACAAACCAATGACTAGATAAAAAACACTATTTATTGAATATCTCAAAAACTAAGAGTGCTATGACAAAAAGTGAAGATACAAAAAATCTTTAATATTTTATTACCTACAACTTTTATTTGAAACATTTTCCAATTGTATCAACACACACACTGACACAAATCAATGACTAGATAAAAAACACTATTTATTAAATATCCCAAAAACTAAGAGTGCTATGACAAAAAGTAAGTGAACAATACATCTTCATTTTGTTATTATCTATAACTTTTATTTGAAAGAATTTTTTGTTTGATGAACATTTATTGAAAAAATCTGAAAAAACTGAAAAACGCTAAGAGTAAAGTACCACTTCCGGTTTTCCGATTTTCACCAAAAGCTTTTCAGTTTTTCCGATTGTAACAAAAAGCTTAAGTTTCAAGTTTCATCTCGATATCTTTAGCGGTTTTTGCGGTACAGCGCACACAGACACACACACAGACAGACAGACATTTTTCAAAAATGGTCTTATTCGACTCAGGGGACCTCAAAACGGATATTTTCGCTAAAATTTTTGATTCGAAAATTTTCACGAAAACAATACTTTCCCTTTGTATTACATACGGGGGAAAGTAAAAATCATTTCGATACTAAAGATAAAGGTAATGTATGGGGCTATTTAAATAGAAGGAACAGATTTCAAACAATTATTTCTTCCAAACTGCAAAAGGTAGAACTATAATTCCAACTTTTCTGGACAGACAAAAGCTTAAAATTTGAATAGTCCAGGCAGAAGTTCCAACTATGGCCGCATTGGCGCTGTTGCTTGTCATTTTGATTGTCTGTAGTAAAATAGCGATAAAACAAGAAAAAGCACAGTGTGTGCTGCAATTAGCAAACTAGAGTCCATTATTGAAGTTCATCGTGCTTTTTACCGCCTCGTCATAAGCAGATTTACCAGTGGCATCGAAAATTCGTAGACGATGGTGTCATCTACAAACAGAAAATCACGGGACGTCCACGCACATCGAATGAAAATGTCGAGCGTATTCGTACAGTTTACGAAAGGAGCCCAAAAAAATCCACAGCACGGGAAACACATGGTTCAATATGAGGAATGCATAAAAAAATGAACTTTTCTCTTTCCAGGAACGTTGGAATTGTGTTTCTATCTTTTGTAATTTGGAAGAAATAAATGTTTAAAATCTCTTCCTTTATTTTAAATAACCCTGTATTTAAAAATGTCTAAGACTTTAAAAACTAAGTTTAAAATTAAAGTGGAATATATTTCACTTTAATTTTAAACTTAGTTTTTAAAGTCTTAGACATTTTTAAATATATTACCTTTAACTTAAGTATCGAAATGATTTTTTGAATCGTTTTTATTCTTTACTGTAAAATTTTAAATTTGGTGTTTACGCCCCCTTATTTGGGTCTCATACACCTCAAAACTCAACCTTAGTTATTTTGATTTATGCGCTCCTTTGTTATAAAGCCCTCGACATGAAAACAATTTATAGCATTATAATAATAATAATACACAAAACAAAACGATATTGATAACAAAGTACTAGTAACAGTGCAGTAATAAACCGAAATACAATTTTAAATAATAATTGAGATTTCTTCACATTGAAAACGTGTTTTTTCAATGTCGATAAAACGTTATTGGTTTATTTTTAGCTCAGTGGGACTCAAAACTATTGATGGGTGTATTTTTGCTTTTTCGAATGTTTTTAAAGAACAACTTGCACAAATTGAAGTCAACACAACATATTTTTTGTTTGCAAATATAAAAGATCGATATAAATCACTTGGAAAGGATGTTAGAGGCCAAGACCGAAAAGAACCAGTTTCGAGGTAATCATTTGATAAAAAGAGATCAAGGATAAGACCACGAAATAAAGAGAAATGTTTACTGATCAACAACAAATCTGATCAAAAGCAATGAAGAGACATTATTTGGAGGAAGACACCAATTAAACTCAACCCCTAAACTAAGCCCATATATATTTGTTAATTAATTAAGTTTAATTAATTAAGTTTATTAAATAAAAATTAAATATTTATATGTTTTTGTTCTGTATGTTTATATTTATGTATTGGCCTTCCGTTAAATAAAGTTTAAAGATTATAAGTAATTAAGTAAAGTTAGGTAAAATTAATTAAGTAAAGTTAGGTAAAATTAATTAAGTAAAGTAAAGTAAGCCCACTGAGTAAAAAGCAAACAAATGAGGGTATATCAACATTGTAGCAACATTAAACGTTGTTTTAATGTTGATGAAACATTACTTAATTGTAAATTCAAATTCAAAACTATTTGAATTCGAGAAAATAAGCTTACGCTTCTTATAGTTTGCACACTTTAAACATAATATATAAAATTACGAAAAAACTATTCGTGAAAATGCAAACAGTGTCTTAATCAATAAGACAATTTAAGACGATAAATATCCATTGAAACAACTACTTCCCGTGCAAATACACCTCCGGATAGTGAATTAGACAATGAAATATTTAAAATCTTATTTAATTTGATTTGTTACAACGCTCTATTCAAGTATATGTAACGTTTAGGTAAAATTCTCTTCAAACCAACTAACAATACAATTTAAGATGGCCTAAGACATAAGTTTTAATCCAAGTCCTTTCACTTCTAATTTGTTGCTATCTCTCCTTTTATTTTAAATTGTATTGTTAGTTGGTTTGAAGAGAATTTGACCTAAACGTTACATATACTTTAATAGAGCGTTGTAACAAATCAAATTAAATAAGATTTTAAATATTTCCATTTTTAATTCAATATCCGGAGGTGTATTTGCACGGGAAGTAGTTGTTTCAATGGATATTTATCGTCTTAAATTGTCTTATTAATTAAGACACTGTTTGCATTTTCACGAATAGTTTTTTCGTAATTTTATATATTACTTAATTGTGTTTGATCAGTGGAAAAGAGCAATGTTAGCTTAAGATTTCCAAACAAAAATCTAAAATTGATTTAATATGTTTGTAATTCATAAGCTGTAAATTTTCAGGCATTTGCTGTTATACGCGTACTCGCGTAAATTCTCGACACTTTTCCATTTTGACAAAAAACTTATTACTCAAAAACTATTCGAGCTAGAGAAAAGTATAATACATGCATTTCGGCCATTGCGACAAGATCTACAAGATGGGCGTATTTGTTTTTATAAAGGGTGATCCATAAAGTATCTAAAAGACAATGTCAACTGTTTTTTTCTAAATCAAGAAGGCGAGTGTTTATCAAAATGATCAATATTATAGCGACCAAACCAAATTTTCAGGCTTTTCTAAACTCGAAATATTACTTCAGGTGCATTTTTGATAATCATATTTAAAGTTATTTATGTTTGTTTCACTTATTGATGTTTGTTGTTTATTTTTACTTAAATATTATTCATTGCTAAATGTTATTATCACAATGCATTTGCTAATGCTAGAGCAGAGATAAGCCTGGGAAGAATAAATAGTTAATTAGAATTTGTACTTAATGGAAAAATTCCGCTAAAGATGATAAAGTTCACCCCGGCCTATGCGTGCTCCTTCTTACGCATTGTTTGCTTAACGAAGAACCATTATTCATTACTATTAGATTTTATTTCGGGCACTTCTGATTTGACTCTCGAACGCAAGACAGTAAAAATATTACTTACTCCGATTAAATTCAATAAACTTCGTTAAGCAAGCTAGTTAAAGTTTCTAAATATATTATATTGTAATATTCACAAGTTTGTCAGTTAAGAAAATAGAATTGATATTCGTTATATAAAAACATCAAGTTATTTTAACCTCACCCAGAATAAAAGAACCTACTTAATATTTAAATAAGTGTTAAATATTGAAAATACTAAATAATAAACTTTACAATTAAATAAAAATTAAATATTTATATGTTTTTGTTCTGTATGTTTATATTTATGTATTAACCTTCCGTTAAATAAAGATTAAAGATTATAAGTAATTAAGTAAAGTTAGGTAAAATTAATTAAGTAAAGTAAAGTAAGCCCACTGAGTAAAAAGCAAACAAATGAGGGTATATCAACATTGTAGCAACATTAAACGTTGTTTTGATGTTGATGAAACATTACTTAATTGTGTTTGATCAGTGGGAAAGAGCAATGTTTGCTTAAGATTTCCAAACAAAAATCTAAAATTGATTTAATATGTTTGTAATTCATAAGCTGTAAATTTTCTGGCATTTGCTGTTATACGCGTACTCGCGTAAATTCTCGACACTTTTCTATTTTGACAAAAAACTTATTACTCAAAAACTATTCGAGCTAGAGAAAAGTATAATACATGCATTTCGGCCATTGCGACAAGATCTACAAGATGGGCGTATTTGTTTTTATAAAGGGTGATCCATAAAGTATCTAAAAGACAATGCCAATTGTTTTTTTCTAAATCAAGAAGGCGAGTGTTTATCAAAATGATCAATATTATAGCGACCAAACCAAATTTTCAGGCTTTTCTAAACTCGAAATATTACTTCATGCGCCACGCGCTCAAAACGCTGATTTATCCCGAAGTTAAAAAACATACACAAATTCCAATAAATAGTTGTAAGAAGTTATTCCATGATTTTGTGAAAATTATAAGTTTTTACTAATGCGCCACGCGTACAAAACACTGATTTAAAATGAAGTTCAAAATATACAGGGAAATTTTTATTTACGTATACTTTAACATATTCCATAAATAAATTTGTAAAATCAATCAACATGATATCAAACCTAAGCATTTGATATCATGTTGATTGATTTTACAAATTTATTTATGGAATATGTTAAAGTATACGTAAATAAAAATTTCCCTGTATAAAAATAATTAGGTTGAAATATTGGGTGTTCATAAATCTAGCCATTTCTTAACAATTATTAAACAATGAAATGTTCCTACATTTTTACGATTCTTATTCATTTCAACAATTTGTTGTTATTGACAACAATACCTAAATGAAAATAATTAGGCCGAAATATTGGATATTCAACAGAGGAAAAAAAACCTCATGAATTTATAATTTCTCAACAATTATTTAAACATAAAATGTTCATAAATGTTTACAATTCTCATTAATTTTAATAATTAGAATTACATTTTTTTATTGACGTAGAAATCTCAAGTACATTCGGCCAGTGTAGAGATTGATGAAAACAATCCCTGTATGAAAATAATTAGGCTGAAATATTGGATATTCAATAGAGAAAAAACTCATAAATCTAGTAATTTCTTAAGAATTATTTAAAAATGTTCGTAAATGTTTACGACTCTCATTCATTTTAACAATTATAATTACATTTTTTTGTTTGTATAGGCGTAGATTCTCAAGTCCATTCGGCCAGTGTATAGATTGATGAATCACTGATTTTTAGAGATTTAATTATACAAATGACATACAGAGAGTTTTATGTAACACCGAACATTTTCATAACGAAAATTTTTCTTTGAAGTATCCATATGCATACGTTGCACATTTTCCGATGCTTGGTTTATTAAAAGAATCCAATTTGAAGCTTTAAGCGAGTGTTTTCCACTCCCAGGCTAAGCATGAAGTAAAATTTCGAGTTTAGAAAAGCCTGAAAATTTGGTTTGGTCGCGTAGCGCGAAGCGCGGAGCGGCCAAACCAAATTTTCAGGCTCTTCTAAACTCGAAATTTTACTTCATGCGTCACCTTTACAAAAAACTGATTCAATGTAAAGTTTAGCGGTGTGTTTTAAACTTCGTAATATGTCAGTGTTTTGCACCGGTGGCGCATGAAGTAAAATTTCGAGTTTAGAAAAGCCTGAAAATTTGGTTTGGCCGCTCCGCGCTTCGCGCTACGCGACCAAACCAAATTTTCAGGCTTTTCGAAACTCGAAATTTTACTTCATGCTTAGCCTGGGAGTGGAAAACACTCGCTTAAAGCTTCAAATTAAATTCTTTTAATAAACCAAGCATCGAAAAATGTGCAACGTATGCATATGAATACTTCAAGGAAAAATTCTCGTTATGAAAATATTCGGTGTTACATAAAACTCTCTGTATATGTAATTATTGATATTAACATTTAGGACACCACAACCCACTGAGCAAAAAACCGAAATTATAATATTAGGAAATTTCAAATTAAAACACTTGTTTAGTTTCATGTTGTTGTATTCAGTTTCCTGACACGTGTTTCGGTCAACGACAACCACTCTCAAAGGAATTGCAAATATAACTGTTATTTTTGTAATTCCTTTGAGAATGGTCGCCATTACCCGAAACACGTGTCAGGAAACTGAATACAACAACATTAAACTAAACAAGTGTTTTAATTTGAAATTACCTAATAGAACAAATAATGTTTTATGCTTATTATAACAACATGAATCGTTGATATCGACATAGATACAGGTTTTTTTTAGGTATACATTTTTACTTTCCCCCGTATGTAATACAAAGGGAAAGTATTGTTTTCGTGAAAATTTTCGAATCAAAAATTTTAGCGGAAATATCCGTTTTGAGGTCCCCTGAGTCGAATAAGACCATTTTTGAAAAATGTCTGTCTGTCTGTGTGTGTGCCTGTGTGCGCTGTACCGCAAAAACCGCTAAAGATATCGAGATGAAACTTAAAACTTAAGCTTTTTGTTACAATCGGAAGAACTGAAAAGCTTTTGGTGAAAATCGGAAAACCGGAAGTGGTACTTTACTCTTAGCGTTTTTCAGTTTTTTCAGATTTATTCAATAAATGTTCATCAAACAAAAAATTCTTTCAAATAAAAGTTGTAGATAATAACAAAATGAAGATGTATTGTTCACTTACTTTTTGTCATAGCTCTCTTAGTTTTTGAGATATTTAATAAATAGTGTTTTTTATCTAGTCATTGATTTGTGTCAGTGTGTGTGTAGATACAATTGGAAAATGTTTCAAATAAAAGTTGTAGGTAATAAAATATTAAAGATTTTTTGTAGATTCAGTTTTTGTCATAGCACTCTTAGTTTTTGAGATATTCAATAAATAGTGTTTTTTATCTAGTCATTGGTTTGTGTCAGTATGTGTTGATCCAATTGAAAAATGTTTCAAATAAAAGTTGTAGTTATCAAAAAGTTGAAGACATTTTGAAAATAATAATGCTACAAATATTTTAAAAGTGATTTAATACGCAATTTACGGGGGAAAGTACTATGATGGACACATCACCATTTTTTGTTCTTATTTTTTTGTTGGGAATACACACTTATTTAATATTATAAACCGGGTGATCATTTTCAATCTGGAACATATAATATAATTAAAAGTGAGCATTTTCAATCCAGAACGTAACAATTCACAAAAAAAGGGGAAAATGATTCAATTTAATTGCATTTTAATTCCAACCTAAAGATTAAAAACGAATTGAACATCTTTTAAAAATAATAGTAAAAATTAAAATAACCCTCCATTTTGCGCCAAACAGTACCCTAGCCCAGGGGTCTCCAAACTACGGCCCGCGGGCCAAATCGGGCCCGCGCCATCATGATTCTGGTCCGCGACCAGAGATGCATTTTGCGTAAATGAAAAATTTTATAACAGTTTAGTGCTGCTAACATTTTTTAAAATCAGCCCACTAAGCAAATCCATTTAAGTAATGTTTCATCAACATTAAAACAACGTTCAATGTTGCTACAATGTTGATATAACATTATTTGTTTATTTTTTGCTCAGTGGGAATATACAATTAGTGATGTAAAATTACCAGTACTTTAAAATTGGGTAATATTCTCGTTAATATTACTGGAAACATATTAACAATTGGCAATTTTAGGTTAGACATAAAACACACACAAATTCTAATAAATAATTCTAAGTTTTTCTATGATTTTTAAAAATTATAAGTTTCTAAGAATCTTCCAACTTATAACAAAAGTTTTAGATAATAAAATTTTGGACAATTTTTCTATCTTCAAGTTTTTTGTAACTATTTTCTTTGTTAGAGAACAATGTCAGTTTTCTCTAACAAAGAAACTAGTTACGAAACAACTTGAAGATAAAAAAATTGTTCAAAATGTTATTATTTGAAATAAAACAACGCAGTTGGGAGGGTTTCACTTTTATTGTTGAACACTGCAACATGTTTCACCACACAGTGGCTTCATCAGGCAGATGAAATAATTATTTCATCTGCCTGATGAAGCCACTGTGTGGTGAAACATGTTGCAGTGTTCAACAATAAAAGTGAAACCCTCCCAACTGCGTTGTTTTATTTCAAATAGTATTATGGAGTTTCATCATGTATCCGCTTCATCAATTAAATATTCAAAATGTTATTATCTAAAACTTTTGTTTGATCCATTTTTCTGTATTCCCATTAGTTATTGAGTTATTTGCAACTTTTGCCAAATACAAAAAAAGCGGGCGTACTCGCGTAAAGTCACGACATTTTTCCATTTTGACAGAAAACTTATTACTCAAAAACTATTCCAGCTAGAGAAAAGTATAATACACGCATTTCGGCCATTGCGACAAGATCTATAAGATGGGCGTATTTGTTTTTGTACAGGGTGATCCATAAAATATCTAAAAAAGAATGTCAAGTGTTTTTTTTTTCTAAATCAAGAAGGCGAGTGTTTATCAAAATTATTTATATTATATACAAGAGTGTTTTCCACTCCCAGAATAAGCATGAAGTAAAATTTCGAGTTTAGAAAAGTCTGAAAATTTGGTTTGGTCGCGTAGCGCGAAGCGCGGAGCGACCAAACCAAATTTTCAGGCTTTTCTAAACTCGAAATTTTACTTCATGCGCCACGCGCTCAAAACGCTGATCTATCCCGAAGTTAAAAAACATACACAAATTCCAATAAATAGTTCTAAGAAGTTATTCCATGATTTTGTGAAAATTATAAATTATTACGAATCTTTCAAGAAACTGTCGATTTTTTTCTCCAAGAAAAAGGATAGCTACAAAAAAAACTTGAAGGTGGAAAAATGATCCAAATTATTTAAGAATCAATATTTTGAGTGACGTATTTGACAAATTTTGCTTTTCATATGGTCCCACAGAAAATAATCACAATTAGCGCCCTGTGATTATTTTCTGTGGGACTATATGAAAAGCAAAATTTGTCATATACGTCACTTAAAATTTGATTTTTAAATAATTTGGATAATTTTTCCATCTTCAAGTTTTTGTGTAGCTGTATCAAGAGATCTGGTGGGACAGATAATTTTTCCACCACGACCAATAATTCAGCGATTTGGAAAGGTTTTTCTAAATATTCCCGAACATCTAGTCCAGAATGCGCTAAGCAACCATCTTGTTGAAACCAAACCTCCTGATTGTCACGTGTCTCTCCTTCTACTGCAAGGCTAATTTTGTTGATTAAAATTTCTAAAAATGATCTCGAATTCAAATTTCCGATAATTTTAAACGATCCAATAATTGCGTTATTGAAAATTCCCGCTTAACTATTGATTCTTTGAGGGTACTGCGTTATTGTGCACAAACTAAATAAATAACGCACATTCCTCATGTGGCGCCCAGTGTAAAACGTTTTTACTATAAAAATGCTTGTTTCAATGGCCTAATTGATATATTTTTTTTTATATATTTAATTGATGAGGCGGATACATGATGAAACTCCATAATACTATTTGAAATAAAACAACACAGTTGGGAGGGTTTCACTTTTATTGTTGAACACTGCAACATGTTTCACCACACAATGGCTTCATCAGAAAGATGAAATAATGGACATTATTTCATCTGCCTGATGAAGCCACTGTGTGGTGAAACATGTTGCAGTGTTCAACAATAAAAGTGAAACCCTCCCAACTGTGTTGTTTTATTTCAAATAATATTTTTTTTTTGTTTTTGGCTTTTGCCTGGCCTTAGTTGCTTTGACTATTGGCCAACATCAATTATTTATTTTTAACTTATATTATTTAATTTATAACTTATTTTGTAAGTTGTATTAACATATATTGGACGGCACAATACATTCACACCACACCCAGGGACACGACGAGTTATTATTTTTAAATAACAACTCCCCGTGCACGGGAATCGAACCCGGTCTGTGGCTCGCCGAGCGATTTACCGCCCGGCGACGCCGCGACGTTACCGCTCGGCCACCACCTGCCCTAATTGATATTTATTTTGCAAATTAAGTTTGACAGCGGGCAGGTGATGGCCGAGCGGTAACGTCGATTCCGGTGCACAGCGAGATTTTATTTAATAAATAATTTCTCGTCGTGACCCTGGGTGTGGTATGAATGTGTGTGATTATCCATATAGTAAACATTAAAAATGAGGCTGGTCAATATGAACATTTAGTTTAAAAGACCATATTTAATAAGTAGTTTGGAGTGAGTGGTTCTTTTTTAATATAAAAAAAGTTTGACAACTTATAACAATAGACAAATTTAAAGTCATTTATATAAATCATTTTATTACATGTTCCGAATTGAAAATGCTCACCCGGTATAATTAATTACTTATATATCGTCGGCTTACAAACGAAATCCACTAATTCAATTTTTGGCTGTTGTTAGTTAAGTCCACCAAGCTCTTATACTCATAGCTTTCTATATGCTGGTGCAACCCTTAGTTAGATTCGACTTAGTGGATTGCACCAGCATGTAGAAAACCATGAATACAAGCGCTTGCTGGACTTAACTAACAACAGCCTAAAACTGACTTAGTGGATTTCACGTGTAAACCGACGGTATAATATACAGGGTGTCCCATTTTAATCTTAACAGGGGAATATCTCAAAATGAGTGCGTCCAATCGAGAAAGTTGCCGAATAAAAAGTTTTGTGGTTCGGAGGGGGACGTCCGATTCTTCCATAAAGTTCACCCCCCGACCCCCAAGGAGTGGACAATAGGGGTGACCTTAAAATCTTAAATAGGAACCCCTAATTTTTATTGCAGATTCAGAAAGAGCATAAAAAACTAGGTAGGTTTTACCTAAGAACTTGTTTGTTATTTGCAACAGGTGGCGCTGTAATCGACAAAATTTGATTTTCTTCGATAAAACATAAAACTAGTGTTTGGCAGACAATAATTTTAAAAAAAAATCTCAAGTCACTTAAAATGAACGCCCATGTAGGTGGGGAAGGATGCAAAGTTTGTTGACTCCAAAGAAACCTCTAATTTTTCATTCAAAATCAAAATAACAAAGTAAAGTTAGGGCAAGAGCTATGTTTGAAATATGTATTTTTCAAACATAGCTCTTGCCCTAACTTTACTTTGTTATTTTGATTTTGAATGAAAAATTAGCTCTCGCAATCGCGTTTTTCACCTTCATGAACTGACCTTCACATCTTGTGACCGCTATTGTTCCCAATACAGATATTTACGGTAGTTTCCCTCCGTGCGACCGATACACATCATCATATTGATAACTTCGTTCGGTAAATAATCCGACATTGCGAAAAAATAGGGTACGGTATTTCGAAAACGCTCAAAAACGACTGACTGACAAAACTTTAATTGTTTTTAAACAGCCACCCAGATCACCGGATTTGACGTCGCCAGATGTTTTTTTTTGTGAGACTACATTAAAGATGTTTTTATTTTAAATGGCTTGTGAATTTTTTAATCATAAATTGTTAGCCAAACACTAATTTTATGTTTTATCGGAAACAATCAAATTTTCAAATGTCGATTACAGCGCCACCTGTTGCAAATATCAAAAAAGTTTTGAGGTAAAACCTACCTAGTTTTTTACGTTTTTTCCGAATCCGCAATAAAAATTGAGGGTTCCCATTTGAGATTTCAAAGTTACCCCATTATCCACCCCCTTGAGGGTCGGGGGGTGAAATTCATGGATGAATCGGATGTCCCCCTCCGAACCGCAAAACTTTTAATTCGGCAATATTCTCGATTGGACGTACTAATTTCGAGATATTCCCCTGTTAAGATTAAAATGGGACACCCTGTATAATAAGTGTATATTTATTGCCAACAAAAATAATAAGAACAAAAAATCTATAACTAAAAAAAATCTATATTACACTATTTTATGTTGTGCGAATATTCTTAATTTTTATTAATCCTGTAATTATTTTCCTGTAAACTGTTGGATAATAAATAATAATAATACTGTTTATTAAACATAATTTCAATGTATTTGCTCATTGGAAAGGCACTCACGATTTTAAATAACAATAGTTAAAGTCAGCGACGCACAGTGGTCGGAATTTAAAAAAAAGTGGGATTTAATATAAAAAACCGTTTGTAAATCATGAAACTTTGTGGATGAACGTATTTTGAGTGTATAAGAAAAGATTCTGAATGTCAAATATTGAAAAGTCAAAAATTCAAAATGGCCGACGAAATATGGCGGACTGAGCCATAAATTTCCGATGAAATTTGTGATTTGGTACGATATTCCTGATCTGGTATGGGTAAAAAAAATGATTTACTAGTTTCCAAACAATATTGAACAGGTTTACTGTTTTTATTTAAAGCCATATATGAAAAATGAATTTTTGTATCAAAACGTTCCGTTTTTTTTACTTATGCCATGCACCATGACGTACACGATCGAAAGAATTGACATACACGATCACATTAGAAAGCACGCAGATGTCACCTCTCACGAAGAGTGCAAAAAACTAGCTGCCGAATACGTAGCTTCTAGGTTTAATTGCAAGAACTACTTAAAATAAAGCAAGTATTGCAAAATTGGTTTTTCAAAAAGTATTTCGGCAAATGGCAAGCGGCTACACGAATCGATCAGCGATTCCGAGAATGGAATAAGGATTGGTTGGACAGTGAAACCAAATACATGCCGCCAAGTGTCCACAAAATATTGATTCACGGTGCAGCAATCATCAACGATGCTGCACTTCCCATTGGCAAGCTTTCAGAAGAAGCCTTGGAAGCTAATCACAAAACTTGTAAGAAGTTTAGAAGAGAGTTCAGCAGGAAACATTCTCGAATGGCGACAAACGAAGCATCGACTATTGCTTCGGTCGGACCCGTTCATTTCTTTGTCTGGAAATTGTTATACAAAAAAGAACAAAGAAATTTCAGCGGACATTATTCCCCTGCTGGACTTGTCCCCTGCCGAAAGGTCCGCTCTTGATGAAGCGGATTTTGAAATGGACGAAGAACCCGAGTTCGCTTAAAAAGTGATCAGAACTGTGATATATGTTTTAAATTAAGATTTAAATTAGTTTAAGTTTTTGTAAAGAAAGTTTTGTTTATTATTGTTCAGCCTCTGAAAATGTAATTTATGTTGCGTTTATTCACGTCAATTAAAATTTGCTAAAATATTGCCTTTTTGGTGCCTTCTAAACTTCTTAAGTGATAAATAATAAGAAAATATTTGAAATATAATAATAGATTCTTATAGAAACGCAGAGAGTCGATTATAATAGAATTTGTCCATGTAATGTGTTCAAATTACCTCGCTTAAAACGTTAACATTGACTGAGAAAAATAAATATCGCCCCCCTCGTACCCTCTGAAATTCCTATGGCACTAAATAGTATATAGTTCACAGATTTTATTCCTGAAACAAACAGCTGCTCCGACCTGCTCCGGTCAAAGCTGCAGCCTTTTAAAAATGCTTCTTTTCTAGGTAAAAAGAGCATTTTTTTTTTAGAAAGAAACGAATATTTCCATAAGTATTCATGTAAATGGCGCTTAAATTTATTGAAAAAATCAGTACAAAACATAATTTTGATAACACAGTGAAGCAAGACTTTGGAAAAAATCATAAGTCAAAAAAACGGAACGTTTTGATACAAAAATTAATTTGTCATATATGGCTTTAAATAAAAATAGTATACCTGTTCAATATTGTTTGGAAATTAGTAAATCATTTTTTTAGCCATACCAGATCAGGAATATCGTACCAAATCACAAATTTCATCGGAAATTTATGGCTCAGTCCGCCATATTTCGTCGGCCATTTTGAATTTTTGACTTTTCAATATTTGACATTCAGAATCTTTTTTTATACACTCAAAATACGTTCATCCACAAAGTTTCATGATTTACAAACGGTTTTTTATATTAAATCCCACTTTTTTTAAAATTCCGACCACTGTGCGACGGCTCGCAGCCTAACTTCAGGGTCATGGCACACAACATTTGAGTTTGGGATCTCGCTTTATAAATACAAGGAATTGCAAAGCAAAGTCACCTTTCAATAACGGATACATATTACCTTGGGTCTCTGGCCTACCCTGAAGTTAGGCTGCGCTGGTTAAAATTACTTCTAAGTTCCTTTTTGTGATTATCACTTTTCTTATATCCCGAACTCTAGTGAATATTCTTGTTACGTCCATGTAGTTACGTACTTAATGATTTTTACTTTTAAACTAAGGAAATATTTACCGTAATCATCCGGAAAGTGCGCTTGTTGTTTCATCCAATCACGAATTATATCACAATCTTTCTTGACTTCTTCTACAGTTCTTCCATACTGCTTTCTAGCGTTTTCTTTATCTTTCTCGGTAATTTCAAATAAGTTCAAATCTTTCATTTTTAGTTTTGTTTAAATTTCAATGTTCTTAAATGAAAATTGTTTCAAGCGAAACCACTAAGATTAATAATCGACTAATATTGAATCTTAAAATCACAAAATTACTATTTTAACCAACCAAAACCACGACGAAATAATGAACGACTTATATTGAATTTTGAAATAAAAAAATTTAATACTAAACCACGAAGAATAATAATCGACTTAAAATCACAAAATGTAATACTATTTTAACGAACCAAAACCACGAAAATTAACAATCGATTTATATTGAATCTTAAAATCACAAAATGTTATACTATTTTAACGAACCAAAACCACGAAAATTAATAATCGATTTATATTGAATCTTAAAATCACAAACTGTTATACTATTTTAACGAACCAAAACCACGAAAATTAATAATCGACTTATACTGAATTTTAAAATCACGAAATGTAATACTAAACCACGAAGATTAATAAAAGACTTATATTGAATCTTAAAATCACAAAATTGAATGCTATTTTAACCAAGTAACACCACGAAAATTAATAATAGACTTATATTGAATCTTAAAATCACAAAATTGAATGCTACTTTAACCAAGTAACACCACGAAGATTTATATAATCGACTTTTATTGAATCTTAAAATATAATACTGTTTTATTAACACAAGTGTTCGATGTTGATTGTAAATCGAAACTGTTGAAAATTTCGTACGTAAATGTATATTTATGAGAGGTCTACAATCCAAACGCGCACAAAAAAATTGTTGATCACCTTGCCCTTCGCAATGGATACCAAATTTAATAATGTTGCTGAAATGCACTGGTGGAAATTAGTATGCTCGTTTACAAACAAATTAAACCGATCCCGACGTTGAAATTCTATAATTTGCGGTTAACTGTTTTTTATTACCATACGTTAACGGAATTTGAATATGTAATTTGACTACTTTGCGATGAAAATGATACAAAGACGATGGTTGATAGTATTTTATAACGCTGGAAGAAACGAATATCCTTTTTGTTAGCAATAAGAATTGTATTCCACAATTAGTAAATTAGTGTTATTCCGATTTATTGTTATTATTTCATTTGTGTTGTATTCTGTTTTAGTTTTTAATTTAATTTAATTCTTTTTTTTTATATTATTTGTTCATAATTAATTATTATTACATCTAAGTTAAAACTGCGCACTGTTTAGTAGAATGTTTTTTTTATACCTTTTCCCTGTAATTTGATGTATTATCTGTTGGGAAATAAATAAATAAATAAATAAATTTGAAACGTGAAATTTTTTGGATTGATTTAAAAGTAAAACATTTTTTTCCATCTTAAAATAATCCACAGTTTTAATCAGGTTTGATAACTTATTGACAGATTTAATTGACATTTAATAAAATAATAAAAAAATAAGTTTTTCCAATTAATTATTAATTAAGCATGAAGTAAAATTTCGAGTTTAGAAAAGCTTGAACATTTGGTTTGGTCGGCTTTTCTAAACTTGAAATTTTACATGCGTCACGCGTATAAAACAATAAAATATTGTTTCAAAATATACGGCTCACTTCACGATATTTGCGTGTTTTATACGCGTGGCGCATGAAGTAAAATTTCGAGTTTAGAAAAGCCTGAAAATTTGGTTTGGCCGCTCCGCGCTTCGCGCTACGCGACCAAACCAAATTTTCAGGCTTTTCTAAACTCGAAATTTTACTTCATGCTTTATCTGGGAGTGGACACACTCGTTAGAAGCTTCAAATTGCACGTTTATATAAACAAAATGGCTGAAAATTTACTTGAAGAAAATCTACTTTACATAATTGGAAGTGATAAACTATCAAATAATTAAGTTTGATTTGTTATTATTGGAAGAATAAGAGATTTTTTTACCTATAATTTTGTTTATTATAAAACGAGCGTTTCAAGTCCTTGACTAAGCATGAAGTAAAATTTCGAGTTTAGAAAAGCCTGAAAATTTGGTTTGGTCGCGTAGCGCGAAGCGCGGAGCGACCAAACCAAATTATCAGGCTTTTCTAAACTCGAAATTTTACTTCATGCGCCAGGTGTACAAAGCATTGAAATATAGTGAAGTTCAAAACCACATACATCATCTTCAGTTAGAATTTTATGTTTAAATATGGTAAGAAGACGTTGATTTGTTTGGGGAGGAAATTAATAATAATAATAATAATAATAATAAAACCGCAGGGATGTAGCACCTGCTACTACGGGTACGGCGAACCCGCGGACCCGAGCCCCCTACATAGACTAAACACCTAGGTAGGGAGAACCGCTGGAGGGTCAGCAGCCCACCAGCGTGAAAACAATCGCTCCAAATCTTAGACGGAGACATATAGGCGGGGCAGGGGAGCAGTCTGACCCTGTTCGGAACCGCCGTGAGGTGCAGGCTGCCGCGGAGGAAGATGAACCTAGTGGCATCACTCCGCGCAACGGAACCACTAACACGCAAACAACAGCCGAACGTGTTTTGCCGACATCACAGGCGGCAACCACTAAGGCTGGCAAAACTCGGCAACGCATGGCATGGAGCCAAGAATTGAATAAACACGTCATGCGATGCTATTACAAATGTACACAACTGGAAACACAGCCATTAATAAGATCAGAGCTGAGACGACTATTTCTAGAAAGATTCTCAGAGTATGCAAATGTTACTGAACAACGCCTGGTAGATCAAAAAAGAGTCATAGTTAACAACAATCGACTAACCGAGATGGAAAGGGAATTAATCAAACAAAGCGTTGCTGAAGAACTAGCAAAAGAAAACGCGGAGGCACTACACAACGAAACACAATCCCTTACAGTAGAGCTTTCAGATACTGAGATGGATCGACAAGAAACAGAACCGGACGGGCATACTCAAATAAATCAGGAGGCACATGCGCACCAGCAAGAACAACAAATAACGCAGACCCAACGGGACATAACACACGAAATTAATCAGGAACTACAACTTACAATGAGTGCAAATCTATTAAAATGGGCACACACAGACCCAGGTCTCAGAGAACAAATTGCAAAATTACTATTCAATAGAAACACAAGCAGAATAGTAGAAACAACTAACCAACTACTAAAAATATACATAAACGAAAATAGTACTCTGAATGAAATTCACACCAGTATATATTGTGGAGCAGCCGCTGCAACATACATCAATAATAAACTAAAAAGCTGCAAAAACTCAAAAGACACGAACAACAAAAATAACGTAATTGTAAACAAGACGAAACAAAAACCAAGATGGCAGGAAAGAATTGAAAACAGAATAAATAATCTTAGAAAAGATATTGGACGAATAACACAATATATCACAAGAAATAGATCTAAAAAAGTGCTGAATAAAACTAAAAATCTGATTAAGAAAGAGGAACCTGTTGAAGTGACATTAGATACGATGAAACAAAAATTAACAGTATACTCCGCAAGACTAAAAAGATATAAGGTATCAAACGAACGAAGAAGTCAAAACACACACTTTGAAAATAACGAAAAAATATTCTATAGAAAGTTAAACTCCACTGAGGAAAATATATCAACACATCCCGAGGAAGAAGAAATAACACAATTTTGGAAAGCAATATGGTCGATACCAAGACAACACAACGACAATGCAATGTGGGTAACCAAAGAAGAAGAAAAACAGTGTAATACGAAGGAGCAACTCGAATATGAGGTATCGGTTGAGGAACTTAGAACACTAATAAATAAAACACATAATTGGAATGCCCCAGGAATAGATCACATACACAACCTTTGGTACAAGAAGTTTACGTCCACTCACCTACAATTAACACATCAAATCAACCATGCTATCAAAGAACCTCAAACATGCCCCAAGTTTCTAACTGAGGGAAAAACGTATATTTTACCAAAGAATGAAGACACACAGAACCCAGCCAACTACAGACCAATAACTTGCTTACCCACACTGTGTAAAATAATAACTGCAACAATAGCATACGAAATAGAATCTCACTTAACACAATATAATATAATAACAGATAAGCAGAATGGATGTAAAAAACACAGTCAAGGATGTAAAGAACAATTAGTTATAGATACTACGGCAATGAAGCAAGCAGAAAAACAGCAGAGAAACTTAGTAACATGTTATATTGACTATAAAAAAGCGTATGACTCAGTCCCACACAGCTGGCTTCTGAAAACATTGGACATTTATAAAATTAACCCAATCATACAAAACTTTCTTAAACATATAATGACACAGTGGAGAACCCGAATATATTTAATCAATAAAACAACGAACATAAAAACAGAAATTATTAAAATAAATCGAGGAATATTTCAGGGAGATACATTAAACGCCTTATGGTTCTGCATAGCCCTTAACCCGCTATCACAAGCCCTAAATTCCATGAACTATGGATTCAGTATCAAACAGGGGAATACAATACAGCATAAAATCAACCACCTATTATACATGGACGACATCAAAATCTATGCATCAACAAAAACACAGATGAAATCCCTCCTAAAAATCACAACAGATACATGCATGGAGTTTGCAATACAAAAATGTAAAACACTACACATGGAAAGGGGAAAATGGAAACAGGCAGACACTGAAGAGATACTAAACAACGAATTACTCGAGAACATGAACAAACACGACACATATAAATACTTAGGGTTTCAAAATACTAGGATAGACCACGGAAAAACGAAAGCCTTGATAAGGGAACGATACAAAGATAGATTGCAGCAGTTAGTCTCATCGAAACTGAACTCCAGGAATATGATAAAGGCGATAAATACCTACGCTATCCCTATTCTGACGTATTCGTTCGGTATAATAAAATAGACAAAAACGGACCTAGAAGAACTAAATAGGACTACACGAACAACTATGACAAAATACCGGATACACCACCCAAAAGCATGTACAGAGAGACTTTACTTACCACGCAAGGAAGGAGGAAGAGGTATGATCGACATAATACAGCTTCATACTAAACAAATTACAACACTCAGACAATACTTCCACACGAAAACATCAAGTATTTACAGAGCAATTATAAATGCCGACAAAGAATATACTCCACTCAACCTTAGCCTAAACAACATAGAATACAACTCTGACAACTCACAAAGTTTAGCTGAGAGATGGGCATCAAAACCTCTTCATGGGAAGCACATTAATATTACTAGCGACCCAAATATAGACAGATACACAACATATCGCTGGACGTACAAGGTCGCCTATTTCCGGGGTCAGAAGGGTTTGCTATAGCCATACAAGACCAGGTAATTAACACACTTAACTACAAAAAATACATCATAAAAGAAAACATAGTAAATGATGCTTGCCGAAAATGTCACCTGTTCCCGGAAACTATTGACCATATAACCAGCGGCTGCAAACTTTTAGCGGCAACCCAATACACGGAGAGGCATAATAATGCTGCAAAAATCATACACCAAACACTGGCAAAAAAATATAATCTTTCCACCAACTCGGACCCATACTACATATACAAACCGACACAAGTGATGGAATCAAACACACACAAATTATACTGGGACAACACAATACTCACAGACAAGACAATAACAGCTAATAGACCTGACCTAGTACTAATGGACAAAGTACACAAAATAACATATCTTATTGACATAGCGGTACCTAGCGACCAAAACATACAAAAAAAATATAGGGAAAAAATTGAAAAATACCAACCACTTGCTATCGAAATAAAAAGAATATGGAAACAAGAGAAGGTCAGAATATTACCATTTGTCATCTCAGTAACGGGAATACACAAAATCTGGACGTACTAAACATACCTGTATATACACACGAAAATATACAAAAAGCTGTGTTACTGTCAACACTTTCAATAACCAGAACATTCTTACAATAAATAAAAAGGTAACTTGGCTTAGCCCGTTTCCTTTTTATAATGCCAGGACAAACCCCTGAGAAACGCTCATAATAATAATAATAATAATAATGCTTTATTTCTCAACAAAATTACTTCCAATTACAGAGAAATGTATAATGATATCTAAAATATAGTGTAACTATTACTAATAATAATACATATAAAGAAAACATGGAAAATTTGGAGTGTATAAATCTTGAAGTATGGATATATATAAGGTTGTGCGCTATAGATAATTACTTATATAAATGCATTCCTGATTAGCTGGGGCGTTACATTGAATATATCAATATTTGGGTTGTTATTGCAATTTCGAATGATTCGAACTAAAGGGGAGTAATAAAGAGCATTTGTTCTAGATGTAGGATACGCAAAGATGTGGGAACACCTAGAGTTTAACCTAGGGACATAGAAGTTAAGTTTAGAAAGTAAGTTTATATCATCAATGCGATTATGTAATAATTTAAATAGAAATAATAAAGAAGATAGTTGCCTGCGCGATTCTAAAGTTGGCATATCAAACTCTTGAAGCAGCTTGCTGTGGTCGTAATTTCGAATGGGATAAATACGGTGTTTTTTAAAATACAGTATCTTTAAGAATTTTCGCTGGATGTTTTCAATTTGAGCAATATAACGGTGGCCATGCGGTTCCCAGATTATAGAGCAGTATTCAAGTTTGGTTCGCACAAACGTGTTTTACATTTTTGTTAATGCTTCGGTGCTCTTCAAGTCCTTATAATTACGAGCAATGAATCCTAACATTCTATAGCTGGCATTACACATCTTGCTAATGTGCTCCTGGAATGTTAATTTGCTGTCCAGCAGAACTCCAAGATCCTTCACCGTTCGACTGCCCATTATTCCATGACCAGAGATAAAGTAGTCAAAGGGTATTGGATTTAATTTTCTGTTGAAGCTCACGAAATTGAATTTATTAAAGTTAAGGCATAAGTCATTGGAGGTACACCAATCTTGAATGCGATCAAGGTCATTAGTTAAGGCGATACTGTCAGCCACCGTATTGATCTCTCGATATATTTTAATATCATCAGCGTACAACAAGATATTTGATTCAATGCCATCCACTATGTCATTGATAAAACAAATAAATATTAAAGGGCCTAAATTTGACCCTTGTGGTACACCACTTGTGGGGATAAAAACAGGGGATTGGAATCCGTTATACTCTACATACTGACTGCGATTAACTAGGTAAGATTTCATTAAAAAATGGTGATGTGTCCATCATAGTACTTTCCCCCGTAAATTGCGTATTAAATCACTTTTAAAATATTTGTAGCATTATTATTTTCAAAATGTCTTCAACTTTTTGATAACTACAACTTTTATTTGAAACATTCTTCAATTGGATCAACACATACTGACACAAACCAATGACTAGATAAAAAAACACTATTTATTGAATATCTCAAAAACTAAGAGTGCTATGACAAAAAGTGAAGATACAAAAAATCTTTAATATTTTATTACCTACAACTTTTATTTGAAACATTTTCCAATTGTATCAACAAACACACTGACACAAATCAATGACTAGATAAAAAACACTATTTATTAAATATCTCAAAAACTAAGAGTGCTGACAAAAAGTGAGTCCACAAAAAATCTTTAGTTTTTCATTTCCTACAACTTTTATTTGAAACATTTTTCAATTGTATCGACACATACACTGTCACACAACAATAACTAGATAAAACACACAACTTTTGAAATATCTCAAAAACTAAGAGTGCTATGACAAAAAGTAAGTGAACAATACATCTTCATTTTGTTATTATCTACAACTTTTATTTGAACATTTATTGAAAAAATCTGAAAAAACTGAAAAACGCTAAGAGTAAAGTACCACTTCCGGTTTTCCGATTTTCACCAAAAGCTTTTCAGTTCTTCCGATTGTAACAAAAAGCTTAAGTTTCAAGTTTCATCTCGATATCTTTAGCGGTTTTTGCGGTACAGCGCACACAGACACACACACAGCCAGACAGACATTTTTCAAAAATGGTCTTATTCGACTCAGGGGACCTCAAAACGGATATTTCCGCTAAAATTTTTGATTCGAAAATTTTCACGAAAACAATACTTTATCTTTGTATTACATACGGGGGAAAGTAAAAACATAAAGAGGGAGAAAAGCCGAAGTTATTGAGTTTACTGATTATAACGTTGTGGTTGATGCTGTCAAAAGCCTTTTTAAAATCTAAATATATGGCATCTACTTGACCACGCCTATCAATTACTTCGTACACGAACTGTACAAAGTTAAATAGGTTTGTGGCTGTTGAGCGGCCACGAATGAAGCCGTGTTGGAAAGGTGTAAAATGAGTTTGTACATGCTGATAAATGTTTGACGTTAACACAGCTTCAATAAAAGAAAAGTTGATTAACAAAAATTTATTTATTCATAAAGACAAACTCATAAAAAAAAACTATACAAAATTTAATATTGAATAAGGATTATTCGCATCGATGACGTGATCCTTATCCTCATTATCATCCCCATTAACACACACAATCTTATTTTCAATTTCAGACACGCTCTTATTCCGATTCTTTCTCTTACGCCTTCTCTTCCCCGTTGAAAAACACACCGTTTCAATTTTTTCAGTAAGAGCTGCGGCAATATTCGTAAAATATTCCAAAATCCCTTTAGAGTCGCTCAACAAATTCCTCAAGAAAACCAGCGTGTCGGCGCGACGATTTAAATTGCAAAAAACTCCATACACGCACGTGCCGTTGTAAAAATCAGAAACGAAAAAATCCTCGAAAGGATTGTTAAGAACTTTATTGATGTACTTAATGTGGTATAGACAGCTCTGAAAGCGCGCGAATGAATCGACTATGTTCAAATCGTACAAGCGAGGGTTTCTACACATCTTTTCATCCATGTAGAAATAAATGATCATTTCTTTCAGGTAGTTAACGCAATCGCGTTTTGAAATTCCCTTTTCATCAGTTGCATCAGAATCTGGTTTCGAGGTGAAATCGCGCTCGAATTTCTGCACGAATTTTAAACTCCTGCAATAACCGATTTTAGGATCGACGTTTTTGATCAGCAAAGCGCACATCAGCAGAGCGTAAACGTGGTTGTTCAAAACCCGCGTTTCGGAATTTCTCACCCAGAAAATTATGCTCAAAACAAACACATGCCAATCGCTAGAAAACTTCGCCAGAACCTCGTAAATATCCTCATCGAAATCCAAAACGCGCAAAAGCGCAGCTTTTCGCGTATCCGAATCCAAACCGGGAACTTCCTCAAGCCTAGGCAGATTTAAATTCGAAGACGGCAGTTTTGTATTGCGGACCCTTCCACCCTCATCTCTGGCAATGTACGTGAAATAGCTTTTCCTCCCTGATGTTAGTAATTTGTGCAAATGCGCTAACAAATTAACGCTGATTTCGTGCGAGTGTTTGTCTTGGTAATTATCGACTTGCGGGACGAAAAAATAGCGATTATGAACGGCGATGTCGATGAACCAAGCAGGGAATTGGCACTCTCGATACTCTTTCAAAAACCATTCCGGGAAATGCTCGTTCAGCATATCTGGTTCTATCAAAACATAGTCGCTTGCATCCACGTCGATATCGGAATTATTCTCGTTCTCCTCATCGGAGTCATCATCCTGATTTTCGTCTTTTATAGAATCTATGTCGATGTCTAAATTATTCTTTTTTTCTGGAGCGACTTTTTTCGATTCAAACTGAACATCCAGGTAGGGTAAAAGTTTGCTTTTCGAGCAAATGTAACCCTCGGCGACTTCTTTAATTTGTCCGGCGACGGTTTTCCGATTGATTCCTTTAACTCTGCCCAAGATTTTTTTGGCGGCGGATTCGTACGTTTCATTGCGCAACCATCTGAAATTTTTGAAAACTACAAAATGTTCAGTTTTGCCATTGAAAGACGAATAATAGAACTACAACCAAATGGTAAATTTAGGTGACTGATGTAAACTAATCTACAACTTCATTATTCCCTCCCAGTATATGTTATCAATGGGCCCGTTCGGCAAAAAGTTCAACATTCAACATGTTTGGATTTGTTTGTGATGTATGTTGGTACCTAATGAACGGTACTGCGGTCGGTTGATTTTGTACGATTGCAAAAATCCCAAACACGTTCACGATTAACAATCCGGTCATCAGAGAATTCCCCAACAGTTGGCAGTAAACTCCCAACTGTTGTCTCTGCTGAACAGGCCCAATGGCCCCGTTCATCAAAATGTTCAACACTCAACATGTTTGGATTTGTTTGTGATGAATGTTAATTGTGAAAATTATATTAATACAATATGTAACACCAACAATATATAAATAAATAAATAAATAAATAATATCTAATGAACGGTACTCCGATCGGTCTATTTCGTAAGATTGCAAAAATCCCAAACATGTTCACGATTAACAATCCGGTCATCAGAGAATTCTTCAACAGTTGGCAGTAAACTCCCAACTGTTGTCTTTGATAAACGGGCCCAATCTTATACAGTATTATATCACTCTGTTTCTTTCTTGGATTGTCGAATTCAGAAAACGTTAGTTCACCTACAAACCCACAGATGCCGCCACTCAGTTGGCATAAAATTAGCGTAATGCGAGAAATACGTTAAGTTGTACTTCTATAAGATTCGTCATTCAATGGTTTTGTTGAAATTTTACCTTATGACTGTCTCTATTTTACGCTGGTGTTCAGACTGCATCGATTTTTTTGTCTTCATCTTCAATTGTTTGTAGAAATTTGAAAATACGCTTTGTTTAATATAATCATTTCCTGAAAAAAAATTACTTGTTAAAATGCATGGGAGATTCATAACATTTATCATTTTAGTACTATTAAGAGATTATTAAAATTCTACAAATTTAATAACAAAAACAAATTAGAAAAAATAGATTAAAAATAAATTTAATAATACAATTATAATTGCAAATAATAGTCATTATGAATTTAACAAAAAAATTCTCATTGTTAGCGACATATATATATTTGATACACTAAGGGCCAGTTTAACCCATTAACGACCGAGCAATTATAGAGATAACTCTAAAAGTTGATTTAAGGTAAAATTCTGCACTTCTTTTTATGATATCTATGAATGACTTATTGTATTAACTACTGTGCATTTTTCTTTTAAATACACATAGTGTATATGCTGTAAAATTTCACGCATTCGTCGATTTTATATAAAAACGTGCAGCATGAAGTTTAGAACGAGTGATTCCACTCCCAGACTAAGCATGAAGTAAAATTTCGAGTTTAGAAAAGCCTGAAAATTTGGTTTGGTCGCTCCGCGAAGCGGAGCGGCCAAACCAAATTTTCAGGCTTTTCTAAACTCGAAATTTTACTTCATGCGCCACGCGCATAAAACGCTGAAATATTGTGAAGTTAGAAATACATTCACATTATTTTTTTTAAATGAGTCACAATCGAAATATTTAAATAACAAAATATTTTAAAACTATTAATGGATATCGATAGCTAACGCCATCTAATGCTTCATAGTGGCATCGTCAGTGACACGAATGCACAATGTGTTTTCACATATTGGCTTGAAATAGTCAGAAATGTTCAGTATTCCTCAGCACTGAGTCGGGACCACACTGAAGAGGACCTTGAGTCCGAAACGCGTCTGTGGGTATCTGGTGCCGGAATACTGAACACAAATTCAATTTTGATATTTGTTTTCTGGTTTCACAAACAGAATTCTGCTCGTTCGTGGACGAAACAGTGACCTGTATATGCACATTGTGCATTCGTGTCACTATGAAGCATTAGATGGCGTTAGCTATCGATATCCATTAATAGTTTTCACATATTGGCTTGAAATAGTCAGAAATGTTCAGTATTCCTCAGCACTGCGTCGGGACCACACTGAAGAGGACCTTGAAGTCCGAAACGCGTCTGTGGGTATCTGGTGCCGGAATACTGAACACAAATTCAATTTTAACAAAATATTTCTTCATACATTTTAAAGTCAGGTCAAATAATATAATATATCAAATTAATTTATTTAGTAATTTAATAACCAAAAATTAATAAAACACTGAATTTAAACTTTGTTTAAAAAATGCATAAAACACTTGGTTATTGTTTCACTATTTGTTTTTATTTTTGAAAAACTGACTAGTTTCGGTCAGACGACCATTTTCAAAGTTATTACAAGAATGATAAAATCATTCTCAACCATTTTCAAAGTTATTACAAGAATGATAAAATCATTCTTGTAATAACTTTGAAAATGGTCGTCTGACCGAAACTAGTCAGTTTTTCAAAAATAAAAACAAATAGTGAAACAATAACCAAGTGTTTTATAAATTTTTTAAACAAAGTTTAAATTCAGTGTTTTAAAAAATGTTTTACCAAGTGATGGATGAGTCTACAATTAAAAGTTTATAGTATTTAACATTATTAGCATTGTTAAAACGGTTTTTACTGGCGGACAGAAGGATATGACTGGCGAGTCGCTAGACGAGCCAGTCACCTGGAGCCAGTAAAACCCGTTAACTTGCGTATATTGTTATATATTTTAATTGTCAATCATTTGTAATTAATTAAAATACAATTATTTGGTAAATTTAATCAAATTGGAATTACAAAAAAATATGTAGTAAGTTATGAAACATTTCCGTGGATACTTATGTTGTTTATTTGATTAAATCAAATTAAATTATTTCGCAATTCTTTTAACATGAGCGCGTCCATTCACGAAAAACTATAAATTACTATTCCAGTACTAACTTGTTAAATTTTAACAAGTTAGTATACTGACTTGTTAAAATTTTACAAGTCAGTGGCTTGAAAACATAACCTTACTTGTTTAATACTGTCTATTGATAAATTGACGTTTACAAATGAGAGACAAATAAAAAAATTAATAATGTTGCGTGTATGCATCAATGGCGCTTAATGGGTTAACCAAACACGGTTAACTGGTTCAACTCTGAAATTGAGTTCAAAGTGACAGAACAATAGGAACTGTCATCTTGAACTTAGGCTCAGCTTGAACCTGAGTTCAACATTTCTGGTGCAACTGGACCTTAATGATTTTTACATTTAAACCAGTCTTATTCCACATAATTACCAAAAATTCACATACCCAAAAGTACGGCCAAAAGTGGTAAATTCTCCTTCGACATCCCACCGAGGAAATTCAGAAAATTGTCTATTTTATACAGCCTGCATTCCACGAAAAAATAACCCTTTCCTGCCCTATCTTTCCCACGCTTGCTCTGTATAACCAGAGTGTTAAAGGGCACGTACAAAACGTCGAAGATGAAAAAATCAGAATCGAAACTCAAAATTGGGCAGTTCAACGTTCTCGCTATACAAGCCATCTCGTAATCAGCCTCGAAATCACATCTCATCGCTTTCACGCCCAATTTCAATACAGTTTCAGTGAAAAGCTCCCGGAGAAACAAGGGGAATACGTTTGAGCTCCTTTCCGTTGCAGCGCAGCACCGTTTAGTCGACTCGTACCTATTCTGAACCCTTCCGTAAATCGTTTTCAGCTTTTTGTTTTCGTATGAACCGTCGAATATCACCAAGGATGTGATGTTGCATTTTTTGAGAATTTCGAAGAAGTCTGTAATGACTTTGGCGTACACATCGTAGTCACCACCGAAGCAATCGTAACACTTTCCGTACCATTTGTATAACTGAGCTGCTAAATTGTTGCCGTCTATAACAAGATATGTGTCGTGCAGTTCGTAGATTTTTAAGAATTTATCGCTGTTTTTGGCTATGTAAGTAGTTAGGCCCCGGACCCCCATCTCGCGTTTACGATTTTGTTGAAAAAGTGAGGTTACGTTTGTTTGTGTTGCCAAAATTGAAACAATGCTGCTTAATTAACATCAAGTGGGCGGGCGCAGACCCAGTCGACTCCATATGCTTCTGTAAATTCACATATATAGTTGACCGACCCACTCGATGGGAGGGCGCATATGTCGGAATTTCAAATTTCCCGCAATTTCTAACGTGGGCTCGTTTTCAATCAACAGCTGTCAGATCCGTCGGATCTGAAGGCACAAAAATGCTGATAAGACGAAATCGTCTCGAGATGAGCGTTAATAAATATAAATAATTACAACCGTAAGTATGTAAAATATTTTTAAATTTTAACCTATTGTGTATTATTTTAAATAAGTGTACAGTCAAACAAATTTAAAACCAGGGCGTTACTACATTATTTCTCTTTATTTCTTCCTAGTACATGTGGATGATCTTCAAGTATACTAAATATCCATGGTCGTGGATATTTTCATCATACTGAACTAGGAGCATTTTTTCATGGAGTATATCCCACGTTATTGTTGGATTAAGCAATTCTGAATCTTTGGGGATGGGCGTTAACATTAATAATTAAAACCGTAAGTTTATGTAATATTTTAAGTTTTTAAGCCATTGTCTTTTCTTTTAATTAAATCTGCAGTCAATCACATTTAAAACCAGTTTGTCTACATTATTTCTCTTTATTTCTTCCTAGCATCCGTGAATGATTTTCAAGTACTATGCATGAAACAACCACGGACGTGGAGATTTTCTTCACACCGGGCTAGGAGCATACTTCCATGGAGAATGTTCCCGTTGCTGTTGGATCAAGCAATTCTGAAATTTCATCTAGTCACAAAGTACGATCCCAGTACATAAAATAATGTCTTAAATTTAATTACACGGTTTTTCTATTGCATTTCACTATTGATCAAATGAGATTCACTATATCCCAAATATCTTTCACCTTGTCAAATATAAGTCAAGAGATTTCCCGATTTACGAAATAAGTTTCACTATATACCAAATACTTCCCTTTAATATTTTTGCTGAACATTTTTACAGTAACAATAACTTTCTTCTGGAAATATTTTATTTGCATTTATACATACAAGGAGTTTTCTTTTAAGTATACGTATTTCAAATTCAACCTATTTTCTGTAAATCTTTAGATATTCCTTGTTTTTTTAAAGTTCAATTTGAAGCTTTAAATGAGTGTTTTCCACTCCCAGACTAAGCATGAAGTAAACTTTCGAGTTTAGAAAAGCCCCGTGAAAATTTGTCGAGGGTCGCGCCCTCCCATCGAGGTGGGCTTTTCTAAACTCGAAATTTTACTTCATGCGCCACGCGTATAGAACACAGATTTCAAGTGAAATTAGAATATACATAAATTTTACAATATTTTAGTGTTTTATACGCGTGGCGCATGAAGTAAAATTTCGAGTTTAGAAAAGCCCAGAAAATCTGTCTCGGGTCGCTGCGCGACCCTCGACAAATTTTTACGGGGCTTTTCTAAACTCGAAATTTTACTTCATGCTTAGTCTGGGAGTGGAAAACACTCGTTTAAAGCTTTATATTGAATTCTTTTGAAAAACAACGAATGTCGGAAAATGTACAGCTTATGCATATGTTTACCTTAAAGAAAAATTCACTGTATGCAACACTACTTATACCAACATCCTTATCCGGATAAGGAGACCTCTTATTTTATTTCAAGATGCATTTTTTGACGAACTGCAGACATTTTGTTGAGAAGTGAAGTGTAATTAGGTTTTGACATATAGTGAAATATATTTGTAATAACTTTTAAAATATACATTTAACATGTTCATTAGGTCTTTGTTATTTTTCGCATCGCACGGTTATGACCCCCTGTACCGCACACCCCGCTTAGCAAGAAGCCCGCTCGCTCCCCGCGCCCAATGACGTCATTTGCGATTGCAGCGCTGTCCCATCGAGTGGGTCGGTTAACTAAAATCATAATACGTGGAGCCCTCTATGAGTTATCAATCTAATTTAATCTATGGGCGGGCGTCAGCCTGTGTTCCCTTTTTGGCGCCACCTATGGGTGTTCCTGATAATTATCACTAACCAAACACGTAAATCTTTGTTGGTGTTCGTGTGATGTGTGTATGGGTTAGTGAGAAATACAGAAAACTGTTATATGAAATTCACTCACACTTAGACGACACATTTTATATATTTGAATGTAAAATTGATTATATTCGTTATTGTATTATTTAATACCTATACATAGTTTCAAAACATTGTAGAAATTCATTATTATAAGTACAAACAGGGAGAAATAAAATAAATACAAATAAAACAGTAATGTTATTTAAAACCTAATTATTTGTTGAATAATTTTTCTTCATAATATAGTGTTAAATGTATGTTATTTGGGATAAATTTGGAATGAATTTTCCTACATATGTTATGAGACCAAGGAATCTTTGTACATCTTTATTATTATTTGGTTTGGGCATTTCAATTATCGCCTCAATTTTGTCTGCATCCATTGATATACCTTTACTTGAGAATTTATGACCTAAGTATTTTACTTCGTCTAAACCAAATTTGCATTTTTTAATGTTAAATTTTATATTTTCTTTTCTTGCTTGTTTGAATACTTGTTCTAAAATCTTATCATGTTCTTCCTTTGTCTTTGCATGAATTAAAATGTCATCTACATAAATTTCTACACCGTTAATTTGAAAGAATTCTTGAAAATATTCCTGGATTACTTCACTAGCAGTTTTAATTCCAAATGGCATCCTATTGAATTTATATCTACCATAAGGGGTGGGAAAGGTACATAATTTACTTGACTCTTCGTCTAGTGGAATATTCCAAAATCCACTAGCTGCATCTAAAATTGTAAATTTTTTTGAACCATTTAAGTTCCTTGCAATTTCATCCATGTTTGGTAATTTATATTTTCTATTTATTATGACTTCATTTAAATTTTTGGGATCTAAACAAATTCTTAATGAACCATCTTCTTTCCTAATTAGTACATATGAATTTACCCACTCTGAACTGCCTTTAACTTTATCTATTATTTCTAAATTTTCTAAATTGTTTAAACATTTTTTAAATTGTTCTTGTAATACAAATGGTACGTTTCTTATTGGATTTATTACTGGTTTTGCTTCATTTTCTATTTCAATGTGATATTTTTTATTTATTTTGCCTATACCTTCAAAGACATCTTTATATTTATTTGTTGGTTCCTCATAGTTATTGGTTTCATTTTTATTTACTACATCTATGAATTTTATATCTTTGTCTTTGTCAAATGTTATTATTCCTAAGTGAATACATGTTTTCAAACCTAAGATTGACCTATTGTTACTTTCGTCAACAAAAAATTCTATTTTATTATACCATTGTCTTTTATAATTTATGTCTAAATAACATTTTCCTACTATTGGAATTTTTTCACCTGTGTATGTTACCAAAGTTTCATTATTCTTTATTATATTTGTTAATTCACCACATTTCATTTCATTATAAGAAATTATATTTACACTTGCGCCTGTATCTATTTTGAATGTGATTTTGTTATCTGAATGTTTATTTATGCCTAATTTTACTATGCATTGATTAAACTTATTCTTATTTATATTATTAATTGTATCTACGCATAGATTTTCATCATTTTTTGTATTAGTTTTTTCAATTTGATTTACTGATTTATTTTTACATTTTATTGCAAAGTGATTATTTCTTTTACATTTTAAACATTGCTTGCCGTACGCTGGTCATTTATTTATTGGATGTGATTTACCACACCTTGAACAATCTTTAATTTCTTTTTGTACCTGATTATAATTTTTATTTATCTTTGAGCTGGAAGCGTTTTCTCGAAATTTCTTCACATATTTCTTGTTGTTTATTTGGTCCACTTCTTTAATGAATCTTGAGTCTCCCACTGTTGTTTTTTTTCATTTCTTGTAGTTGTTGTCTGGATGTCTCTGTCAGCACACATGTATCTATCGCCTTCTCCAGGGTGTACTCCTGATGTTGAAGTAGGTGTTCTCTTACTTTCTCATCTCTAATTCCAATGATCAGCATTGTTTTGATTAGTTCTACTTTAAAGTTGTCTGGGAATTCACATTGTCCTGCTTGGTTTTTTAAGGTTGTGACGTATTGCTCTGTGCTGTCCTCATTCTGGTGGGACGTGAAGAAGTTATACCTCTCATAGGTTATATTCTTTTTCGGGATAAAGTAATTATCAAATTTATTTTTTAAAACGTCGATCTTGTCCTTTTCCTCTTCTTCGAATGCGAAGCTATTATAAATTGTGATGGCCTCTTCACCCATTAAATGCAATAAATGAGCACATTGTGTTTTTTCAGGCTTGGCGTTTAACTCGACGGCGGTGGAGTAGATTTCCTACCTCTGTTTCCAGTTCCTCTAATGTTCACTTGCATTGCCGGTTAGTTTAATTGGTTGAATTCCTCTGTTCTCCATTTTCACTTAATTGTTTATTATTCATTTCAATTTTTCTATGATTTATTTTATTTTCTTAGCTGCGCCATGTTATATGTGTGTTATTTGGGATAAATTTGCAATGAATTTTCCTACATATGTTACGAGACCAAGGAATCTTTGTACATATAGTATTATGAAAAAAATTATTCAACAAATAAGTAGGTAAACAAATATATTACAACAGTACATGTCAGCGACGGCTCGCAGCCTAACTCCAGGTACGGCCAGAGACCCAAGGTAATATGTATCAGTTATTGAAAGGTGGCTTTGTTGTGCAATTCCTTGTATTTATAAAGCGCGATCCCAACCTCAAATTTTTTGTGCCTTGGCGCTGTGGCCGACCCTGAAGTTAGGCTGCGAGCAGTCGCTGATACATGTAATTACAAATAACAAAGAAATCCATTTGATAATACAGATTATAGAAGGAAAATAATTCTTAATTTGAGCAAAATGTTGAAACACATAACAAAGAAATCCATTTGATAATACAGATTATAGAAGAAGGAAAATAATTCTTAATTTGAGCAAAATGTTGAAACATAAATTATTTAAAACCGTACCTATTCTCGAATAAAAACCAAGAAAAATAGTAAAAACGGCAGAAATGGCAGTGCGGGCAGGCCCAAAAAGCGCATAAAAATAGCTTAAAAATTCGTTATAAAGAAATTTGTTGCATCGAAAATACTGCCGAAAATACTGCCATCTAGTAATGTTCCATAGAACTATTGTCAAAAATCGGAATCACAGCACAGCACCAACAGAAATATCGTAAGTTTGTATTCCTATAAGTTTCCTGTTTATTTTAATATTTTTTGGATTAAAAGTCTAAAGCATAGCTATACCAATAAGAGATAAATCTCGAAACGCGTCTATAGATGGCTTATAACAATTAAAATTCATTCCCGGTAATTTTTTCAATTTTCTGTTGTTTCATTTAGTTTGGTGAGAGAATAGTTTGACCTGATATTGCATTTTGCATATAAATTATGCATAGAACAGCTGAGCTGTCGTGTAACTCAAATATTCATTGTATAATTCAATATCTGTCGGGGTATTAGCTGGAGAAGTAGTTGTTTCAATGAATATTTGGAGACTTGTCTCAAAGAGACAAACATTTTGCAGAAAGTCGGTATTAATTTTAATTCGTTTTTATATTTTGTAAATATCCTACAAACTATTGACAAACTCAATTTTTCTTTATATTAAATTGTCTTTATGTTAAAGAGATATTCGTATTTGTTTAGTGATAGTTATCACGAAAACCCATAGGTGGGGCCAAAAACGAAGCACGGGCTGTTGCCCCCCGCAGTTGGTAGTCAATTATCAACTTGTCTCTCTGATAAACGCCCGGGCCTAATGATATTATAAAAAGAGTATTAGATTCAAAATAATACTCTAAGAATACTATAATTGCAAACATTTTAAATAATCAAATGGTGTCCTTTAAAAAATAATAAAGTTTTTGCATATCGTATATCTATGATTGCAATGTTGGAAACCATAAACAAATGACCTAGATTAGCAATCATATTTTACTTAAAAATTGTAATTAGGAGCTTTAGATGAAATCTACAATCAATACATAAATAAATTTCACGTGTTTATTACATTAAAATTTTCATTGTCAACAATTACCCAATTAATAAATATCTATGGTGAATTTTAATTAAGATAGCGCTATTAGTAAATGTGACAGCTCGCAGTTTGAATTAACAATGATGTGTTATTTTCTGATTCTTGTGCTGTTTAGATGGATACATCTTTTCTTTCTAGTTGATATACCGGGTGTTTGATTAAGCGTTGCCATCGGCTGTATCTCAGAAACTATTCATCGTAGCATGATGCGGTAAAAAATTTCATGGTAAAAGTGGCCAAGAGAAATCGCTGGAAATTATTATTAAGTTCATAGCTTCGCCGCAAGACGGCGCTATCTCTATAGTAAAAGATTAAAACAATTTTTATCAAATAAATTCCAAATTAAACAATGTGAAAAATATAAAAATCGTGATCTGCCATAAATGTTACCTAATTTAAATTATTTTCTCGTTTTTTTATGTCTCACATAATATGCACGGGGAAAACGAAAATGTTAAATTATTTAAATACCTGTAACTTTTGTTAGGTTTCACTAAATTTACAAACGTGGCCTCATCTGATAGATAATTGAATGCACATAATTTACTCTGAATTATTTTAGTTTCAATATTAAGCGCCAGAGGGTGCAATTTTCTTCAAACTTTTAAATTTAAAGGTATACGTAACTTACGATAGTTAATTAAAATGAGAAATAGTGTGAAGACTGGCGAAAACCGCATCCCGATATCTTTATCCTAACCGGAGATATGTTGAAAATTGTGCAGAATAGGGTATTTTCTGATCCTTACTATAGACACTAAATTAAATCAGAATACATGGTGCTTAAAAGTGCATTCAATTATATATCAGTATAGTCAAAGTTTATTAAATTCGGTAAAACCTAAGTAAAGTTACAACCATTTTAATGATTAGACTTTTCCATTTTCATCTGCATCTTATGTAAAAGTAAAAGAAACGATAATGTAATTAAAATCGAGCAAAATTTAGAGTAGATTGAAAAAAAAGCTTCAACAACGAATATCTGAAGATTTACAGTATATACGCTGAAACTATGGTATGTATACTTAAAAGAGAAACTCCCTGTAGGTACTTACAAGTAATGTTGAAATTCTAATACTTCTTAATTCAAATATTCAAATATTTAAGTATTCAAATATTCAACCCGCTGAGCAAACACATTTAAGTAACGTTTCATCAACATTAAAGTAACGTTTAATGTTATTACAATGTTAATAAACCGCTATTTGTTTGTTTTTTGCTCAGTGGGAAATATCCAAATATTCAAATATTTAAATATTCAAATTTTTATACAGGGACTATTTCTTCACGTATACATATGCAAACGCTGCAATGCTGCTTCAATTTGAAGCTTAAAATTAATGCTTTCCACTCCCAGACTAAGCATGAAGTAAAATATCGAGTTTAGAAAAGCCTGAGCGTTTGGATTTGGACGCGAAGCGTTCAAATCCAAACTCAGGCTTTTCTAAATTCGAAATTTTACTTCATGCGCCACGCGTATAAAACACTGAAATATTATGAAATTTTTAATATTCTTGTTTAGCAGTATATTTTTTAATCCTGCTTTTGCAGTTTATTTTTAATACTGATTTAGTAGTATATTATTTTGATTTCACAATATTTCAATGTTTCATACGCGTGGCGCATGAAGTAAAATTTCGAGTTTAGAAAAGCCCAGAAAATTTGTCTCGGGTCGCTGCGCGACCCCTGACAAATTTTCACGGGGCTTTTCTAAACTCGAAATTTTACTTCATGCTTAGTCTGGGAGTGGAAAACACTCGTTTAAAGCTTCAAAAACTTGAACAACGAATATCTCAAGATTTACAGTATATACGCTGAAACTATGGTATGTATACTTAATAGAAAATCTTCCTATGTGTACTTACAAGTAAGGTTAAAATTGTAATACTTCTTAATTCAAATATTCAAGTGTTCAAATATTCAAGTATTCAAATATTCAAATGTTCAAATATTCAAATATTCAAATATTCAAATATTCAAATATTCAAATATTCATATATTCGAATATTCGAATATTCGAATATTCAAATATTTAAATATTTTGAATATTTAAATATCTAAATATCTGAATATTTTAACATGTTTTTGAATGACTATTCTCCTTGATAGTTGAAGAAGTTCGACTTAATTCTTTTTTTTAGGTATATTAATTACTAAAACAAAATTCATAAAAAAACAACCAGGGGGCGAGCTGGCTTCCTCAAGAGGCCGTTGGATACAAAGTTACGGTGGCGTCAAATTTGAAGCTTGCTTAAGTTCATACTTTTTAACATACAGAGAGTTTTATGTAACACCGAACATTTATATAACGAGAATTTTTCTTTGCAGTATCCATATGCATACGTTGCACATTTTCTGATGCTCGGTTTATTCAAAGAATCCAATTTGAAGCTTTAAGCGAGTGTTATCCACTCCCAGGCTAAGCATGAAGTAAAATTTCGAGTTTTGAAAAGCCTGAAAATTTGGTTTGGTCGCGTAGCGCAAAGCGCGGAGCGGCCAAACCAAATTTTCAGGCTTTTCTAAACTCGAAATTTTACTTCATGCGCCACCGGTACAAAACACTGATTCAATGGAAAGTTTAGCGGTGTGTTTTAAACTTCGTAATATGTCAGTGTTTTGTACCGGTGGCGCATGAAGTAAAATTTCGAGTTTAGAAAAGCCTGAAAATTTGGTTTGGCCGCTTCGCGCTTCGCGCTACGCGACCAAACCAAATTTTCAGGCTTTTCTAAACTCGAAATTTTACTTCATGCTTAGCCTGGGAGTAGAAAACCCTCGCTTAAAGCTTCAAATTAAATTCTGTTATAAACCAAGCATCGAAATGATACTTCAAATAAAAATTCTCGTTATGAAAATGTTCGGTGTTACATAAAACTCTCTGTATGCAACATACACAAGGGGTAGATCAAATAACTCGGCACTACACAGTGTTGTAGGCGAGATAGAGAAATCGTTGGATTCACACGAATCCACCCTGGGTGTATTTGCTGACATTGAAGGCGCTTTTGACAAAACAACCTTACCAAAGATACGGAACGCCCTGGATAGGCGCTGAGTCCCAGTATCAATAGCTGACTGGATTAGCAATGCGCTTGCTAACAGGACAGTCAGCGCGGAGGCAGGGGGACAACGTATCTCCTGCAACATAAGCCGTGGATGCCCGCAGGGAGGTGTATTATCCCCCCTGCTGTGGAACATGGTGCTTGATAGCCTATTGAAGGAACTGCGCACGCAAGGTTTTACGGTCACAGCCTATGCTGATGACCTAGCCATCCTAGTAAGTGGAAAATTTGAAGATGCCATATGCAGCAGGATGCAGACGGCACTTGACACGCTCACCAAATGGTGTAATGATCACTCCCTCTCTGTTAACCCAGCAAAGACGGAGATGGTCATGTTCACCAGGAAAAGGAGGGTACCTCAAAGGGCACCCTCTCAAATGGGTACGATATTGCAGTACAGCAAGGAAGTCAAATACCTGGGTATAACCATCGACAATCAACTAAGCTGGAAATCGCGTATCGATATCAAAACAAACAAGGCCATAAGGGCATTCTGGCAGTGTAGACGTGTAGTGGGGAGGACATGGGGTCTGAAACCAAAAGCGACACTATGGGTCTACACAGCGATAATGCTTGCTTATGGCGCCTCTGTGTGGTGGGCAAGAACGAAACTACAGACCACAATGAGGCGCCTATCCCAGGTACAAAGAATAGCTTGTCTCGGAGTGACGGGTGCAATGCGCACTACCCCGACTCTGGCAATGGAAGTCATGCTATGTCTTCCACCGCTGGATCTGTATGTGGAGAAGGAGACCATAAATATCATACTCCGTCTCCAAGCTGAAGGGTTATGGACACGTAACACATGTGGGATGGCTAGAGGCAGCCTCTGGAGGAATGTCTGCAAAGATATACCTCTGTTAGAGGCTAGAAACGACCTGTGCTCGCCCACAAATACCGTACCGGAAGGATACGAGGTACGCGTCCATCCCTCGATGGACATAAGAGAATCGGCAAATCGCATTTACACTGACGCATCATGTAAAGAAGGACGCTCGGGACTGGGGATATATTCCAGGAACCTGGGCATCAACCTAAAGACTCCAATGGGAGAGAACACGACCATCGCACAACTAGAAGTGATGGAAATAGCACTTGCGGCTGAAACCATACAGAACCGCAACGTGAGGAACAAAAAGCTACTCATCCTAACAGATAGCTCTGAAAAACAGAGTAACGACATCGGAGACAGTTCTGGACTGCCACAGCAAACTCAGGCTTGTTGCCGCAGAAAACAGAATCGAGATATCATGGGTAAAGGCCCATGACATTAATGTAGGCAATCGAAAGGCGGATAAACTGGCTAGAGCAGCGGCTGGGGAAACTATTTCCTCGCCACAGCCGCTAGTAAAACCCACCATCTCGACCCTAAACGAATTGATCCACAACGAAATCCTGAAGAAATTCAGGGAACGCTGGGATGACATTAAGGACTGTAGGATGTCTAGGGAAACCTTAGGGTATCCGAACAAAAAGACGGCACTACAATACCTGCAAATGAGCAGAAATAATCTGAGACGCATAACGGCCGTTCTCACGGGCCATTGTGGACTAAATGGGCATCTCTACAAAATGGGAATCGTTGACTCGCCAGATTGTAGAGGCTGTCATGAGGAGGACGAGACTGCCGAGCACATCCTCTGTGATTGCCCAGCACTCGCCTCGCAAAGGGCGGAAATTCTGGGGTCCAGATGGCCGATATTAGGGAAGAGTCAACCGCTGCTCTGCTGGCCTTTCTCGACAGAGTGGCATGGCTGAGCTGAGGAGTGACACAACCCTAGGGGGGGTTGCAAAAAGGGCCCATTGGGGCCTAATTGCTGTGTCTAGGTACACACCCCTTTATGATCCAGATCCAGATAACATATGCAGCTTAATTTGGCATTTTGAATAACATCTTGTTTTTATCCTTTGCCGTGGAGATTGCGCCCTCTACCAGCAAAGCTTGATTTATTTATTATGTTCGTTTTATTTTCTTTTGTTTTGTTTGTTATTGTTCCAATAAAGTATTGTAATAACTGTTTTTAATTGTATCGTATGTTCAATAAAATAAAACCTCTAGAGTGCTCTGGCATATATTGTAGGTTGGCAACTCTGAAATTATACATTACAATTATTATGTCTGACGTTTTATATGACAATTCCTGAGGCGTGTAACCAACATAAATTTCTAAAAAGATAAAATCATAGCACTCTAGAGGTTTTTTTTTATTGAACATACGGTAGTAAATATACGCCGTTTAAACATTCTACTAATCTCCTAGCCTACTATATTTTGAGATTTTAAATAGCCATGGATTTACTTACATATTCGCTTTCCGAAACATATTTATGGAAAGAAGTGATCTTCTATATTCTTTAAATTATTGTTTTTGGCCTCTTGAACACAGAACAAAAATGCCTAAATGCCTACTAAGCTTTAAAATATATTTTTATATAGTACGCGGGGCAATCTACCAGACTTTTTACTATATCTTTGGTTAGAATAAAGATATCAGGATGAGGTTTTCACCACTTTTCTTAGTATTCCTTCCTGTAATAAACTAGCGTAAGAGAACTATAGGTTATAATTTAAAATTTTTAAGAAAATCTAGAAAATATGTTGGTTGTTCAAAAAACTTCCTCTGGCGCTTTCTATAAGAACTAAAGTAAACGAGAGAACTAAAGTAAACAGTGATTTAAAGTGCTATCAATTACCTATCAAATGAGACTAACTTGAATAATTTCGGATTGTCCTAGCAAATGTTAGAAGTAGCTTAATGATCACACTTTCCTGTTCGACCCTGCTTCATATGTGCGAGATAAAGAAACAAGTAAGTAGTTTAAATTGAGGTAAATTCAGCGTAGATTACAATTTGTATATTTTTAAGCTAGCTCAATTTAGCAGTTTTTTAATAAAAATCTGTTTTTGTCTTTAGCGATAGATGTTATGCCCTCTACCGGCGGTGGTAGGGACTTAAAACTAATTTCCAGTGATTTCTTTTAGCCACTTTCATTATGCAATTTTTTACCCCAACATGCTACGCTACATAGTTTCTGAGATACAGCCGGTGGCCACGCTTAATCAAACACCCGGTACATAAAGAAAAATATAGTAGGACAAACAAACTACTTCAAAAATTAAAATTTGTATAAGCATTTTTTATTAACAAATATATTACATTTGGTTTCGATGCACATTCATTAGATCAATATAAAACATACCAAAAAGGCCACTTATTCAAGGCTCTGTACATTTACAAATAAAATAATAGCTGTGTAACATGTCAATATATAAATTGTAAGAGCTAGTTGTTCAACTCACTCAAACTTGCTTTAAATTGGATAATAGCCCAGTTTCACAAAAGCGGTTTAAACTCAGTTTCGGAGTTGTTCGATTGAATCTTAACATAAATTCAGTTCAATATGCATTTACTACAATGTAATTTATATCATATGTTCAATAAAAAAAAAAACCTCTAGAGTGCCATAATTTAATCTTTTTTTAAATTTAAATTAGCTACACACTTTAGGAATTTTCATATAAAACGTCAGACATAATAATTATAATGTATAATTTCCGAGTTGCCAACTTACAATTTATTCCATGGCACTCTGAGGTTTTATTTTATTGAACATACGATACCAAGTGTAAGGTATTATTTTTGAAAAACGGGCCCATTAACCGAACCTAATTTAAGCTTGAGTTTAGCTATTATTAAACAACTAGGGCCCAATAATAAAACAAAACAAAGAATGATTAAATGTATATATAAAAATAAAAACTCATTAAAAAGAGATTATTTCCCCATCCTAACAACTTCATGAATCCATTGCATATAATATATTCAAAAAATTTATTAAAACAATAAGAAATCATTGTACTTCAAAGTAAAATCCAATAACTGCTGTTAATTTCCCATCTATTTAATGAATTTTACTTTGAAAAGTGATGATATACAGAGTACTTTTTTTAAGTATCCATATCCTAATTATAAATCTTCAGATATTTGTTATTTTTTGAAGAGTTCAATTTGAAGCTTTAAACAAGTGTTTTCCATTCCCATATTAAGCATGAAGTATAATTTCGAGTTTAGAAAAGCCTGAAATTGCACTTTATGTGCCACTCGTTTAAGACACTGAAGTTCACTAATTCACAATATTTTGCTACACGCCCGAACCAAATTTTCAGGCTTTTCTAAACTCGAAATTTTACTTCATGCGCCACCGGTACAAAACACTGACATACTACGAAGTTTAAAACACACCGCTAAACTTTAGATTGCATCAGTGTTTTGTACCGGTGGCGCATGAAGTAAAATTTCGAGTTTAGAAAAGCCTTATGAAAATTTGTCTCGGGTCGCTGCACGACCCTCGACAAATTTTCACCGGGCTTTTCTAAACTCGAAATTTTACTTCATGCTTAGTCTGGGCATAGAAAACACTCATTTAAAGCTTCAAATTAAACCGTTTTAAAAAAAGGCGTATGCATATGTATACTTAAAAGAAAAATTCTCTGTGTATGAAATATATATGATATAATTTCTGTGTGTAATAATAATTTATAAGGTATTTCATTTAACATTTCATATTATGTCTAATAATTAACTGCTTTATTAATACACATTAGTAGAGTATTAGACTGTTACATGTATACTTTAGTAATACATGTAACATTAATGCTGGCAGTCTTAAAACTGTCTACTAATTATTAAAAAAAAAAGTGACAGTTTTGCAAAAATAACCTGCTGTATCAATAAAATTGAAGTTACCAAAGACCAAATGACATTTAATTGATAAATAAAACACCTTCCTTCGCAATTTTATTATTATTTATTTTGGAAAGTGCTAAGAAAGGTTATTATTAGTGCTTCACTTGTCATTTAAATTTGATCTTCGAGTCACTTATTCAATCAAATAAATAACATTCAATTTAGTATTTTAAAATTTTCTACTGATTTCTATTAATAACGCAGTACAAGTTTTTGTGTTTCATTGTTTTAAAGGTAAAAGTCATTAAGCACACAGTAAATAATTAGAATTAACGACTTTTATGTTTAAATCAATGATATATAAACGGTGTGTATCAAAGTGTATATGGATATATAAAAGTAGTGATTAATCCTGAACTTTAACATTGATATGAAAAATAGTGTTCTTATTATACACATAACATTCGCGTAAAAATATTTGTGGAGTCTTCGCTAATTTATGTAAATCTACATTTAACATTATTTCATGAAGAAAAATAATTTTCTTTTACAAATTCCATCAGTTTAAAAGTCATCAAATGCATATGATATCAGTGGGACTTAATGTTTTCATCTTTAAACCGTTGAATTGTTTTCGATTGTCATTATTAAAATAATATCTATCTATTTTCTAAGAAAAATAACGTGTGATCAAAAGTAAACTCAAATTGAATTGGCTATGATTTTCCGCATTTGTAATGTTGACGGTTCAAAGCCGACTCAGCTTGATTTTATATTCAATCTTAAGTTGATTTCATATCATTTGCTTTTTAACACGTTGACTGCCGTGAAAGTTAAATGCAACTAGCATGTACTCTAGGCTGTAGCTCTGCGTAAGTTATATTTGATTTTACGGTAGATTTGGTTCTAAGGCATGAAAAAATTGCTTATACAACATTATTTAATTACTCAAATAAAGTTAGAATTGCTTTCAAGAAGTGTCGTACTCACAACATTAACAGCTTTATTAATAGACATGAGCATACAGCTTTAATACAGTTCTAAGGATGATATTAACTAGCATGTACTCTAGGCTGCAGCTCTGCGTAAGTTATATTTGATTCCACGGTAGATTTGGTTCTAAGGCATGAAAAAGTAGTGCAGCCTCACAGCACCTTTGCCGATTTCTGGCGCAGCAGTTAACGTGTTAATATATCGTATTTTCAATAAAAAAAAACCCCTAGTGCCATGATTTTATCTTTTTCTAAATTTAGGTTGGCTACACGCTTTATAAATTGACATATTAAATGTCAGACATAATATTTATAATATATAATTTTAGATTTGCCAACCTACAATATTTTCTATGGCACTCCAGAGGTTTTTTTTGTTGAACGTATATTATTTTTTAAATAAATTGTTTGATAATAAATATTAAGATTTGTTTTTTTTATTCAGCATCAAACTTTTCCTTTTAATATTTAATTTATTACTTTCAATAGTTATTTAAACAAGAAAAGCTTGATGTTAAATATTTCAATAGAGATTTACATAAATACATTTTTGAAAGAAAATTAAATTCTTTCTCAGTTAACCTATTTAGAATTAGCACGCTTTGCGTCAGTAATGACCGGAAAATAAATTTTCGAGATAATTAAACAATAGCTCCCCATCTAGAGGTGAGAGTGGTCCCCGTTTTAAACGGTGGAGAAATGTGCATACGATTAAAGCTTACAAATCCCTAAAAATTATGTGGTAGTTACGAATAAAACTGAACGGCTGGTGAAAAGTCTTCTTTTATCTTATAAAGTGGACTGAATGCGTTTTGCTGGTAAAAAGAGTGCAACAGTTAGTTTTATTTACATTATTAGTTTACAGAACAACAAAAAAGAAAAATTTCAAATTCAGTTAGGCTGAGCGCTCATCTTGAGCTCAGCCTAACTGAATTTTAAAGGTGAGGTATGCCACGCAGAAAAAAGCAACGCAGTTTTCTGTCACGCATATATTTAAATACAACAGCGTAAATTGATCCGTGAGTCACGGGACGCAGTGTTTGCATTTAAATACATGCTATATAAAAAACTGCGTTGCTTATTTCTATGTGACGTGACTCACCTGCGTCTCGTCTTGTGTTCGGCCTTAGAATAGCTGTCTTGCGGTAAACTAATTAAACTTTGCACTCTTTTTAGGTTATGTGCTTTTTTTTCTTGCTTATTTATACTTAATTAACATTTGGTGTTTGTGTGTGTGGGTGTTTATAAATTACAATATACGGCTTCTAAAAAGTCGGTGAGGTGATTGTCGTCGTTTGTTTGTTGATTGCCCTTTCACCCTGGGCCAGTTCTCCGTTTTGGACACCCCTGTATTTGAGCCAGGCATCATAACCATAGGCAACCATCGCGCAGAAACCGAAGAACTAATAGAAAAAGAAAATTATGTTAAATGATTGAAATGAAATAGTTTAATTTATGTCAGGTTAGACCAACTTTAATTAAATCTTATTCAACGATTACATTTATTTTTAAATTAAAATAGACATTTTCTGTCACCAGGTAAATTGATTGATTTGTTGCTATGTATCCTTCTGTGCAATAAAATTAAGCATAAGTCTCATAACTATTTTTCACAATATTCTAGTTGTATAATTCGGGTCAGTTGAAAATAACACCTTTATTAAAAAACCAAAACTAAGACCTTTTGCAAAAAACACTCGTAATATATACAACAAAGCCGAAATAGGAAATAGATCTTCTAAAAAAAAAAAAGACCTTTATTGGTATAATACTCTATTACATCCATATCTACACTAATCACTGCCCCCTCTCTTCCTTCTGCTTTCCCTCTCGTCCCATAACTTCTCCAGCGTCTTTACCCCGGCCCCATCCTCTCTCATCCATTCCGTCACTCTTCTATTCCCTCTTAATCCCACCCATTCCTCCTTCACCCCCTCGCACTCCTCTGCCAGATGGCTCCACGTATCCCTCCCCCGTTCACACATTACACACCTCCCATACTCTTCCCCCATCCACACCTTCCTTCCTCTCTCCTCCGACCCACACCTCGCCCTCGCCAGCACCACCCTTTCCTCACTACTCCATCCCCCCTCCATCAAATACCTCGGCATTCTTCCATGTACCTGCCACCTCCCGTACCTATCGTTGTATTCACTCCTCTCTATATACCCTTGCCTTTCCTGTGCTTCCACCTCCTCTTTCACCCACGCATCCATCTTTACCCTATTCCCCAGCCACTCCATCACCTTCGCCTCCGACAGACCCATCCTCTCATACATTCTCCTTCTCTCGCTCCTCCATTTACCCTCTCTCCCATTCACGCACGCCACCCAAACCGCCTTCACCAGTCTCTCTTCCTCCAGGTCCCATAACTTCATCTCATACCTAGCCATTCTCACCTGGTCTGCGGCAGGCGAAAAGGTTCATCGCCTTCTCTGCCGTAAGAGCCGGACAGTTTCTCAGGTTAAGCAAGGGCAACCTAAGGCTCATAACCGGCCTTCTAACTGGACACTGTCCTCTGAAGTACCACCTCACCAAGATGGGTCAGACAACTGATGCCAACTGCAGGTTCTGCAACGAGGCACAAGAAACAGCAGAGCACCTACTTTGTGAATGCCCTGCCTTGTCCCTTCAAAGAGGGAACTACCTGTCATCGGCCACTTTAAACACCGAGGAACTGGTACACATTAACCCTCAAGTTATAGTAGACTTCATAAGAAGTCTAGACATTGAGGGACTCAAATAGGTCAGGGATAGTTACAAAAGATCTTTTAGGTCGAGGTAACTTCGAAAGGCCCAGAGGCCACACGACCCACCGACCCCATACCATACCATACCATAGCCATTCTCACCATTTCCTCACACTCTAGCTTCTCTCTATTCGTTTCCTGTAGTACTATGTATCCGGGTGTCGACCTTTCCAACCCCAACATACGCTTCAAGAACCACAACTGCTCCCTCTCTATACACTCATACCCTCTAGTCCCCCATACTTCCACCCCATACATTAACACTGGCCTCACACACGCATCCCATACTTTACACGCCACTCTTACATTGTTCCCCATCCACTTCCCCCACTTTTCCCACGCTATCCCCCACGCCTTCCCCCGCACCCACCTCACATGCTCCTCAACCCTCCCGTCCCTTTGAACAAAAACCCTAAATACTTGAATTTTTTAACCCTCTCAATCACCTCCCTAATAGATCTTCTATTGTAGTTATAATACGAATTTTTGAATTGTTGTCTAAATGACGCAGTATTTTGACATTAAGAAAATTGAAATATTTACATAACTAGAAAACTCATCATGTTCGTTTTAAACTATAACATATTTTGTGTGCTTAATTTTATTGCACAAAAGTGTACATTTGGCAGAATTATATTGGATAAATAGAATGTACAAAAACTCTTGTTTTATGAAAGACGGTAATGCTAAAGTCTACACTTAACTTGCTTGTTGCCCAGTAACCGACTGCGTTTCGAGCAACGAGCAGGTTTAGCGTAGACGTTAGCATTACTGCACTTCGTAAAATGATAAACTAAAACTCTCAAATAACTATTGTTCGATTTAATTACCATTGGTGAAGCACGGCATACAAATTTTTTGTATTACGAAGCTCGATTGTTAAACTAAATTATCAAATTTACTTACACCAGCGACTATGAATCCTTCGACGGCATACGTGACTGCCAAACACGCCGCGATAAGGTAGAACAGCACCCAAACCGCGCAGAAAACGAACTCGATTTTGAGCCACGGGATTCTAAAGAACTTTTCGATCACGTGGAATAAGTAGAAAGCCAAGAGGATTCCCGTGAACCAGAATCCCGTCATCGCCACCGAGTTGAACCACGAACCCCTCGAGTGCATGCTAAAGCCACTGGCTTCGATGCAGATGAAGCCCAAAAAATTTAACACCTAAAATTTATGTTTGTAAAATTAATAATATTAAATCACGATTTTTTATTTACTATTCAGAAAATAATACATGTTTAACTGCTTATACAACATTATTTAATTATTCAAATAACGTTAAAATTGCTTTTAAGAAGTGTCGTACTCACAACATTAACAGCTTTATTAATAGACATGAGCATACAGCTTTAATACAGTTCTAAGGATGATATTAACGTTTTTGTATTAATAAAATATTTCAGTAGATTACTAGTAATAATTAATTAATGGCTATAGGACAATAGGGTTATTTATAATTTTTTTTTTAATATGACCAATCAAATTAGACATTTCAAGAATTTAGTGGTGTAATGCAGGTTGTGTGTTTTAGGTTAGGACAAGAATAATCACGATTTCTCTTAACATAACCTACAAATTTAAAGTTGATTTACAACATAACATTTGTAAATCAACTTTAAATTTGTAGGTTATGTTAAGAGAAATCTGACAATTCAATTAACTCACAAAGATTACGATTACAAATGTGTTTACCTATCACCACCCTCAAATTATTTGTATCTACTATCAACTTAACAAAGTGTCTCTAAGGATCAGGTAGGATAGGAGGATCAGGTAATATTCCTTGCTCAGGAATATTTGTCGTCTTAATTATCGGCCTATTTATATGTTCATATTTTAAAATATTTCTAAATACAAGAAATTTTCCTCTTAGGTATACATATTACGATTTTCAATGTAAATTTTTAGACATTCGTGATTTTATTAAAAACTTTCAATTCAAAAACTGTAACGAGTGTTTTCCACTCCCAGACTAAGCATGAAGTAAAATTTCGAGTTTAGAAAAGCCTGAAAATTTGGATTGGCCGCGTAGCGAAGCGGAGCGGCCAATCCAAATTAGGCTTTTCTAAACTCGAAATTTTACTTCATGCGCCACCGGTACAAAACACTGATATATTACGAAGTTTAAAACACACCGCTAAACTTTACAATGAATCAGTGTTTTGTACCGGTGGCGCATGAAGTAAAATTTAAAGCTTAAAACGAGTGTTTTCCACTCCCAGACTAAGCATGAAGTAAAATTTCGAGTTTAGAAAAGCCTGAAAATTTGGCTTGGTCGCGTAGCGAAGCGACCAAGCCAAATCAGGCTTTTCTAAACTCGAAATTTTACTTCATGCGCCACGCGTATAAAACACTTATTAAAGTGAAGTACAAAATACACTGCTTAGTTCTGATAACATGTTCATTAATTTTACAAATGCTTATATGGAATTTGTGAAAGTATACTTAAAAAAAAAATCCCTGTATGTGTTGTAAAGTTGGAAATTTTACTTCATGCTTAGTCTGGGATTAGAAACACTGTTTCGAAGTAAATATTAATTTAATAATACAGCAGATAAAATAAATATTCACAAACATAATCAAAAACAGTGTAACATAACCTCTAAATGAGTCCAAATTTAACTACAGTGAAGTTGCAACACAAGAAAACGCAATGTTGTAATGTTTATTTTATCAATTGTTAATAACTAATAGCATGCAGATTTTGTTCTATTAATACGAAGTGTTAGTATTATGTTTGTATGAATCTAGTAGAAATTTACTAGCATTAAACTATAGCGATATTAACGAGAATTTTATTAATAAGGCTGTAGAGATTAATTGATTTACGAGCGCTAATTGTTTAAGAATGATTTATTTTTTGTAACTTACAATTTGGACGACTTTTAAGATTCCTGGAATGGTTCTGATGTAAGAAGGGTCGAAGCGTAGGTTGGTTTGTACTGTCGTGTTGGTAGTGACCGTTGTGGTGGTCGTGTGTTGGCTGGGGAATCCCGGATCAGGCATGTTGGTTACAGCCATATCTAAGTAATAATAATTATATCACAAAAAATTGCCACAATTATTACAAATTGATTAATTTTCTACAAATATTTTATAAAACTTCCTGACCTTGATTATTATATTCCATGTTTGCTATGAAAAATCAGAAGATGTCAAATAAATAATTGTTTTTTTCACAAACGAAAGATAACGGAACTAAATAAGTTTCATTGGTCGCATTCAGCTGAGCAAACTGCCCCTAACCGGGGGCCAAACAAATTAGTAAATATCTGGTAAATATAAATATTTGCTAACTTACATGATTCAACGACTACTAAATAATCTAATACAATTGATTTATTGTTTTTTAGCAGAATATATCGATTTAAACATCCTACCAGTGGCGACCAGAATATCAGCTGAATGCGACCATTGTAACAAACAAAAATTGAAACATTCCTTATTGTAATTATTTAAACACGTAAAAATCTAAGTTTCAACAAGCTTATTGTAACAAACGCAAACTGAGACATTACTTATTGTTTTTATTTAGACACGTAAAAATGTGTAGATAAAATTCCTGATTAGCATAACTTATTGTGCGCTAAAGGTTTTCTGTGAAAACACACAGCTCTTTTGAAATTAGCCTGAAAACGACTTAATCACCACAACAATTGGAATATTCAATTAGAGTGTATTGGAAAACATCAATATGTATTCCTATTAGATTCTTGCGAGCATTTTTCCAATAAACCCCGCACATTTGACACAAGGTCGAATTATTTTGATGCATCGAGTTTATGTCATCAGTCGAATTAATTAAAAAGCTTACAATTTAACAGAACAATATGATAATAATAAAAAAAAAAAACAGAATATATTGATTATTTTTACATCAGATAATAATTTCCTAAAGTAGCTATAACTAAAGTAAACTCTAAATTTCTATACATTCAATAATAAAAACACTTTTAACTTTTGTTTGTGTAACACTTTTAATTTCTATGTGACAAAATAAAAAGTGTTATATAGTATATCCAAGAATCCAGGCAATAAGCTAATGGATTAAAGTCCCCGTATTGTTGCCAAGAGTACATGTAAACATTCAACATAACCTAAAAACCCGTCCGAAAACGTTAGGTGCTAGATGCTTAACGTTGAGTTATGAATGGTTAAAAAGTAGTGACTTATGGTTAAGCTGTAGTGACGCAGCAAGGAGAGGGCCTAGATCCACACCAAATAACATAAAACTGCCATTTATCTATAAGAATTTGAATGTGTATTGAAATGTTCTAACAAATTCACTTTTCCTCGGACTAGGAGTTTTCAGCTAGATTTATTACGAGTGGTGAAGCCGCAACGCTGTGGGGTATTACCAACAAAACGTCATATATTTAACGCTTGCTTTAACGTTGTGTTTAGGGAGTTTAGAGATGTCGGAATGGCAATGAAAACAACTACATATTGTTCGCATTCTCGGATGAACTATACAAAGTTAAACCAGAGTGCTTTATGTCAGCCGTTCTACCGCCCAATGTCTTTTTGATAGTCGATTTTATCTTAAAATACTAAGCGTTTTGTTCAAAGTATTGCAACAGTGATTTTATTATGAAAAATAATAGGTGGGCCGATTTTTATGCACTTGAGTGTATTTTACATAAAATCTCAATTTTAAAATTAAGTTAATTTTACTTTAAACATTTAGGGCCAGTTGCAACAAACACGTTGAACTGGTTCAACTTTGAACTCGAGTTCAAAGTGACATTAGAACAGTAGAAACTGTCATTTGAACTCAAGTTCAGCCTGAATTCGAGTTCAACTCTTTTGGTGCAACTGGCAGGGACGTAGCCATGGGGGGGGGATGGGTGGGGGGGGACGCTCCCCCCCCCAAAGCTAAGGCAGTTGGCAAATTTTACTTTATAATGAAAAATTGCTAAATCAGTTGGCAAATCTAAAAAAATTATATGATATAAATGGATATGTTCCCAGAAAATGGGTTAGGGCTTAATGCAGTTGGCAAATCTCGGACGAAACAAATTGATGAACATTAATAAATTTTACTAAAAGAAAATTTCAATTGGAATTAAAACAAATGAATCTAAATAATCTACGTCTTATTTGATATCTGCATTAAAAACGAAGTGAAATCGATGCAGGAAGTGATGAACACAGTGAAGGAAAATAAAAATGTGTTTGCGTTATCCTTTAAACTATGTCAGCTAATATATACAGCCGGGTTTTCAGTGGCAACAAATGAAAGAAGCTTTAGTTCATTGAAATTTGTCAAAAACTCATTGCGTTCTAGAATGAAGGAAGATCGTTTGGACACATTAATAATTTTGAAAACAGAATCTGATATTACTGATAATATTGAATTATCAAATATTGTGAACTCCTAGGCTAAACTAAAGCATAGGCGAGTTATAATAAACTAATTCAAATTGTAAAACTCCAGGTTTTATTAGGTATTGGTTAAATGTAATTATGTACATATGTTATAAAATATATTAGGAAGTACAAAGCACTATATTATTCGATAATAAATTAAGCTTAATTTATATAAATCAATGTACTACGTTATATTAATTTGTTAAAATAAAATAATATAAAAATAGACATTTTTATTTTAATTTTGAAGTTGGAAAATTATAGGTGTTCCCCCCCCAAAGTTAAGGCTTCGCTACGCCCTTGGCAACTGGGCTTTATACATTTAAAAGAGCTTTAACGTGACTATGAAAATATAAAGCTCAAACTCAAAATTTGATAAACGTTGAATGTATATACACAGAATTAACTTTTTCGGTGCATCTGGGCCCTAACATTTAAAACAGCTTGAACTTGACTATAAAAATATAAAGCTCAAACTCAAAATTTGATCAACATTAAATGTATATACACAGAATTAACTTTTTAAGTATACATATTCCCGATAATTATAATTAGTAAATTTGCTGGAATTTATTATTTTTATAAAAGCGTTCAAGTTAAAGCTTCTCCGAGTGTTTCCACTCTTTGTTAAGCATGAAGTAAAATTTCGAGTTTAGAAAAGCCTAAAAATTTGGATTGGTCGCGTAGCGAAGCGGAGCGACCAATCCAAATTTTTAGGCTTTTCTAAACTCGAAATTTTACTTCATGCGCCACGCGTATAAACACTGATTTAAAGTGAACCTTAAAATATACACCATGAAGAAGCTACAGCGCAGCAAAACAATTGTAGTGAAAATAAATACAAAAAGTTGAAAATTAGAAATATTTTATTTATAAATTTATTAAAGTTAAAATATACTGTTATGTGTGTTTAAATGAAGAATCACAAGACATTGAATTGAAAGTAAAGTAGAGTTTAAAGTCAACTGCAGTTTAACACGTTGGCTGTCGCGTGAATCAAGTACAATTTACACTATCCATGTGTAAAAAAATTGCAAATGGAAATCTGCATGTAAAAAAATTGCGAGAGTCAATGTGTTAAAGATAAAGTAGCAGTTATTAAATACACAGGAAATTAATAGTACTTACAGACATTTACTTTTATACCAAGTAGGAAATACCGACTAGCTTGATGCACTGGTGCTAATATGTTGTGTGAGTATATTTTATTTCTCAATAATTGCATCAACGCCAATTAATATTCCACTCTTACATTATTATTATGTGCCTGTTATACTAATTGCAATAATTAAACTTTGAGAAACAAACAGTAAAAATACACACCCAATCAAATCCACACCGCAGAAAAAAAAAACTGTGGCACCGTATAACCAACCAAATATTATTATCTCACGGTTGATTCAATGTTTACAAATTGAGCCATTCGCTGGGTGACTCAAAGATTGTCTAATAAAATTAAGTCATAGCTGAAAATAGCGCTGTTCGCAGTCGGCCGAATCGATGACGAGATCACGAGGGGGGCAAACACCCCGCCCGAGGGGGCGCACAACCTTGGCCCCCTTCTGCGCAGCGAGTCAATTCATTTAATCAGATTATCAAGGTAATTTACCTGAGGCGTTTGTTTATCCTAGACACAACCTGCTGCGTTCTATTTATTTCTCAAAAACCGAGTGGAGTTTTTGGAGGCGTGTCGTTTGCGCGATTAGAACATTTTCGTTACTGTAATTAATTTGAATCAAAAAATAAACAAATAAGTATCAGCGTTGATTAATAAATTCATTTTTTAATTCAACTGTGGGTGAATTAGTGGGGGCGATTAAGCTGGGGATTGTTTTTTATTAGTTTGTAAGTTTTGTACATTTTTGTTGCCACTGGTGTGGGTTAACATAGGCAACCGAACGTACGCTTGAATTTGCCTTCAAAGCTTCGTGCTCTTTATATTCGTACTCTATGGATGCTGCTATTTCCCGCCATAAATTTAAACTATTTTTATAAATTCATTATTTTTGTATCTATCAGTCAATAGCGGATTTTCGTAGTTAAGAAAAATATATTTAGACAAATCATTCACATATGCACATTTAGATTGCTTTTTAAAAACTTAGTTTGCTAATTTTTTACTCATTCTTCATTTTAATTTATTGTTGGTTGTACATTATTTATTTATTTAATGATCGTAATATTGTCTTCGTTTTTTTTTACCTTTTAAATATGTATGTAGTTGTTTATTTTTAAGTAGAATTTAAGTAGAATTTAAGTAGAATTTAAGTAGAATTTAGTAGGTATTAGCTCGGGAAGTAGTTGTTTCAATGAGTGTTTGATATAGTCTTTGTAAGACTAACTGGTTGTAGATTGCGAAAAGAATCTCGGCACTTTTAATGCTAGAGTTTATCTATTAGAACCACTTATACCGGATGTTCGATAAAAAAACGCCCAACGCCCCACTGAGCAAAAAACAAACAAATAACGTTATATCAACATTGTAGCAACATTAAACGTTATTTTAATGTTGACGAAACATTGCTTAAATGTGTTTGTTCAGTGGGGCCATAACTCTTGTATTTATTGACCGATTTTATTGAACTAAAAACCAAAGTCAATGGCCGTTTAGACACTTAAAAATGACATGAATATTGATTCTTTTCAATAATAACTTTATTCCCAAATAAAAGCCAACTTAATATTGTTAAATAGCTACCTATAATTTTGTAATTTTATTACATTAGACATTATTTTTCTAAATCCAATAACGCTCAATTTTTTATTTTTGTTCAATGTTTTGGTCGAGTTTTTTTAAATTTTCTATTTAAAATTATGTTTTGGAAAAAATATAATTTGTGTGATTTGTAAAAAAAAGGGACAAATGTCATTTATTGTGAGGTTATTCTATTAATAATAACGAAACAACAAATAAGTATCTACGTTACAACCTAATGTAGAATAAAAGTAAAGGAAAAATGAAAATATTTTGTTATATTAATATTTTGATTATGGCTCATTTTTGTAAGTGTATTTATAACTTCACAACAATTTAGTGTTTTATACGCGTGGCGCATGAAGTAAAATTTCGAGTTTAGAAAAGCCCCGTGAAAATTTGTCTCGGGTCGCTGGCGCGACCCTCGACAAATTTTCTACGCGGGGCTTTTCTAAACTCGAAATTTTACTTCATGCTTAGTCTGGGAGTGGAAACACTCGTTCGAATTTTAAATTTAACTCTTTTATAAAATCGACGTATGTAATATAATAAATCATTCATTGAAATCACAGAAAAAGATGCAAAATTTTACCTAAAATCAACTTTTAAAGTTAACTTTATAATTTGCTCGGCTCTTAATGAGTTAATATTCTATTCCTACAAACACAAACAGTATTTTGAATTGTGGAGGCTTCTACTTCGTTATACATGTTAATTTAACACAATGAAACAGTTTTAACTTTGTTTGTAGTTAAAAGTGTTTTATTGTGTTAAAAAAACAGTATTTATTAAGGGTCCATTTTGATGTACGAAAATCTTCATTTTTTATTCCAGCCTTCCCAGAGAAGCTAGCGTTACGAAAAAATTCATACATTATCTTGAACCCATTTTAGGACCTGTGTGCATCGCTCATGATTCTGGCTACTATCGTTTTTCTGAAAAAAAAAAAAAAAAAAAACATGAAAATTGCAATAATTTTCAATCACGAAATAATCTTAAAAAATTCTCACGGATTTGCAAAACCGATGCACACCGGACCTATGTTTGCCCCCTGAACATTTCTGTAAAGTTAGATTTTCACGAAATGGCCTGGGAAGTCTCAAATAAAAATTTTCACTCGTTTTGCAATTTTCCGCATACCGTCTCGCCACCTAGTGGTTGTATAGCGGAAATGGGGTATTTTTCAGTTCAGGGTGTCTTTGATAGATGGCGGTCTTACGTAACAACAATTTGCGGGATTTCTTTGAAAAAGTCGTTATCTTATCGATTCTAAGCCACAGCTCGCAGATTTTTATGATCTGTTCTCGTGGCTTTTTAGATATTTTTCGACTCGCTTCGCTCGCGCGCCCCGGTTTTTTCAGGCTTTTCTAAACTCGAAATTTTATTTCATGCTTAACCAGGGAGTGAAAACAATTGTTGGAGGTTAATATATTTTGAAAGGGAAATATTTGTTTGACATCCACACCAAATTTTATACAGATATTTCATAATATTATTATTAATAATATTAAATACAAATTTTAATTTCTATGAAATTTGTATAAAATAAAACTATTCTACATTTACTTTCCAATAACTCAAAAACTATAAGTATGGTATTTTTAGATTTGTTTTTTACAGTCCATTGACATATCCTAATGAATTATCAAGATTTATCAAATCACATTTTCTTAAAAGTAGCATAAAACTAGTCTATTTTTACGTTTAATTGGGAATTGCTCAAAAACTATCGAAGGGATATTTTTATGTTTTTTATATTTTGAAACACACACAAAATTTTATAAGGATATTCTAAAAAATTATCAAGATATGCAAATTTCAAATCGTCGTCTTTTTAAATGTAACGTAAAATTATAAAATCCTATTTTTACGTTCAACTGGAAATAACTCAAATGCTATTGAATGTGTATTTTTAGATTTTTATATACACTGCCTTTCAAAAAAATCAGAACACCAAGTATTTATTGCACGATTTTAATAAAATTTACACAATTTGATCATGTAAACGAACTGTATCGATGATCAAAAAATCAACTTGAAAAACAAAAAAAACAAATGAATAAAAAATAATAATGTGTTGGGCCTCCACGATTTCCCAAACACTCATTAACACGTCGAGGCATGCTAGAAATCAGGCTGTCAATATCGACTTGGGGTATTTCATTCCAAACTTTGATAATTTGACCTCTAAGTTCCATAACAGTGTTAGCGGGGCGCTGTAAGTTACTTATTCTAACACCTATCATATCCCAAACATGTTCTATTGGCGATAGATCTGGAGAACGAGATGGCCAAGGTAACAAATTGATTTCGGCACTATCAAAAAACTGTCTTGTAATGGCCGCTGTGTGAGGTCGAGCATTATCTTGCTGAAAAATGGGGTTCTGCAAGCCATTTACATAGGGCACTAACACTGGCCGTAAAATGTTGTCAATATACCGAATCGCGTTAAGACTTGCTTCTAAAAAAAACTAGAGGAGACCGACTACCATATGCTATCGCCCTCCAAACCATAACTCTCTGTCTTTCAACAGCAAATTGTAAAATTCTGCGTTCACCGCGTCGACGTCTCACTCTTCTGCGACCATCATGAGCCCATAAACAGAACCGAGATTCATCGCTAAAGATAATGTTATTCCATTCATGGGTCCAATGTTGTCTTTCCCTGCACCAATCAAGTCTTGCTCTGCGATGCTGCGGAGTAAGAGGTAGACACAATTGTGGACGGTAGGATCTTATACCAAAACTGCGGATTCTTCTGTAAACAGTAGCCATGGATACTCTTTGGCCATTTAGAGCCAACCAGTCATTTACCAATGCCCGCGAAGTTGTAAGACGAAGAGCTCGATCTTCACGCTCAGTGGTGCTTCTTGGACGTCCTGATCCAAGTCTACGTCGATTCTCCCCAGCTTCGGACCATCTAGACCAGCAGCGTACGATCACCGATACACTACGGCCTACCCTTTCAGCAATAGCACGAACCGAAAAACCCGCTTCTCGCATTCCAATAATGCGACCCCTTTCAAATTCACTTAGATGATGATATTGTGCACGCCGACGAACACGGGGCATTTTTTTATGTTTTACAAACTGAAACGTCAAACTACTCAGAGGCTACTTGGATATTAGAAGCAATTACATTAAAAAATCAGCAGCTCTTCATAATGGTGAAATCAAGGAAAAATACCATTAAATAGTAACCAAAACAATTGATTTTTTGATCATCGATGCAGTTCATTTACATGATCAAATTCTGTAAATTTCATTAAAATCGTCCAATAAACACTTTGTGTTCTGATTTTTTTGAAAGGCAGTATATTATTAATTATAATATTGGATATAAATTTTAATTTCTTTGAAATTTGTATAAAATAAAACTATTCTACATTTACTTTCATATAACTCAAAAACTATAAGTATGGTATTTTTAGATTTGTTTTTTTTTTAATTTCAATGCCATATCCTAATGAATTATCAAGATTTTTCAAATCACATTTTCCTAGAAGTCGCATAAAATTAGTCTATTTTTACGTTCAATTGGAAATTGCTCAAAAACTATCGAAGGGGTATTTTTATATTTTTTATATTTTGAAAGAGCAATGTTTACTCAATATACACACAAACCTTTATAAGGATCGTCTAAGAAATTATCAAGATATGCAAATTTCAAATCGTCATCTTTTTAAATGTAACATAAAATTATAAAATCCTATTTTTACGTTCAACTGGAAATAACTCAAAAACTATTTACACCTTCAATATAAATTAAAAATAAGAGTGGCCCTAAAACAGATCCCTGCGGAACCCCATTATTAATATCAATATTGCTCGAACTCTTGTCATTGATTGATACATACTGTTTTCTATTTGCTAAGAATAAAGAAACAATACGTACCGCACCGGGAAGTAATCCATACACATATAGTTTGCGAAGTAAGATAGTATGTGAGAGGGTGTCAAAAGCTTTTGACAAGTCAATGAAAGAACTTGTAGACATTGCCCAAACCTCTAAACTCTTGGACCGCAGTGATAATTAACTGAACCCTTCTGAACCTATGTTGATTACAATTAAAATATTTTTTTTCGAACTACGTGGTTAACTGTGCAGGTAATATTTTCTCAAATATCTTCGATATTATTGGTGTAATTGATATCGGGCGATAGTTAATAATGTTTTTTGGATTGCCTTTTTTTAACACTGGTACAACTTTCGAAATTTTGAGCGACTCAGGATATGTCCCTATTTGTATGCATATATTGAAAAGTTTAGTTAATGAGAGTATTAGGGTATCCTCGTTAGCCTTAATGAGATCTGAGGATATACCATATGTATCTTCAGCTGTACCTGGTTTAAGTCCATTAATTACATCACGCATCTTGACACACGATACTTCATTGAAGTTAAAGGTCGCATTTTTAGCACTAGCTGTCGAACAGAGTACATGAATAATTGGGTCATTGTCGTTGCTAGTCATGTCATTAGTCGTATGTTGAGCTATGTTCCCAAAATATTTGTTAAAATCCTGACAATTTATATTGGTGCTGTGCTATTTAAGAGATAAATTCGGTCTCAATTTTAGATTTTTATATATTTTGAATGAGCAATGTTTACACAGAGAGTATCTTTACACAAAATTGTATAAAGATATTCTAAAAGAAATATCAAGATATGCGTTTTTTAAATCATCATTTTCTTTACAGTCGCTTAAAATTAGTTTACTTTTAGGTTCAATTGGAAATTACTCAAAAATTATTGATAGGGTATTTTTAGATTTTTATATATTCTGAATGAGTAATGTTTACTACATATCCACACAAAATGTAATGGAGATATTCCGAAATGCCGCATAAAATAAGTCTATTTTTACTGACAATAACAACAAATTAAAGATGTACAATTAATTCAATGGTTTCTTCACTTACACATTTTTAATTAAAACTAATTTTAAAGAATATGGAAGGTATTATATTGCTGAACGTTTTGTACTAATCGTAATATGACATATTAAAAATATTTTTAATTAAATATGGAAGTCACACAATTGTTGAACTGTTTGTACTAATTGTAATATGAAATATTTGAATTAATACATATCATGTAACTACACGCATAAATTAATATCTTCATTAGTATTCAAGGAAAGGGGCGTTAAAGAGAGAGACTGTCAATTAATTTCAATGGCGACCCTTCTACGTGTACAAAGATTATTAGACAGTTCGCAATATGAGAAACAAAGGGAAAAGGGATCCCGACCGCTGATGAGCAATTACTCACTTTACATTTCTCTCTCATCCATGCAGGAGCTTTGAAAACCCAACATCTAAATAATTAACACATTATTTCCGCAAAATAAAATGAGCAAAATAATATTTTCAACTCTATGTATTAACACGTGGATGGATTTTTTTCACACATACCCACTGAGCAAAGAAACGTTGCATGATACGTTGCATCAATGTTACCGCGCAACACGAAACGTTGCGTTTTAAGTTGCATGGATGTTGAAAAGACGTTAAATAAACGATGAAATTCCGCCTGCAGGAACGTTGCATGCTAACGTCCAAAGAAAAATGTTGCTGCACCGTTGACAAAGCAACGCCTATGCAACACGAGGGATTACTCTTATTTGTATGCAACCCAACATACGAATGTATGTATGTTAAGTTGCATACGATGAATGGATAGAATCCGTGTTGTATACAACCCGATGTGCCGCAATTAAGTGTTTCTCTCGTAATCTTATCGCAGAATTCATTTCTGGGTTTCAATGGGTCAAAAAATACATATATGTATCGGTAACAAGAAACCGATACATATATGTATTTTTTGACCCATTGAAACCCAGAAATGAATTCTGCGATAAGATTACGAGAGAAACACTTAATTGCGGCACATCTTACAAAAAGTAATGCGCGGAGCGGCCAAAGCAAATTTTCAGGCTTTTCTAAACTCGAAATTTTACTTCATGCGCCACCGGTACAAAACACTGACATACTACCAAGTTTAAAACACACCGCTAAACTTTACATTGCATCAGTGTTTTGTACCGGTGGCGCATGAAGTAAAATTTCGAGTTTAGAAAAGCCTGAAAATTTGGTAGTCTAGGGGAGACAGTACCCCGGAACTTATGTACTCAGTACCCTTTAACTCTGAAAACATAAATTGTCGATTTATTACTAACAACAAAAATTTGCTTCGAAATTATATGATAAAATACATTAAGACAAGGTATGAGGTGTTCATTTAAAGACTCGATCGAGAAGTCGTTGCTTTTTTGATAGAAGGAAATGGAACAAAAAAGTGAAGTCGCAGCTTAATTTACGTTTTGTCATACTTAACATAAATGTAAGATTGTGTTAATCCTGCTGATTAACTTATTAGTTTGCCTTGTTCATATAGTTGTTTTGTTATTTCTTCTTATAAATCAGCTGTTTTTACAGCTAAATAAACAATGGCAATCGCAATATAAAATAAAATAGAAAACTTTTATAAAACTAGATTAGATTAACATTGACAGGAGGGACTGACGAATCCATGTATTCAGAATGTTTTGAAAATTTCGCAGCCAACTCGATCGGGTTTTTAACTGAACACCTGATATAATTGTTAGCATGTAAAATCCTATGGCCCACGATAAAAAAAAAACATATGGTATAAACATTCAAAAGAAAAAATCCTGTATAATAAATTCTGTTGCACAATTTTAATTTACGAGCTGAGTTCATTTAAACTTGCAAATTGATTTGTCAGCCGTTGTTTCAGTTTTATCCGTGGGAGGAAACTTTCATGGTAAAACCTGTAAATCATTTTCTTCGTCACCTTCACCGTTGTTTTTATATTAACAGCCTCCATTTATTCCTGGATCATGTCCTTGTCCGCTCAGACCTCCTGAGGGATTCGGTACAAATTAGGTCCATTAAGGGCTTGACTCGTTTATAAGTAAAATAAATAACCTTGTCGTCACTCAATGGTTTTTTTTTTCAGCAAATTTTCTGTAGATGTTATAGTTAAGCAAACTCTAGGCCCTTTTCTGTATACAGATAGTTTTATGTAACACCGAACATTTGCATCTAATACAATTTACACCCTTAATTTTTAAGTTGTGTGTAAATTGAGTTGCCTATGTGACCATTAAAAATTGTAGCCAATCAATCGCAATTAATGCCTCAACTTGTACATACAGGGAGTTTTTCTTTCAAGTATACATATCCCAATTACAGCGTATATGCCGTAAATCTTAAGATGCTCGTTGTTTTTTAACAGAGTTCAATTTGGAATTTGAAATGAGTGTGTTCCACTCCCAGACTAAGCATGAAGTAAAATTTCGAGTTTAGAAAAGCCTGAAAATTTGGTTTGGACGCGTAGCGCGAAGCGCGGAGCGGCCAAACCAAATTTTCAGGCTTTTCTAAACTCGAAATTTTACTTCATGCGCCACCGGTACAAAACACTGACATACTACAAAGTTTAAAACACACCGCTAAACTTTACATTGCATCAGTGTTTTGTACCGGTGGCGCATGAAGTAAAATTTCGAGTTTAGAAAAGCCTGAAAATTTGGTTTGGTCGCGAAGCGCGGAGCGGCCAAACCAAATTTTCAGGCTTTTCTAAACTCGAAATTTTACTTCATGCGCCACCGGTACAAAACACTGACATACTACCAAGTTTAAAACACACCGCTAAACTTTACATTGCATCAGTGTTTTGTACCGGTGGCGCATGAAGTAAAATTTCGAGTTTAGAAAAGCCTGAAAATTTGGTTTGGGCGCGAAGCGCGGAGCGGCCAAACCAAATTTTCAGGCTTTTCTAAACTCGAAATTTTACTTCATGCGCCACCGGTACAATGAAGTAAAATTTCGAGTTTAGAAAAGCCTGAAAATTTGGTTTGGGCGCGAAGCGCGGAGCGGCCAAACCAAATTTTCAGGCTTTTCTAAACTCGAAATTTTACTTCATGCGCCACCGGTACAAAACACTGACATACTACAAAGTTTAAAACACACCGCTAAACTTTACATTGCATCAGTGTTTTGTACCGGTGGCGCATGAAGTAAAATTTCGAGTTTAGAAAAGCCTGAAAATTTGGTTTGGCCGCTCCGCGCTTCGCGCTACGCGACCAAAACAAATTTTCAGGCTTTTCTAAACTCGAAATTTTACTTCATGCTTAGCCTAGGAGTGGAAAACATTCGTTTAAAGCTTCAAATCTTTTAATAAACCGAGCGTCGGAGCATGCACAACGTATGCTTATGTATACTTCAAACATTCTTGTTATGAAAATGTTCGGTGTTACATAAAACTCTCTGTATATTTTTATAATGTTTTTGTTTTTCAGAAGATTTTCTGTAGATGTTATAATTAAGCAAACGCTCGGCCCTTCTCTGTATATATTTTTGTAATGTTTTTGTTTTTCAGCAAATTTTCTTTCGATTTTATAATTAAGCAAACTCTCGGCCCTTTTCTGTATATACTTTTTTAATGATTTTGTTTTCAGTAAATTTTCTGGAGATGTTATAATTAAGCAAACTCTCGGCCCTTTTCTGTATATACTTTTTTAATTCTTTTGTTTTCAGCAAATTTTCTGGAGATGTTATAATTAAGCAAACTCTCGGCCCTTTTCTGTATATATTTTTATAATATTTTTGTTTAACTTACTCACGAGGAATAACATTTTCACTACTTTACTATTTTAAAATTAATGGGTTAATGTTGGAAATTCAAAACAAAGTTTACAATGTTCATTGTTTAATGGATTCACGCTGGTGGTAAATTTGCTGAGCACTTTGTTGGATCATTTAACTGTGACTTTCAAAAGTACTTAACTTAAAAAAATTATACACTTATATTGTTTGATTGCAGAAGCACTTAACTTGAGTTCTCTTGTCTGATAAATAGTTAGTAATAAGGTTTATTTAATTTTTTTATATTGTATTGAAAGATGTTGTTGAAATTATGAACGAGTAAATGAGTAAATTTACAAAATTGTTTTTTTTTCTTGACAATTACGGTTTCTGTCATCATTACGAGATCCTCTCGTTATTATTTTGTTCATTTCACGGATAATAAGGAAATACCAAACGAGCGTTTCGACCAGCTTGCGGAAAGCACAAGGAAGGGCAAGTCGAGCAACAGGTAATGAGGTCAGGCCCCCTTAACAATCCCCCCAAATTGCACCTCACTGCGTCGGCTATTGATCTGGACTTGATTTCCTCCTTGTAATTTTCCGCGCGTTTACACAAAAAATATTATAACAAGATTTCTCTTTATTAATACAAATGTAATGAGAAATAAATGTACGTTTTTAAACGTTCAGGCCATACTAGTTCCGTGGCACTGGCACGATTTTTTGAATGCAGCACAAGTAAATGCCTCGAGGCGATCAACGTGTTAAATACCTATTAAGAAACTAGCATCAATTTTTAATAAGAAATCCAAAAAGTTAATAATAATCTTCTATAGTATTAACTTTTTGGATTTCTTATTTAAAGTAAATGTCCCATAAAGTATCAAAGTTTAATGGCGTCCAGAAATGATTAGACAACCTGTATTAGCACCATTTCTAAACTCTAAATTTTACTTCATGCTTCATTACTGATTTACAGTTAAGTTAAAAAACACAGACATACTACAACGATTATAAGCAACCTAATATACCTTAGAGTTATTGGGTTGCCTATAATCACTGTTTTAAACAATTTGTTCAGCTCAGAATTTGACTCACGTTTTATTTACATCTACATATTAGATTGCTAAAGTCGTATATTTTAAACTTTACGACATTTCAGTGTTTTATACGTGTGGCGCATGAAGTAAAATTTCGAGTTTAGAAAAGCCTAATTTGGAGTGACCGCTCCGCTTCGTTACGCGGCCAAGCCAAATTTTCAGGCTTTTCTAAACTCAAAATTTTACTTCATGCTCAGTCTGGGAGTGGAAAACCCTCGTTTATTGATTCAAATTGAAATCTCTGAAAGAAAAAATCCCTGTATTTAAAAACTACATTTATGCGCACACAGTTGTGATATTTTATTGTAATAAAATGTTGTGTTTTATAATGTAAAGTTTGCTAAATTGTTAAAGGTATTAACAATTTAGCGTCCAGAAATGATTAGACAACCTGTATTTGCAAAAATAATTATATGATTCAATGCAACGTTCATTTGAAAAATTTTGTATATTAAGCAACGTTGTTATGTTTAAAACACTTTGTTTTAAAACAGTCTTTTAAACATTCTTAAAAACAGCAGTCGTGTTTTAAATGGTTTTGTTTTAAACATGTTTTAAATTTTAAATTTGTTTAAAACATGTTTAAAACGTTTTTTTATTATCTTAAATTTGCTAAATTATATTTTATACTATTTTTTGTTTACGTTTTTAATGTTAGCTGAATTATTAATATCTTCAACAATTTAGCTAACTTTACATTATTAAACATAACATTTTTTCACAGTTGTGATATTTTATTGTAATTGTTGAAGATACTAATAATTTAGCTAACATTAAAAACGTAAACAAAAAATAGTACAAAATATAATTTAGCAAATTTAAGATAATAAAAAAACGTTTTAATAAATGTAGTTTTTAAATACAGGGATATTTTCTTTCAGAGATTTCAATTTGAATCTTTAAACGAGGGTTTTCCACTCCCAGACTAAGCATGAAGTAAAATTTCGAGTTTAGAAAAGCCTGAAAATTTGGATTGGCCGCGTAGCGAAGCGGAGCGGCCAATCCAAATTAGGCTTTTCTAAACTCGAAATTTTACTTCATGCGCCACGCGTGTAACACACTGAAATATCGTAAAGTTTAAAATATACGGCTTTAGCAATTTATTATGTAGATGTGAATAAAACGTGAGTCGAATTTTGAGCTGAACAAATTGTTTAAAACAGTGATTATAGGCAACCCAATAACTCCAACGTATATTAGGTTGCCTATAATCGTTGTTGTATGCGTGTGTTTTTTTAACTTCACGGTTAATCAGTGTTTTTAAGCGTGGTGCATAAAGTAAAATTTCGAGTTTAGAAAAGCCTAATTTGGATTGGCCGCTCCGCTTCGCTACGCGGCCAATCCAAATTCTTAGGGTTTTCTAAACTCGAAATTTTACTTCATGCTTAATCAAGGAGTTATCCACTCGTTAGAAGTTTTAAACTGAACACTATTATAAAAACAACTGCGCTGAACAAATTGTTTAATACAGTGATTATAGGTCACCCAATAACTCTAACGTATATTATGTTGCCTATAACCGTTGTTGTATGTGCGCGTTTTTTGAACTTCAGTATAAATCAGTGTTTTTAAGCGTGGCGCATGAAGTAAAATTTCGAGTTTAGAAAAGCCTAATTTGGATTGGCCGCTCCGCTTCGCTGCGCGGCCAATCCAAATTCTTAGGCTTTTCTAAACTCGAAATTTTACTTCATGCTTAGTCTGGGAGTGAAAACCCTCGTTTAAAGATTCAAATTGAAATCTTTGAAAAAAAAATCCTTGTATTTAAATACTAGTGGAAAACAGTCGTTAAAAGCCTCAAATTAACCGCTTTGAAACAACGAATTTCCGCAAATTTAAAAAACGCTGAAATTATCGGAATATGTATACTAAAAATGCCCTGTATGTTCTGTTTTAAACACGTTTTAAACGTGTTTTAAATGTCTTAAACATGTTTTTAATTGTTAATGTTTTAAACGCTGTTTCAATGGAAAAAAAAATACGTTCTAAAAAAAAAACTGTTTGTTTTTAATTAAAATGAAAAAAAAAGTTTTTTTAACAACCCTGATATTAAGTGAGCTATATAACTTAACGTCTTCGCTGAAACACCCTGTATATTTTTGTATTCTTCAGAGATGATACATTTTAACAGTGTAGACAAAGAAATATTTCTGCTGAGAGTTCGCGCTGTGTAAATCCAGTTAAAATGTGTGAGGCGTTAAAGAAACGGCAGCAAAGTTGCAATAAACCCAGACGGAATGAGAATTTTGATGAAGTGGGGACAGCGGGCGGGAATAAAATATGGGGGGGAGATTAATGGCGAAGGCGCCGGACATCCTCTCAAACAATACCGGAATACGTCGAAAGAAATGAAAATATTAGGGTTTATTAAAATCATGATTTAAACAAAAAATTAAAAAAATGCTTCCAAAATAAAACTTTTAGCGTTTGAACAGGGTGGCGACCAGCCGGAAAAACTTTTCCCGATGAATAAAATCCCCTGATTTTGTTCATCGGCAAAAGTCTTGGAAAAGTCAGAAAAATTCGGCAATTTTAGCGAAAAGTTAACTTAATTTCTCTCTAACCAATTAGTTGAAGATTTCACTTAAGGTTAGTGATTTATACGCGTGGCGCATGAAGTAAAATTTCGAGTTTAGAAAAGCCTGAAAATTTGGATTTGCTGGGGCGCGACTCGCTTCGCTCGCACGCCCCAGCAAATCCAAATTTTCAGGCTTTTCTAAACTCGAAATTTTACTTCATGCTTAATCTGAGAGCGGATAACACTCGTTTAAAGCTTCAAACTAAACTCATTTTAAAAACACAACGAATATCTGAAAATCTACAGTATATACGCTTTAATTGATATTTATTTATTTATTTATTTGGTAATAACCCAACAGACTGTAAAGTCCAATAACAGGGCTATATCATTATTACAAATTAAATACAATATAACTTATATAAATATAAAACAAAAGATGCATGCAGAACAGAAATACATAAAACCATAAAGAAATAAACAATATTAAAAATTAACTCATAAACTAAGGTAACATAGATAATAATTTTATAGAATCACTAACATTATGCTTAAACACTTTGAATGTTGAAGTGAATATGTCGAGATTGTATGCGTAATGATTATAAAGTCGAGATAATCTTATAATAGCTGAGTTTGTATAATAATTATTAGTTGGAGTAGCATACACAAAAGTTTTACAAAATCTAGAACACACCCTAGGAATGTTAAATTTAAAACGATTCAAAAACTGTATGTCGTCATTCATATTATTCATGAGTTTATAAAGAAAACAAATATTTATAAGTAAAATTCTGTTGTGGATAGAAATTAAATCAAATTCAGCAAATAGGTCATTGTAGGGTATGTCAAATCTGTACTGACGATATTTTACATAATATAGATACCTAAGAAATTTTTTTTGAACATTTTCAAGCGTACCAAAATATTTCAAATACATTGGTGACCAAATCAATACACAATACGATACTTTGCTTAATACAAAGGTGTTAAATAACAAAAGTAGGAGTGATATATGCATACTTGAAATAAACTTCCTGTATAAAATGCAAATGAAGTTAAAAAATATTTTTTTCAGTTTTTCAAAATAGTATTGATTTGAATGAACGTAAATAGTGCCCCCTTGGCTACGCCCATGTGTATAGCCCAATAAAGAGTTTGTTTATTAATTGAAAAACTTAAAAATAATTGTAATAATTACGCTACACTTTATTATTTCTACAAGGAATCAATAAATACTAAATTACTTTCATCTTAAAAACCCCTTGATGTAATAATCTAGATGTTGTGTCTTTGAAGTATACCCATTTTTTTCCGTGGGCGCTCCGCTTGTGAAATTGATTTATGCATGTAGGCGAGTGCTCCGGAAAAGTGAGCTTCCGCAGCGTGCAGCAATTAAATTATTAAAGCAGAAACGGTTTAGGATGTGGGCTTTTCGGGACGTAGTTACAGCTTTCAAATAAATAAAATGCACGGCTGTGAAATTGTATTGTATTAAATGCTACAGGAAACGCGGGTTGAATAGAAATGCAGAAATGATTGTATGCATGTACTTGATTTCAATGATTTATGACACTTTTAGGAAATGAGCTTTCGTATATTACTAAGGTTTACTTAGAAATTGTGCGCTGATGTCAGATTGTCGCGGATTTATTTATTTTCCAAAAAATTCGCTTTCGTTCACTTTTATAAGGATTCATTTTAAAAAACATACCAAAGCCAGTTTTTTGGCACTTATGCTGAAATTAGCACATCAGCATAAATTCCGGAAAACTGAACTTTAGTATATTTCGAAATAATAACAAATATTTATTACGGATTCGCATTTTTAAAAAGATGTATAATAACAATACAATCGATGTCCCGGTTAAGCAGTCGATGCATGAGTATCTTCTAAGCGGTAAGAGATAGAGAATCGGTTAAATTTGGTTTGATCGCTCCTCGAAGCGGAGCGGCCAAATCAAATTTTCAGGCTCTTCTAAACTCGAAATTTTACTTCATGCATACAAACGCATACAAAACACTCATTCGAAGTAAAGTTAAGAATGCACGTCTTTAGCATACTGCTTTACTAGTATATTTCGAACTCCACTTGAAATCAGTGTTGTTTACGCGTGACGCCTGAAGTATAATTTTGAGTATAAATGAAATTGCCAATTCTTGGTTGCAGAATACTTCAAACATTAAAAGTGCGATTCTTTTCGCAATCTACAACAAGTTAGTCTTACAAAGACTATATCAAACACTCATTGAAACAACTACTTCCCGGGCTAATACCCCGACGGACATTGAATTATACAACAAGTGTTTGCTGTTACATACATGAGAGATAAATCTCGAAACGCGTCTATAGATGGCCTGAATAATTTGACCCAAATTGTTACATTTGCAGTAGGTTACTGTATGTAACAGCAAACACTCCGTCCGTCGGGGTTTAGCCCGGGAAGTAGTTGTTTCAATGAGTGTTTGATATAGTCTTTGTAAGACTAACTTGTTGTAGATTGCGAAAAGAATCGCACTTTTAATGTATAATTTTTAGTTTAGAAAAGCCAGAATTCGGATTTGGACGCTTCGCTTCGCGTCCAAATACAAACGTACAGGCTTTTCTAAGCTCGAAATTTTAGTTCATGCCTAATCTAGGAGTGGAAAACACTCGTTTAAAGCTTAAATTTGAACTGTTTACAAAAATATCTGAAGATTAATTGTTATTTAGATATGTATACTTAAATGTAAAACTCCCTGTATATACCTACCTTCAAGCAAGTTAAAACAGTGCACTCCACAGAAAAAAAAAAGTTTAATATTGTTTTGAACATTTAGGAAGCTCTTAGATGGACGTTTTGAACGCGAGGCGGAACGGGAGCGGTCGCAAGCGTTTGCGTTTTAACACATAGGTTTATATGAGAGTCCGTAGACGGACGGGTGCGAGGCGGAGAAAACGCCAGCACTCGCGCCTGTTTAAATTTGAGCGGAGCGGGACGGACGCGTTTTTCAGTTTTAACACACGGTTTCTTATGCGCGTTCTTATACGGGCGGGTGGAACGCGTTTTCAAAGCGGGCGTTTTCCTCAATATTTTTGTAAAATATCGTCCAAAGCGAGTTAAATTCGTAATATTTTTCTTACCATATTAAGTCGTAACGCAAAAATAAATATTTTTGCGTTTAGATAAATGTCCAAAATTAAAAAAATAAATAAACAAAAAATATAAATTAAACATTTTTAGGTAAACTTCCACCTCTAAGATATAAGTATAATTTTATCTAATATCTAAAAAGTCTATGATATTTTCTAGAAATCGCGAAAAATCAAATAACTAACAATTTAAAATCGCCCCCAATCTCTTGTAAAAATAGTATGATCAGAGCAAAATAATTAAAAGAATTAATAATCATTTTTTTGAGAGCGGTCTCTATGCTCGTAAATTTTGTACCGCCAGCAGCTTCTCTTTTCACTTACTCTCCAAATGGCCAACAGACTAGGAAAATGCACATTTCATAGTCTATTTTTAAAATGCAGGTTATTACCCCTCAAAGTGTGTGAAATTTTTTCCAGAAATTTGTGTACCGGTTATGGGTTAAATAAAAGGAATAAAAAGTGAAAGTCTATATTCTAGCGCTAAAACGTGATTTTATAAGTAGGTTTGATACAGAAAGATTTATCTTAGAAATCAGGCACCACCCACTGAACAAATCCATTTAAGTAATGTTTCATCAACATTAAAACAACGTTTAATGTTGCTGCACTGTTGATATAACGTTATTTGATTGTTTTTTGCTCAATGGGCGGAGTGCATATTTATAAAAACATTAAATACAGTAATGCCGATGAATAATAATGGATAAATAAATAATAATATGACGCAATTAAATCTATTTCGTCCATGCTTATTACTCAGCGTAGCACACGTGAATGATAGACGGCGCCGATGGCTCGGCGGCGAACTCACCTAGTACCCGCTTGCAAAACGCGTTCAATCCGCTCCGTATAAGAGCTAAAAGCGGAGGGGAAAAAACGATCCGTCCCGCTCCGCTTCCGCTCTCAAAACGTCCATATAAGCGCCCTTAGTGCATATTTGGTCTGTGGTTTTTGGTGAAATTCAGCCTTGAAGGTTGGTTAAATATTGGGCATTAGGTAAACATCATCTTGTTTCGTTTATTGTACGCTGTCGATAACATTATTCTATTGACAACTGTCTATATTTACTGTTTGAATCAAAGGCAAACTAAATATTTCACACTATGATTAAATAAAGCTACTGGCACGTTGTACAATTTTTCAGAGATGATGAATTTTAAATGTGTAGACAACGAAATATTTGCGCTGGAAGTTCGCAATGTGTAAATCTAGTTGAAATGCGCGAGGCGTTAAAGAAACGGCAGCAAAGTTGCAGTAAACTCAGACGGAATGAGAATTTAGATGAAGTGGGACAGCGGGCTGGAATAAAAAAGCGGATTCACACAAACTAGAATCCGCTGAAAAAATAACAAATAGTGTAGATAAAAACCATAATTTTTACAACAAATATAATAATGTTTTTAAAATATCCAAGTTGAACTTCCAGTGCTTGACATAAGCACAGTTTTAAATAAAACCTATGAATGTACGGAAGCAAATTCTAGGAACTTTAATAAATCTACCAAAGTTCAGTTTTCTACCACTCATACTGAAACAGAGCTCTGAAACACTTTTTAATTAGTACATCGAGAAAATATTCCATATCTCCAGAAGTTGTTTCAACTATATAAAAATTGTAATGAAATTGTGGAATATAAGCAGTTGTTTTCATTTCAATGTTGTCGAGAGATTGTGAAATATGCATGTTCGCAATTATCGTTGTTGTTCTGTATAATTTAAAAATAGAGGTGCCGTTAAAGTCTCCTAAAATCTTAGTAACACACTCTGTTAACCAATTATTTTTAACATCTTTGGGAAATATTTTTTGTTCAACTACTGTTTGTGATTTAATACTTAATTCTAATAAAATAAAGAGAAAAATTATTGTAAACATGTTTGTATGAATGATATATACGCATTCTAGTTGTAACTCCCAGTATGCTTTAATTTAAAATATATTCGAAGAATGTAAGTCATAATTGTAATTCGTTTTATGATTTATATTATTATGTTGTATTATTTTTTTAGTAAATATTACGTTTATTAGTGAAAATATAATATTTTCTTAATATGCGATTATTCATTGATTTGTTTGCCCAAGTACTTTATTTTCTGTATAATAAATAATTTCAAATTACATTTTAATCCAATAAAGATCGAACAATATTGCTATTATGATTATTATTGCATGTATGTTGTAATTCTATTGAATTAAATAATTAAAATGGACGTATCATAGGTAAAATAATAAATACAACCACATTATTGATAATATTAAACATCGAGAGTTCCAAATGACCAATGACTTAGATCTGTTATCCGCTTTATTAATATTTTATTTATCCAGTATTTACTTATTCAATACCCATTTTTTTTTTTATGTTAAATGTGAATATAATTGATAAATATTCATGTCCTTGACTGTTAACACTTTTGTAATGGAACTATTTTTATTGTAGGTAAATATATAAAAGCTTTATTTTAATATAGTGTGAACATAATTAATAATATAAAAATAATAAAAAGAAGTCTAAAACTATATATTTTGTTTATTAAACAACAAGGATATAAATTACGAATTAATAGTTAGCTATACAAGGAATTTTTCTTTCAGGTATACATTTTCCTATGTATACCCAAGGTACGTCGATGGGCGTAACACATATGAACACATATGTGTTACAAGGTATGACAGAATTGTATCTTTCCATGTTTTCCCCTACCCCTTTCCCCGCAGGCCATAGTTCGTGCGAGAGAGAACAATGACGTTGTATTTGCTTACGTTTTTGAGTCTATCATAACCTCTCTTTCCGGTTTCGCTGTACTTTCATAGATAGATTTTAATATTTTGTGTTAAAAATAAGTCATAATAAAATAAGACTTTGTGTTAGTGTTAAGTGTCGACCAACGGGTTTCAGTGAAAACCAATCGGTTTCAGTGAAAACCAACCGGTTTCAGTGAAATATATCGTGATGTACAAATTAAAATGTAAAATTCAGTCGAAATAATGCACAAAATAATCCGCCAGGGAGAGCTGACGCAATTTCGTCAAGGTCAAAAAGTGGGAAAGACCCTTAAATATGTATTTATATTATACAGAGAGTTTTTCTTTAAAATATTAAAATACGTATTCCAAATTCGGCCTATTTTCTGTAAATCTTGAGACATTCCCTGTTTTTTTTGAAGTTCATTTTAAAGCTTTAAACAAGTGTTGTCCACTCCCAGACTAAGCATGAAGTAAAATTTCGAGTTTAGAAAAGCCCCGTGAAAATTTGTCGAGGGTCGCGCAGCGACCCGAGACAAATTTTCTGGGCTTTTCTAAACTCGAAATTTTACTTCATGCGCCACGCGTATAAATCACTAAAATATTGTGAAATTTATGAAAATTCGAACTTCGCTTAAAATCTGTGTTTTATAAGCGTGGCGCATGAAGTAAAATTTCGAGTTTAGAAAAGCCCAGAAAATTTGTCTCGGGTCGCTGCGCGACCCTCGACAAATTTTCACGGGGCTTTTCTAAACTCGAAATTTTACTTCATGCTTAGTCTGGGAGTGGACAACACTCGTTTATAGTTTCAAATTGAACTCTTTTAAAAATCAACGAATGTCAGAAAATGTACAGCTTATGCACGTTTACCTAATTTTTACCATGTAGTAACCACATTTAAATTCAGCGCGCATTTGTGACGTAAGCAATCTCTACCTCCACTCTAAAATCTTCGATTCTGTCAATCCTTCTTACCGTATACTCGACCGTCCTTGACCACCACATACTTCTGTAGTTTTAAACATCGAACTTCGGGATATTCCAAAGTATTTTGCAATTTCTTGTAGTGCAGAAACAAGATTTTCTTCCATAAAGCATGAAATATTTTATTTTAACGCATAACCTAAAACGTGATTCAATTTTTTCCACTTTGAGTGTATATTAACTACACAGCCTTTTGAATAAAACTTTGTGATGATCTTTTGGATTGTTCTTATACACAGAATCGGTCGTTCGGAATAGTTTGCAGAAAATAGGTTTCTTACACTCCTCAAGTTGTCACCATTGTGATGCTAGGTTACTATTTAAACTCTTTCTTCTATGAAATATATATTACTACTGCGAACTTTCACGCGTACGCAATAGAAACAAATTTTATTACTAATTGACGTTTTAATGCGTAAGTTTGGTTGCCTACAATCACAACATAAAGTATAGTACACACGAACGTTCTGATGCGTTTTTTTTTATCTGGGTATACATAGGGATTTGTACACCGAAATAAAAAGTTCCCTGTATAGTAATTAAGTAATTAATAGTACAACGCATCAAACTCCGTGTGTCTCCTTGTTCTTTCAATTTGGCTAACTAAGGAATGTAGAGCCGTTTCTACAGATTTTCTTTTGATATAAACATGTTGAGAGGTTGACAACAGTTGGGGGTCTAAGCTTACTCTTATGTTAACGTTAGATAATCTTTTACGCGGTTTAATGAGGATAGGCTTATGGGCCTGTAATCCTTAGGGTTTGTGTGGAAAATCTTCCCGCGTTTAGGGATGAAGACTACTTCCACTTCTTTCCACATCCTAGGGATGTAGGAAAGCTTAAGAAAAGCCACGAACATCATCTCCAATCAGGGTATGACAATGTTCGGAGCTTCTTGTAGCTCGAAGGGGCCCGGCCGATTTAAAGGATTTGAAGCTTTCAATGCTAAAAAGTAGCTTCTCTCTGTTAACTATCTCCTGGGTGGGGCATTGAGAATTGGAGACTACGGTGGCAGATTGCGTACCTTGATCTTCCCCCTGAAAGAACACGCACACGGCTTTCTCTATTTCTATTGTTATTAGAGCGGACTCAATGGCTTAAGGGAACACATTATTGAACGCTCCCTTAATATCAAGAAAGGTCGCTCCGTGTGTCTCCTTGTTCCTTTAATTTGCCTTACTAAGGAATGTAGAGCCGTTTCTACAGATTTTCCTTTGATATAAACATGTTGAGAGGTTGACAACAGTTGGGGGTCTAAGCTTACTCTTATGTTAACAGTAGATAGTCTTTTAAGCGTTTTAATGAGGATAGGCTTATGGGTCTGTAATCCTTAGGGTTTGTGTGGAAAATCTTCCCGCGTTTAGGGATGAAGACTACTTCCACTTCTTTCCACATCCTAGGGATGTAGGAAAGCTTAAGAAAAGCCACGAACATCATCTCCAATCAGGGTATGACAATGTTCGGAGCTTCTTGTAGCTCGAAGGGGCCCGGCCGATTTAAAGGGTTTGAAGCTTTCAATGCTAAAAAGTAGCTTCTCTCTGTTAACTATCTCCTGGGTGGGGCATTGAGAATTGTAGACTACGGTGGCAGATTGCGTACTTCGTTCTTCCCCCGGAAAGAATACGCACACGGCTTTCTCTATTTCTATTGTTATTAGAGCGGACTCAATGGCTTAAGGGAACACATTGTTGAACGCTCCCTCAATATCGAGAAAGGACACTAGTGTAAACTCCGTGTGTCTCCTTGTTCCTTTAATTTGGCTAACCAAGGAATGTAGAGCCGTTTCTAGAGATTTTCCTTTGATATAAACATGTTGAGAAGTTGACAACAGTTGGGGGTTTAAGCTCACTCTTATGTTAACGTTAGATAGTCTTTTGAGCGTTTTAATGAGGATAGGCTTATGGGCCTGTAATCCTTGGGGTTTGTGTTGAAAATCTTCCCGCGTTTAGGGATGAAGACTACTTCCACTTCTTTCCACATCCTAGGGATGTAGGAAAGCTTAAGAAAAGCCACGAACATCGTTTCCAATCAGGGTATGACAATGTTCAGGAGCTTCTTGTAGCTCGACGGGGCCGGCCGATTTAAAGGGTTTGAAGCTTTTAATGCTAAAAAGTAGCTTCTCTCTGTTTACTATCTCCTGAGCGGGGCATTGAGAATTGGAGACTACGGTGGCAGATTGCGTACCTCGTTCTTCCCCCGGGAAGTGGGAGTCGAACAGTAGTTCAAGAATCTTCTTACAAGAGCTCGTCCAACTGCCGTCTTCTTTCATGACAAAGCCTTGGACTGCTGGCTCTTTGGAGAGGATTTTGCGTAGACGGCATGTTTCTGAAGTGTCTTCTATTTGGTTACAGAAGTTCTTCCAAGCCGTCCGCTTTGCAATCCGAACTGCCTTTTTAAAGTTCTTGAGACTATCCTTATAAACAGCCTACTCGCTGGTGTGTTTGGCGTTGTTGAATAGTCTTCTACACCCCTTTCTTAGGTCCACCAGTGGGTTTGTTTTTACCTTTCTTGAGCACGCTTGGAGTCGCTGCTTCTATAGACTTGTTGCAGGCATTAGAGAATTGCTTTACCGTCTGATCTAGCTTAGACCAACTATGCCCCTTGTAAAGGGCATGGTTGTTAGTAATAATACTTTATTAATGCTATACACAATTGTGGTACACAGGTCAATGGAAACTACGCTAATACAAAAATATAAACGTACAATAAATATAAATACATGTGGTTGTTCAGATGGTAGGGCACTTGATAAGGCAGTTCTATACTTGACCCAATCAGTTCTCCTCTTGTCTACAAATTTGGGGCATAGTTGCGTTTCTGGTTTCTGATAATTGTGAGCGTATTTATTTGCGCGATTTATTAATAAAACTAAATAAAAATACGAGACAACGCAAACAACCAGGCATTTTCAGAAACATATAAAAAAGTTCGAATATTCTTTTTTATTCAGGTTTAATGGATGTAAAAATATTATGTTAGGATTCCATTAAAAGCTTTTTTATTAATGTATGTTTATGCATTTTCATTTTAGTAAATCATTACTTCTGATAAAATTATTTTTATTATTATTTAATGTATGTTTATGCATTTTTATTTTAGTAAATCATTACTTCTGATAAAATTATTTTGCAATTTTTACAAACAATACCTTTGTAATTATTACAAAATAATTCATTTCCATCAAATTAATTATATCCATTTTCATTTCCCTTCCTCAAACACGCAAACAACATCCCCCCTCATTATTATTTAGATAAAACCAACCCAATAACAAACATGAACCCACTGCATCCGAACACTTTTATTAAACATTACCATAAATCGATTTCTCATCCGCAAAGCGACAATAACGACAATCCCCCCTTTGTAGCCTTTGTTTATCGCCTTTGTTTATCGCGATTGTAAAGAATAACAAAGCCGTCGGATTTGCAAGATAACTTTTTCTTCTCTCTCGATCGATTCAGGAATGTTGCAATTTTTGTTTCGCTACATTTCCAGGTGTGTTTCGTTTTCCTGCTGTCGGTGTTTGTTGCGGGGGTGTAAAGTGCGCAGCGTCCGCACAGGTTCGCGCCCCCCTTCTCTCGCCCCGCCGTCAGCCGGACGGGAAAAGCCGCTTTTCAGTTTCCACCGAGTGTTCCCGCCGAGGGGAGCGTTATTGTTGCATTTTCGCGATTCGCATAGGTGGTTTGCGTGTTTCAAATTTTCTTCCGAGAAATAGAAAGGTAGGTTTTTTTTAAAATATTGATGCAGTTTTTTTTTAGTAATAGGTATAGTTGCGAAAGAAAATAAAACTAGTACAGCAAAATATTTGGCCAAGTAAACTGGACTCACTTTGATGTTTTTAAATTGTCAATCAACTTAACAAATCTGCGGAAATGTCAAACGAAATTTATTTAACGTCGACATGCCTCAACTGACTGAAACTCAAAATGCGATAATAACGACCCGTTTAGAGACAGTATTAGCATTAGAGATATTACTAATGATGTGCATGTCAACAAAAGCAGAAACACTAGTACAGCAGGGAGTTGAAGCCACTTCTTGTAAAACAAACTTATCATGTACAAGTTAACACCAGGACGTTGGCCAAGAAACAATTTGTTGTTCACTTGTACATGATAAGTTTATTTTACAAGAAAAAATATACGATATTTTTGAAGTGGCTTCAACTCCCTGCTGTACTAGTTTTTTTTTTCTCGCAACTGTACCTAAAGTGGGTGGCCAAGTTATAAGTTACACTATACTTTTTTTATTATTATTATTTTTTCTTGGGCCACATGTTTTAATATTTGTATCCTGGTATTGCTAGGATGAAAATAATGTTGAAGATGATAAATAATGTTGAACATATTATGCAGTCACAGCACTGTTTTCTGAGATTAAACAAACGTTACAAACAAACAAAATCTTATAGTCATTGAATCATTTTAGGCATCACGATGAAGAATTAAAAAATGGTAAAAAATGCATTCAAAGTATGCCAAAAAAGGTACAAGCTGTAATTGACACCTAGGGAAATGCTACTAAACACTGAGAGATTTTTTTTAAATTTTGCACTGTGCGTTTTCTCAAATATACATTTTTTAAAACAAAATAATTTATTTTGAATTGTATCAAATATACCTAATTTATAATATATATAATTACGCAAATGTTTTTGGTGTAAAATGCAAACAATGTGTCTTAATTATTAAGACAACTTAACACAATAAATATCTATTGAAACAACTACTTCCTGTGCAAATACACCTCCGGATATTGAATTATACAATGAAATATTTAAAATTTTATTTTATTTGATTTTTTACAACGCTCTATCAAAGTATACAGGGAAAATTCGCTGTTTCTACTTTACTATTATTAAATTTAGTAGAATTTAGACATAAATGGCAGCCCTTTTGTTTTATGTGTGTGTTTTCATTATATTCACGGTCACAATGGGCGGTTTATTTCCCTCGTGTCTTCAGCAAGACTTAATTAAACCGCCTCCGGGGATAGCCCCGCTGGTTTCCACTGTACTTTCGAAAGCCTCGAATCAATCACAAGATTTATCCCCCGACATTGAAACCTTGAATTTTTCTTCCGTTGAGGGACGTAACTCAGGCTGTGAAAATAAACAACAGTTTTTTTTCTAAGAAAATACGCTAACGATTCGCATGGATTGGAGTTTTGTAAGGAGTTTACTTCAGTAATGTGCTCTGGATTTATTAGAAAATATTATTTGAATGAGAGAATTTGGATGTAAAAGAGATAATTAATTTAAAAAATATTTTACTTCATGCGTCAGCGTATAAAACACTGATTTAAAGTGAAATTTAAAATATACTGCCTAATTAAAATGAGATTGAAAAGCTTTCAAAATATATAAAATAAATTTAAAAAATAAACAATTCGCAAACATCTCATTAATTGCAAATATTAATTAAAAAAGGAACAAATTTTATTGTGAGTTTGGACTAGTGCGCTTAAATAAATTAGCGCTTCGCGCTACGCGACCAAACCAAATTTTCAGGCTTTTCTAAACTCGAAATTTTACTTCATGCTTAATCTGGGAGTAGAAACACTCGTTTAAATCAATAAATGCCTGAAAATATACAACGAGATACACGTAGCGCGAAGCGCTACGCGACCAAACTAAATTTTCAGGCTTTTCTAAACTCGAAATTTTACTTCATGCGCCACGCGTACAAAACACTGATTTTAAGTAAAGTTTAAAATATACTGCCTAATTAAAATTAGATTAAAAAGCGGTTAAAATATACAAAATAAACTAAAATATCTTTGGGCAGGTGGTGGCCGAGCGGTAACGTCGTCGGGGAGACTTTATTTAAAAATAATTTCTCGTCGTGTCCCTGGGTGTGGTGTGAATGTGTGTGACGTCGAAATATATGTTAAATTAATTAATATAATCATCGTTAGTGGCTGAATGGCTAGAACCTATGCCAAACAAACAAACAAAAAAAAAAACTAAAATACTTCCTAATTATAATTTGAATTTTTGTTTTTTAAATACAGCACACGAAATACCTCTGTATTTAAAAAACAAAAATTCACATTATAATTAGGAAGTATTTTAATTTATTTTCTATATTTTGACAGCTTTTTAATCTTATTTTAATTAGGCAGTAATCTTCTGCAAAGACTACTATTCATGTTTTATAAACCGATTTAAAGTTTCTAAAAAAAAAAAACAATTTTCCTACTTTTTGTGTAGATCGCTTAAATTGAAATGAGATTTTAACAAGAGAATTTAACGCGTAACAAATTTAAACCTGTAAGCATGCAATTTACTGCACCTCGCGGAAAGAATGGCTTTCAGTTAAATATCAGGGCATGATTAAATTATGGATAAAGCGGGATTTTAATTAAAAATCTTTTATCCTTAAAGATTTGTTGTGGACAACGGACGCACAATAAAATATAATTGACGAATTTGCATGTTGAGTGCACATGGCGTCGGATTGGGACTCGAATTTGCGCCGCTCAGTTATGAATATTCATAAGTTTGCAGTGAGGAGGGAAATGGTAATTCTTGCGATTTCAAATGGAATTTAAATGACACACTTGCCTTTATTTCGGTCACTGAAAGATGTTAATGAATTCTGTGCAAAAAGACAAATCTTGAAAAAATCGTAAGTATCGTAATAATATATTACGTCACGAGAGTGGTATGCAGCATATTACATATGAGCGGATACGTTGCAGTATTCCGCGAGTATGTAATTGCCATACCACTCGAGAAACGTACGATACTTTACCTACGCCCTAACAAAATAAAAAATGAGCATGAAAGAACAACTTATTTATTCAATAATTTTTGACAGTAACATGACATTGAAAACTAAATTACTACTTGATCAATATATAGTATTTTTAATACCCATTTGGAATAACCCCATTCTTATTTATCAATCATTAATCAGATAAAACAAAAAATTACCAACAAAAATGAACGTCGATTACTAAATAGATGTTACGTCAAAAGTTTGATGTCTGTTAATGTCATTAAATAACGCAAAAATACACTATTAAAATGCGATATTCCGATAAATCCAAAAAGCTAATACTTAATGTAATAAGTTATTTTCAAAATAAATTAGGATCTTGATTTAAGGCAATTCAAAAAGCGTCCGAAGTCCTAGAAGTTCCACAAAGCACATTATACAACCTACAAGATAAAAACAGATCAACGGATTTCGAATTTAGAAGGAATATGTCTGCAAACGTTTCCCTGGGCAAAACTCGAATTACGAAGAATCCTCTACATTTTTAAGGGAAGTGATTTACAAAGTGTATGTCCAAAAGAAACATATTACTTTAGAAACTATTCACTGACAATTTATGAACTAATTATCAGAAATTGAGATCTCGAAACGTTCATTATATTTGGGAATTAAGAAAACGGGCTTTAGCTTTAAAAAGCAGGACGAAAGAAAACATTTATTGGAAATGCCTGGACTGTTACTTCTAAATAGGTATTCAAAATACTACACATCAATGAAATGTCATTTGGTTGTGCAGTAATCAATCACCTGTTCAGCTGTCAGCATGTAATATACTTGTCAAAGCTATTACGTGCATGTGTAGGTAATGTCAATCATACGCGTCAAGATGGCAGTATGGTATGATGCGGTTACTAGATAGGGCATAGGTAAAACGATTAACGCCTAAGGACCTGCGGCCCATTGTTGAAAATTTCAAGACACGTTCGGGGCTCTGCATCGCTACCAAGGAAAGCTTCTTTGAAACCGCTTGAATATGTTATTACCAGAGGTCCATATTATTATTATTCGTTGTTGTTTTGTTAAATATCTTTTGATTAATAAAGATAAATTAAAAAATGTTTCAGCAAGTTATTGTGCCGCACCCTGTATATTAACGTTGTTTTTTGCTCGTCTAGTATCTCTGTTAGTTACAAATCAAAACAGAATTACTCCACTCCAGCTTTTGATTGCGTTCTTTTCCCTATCTGTATTCATATTGCGAGCAAGCCCGTGCTCGCACATTAAATTAGTGTTTGTGCATAATAATTTGCGGCAACCACCATGCAGCCATTTCCTCTATGTGCTGTTAGCTTCTCATTATGAAATCGGTGTGCATATTGCAGCTAGGGTAAAAGCACAAGGGAAACTTAAGTGGGTTTTACGAGCCTTGCTTAATAGAGATGCATATCAATATTAAATAAGATTGCGTTTCCTACGTACTTGCTAGTATTAGTATTAGTAAAATTTTCAATAATTATTTTAAACTTAATTTAGCTTTGTTTAAATAATTAATAAAACTTCACCCTTCATAGTATGTTTCTATCTTTATCTCTCTTTTAGGAATCAACACTTTTTACAATTATCAAGAATATCACAATAAAAAACACTTTTATTCCTTACTTCACTTTTTTCAAGAATATGAATTTGTATATATGCGTTTCAGGCTTCAACGCCATCATCAGTATAGTCCCAAACCAGTGCTTGAAGAATACTGAACATCTTTGACCATTTATTAAGGGCTATGCATTTTACATATGCTCGAAATGGACATTAGATGGCGTTTACGCTTTCGAACTTTTTACATTTGTTTAAATATCTAGTTATCCTTGACTTTTTCGAAAATGTTACAAGTTTAATCGGGAGATACCTACAGACAACATGGAGAAAACTCACCCTGTATGTATCGTATGTTTAATAAAAAAAAAACTGTTTTGTGTTGTAAGCGTTCACTTTGTGGTACATCTTTTCGAAGCCGTGTAAATAGTTTTAAACATGTAATTTTTATTTACTTTTGGTTTGAGAATGACTGTTAATGGATTTCGATAGTTAACGCCATCTAATGCTTCATAGTGGCATCGTCAGTGCTCGTGTCACTGACGATGCCACTATGAAGCATTAGATGGCGTTAGCTATCGAAATCCATTAATACTTTTCACATATTGGCTTGAAATAGTTAGAAATGTTCAGTATTCCTCAGCACTGGGTCGGGACCACACTGAAGAGGACCTTGAAGTCCGAAACGCATCTGTGGGTATCTGATGCTGGAATACTGAACACATAACTGTATTGTTTCGAGTTTACGTGAAGTGATTAATCACAAATAGAAAGACTGTTATTCCTTACTTCACTGAAGTAAGGAATAACAGTCTTTCTATTTGTGATACTGAACACAAATTCGATTTTGAGAATGACTACTAGATAGTCAAAACTATAGTTACAGAATTAAGTGCAATGCACAGTGGTTAAACAAAGTAAAACGTGTTTTATTTACAAGTTTTATTTTTTTTTATTTTCCTAGATAATATACAATCTATCTGCTTTAAGATATTAAGTATATGTTGCGGTGGTGTGCTGGTGACATGTAGAAGAATCATTCATTAACGATGCTTTTCTTCATTTTCGCCACATTCAAGAAGCGGTTGTGTGTTGTGTATGTTTGTTTATTCATTTAACTCTGTTAGGGAGATCAAGGGGATCATGTTTTTTAAGCCTTTTCACTTGGGTGTTTTTTAGTAACTGTACTGCTCATTAGGATGCGCCTTCAGGCGTTCTTTGTAGTTGGCACTGCACTTCGAGATTTCTTCTGCGATTGTAAGGATTTGAAGGTCTTGCTGGATTACCCAGTTCGGTAGATATCTGGGTGCGTTGACAATAGCTCTCATTGTTTTGAAATCTCTGGAGTTTTGCAATGTTTGAGTCGCTGGCTGATCCCCACAGCTGAATGCCATATGTCTATATGGGCTTGATTATCGTCTTGTATACTAGGATTTTGTTGTATAAGTTTAGTTTGGATTTTCTTCCTAGCATCCAGTACAATTGACTAAACTTGCGTCCTAGCTGTAACCTCTTGGCCCTTATATGCTTACTTCAGGTCAGCCTGCGGTCAAGGTGGATGCCAAGGCATTTTATGGATTCTGTTTGTGGGATTATTTGGTCATTTAGTTTTACTGGTGGGAAGTTTCCCCTTGTCAATGTGAAAGTCACATGTGAAGATTTTGATCCGTTTTGTTTTATTCTCCATTTTTTTTAACCAGTTTTGTATGTTATTTAGACTTTCTTGTAGGTGTTTTGATGCAACAGTTGGGTCAGAATCGGATGAGAGTATTGCCGTGTCATCTGCAAAGGTTGCCTCAAATGTTTTACTGCTTTTTGGAAAGTCTGCAGTGTAGAGCAGGGACAGGATTGGGCCGAGCACACTGCCTTGTGGTACCCCTGACTTGATTTGGTAGAGTTTTGTTAGTTCCTCTTGGAGTTTTACTTAGAAAAACGGATCTGTAAGGTACGATTGTAGCACTTGGAAGAAGCTGTGTGGTAGGTTTTTCTTTAGTTTATAGAGCAGCCCTGGGTGCAGACCTTGTCGAAGGCCTGACTGACATCCAAAAATGCAGCTGAGCAATATTTTTTTGTTTCGAGTTTTTTTTAAATTGTGTAATGTATTTATGTTAAATATTAATTTAATTTCTATTAGATTAAATGTGAACAATACATGTTTTTTATATTCTTTTGTCCGCGCACATCTGGCCGCGCACATCTGGCCGCGCACATCTGGCCGGGCAGTATCAAAAGAAAGTTTATTTTAATTATTATTTTATGTGCGTTTTATTAAAACAATTAAAACACCACAGATTGTTTTTGCAATTCGGTGAACCTGCTCGATGGTGGATGGTTTACACGTGAATAAAAAAACCTCTAGAGTGCCATATAATTTAAACTTTCGTTTTAGTTAAAATTGGCTACATACTTTAGGAATTGACATAGAAAACTTCAGACATAACCTCAACTATTTACGATATCACTCAAATTTCAAAAACTTGTGGAATGACATTGGGGCAAAAAGGCAATTAAAGTTTAATTTTCAAATTTCAGAATGGCCCACCTACAATATATTCCATGGGAATTTTTCTTTCAAGTATACATATCATGATTCATACTTTGTATATGAGTGGTCTAATTGCAAAACTCACATTCTTAATTTTTTTTAACTTTTGGCAAATTGCAAAAAACAGGTGTTCTTTAACATGGCGGACATAAAAAAAACCGCCAACTTAATTTTCACAAAAAGTGAAGAATGTGAGTTTTGCAGTTAGACCTCTCATATGTTGAAGCATTCGTTGTTTTTGTAAAGGTGTTTAACTTAAAACGTCCACTCCTTGTTCATGCAAGAAGTAAAATTTCAACTTTACAAAAGCCTAAAAATTTGGATTCGCGGTGGTTTTGAATCATAGTATATTTCAGTGTTTTATACTCGTTTCGAGTTTAGAAAACATTTATCTTCATTAAAATTGAATTTGTGTTCAGTATTCCGGCACCAGATACCCACAGACGCGTTTCGGACTTCAAGGTCCTCTTCAGTGTGGTCCCGACCCAGTGCTAAGGAATACTGAACATTTCTGACTATTTCAAGCCAATATGTGAAAACTATTAATGGTCAATGACACGAATGCACAAGTTCATATACAGGTCGCTGTTTCGTCCACGAACGAGCTAAACTTTGTTTGTGAAACCCGAAAACAAATACCAAAATTGAGTTTGTGTTCAGTATTTGGCACAAGATACCCACAGACCACACTGAAGAGGACCTTGAAGTCCGAAACGCGTCTGTGGGTACCTGGTGCCGGAATACTGAACACAAATTCAATTTTGATGTTTGTTTTCTGGTTTCACAAACAAAAGTTTAGCTCGTTCGTGGACGAAACATTGACCTGTGTATGCACTTGTGCATTTATGTTATTAACGATGCCACTATCGAGTATTAGATAGCGTTAGCTATCGAATCCAATAATATTTATCTTCATAATTGGATTTGGGTGAGTTACGTGAAGATTATAATAACTTTAATTAAAACATTTTTAACCTTTCTTTACATTTTTTTATTATATACCAGGTGTACATTTCGGTCACAAGGTGACCATTATCAATCTATTGATAATGGTCAGTATTTCGGCACAAGATACCCACAGACCACACTGAAGAGGACCTTGAAGTCTGAAACGCGTCTGTGGGTATCTGGTGCCGGAATACTGAACACAAATTCAATTTTGATGTTTGTTTTCTGGTTTCACAAACAAAGTTTAGCTCGTTCATGGACGAAACATTGACCTGTGTATGCACTTGTGCATTTATGTTATTAACGATGCCACTATGGAGTATTAGATAGCGTTAGCTATCGAATCCAATAATATTTATCTTCATAATTGGATTTGGGTGAGTTACGTAAAGATTATAATAACTTTAATTAAAACATTTTTAACCTTTCTTTACAATTTTTTATTATATACCAGGTGTACATTTCGGTCACAAGGTGACCATTATCAATCCATTGATAATGGTCACCTTGTGACCGAAATGTACATCTGGTATATAATAAAAAATTGTGAAGAAAGGTTAAAAGTGTTTTAATTAAAATTTATCTTCATGTTTAATAATAATAATAATAAGCTTTATTCCAATAAATAAATAATACAGCGATAACACACAATCATATTAACAATAATACCACCGCACACTACTTACTGCTATTTTATATTGGAACGGCGTTTAATCAAGGAGTCAAAACACTCGTAAAAAGCTTCAAATTAAAGGCTTTCTAAATACAACAAATGCCTGAAAATCGGGATATGTATACTTAATAGAAAAATTCCGATACAAAGTAATCATTTGATGCATAGAGCAAGTGCCTTCCTCTGCCCCTCTTTGGTTGCGCCCATGAATTCAACCCTTTATTTGCTTTGATTTTCCCGGCGCATTCACCATTTGCAATCCACTTCGTACAATTTATGTAAACTAACATAATTTACTTGGAAATTCTAAAGGATGTTTGTACGCACACCGAATTTCTAGTTTCAACAATGGAACACAACAACAAATCGTACACAATTTAATTAAATTTAGATGTTTCTTGAAAATAGCTGGAAGCTGTAGAAATTAGACGGAATAATTTATTAAATAAGTTTTTTACTTTACCTTACATGTAATACGAAGGGAAAGTATTGTTTTCGCGAAAATATTTTAAATTAAACATCTTGGTGGATATATCCATTTTGAGGTCCCCTAAGTTGATTAAGACCATTTTATTTAAATGTCTGTGCCGTACTGACTAAACCAATTGAGGTATTAATAACACAATAAACTTAAGATTTTTATAAAAATTCTAGGAACTGAAAAGCTTTTGGTCAAAAGCTGAAAACCAGAAGTGGCACTTTACTCTTAGCGTCCTTCAGACTTTTCTTGATAGTTTGGTAAATATTGTTAAATACCAGGGAAAATGCTATGATGGACACATGTCCGTTTTTTTTAATTATTTCATGTCGAAAACTTAACTCCAAAACCTCTTAACTGTCAAACAACAAATTCAGACAAATTTTCTGGGCTTTTCTGAACTCGAAATTTTACTTCATGCGCCACGCGAATAAAACACTGATTTTAAGTGAGGTTCAAATATACATAGAGTTCACAATATTTTAGTGTTTTATACGCGTGGCGCATGAAGTAAAATTTCGAGTTTAGAAAAGCCCAGAAAATTTGTCTCGGGTCGCTGCGCGACCCTCGACAAATGTTTACGGGGCTTTTCTAAACTCGAAATTTTACTTCATGCTTAGTCTGGGAGTGGAAAACACTCGTTTAGAGCTTCAAATTGAACTCTTAAAAAAAAAACAACCAATAACTAATGAGTACGAACAAACAACTGTTTAGAGCAGTAAATTGACTTATAATATTTACTTTTTATCCTGTTTTATTAAATCACGGAGATATCGTGACTTTGTAGGACAAGATAAAAAGTAAATACTATTGGTCAATTTACTGCTCTATACAGTTTTTTGTTCGTACTGTAATAGTATATTACGTAACGAGGGTGTTATGGAGCATATTACATATGAGCGGACATGTTGTGCACGAGCCGCGCAGCGGCGAGTGCAGTATTCCGCGAGTATATAATTGCCATTTTACTCGAGAAACGTACGATACTTTACCTACACCCTAACAAAATAAACAATGAGCATTAAAGAACAACTTATTTATTGTATCAATTTTTAATAGTACCATGACAATGATGAAAACTAAATTACTACTCGATCAATATACAGGGAATGAAGCTATACATTTTCCGACATTCGTTGTTTTTGAAAAGAGTTTAATTTGAAGCTTTAAACGAGTGTTTTCCACTCCCAGACTAAGCATGAAGTAAAATTTCGAGTTTAGAAAAGCCCCGTGAAAATTTGTCGAGGGTCGCGCAGCGACCCGAGACAAATTTTCTGGGCTTTTCTAAACTCGAAATTTTACTTCATGCGCCACGCGTATAAAACACTGATTTCACTGAGGTTCAAATATACAAAGAGTTCACAATATTTTAGTGCTTTATACGCGTGGCGCATGAAGTGAAATTTCGAGTTTAGAAAAGCCCAGAAAATTTGTCTCGGGTCGCTGCGCGACCCTCGACAAATTTTCACGGGGCTTTTCTAAACTCGAAATTTTACTTCATGCTTAGTCTGGGAGTGGAAAACACTCGTTTAGAGCTTCAAATTGAACTTTAAAAAAAAACAACGAATAACTAAAGATTGAAAGAAAACAAGCTGAATTTGAAATACGTATACTTTAAAGAAAAACTCCCTGTACATAAATGAAATATAAAATGTAAGAAAATAGGTTTTAATTTTAATCACAAAACAACGAACACATTAAAATGTAAAGTCAGGCCCGCGCCTACCATACGTGCAAAGTCGTGCGTTGCACGACGGCGCCAGCTCCAGAGGGGCGCCAAAATTTCCAAGACTTCAAAAAAAAAACAATAATAACAATAATCGACACCGAGAAAAAAGAAGGCGCGTCCGAACTCTATGAACACTTTGGGTCTGGGCACTCGGCGCCCATGACAATAATGGAGAAATTTATAAACCTTAAATAGGCGCCCCCTCAACGAAATTAGTATTTTCTAAATTGGCTTCTGAGCATTATTGATTGTGGGCACTTGGCGTTCATGAAATGTCATTTGGTTTTACGGTAAGTAATCAGCTGTTTAGCTTTCAGCACGTAATGTACTTGTCAAAGCAATTACGTGCATGTGTACGTAATGTCAATCATACTTGTCAAGATGACAGTGTGGTATGATAGGGCGTAGGTAAAATTGGTTGTTTGTCAGTTGAGAGGTTTTGGAGTTTAGGTATCGATATACATAATTAAGCTTTTCTGTACAGAAAACTAACATCAATTCTAGAATCCGGAAATCCTTTTTGTTTCCTGTTGCATCTCGTGTTGTGAAGAGTACTCCAGGGTGCGTTGAAAAAGCAAAACCGGCGTCGTTTTGCCCTTTCGGGGGAAACTCCGGATTTTACGGCTCCGAGGGGGGTTGAAACGTCATGTGAACTGCAAACTACCCCCTTTTGCTGGCCGCAAATCCACTCGATATTCCTCTCAAAGACTGGTGTCCCCTTTTGCGAACCGGGTCACGACGGCGCCGATCCTATCAATCTTCCTTCGAAATGTATTTTCATTAACTCCCCGCTGGAATATTAAGTGTGAAGAGGGTGGAACGGGGGAGGTTTTTAAATTCAATTACAACCCTTTAGGATGCAGAGTGAGAAGTTACAAGATGCTATTATTAAATTCGTTAAATAAAACGTCGATCAATCAGAAATTTAAATTGATAATGAATGTTTATGCAAGCCCTTAGAAATATAAGTTGCAGCTTGGATAAAATAAAAACTAATACTCTGTTCAAAGTTTAAATTTAAATGCAACTTTTTTTATAAGGTTGCAGATAAACATTCAGAATTACAAAAATATTATCAATTTGTATTATTTACCTTGAGGATTACAAAAATCTTATCAATTTGTATTATTTACTAGAGATGCACCGAATATTCGGCAACTATTCGGTATTCGGTATATTCGGCACGTTTTTCACTATTCGGCCGAATACCGAATAGTTGGCGTCACTATTCGGCATTTGCCGAATAGTGACGCGTTATTTTTTTTTTCTAATTATACAATTTAAAAGGTAAAAATGAATTATTTAAAACAAATTTGGCAACAGAAAACAAACTCGTGTATTATTTATTAATAAATTATACAATTTAAAAGGTAAAAAAGAATCATTTAAAACAAATTTTGCAAAAGAAAACAAACTCGTGTATAATTATTAATAATAATGAAATATATAAACTTATAAATGATAATATTATTCTTATTTTTAATACATCTATTATAAATCAAATATTATATTCAAAATTTACTAGTGGTAAATTGTGGTGCAGAAATACTAGTTTTTCTGCATTTGATGGCAATAGTCGGTTTCTTTTATCTTCATATACGTTCCCAGCTTCTGAGAAAAGTCTTTCACTATAAACACTGCTCGCAGGAGCAGACAGATAAATGGCAGCAAATTGTGTTAAATATGGGTATTGATTTCGATTGGATGCCCACCAAGTATAAGGATTGTCATTTCTTGCTATGCGTGCAGTTTCCAAATATCTTTATTGGTGTTAGCAACTTAACAAGTTTTACACAGGTCAACAAGAAAATAAATCAATGAAGTAGTGCCTCTAAGTACGATCAAGTAGTAATAATATGTTTAACAATTTTGGTAAAAATATAACAAACAAGAATATATGACTTAGAATGATAGATACAAGATATAAGCATTGGGATAAGGTCTAAGTGATTAAATACTAAAGTATAACAGGATAACAGAATATTGTTACAGTAAATTAAAAACGTTAAAAAAGACCAAAACTTAAAATTATAACACAACAGACATACATATATACACTTTAAAATAATATATAGATACAACCTTGGAACGCACATGCACTGTTATTAGTATTAAATTAAGAATCCAACTTCCAACTAGACAGAGGACAATGTATAAGATAATCATCGATGGAATAGTATGCGTTTTCTAAGAGATATTTCTTACAAACCTGTATAAATTTCTTATTTGGCAAAATTTGAACCCATGGTGGCAATACATTGTAAAATTTTATGCAATAATACCGTTGAGCAGTTTTGGCCTTAGATAAACGTAATTTACCCGCTCTAATCTAATTTTTCCTTCTTGTTTCATGTGAATGTGTATCTTTATTACACACATAGGTTCCGCGATTATTCTTGATAAATTTCAAGCACTCTAATATGAACAGACATGGTACAGTAAGAACATTGAGTGTTCTAAATTTATCACGTCACTGTCAAGTTCAGTTGCAATATTGTTTCTCTTTTTAGGAGATTCACTATTATTTTGCTGTGCTGCGATCTTCTCCACTTCATTATAGCAGTCCCAAAAACTTAAATGAGTGTCAGACTCAAGGCTAGATTTGTTATCAGTCCTAATATTATTTTTATTCGCAGGTATCACAGCGTCAATATCAGTATCGCTGTCAGTACTTGATTCGTCACAACTGTTTTTTAAAGCTTCTAGCATTATTAACTGCCGAGCCTTTTCAGCTTGGTTCTGGCCCATGAAAAAACTCGTCTTAAACCTTGGATCGAGTAGAGTAGACAGCAAATACAACTTTTCTGTTTTGAGCTTGGCGAAGCGGTTTTCCAGCTCCGCTTTAATAGCAAGTCTTGTACTCTGCAATTTGTTGGTGGCCCGTGTAGTTTCTTCTTTATTTACATAGCACATAAGCGTTTCTACATGTGGTATGGTCTCTGACACACAGGATAAGCCTAAACTTATGATTTTTGTGATCTCCTCAGACGGTTGTAACAGTCTCAATATCTGTTGTAGAAGCTCCCATTGCGATGAAGACAAATTGGGAATATTTGAATTATCCGTTAGATACAATGAAATAGAATGCTTTTGCTCGAGCAGTCTTGCTAACATATAATAGCTTGAGTTCCAGCGCGTGATAACATCTTGAACCAACTTATGTTGGGGAAGGCTTAACTCTCGTTGAATAGTTTGCAGTTTTTCTTGCGCTGAATTCGAGTGATTAAAATGGGTTACGATTCTTCCTCCTGCACTAATCGTTTTAGTAACTTCACTCTGGATTTTTATTGAATTTACGATAACTAGTTAGAGTGTGTGTATGAAGCAGGTAATAGATCCATATCCGGTATCTCTCACACCTTTAACCATATTGGCACCATTATCATGTATAACAGCATGTATTTTGGATCGTGGAATATCCCACATAGATGAAATTTCCATCAAAGCAGAGGCAATATTTTCTCCAGTATGTGGTCCTGCGAAATGCTTCATGTTGAGAACTGCATGGTTTAATTCAAACTGATCATTGAGCCAATGGCCCGTAAAACTCAAAAAACTGGCGCCAGTATGGGTACACGTCCACATGTCAGATGTAATCGATATTGCATAAGTTCTTGTTATGTTATTTTTAATTTTATCAACAGTTTTTTTTATATATATCAGGTATTATGTTTTCAATAAAGTATGTTTTGCTAGGTATGTTATACCGAGGTAGAGCCTTCTTCATCAATCTCATAAATCCTAGTCTCTCAACCATAGCTATAGCTTCGTTATCTACTGCTATCATTTCCCCTATTAAGTAGTGGTATTCTTTGGCCCTCACATCATTTATGTCCCACAATTTGGACTTCTCTAGGCATTCTGATAAACATGGTTGCTTAAACTTTAAAAGTTTTTGATTGGTTGCTACAGCAACTGATGAGCATTCTTGTAGTTTTAGAAATTCGTGGTTATGTTTATTTCTTACGTGATTAATCAATCCAGTTGCTGTGGCTTTTCTACCTTCTCCTCCACGCGAAATCTTTACATCGCACAATCTACACTGGACCAGCCTAGTACTCTCCGTGCACTCCACAAAGTACTTCCATACAGGCGATTTTTTACACTTTGCAGAAGACATTGCGCAATATTATACGACGAAACAACACGCGGTGAATGGCGAGTGCGGTGTCTGACTGTAACGCCGAGCGGAAGACTGACTAAAATGCCGAGCGCAACGCGACGGCTAACGCCACGTGGCCACTTCACTGATCTGCCGTATAGTTGCCGAATATTCGGTATTCGGCACGTTAAATCCGCCGAATATTAGATATTCGGTTATTCGGCAAAACCGATATTCGGTGCATCTCTATTATTTACCTTAAGGATTACAAAAATCTTATTAATTTGTAATATTTAATTTTAAGATTGCAGAAATATTATCAAAAATATGAATATGTATGTGAATTTAAAATAAAACCCTGTTGTGGACGAACAATTGCTGTATACAAAAGTTTAGTTTGCCAGCTATTGACGATGCTACTTAAGCTAATGGGCATTAGATGACGTTTACGCTTTCGTATATGAAATATTATCAATTTGTATTATTTACTTTTAGGATTAAAGAAACGTTATTAATATAACGTTAACCTATATTAATATTATAATTCTAATATTGTTTCATTTTTATATGTGTGTAGTTTGTTGAACTATTCGATGTTAATTTTAATTTAAGCTTTAGTTTTAATTTTGATTTAAATTTGTTTTTAGTTTTAGTTTTAATTTAGACTTTAATTTGAGTTTAGTTTTATTTTTAATTTTAATTCTTATTTTAATTTTGATTTTAATTTTTTATTTTGATTTTGAATTTGATGTTAATTTTGATTTTGACTCTGATTTTAATTTTGATTTTGATTTTAATTTTGATTTTAATTTTGATTTTAATTTGAATTTTGATTTTAATTTTAATTTTGATTTTGATTTTGATTTTGATTTAAATTTTAATATTGATTTTGATTTTAATTATAGTTTGAATTTTAATTTTTCCTTTTCGTTTAATTATAGTTTTAATTCTAATTTCTCTTTTTTGTTTATTGTATTTTCTATTTTTGTAAAAGGTGAAACCGTAAATAAATATATTATTTTATTTATATTTATTGATTATAAACAATAATGTAATTAATTATTTTGTATTGTCCTCTGATAATAAAGATTTGTTATATATATATTATTATTAAATGTATACAGGGTGTCCGTATTTCTGCAGAATGTATGGGGATCTCAGTTATTTAAGGAGATAGAGAGTCGGTTAAATTAGGGCAAAGTTGCGTATTTTAGAGCCTAATAATAATCTGAAAATAATTTTGAAATATCTTTTTTTGTTTTCGAGATATCAACAAAAAACTAATTTTTTGAAAAAACGTTTTAAATTTTTTATTTAAAAACTACTGTATTTGGACATTTAGAACTTTGACAATATACAGGCACTTTTTAATGAGGAATCTAGTAGCATATTATGTTTTAAGATACATATAACATTTACCCGGGGACCATAGCCAACTTTTGTTTTTCTTATGGGCGCCATTTTGGATTTTCATATTTTTTAAAAGAATATAATTCATTGATGTACCACACTCATAATTTATTTTAGATTTGATATTTAAAATTATGATATATTTTTTTTGCAAAGAGTGCCTTGGAAACAATAACGTCATATCAATCAATAAAATCTTGACCGCAGTCAATCATTGTTAGTACTCAAAATTAATGAATAACTGCCAATCTTTTGTAATTATAATAATAGGAATCTGTGATAATCGATTAAAAGTTGCACAAACTAAATTTATTCTACTTTTATTATTATTATTAAAAAACTCTTCACAAAAAAAGTAATTCTTTCATTTTTTCGCTACACCTGATCACCATCACATCTAAGCGTTATATATTTTAAACTTTGCTGTAAATCAGTGGTTTATACGCGTGGCGCATAAAGTAAAATTTCGAGTTTAGAAAAGCCCCGTGAAAATTTGTCTCGGGTCGCTGCGCGACCCTCGACAAATTTTCTACGCGGGGCTTTTCTAAACTCGAAATTTTACTTCATGCTTAGTCTGGGAGTGGAAAACACCCGTTAGTTTAAAATATGTATCGTCGAATGCCCGTCTTCAGGGGTGATATGTAAGCAAAGTATGGGTCCTAGGAGTTGTCAAATGTGTGAGTTACTCAACTGTTTCCAGGGCACTCTTTAGAAAAAACAAAAGATTAAAATTTTACAGATAAAATGTACAATTAACTATAAGTGTCATACATCATTGAATTCAGAAAAAAAATATTCTTCCAAAAAATATGAAAATCCAAAATTGCGCTCATAAGAAAAACAAAAGTTGGCTATGGTCCCTGGATAAATGTTATGGTTATCTTAAAATAAAATATAGTAACATATCGTTAAAAAGTGCCTGCATAATGTCAAAGTTGTAAATGTCTGAAATAAATAGTTTTTGAATAAAACAATTAACACGAAATTTAAAAAAAATCAAACACGGGAGAACAAATAACGTTTTCCTTGTTTAAAATAATATTTTTATTATTTTTTATGTACATTTTCATGACAATATCTCAAAAACGAAAAAAGATATTTTAAAGTTGGTTTCAGATTATTATTAGGCTTTAAATTACGCAACTTTTCCCCAATTTAACCGACTCTTTATCTCTTCAAATAACCGAGATCCCCATACATTCTGTTGAAACACGGACACCCTGTATAGAGCATAATTTTCCTAGACTATAATTTACCTTCAGGGTTACAAGAAAATTATCAATTTAAATTTATTCAAGACGCAACTTTTTTCTTTTGTAAGACCTGGATATATTATTTGCCTTTATTTAAAAGTACCAAAATTTCAACTGAATAATTGATTGCGTGTTATCTGGTGTTAATTTTGCATAATTACACTTAATTAGGGAATTTGAAATAAAGGGCGCAGTTAAGGAAAATCGATGAGCTCGTTACACGTTAATCGAAGTCTATTGGACGTCGGATTCCGCGGCGCCTCTTAATTAAAGTTTTAATGAAGGATTCAATGTTACACCCCACATTTCGTGCTAGCGTTATTTAATTAATCTTCCCTCTCACAATACCTCATACAACATAAAAAACCATACAAGAATATCAATTTTAATAGAAGAGGCGCACGGAATATTATATTATAAGCAACAATTTAAGAAAATAATATTAAAACACTTAACTTTGTTTTACCACTTTTAAGTGGTAAAACAAAGTTAAGTGTTTTAATATTATTTTATAAAGATGTACCACAAAGTGAACGCCAACGAAATCAAAGATTTAATTCAAGAAAAAATAATAATGAGCATAGCGTAGCCAGAATTTTGTCCAGGAAGGGTCACGACGCACAGTGGTTCCAAATGGCGAAAATGTGGTCAAAATATGAAGGAGTTTTCCGAATTGAATGAAAATTAGTACATCGGGTTTTTTGATGTCGCTGATTAACTCATTATGCGCCATTGTATATAATTATTAATTAAATTACTAAATAAGTTAATTTGATATCTTATATTATTTGACTTGACTTGAAAATGTATGAAGAAAAACGTAAATATTTTGTTACTTAAATATCTCGATTATTACTTATTTAAAAAAAACGTTGTCAGTGTATTTCTAACTTCACAATATTTTAGTGTTTTATACGCGTGGCGCATGAAGTAAAATTTCGAGTTTAGAAAAGCCCCGTGAAAATTTGTCTCGGGTCGCTGCGCGACCCTCGACAAATTTTCTACGCGGGGCTTTTCTAAACTCGAAATTTTACTTCATGCTTAGTCTGGGAGTGGAAATACTCGTTCTAAACTTCATATTGCACGTTTTTATACAAAATCGACGAATGCCTTACATTTACAGCGTATACATTATGTATATTTACAAGAAAAATTCACAGTATGTAATACAATAAGTCATTCGTACAAATCATTAAAAGAAGTCTAGAATTTTACCTAAAATCAACTTTTAGAGGTAATAATAATAATAATATTGGGCAGCTTGGTGGTGTAGTGGTTAGAGTGTTGTACTGCCACGCCACGGACCGGGGTTCAAATACCGGCCTAACAAGTTGTCTGCATTTATATAGGTTAGGATAAAAATGCCAAACACTCCGTCTTCTCGGATATGACGTTAAATGCATGTAGGACCCGTGTACTGCCTGGATGTTGCGTGCACGTTAAAGATCCCTACCGGTGGGTTGGAACTCCCACCGGGTTCGGCAAAATTCCCGGATAGCTGTAGACCTAATCTCCGGCGTCATGATTGGCCTTAGCAGCGGAAATAGATGACGTAAAACCCAAAAAAATAATAAAATAATAATAATAATAATAATATTTATTAACGGCAATCGCTTTTTACAAAAAAAATAATGATAAAAATAAACGTAAATGTAAAACTATATGTAAAACTCCTAATATAAAAAGAAATATAAAAATAACTAATAAGCCTAAATATAAATGTAATGGAACCAAATAGAAAATAATTAATTTAATATAAATTCACTATTAAATTCACTATTGAATTTCCCGATTAAAAGACACTTTTAGAGTTAACTCTAAGGGGTAAGAATCTGAAATAAAAAATTTGAAAAACAAAAATTGCAGGTTCAATATGGCACACAAAGACTATAATAGTTGTCATATTTTCATAAAAATTCTTATACGGGGCATTTCGATGTCGTTTATCAAGAATATGTAATTACAAATTTAAATAACAAAATGCTGGATCCAAAATTGCAGACAAAAATGATATAAATTGTCATACTTCCATGACATCTTGGATATAGGGTTTTTCGTGGTCGTTCATTAAGAATCTGAAATTTAACGTTGTAAGCAAAATGGCCGACATAAATTATAATTATTGTAATTAATTAATAAAATTTCGGATATAGAGTGAGAATCTAAACTAAAAATGCGCAAAATAAACTGACGCATAGTGTTTCGAGCAATGGACAAAAATCAAAAAATCATTTTTATACTACAACAGTAAAGTAGATAAGCCAAAACTCTGAGAATTCCATTTACCAGCTACCTGAGTTTCGCTAATTGCCTAATAATATACCCCCAAACCTGGGTAACGATGAAGCGGGTATTCGTCTTTCATGTCAGTTATATTTTATGAATTGTTCTAAGCGTTAATTCACGATTGTTACGAAGTGTTTTAAATAAAACCTATGATGGATTCTGCAGCCCAAGGTATATAGTTAAAGATGCTATTTAAATTTTGTCTTTTGGTGTACGATTTATTCCGTAAATAATTTTTAAACAAACTTATAATTTTTACATAAAATTTCTGCGATTGCAAACTTTTAAGAGACTTTAAAAAATATATATATCAAAACCTTTTGGGGTATTAACATCCCCTTATTAGTACATTAATATACTTTCAAATTATATAAGGATCATCTGCTTCTGGCTGCTCTTTTACAAGTTATGATTTTTCGATCCATCATGACGGATCCAATATAATAAAGCAAATATTTAAAAAGAAACTTATTCTTAATATATAATTTAATATAAAATCTATCCCCTCCTACAGATGACATTCTAGACGAACAGACTTACTACGAAATTCTTAAAAAATGTAAAAATACAGCTCCTGGACATGACAAAGTACATCGACAAATTTTGAAAGCACTCCCTCATCCCATCCACTCATACATCCTTCAAATGCTCAACTACAATTACTTCCACCAGATATTCCCTTCTGAATGGAAACACGGTATTGTCACGTGTATCCATAAACACAACACAGATTCCCTAGCAGCACACAATTATCGCCCCATCACCCTCCTACCTGTCCTTGGAAAGATGTATGAATCTCTACTAAAACACAAAATCCTTAGTCAAATAAAACAACATATTCCCCTTTACCAGTTTGGATTTCTCCCTAAACGCTCCACAACACTCCCTTTAACTATCCTGACATCCAACTGCCAAACCACTCACCTAGAAGGTAACAAATCCGCCGTGCTATTCTTGGACATAGCCAAGGCCTTCGATTCCGTATGGCATCGAGGCCTATTGTATAAGTGCAGCACCCTTAACCTCCCTAATCACCTCATTATCCTCATCCAAAAATTCCTCCAAAATCGTACACTACAAATCCGAATCCGAAAAACTTTATCCTCTACATTCCACCCTGAACAAGGTGTACCCCAAGGATCCCCACTATCTCCACTTCTTTACAATATATATTGCTACGACCTATATCACCCTAATCCCAACTTCATCAACTTCAATCGCTATCCCCTCCAGTTTGCCGATGATACAGCCCTAATTTCCCATTCTTCTACCCTGCCACAAGCCTTAGATTCCCTACAAAAAATCATAGATAAAAGCTCCAGGTGGTTCTCCAAATGGAGATTAAAAATAAACCCTAACAAATCCCAACTGCTACTACCCTATCATCGAATACCACCCAATCCTCTATCAGTATCCATTAACGGAACAATAATTACCCCCTCCCCCATTTGCAAATACCTTGGTATCCATCTAGATCCTAAGTTCTCCTTTAAAAAGCACACCTCATTAATTAAACCAAATGTTATAAAGCGAGCCTAATATTTCCGCTGTCTCACCTACAAAAATCTAGGAGTCAGTACAAAGACCTGTACTAAAATATACAAAATGATATGCCGCCCTATCATTGACTACAGTTCAATCCTATATATCAACTCCTGTAAATCCACCCTGAATAACCTCGAGGTAGCGGAGAGATCTTCCCTGCGCACGCTAACCAAGCCTCGCCATCCTCAGAACCCGCTCCATAACCCTTCCAATATCCTTCTATATCAAACAACAAACATAACACCAATAAAAGATAGACTGCGATTTCTCGCTGAACGTTTCGCATGTAACGAAAGCAACTTCGAATTATTAAACAAATTATGCATCCCGAGAAACCCCCATATACCCCCCAAATATAAAAACCCTCCCATAACCCTATTCGAATACATTTCCTCATTACATCCCAATTTCAAACCTTGAAACGGAAACGCATTAATATTAAGTCGATGGGCAGAAAGGCTTTTAGTCGATAGCCCTTACTTGGAACCTACATGCGTGTCACAAACCAAATATTATTACTAAAATGTATTATATATAACAACTTAAATTAATGTATGTTCTAGAGTAATAAAGATTTGATAGTAGTATAAAATCTAAAATAGTATATTGTACAACGAGTATATAATGATAGCTATTAATCACGAGAATGATGTTTGCGCAACGAGCCGTTCGAGTGATCAATAGCTATTATATGCGAGTTGTACACTATACTTTGTCCACGACAATATAATACTTTTTTTTTGATTAAGAAGTTATATAAATAGGAATTGTATTTTATTTTTTAATTTAATACAATACAATATTATTTAGTAATATTAAATGTAATATTTGAACAATTTGTTAAATTAATTGCAGGAATAGAATTGACATCAAAACTACGATTCTGATTAATTGTTGAAACATTTTGATTGCATTGATAGGTTTGGTGTGTATTATCAATGGAATTATTCATTTGTATTAAGCTAGATATTTTTTTTAGCTGTGTCTGATTTATTTTTAATGAAGTCTATATAGCCTTCTGCTACTGCTGTCGACTTCCATTCGCTGTGTCGTTTCAAGGCCGTTATGTCCGCTCCAGCGTCAACAAGCAGCGTTGCAGAAGATCTGCAAAAACTGTGTCTAGAATATTTTTCTGAGTTCGGCAACTGCAAGAACGTAGCAATGTCTTTTGCCATTTTAGTAAATTTATCAATTCCTATTCTTTGGGCGGTGCATTTGCCATTTTGATAATTCAAAAAAAATATGTTTGTTGTAATGTGAGATGGGCGGCTTTTAATGTAGTTTTTACAAATTTTATAAAAACTATCGGTGACTGTAAACTTTCGAGTGATTTTTGTCTTTGCATTGGGCACATTTACTAAAAAAGCTGATCCAAGATCTTGCAAATCATTCATTTTCATGCAATACAATTCATTAGCCCGAGAACCAGCCATTACCCATTAATAATGCAACCTTAAAGAAATTAATGATTTTTGGAACGAAAATTATTTAAATCTTACCTTTGTAGCCAGGTATTTATCATCAGAGGCTTTAATAATAAAATCATTGACATTTCTGGAGAAAAAGTGCTGGCTTTTTTGGGTTGAAAACCTTCAGATTTTCGTTTTAGAAATGCTTGCATTTTCATATAATTTTCTATATCTATGTCATGATAAATGTTGATCGTACTCCTAAGCATTGAATAATTGAACCATAATGTTAAGAGTTTATATTTTATGGATAGTTCTGTAAAATACACCAATAAAACAGATTCCGAGAAGGAGTTGGTTTTCTTTTCCCTTCTCCATTTCAAAAATGATTCATACGCCGCTAAATATATTATTCTTGAGTTTTCGGACAATAAGTTTAATGAGGCAATTTCTGCAGCTTCCTTTCAATTTGGCGGTGTTGAAGAAATCTCGTTATCACTGTCGTTCTCTATCTTCTAATTTTTGATATTAAACCACTTCAAAACTCTCTTATAATGTAAATGATTTTGACGTTTCCATTTAATTATATGATACTTAGCGGACTACTAGATAAAATTTTGAAAATGATATTAAACAGTGAATAAAGATTAATCACTGACAGTAGTGAATAATGAATATACTTATAATTGAAGAAACACAAATATAATGAGTATATTATAAGATAGTCGTGGACAAAACTATTTATACAATGAAACACTTTTAACTTTGTTTGTATAACACGTTTTATTTAATGTGACTGCAGTTTCGACAAATTTAGCTTGTCATTATCAAACATGGAGTAACTTAAACTAGAGGTTTTACAGGTATATATACACAATTACAAAACAGCGGTAAAAATGGGGGTGTACATTAGGTCAACCTGGTCGTTAATTAAGGGAATTCCCGGATTAGCGCAGGCTTTGTGTATCTCTAGTGCTTCTAGCAAATTCATTTTACGACCCTTTTCGGCATGATGGATTATGGTAAGTACATCTTTTTCAAAAGTGTGATTTTCGTCTAAAAGGTGTTTTGCAAAAGACGACTTATCACTCTGTTTAAGCCGAAAAGAGCGCAAATGTTCCCTGAATCTTATGTTGAAATTACGACCAGATTGGCCAATGTATATCCCTTGACAATCTGCGCAAGTTAATTTATATATTCCGGATTTATTAAATTTATCTAATTTTGTTTTACTATTAAAGATATGGTTATTGATTTTACAGTACGGTTTAAATGCAACTTGAATATTATGCTTTTTTGGGATATTTTTAACTTGAAAACTGACATTGCCAAAATAAGTTACCGATTTATATTTAATTGTTTTTTTTTCAAATGATATTCCAGCGTATAATAAATGTTTGATGTTATTAAATTTCTGTTTTTTAAGAAGTCTATCAACCAAATCACAACCAAACTATTTATAACAAAACGTTTTTTCTTTATCTGGCGGAAGTAACAACTAACATAATTTTTACCGAATTATATTCAAACATTTGCTTTTCGTGTTTCGAAATGCTTTTTTTATATGATAGGCTAGAATTGTTTCAAAATGTATGATAGTTTGTTTTTAGCAACAAAAAACCAGCTGAAATGTTTATTTAAAATTGATTTTTCTTTATCAAGTGCCGCCATTTTGTTAATTTTTATTGAAGTTGATTTCTTTTAGTCTATTTTAGAATCACACTCATTCTTAACAAAAAAAAATGCATGCTGAACTGTTTCTGACAATTCTAGCGATCTGTAGGACTTCTGCCAGGAGGCAATGTTTTCCGAGAAGAGGTTCCGTCTTCGCCGTATACTGACGGCATTTACCGTCCGAATCAGCTGTAATTTTTTGTAATTACTCTTCAAACAACAATAAATGTGATGGAGAAAGATCTAATATTCTCTGCCGTGTACTTTTCTTACAATAAATTGACAATAAATACCTATTTATTTAAGCAACTAACCAAATAGGACCCTTTATAACAAAAGCTGCACTGCAAACGAAATACGCAGCTAGTTTTTTGCTGATTATTTTCACAATAGCATTACAAAAAACGTGGCTTTTTTTTTGTATTTGGCTTTTGCCTGGCCTTGGGAACTTGCCCATTAGCCAACATCATTTATTTATATATATTTTGTATTAAATAATTGTTTAACATTACAATTTGTAGAATGCTATTATACGGACAAACACTCACATTTATACCACACCCAGGGTCACGACGAGAAATTATTTTTAAATAAAGTCTCCCCGTGCACGGGAATCGAACCCGAGTTTGTGGCTCGCCGAGCGATACAGCCCGACGAAGTTACCGCTCGGCCACCACCTGCCCTAAACGTGGCGTTAAGCTTTTGATCAAACGCGGGAGAACAAATAACGTTTTCCTTGTTTAATATAATATTTTTAATACTGGATGATTTAAATTAAATTTAAATTAAAACACTTGGTTTGTTTCACTTATTTATATTTTCTCTGACTAGTTTCGACCATTGGTCATCTTCAAGGAGGAAAAATAAATAAGTGAAACAAACCAAGTGTTTTAATTTAAATTTAATTTAAATCATCCAGTATTAGATTCAAAATTGTTTCACCACGGGTTAAGTGAGAAATTAATTAAAGATAATATTTGTATTATTTTTTATGTACATTTTCATTGGCATAAATTGTTAATTATTAACATAAAAAAATATTTGAATAATTTATATCATGCAGTCAATAATTCTACTGACTTTAAGGAGATGAATCCATTTTACAGATCTAAATTCCGTTAACTACACGCTTATCAATTCACGAATACAAAAATCGTAAAAATCCCGCAATTGTGCTCGCCGGGTATGCATCGCTCCAGGCCTTATATTGGAATTATCACTACGCTTAGGTATAAGATATAAACGATAACTACACAGAGAATTTGATAGAGCTAATACTAATCTATCGAATTAGTAACATCAAAATCCACAGATAGTATTTTTTCACTTTCCCCCGTATGTAATACAAAGGGAAAGTATTGTTTTCGTGAAAATTTTCGAATCAAAAATTTTAGCGGAAATATCCGTTTTGAGGTCCCCTGAGTCGAATAAGACCATTTTTGAAAAATGTCTGTCTGTCTGTCTGTCTGTCTGTCTGTCTGTCTGTCTGTCTGTCTGTCTGTCTGTCTGTCTGTCTGTGTGCGCTGTACCGCAAAAACCGCTAAAGATATCGAGATGAAACTTGAAACTTAAGCTATTTGTTACAATCGAAAGAACTGAAAAGCTTTTGGTGAAAATCGGAAAACCGGAAGTGGTACTTTACTCTTAGCGTTTTTTAGTTTTTTCAGATTTTTTCAATAAATGTTCATCAAACAAAAAATTCTTTCAAATAAAAGTTGTAGATAATAACAAAATAAAGATGTATTGTTCACTCACTTTTTGTCATAGCACTCTTAGTTTTTGAGATATTTCAAAAGTTGTGTGTTTTATCTAGTTATTGGTGTGTGACAGTGTATGTGTCGATACAATTGAAAAATGTTTCACATAGAAGTTGTAGGAGATAAAAAACTAAAGATTTTTTGTGGACTCACTTTTTGTCATAGCACTCTTAGTTTTTGAGATATTTAATAAATAGTGTTTTTTATCTAGTCATTGATTTGTGTCAGTGTGTGTGTTGATACAATTGGAAAATGTTTCAAATAAAAGTTGTAGGTAATAAAATATTAAAGATTTTTTGTATCTTCACTTTTTGTCATAGCACTCTTAGTTTTTGAGATATTCAATAAATAGTGTTTTTTATGTAGTCATTGGTTTGTGTCAGTATGTGTTGATCCAATTGAAAAATGTTTCAAATAAAAGTTGTAGTTATCAAAATGTTGAAGACATTTTGAAAATAATAATGCTACAAATATTTTAAAAGTGATTTATTACGCAATTTACGGGGAAAAGTACTATGATGGACACATCACCATTTTTTTATTTACTTTTGGCCAGCTATTCGGGATTTTGATCTACTGTGCGACGTAAATAAATATATGCCAAACTTTGTTGACACCTTGAGAAATATCAATTATTAGTGTTGTATTTTATCTTGAAATTAGGTTATCCTTGTTTAAGCATAAGGTCAAATTTCGAGTTTAAAGCAGCCTAAAAATTTGTATTTCCTGGGCGTAGACAAGCGGAGCGCCCGGAAAATTAAGGCAAAATTACATAATGAATAAACTAAGTTCATCTTTTACTCTGAAAATCAAAATGACATAATTGTATTATTAACTTGTTTCTCATTATTCACTTGGTAAAACATTTTTACTAAATATAGGTGTTTAATTGAATTCACTTGGTTTGTTTTACTAAAAAATATTTTATTTCAACTAGTTTCGGCTTAATGCCATTTTCAAGTATCTTTTTCATTCTTAAAAATGGCATTAAGCCGAAACTAGTTGAAATAAAATATTTTTTAGTAAAACAAAGACATAATTTTTCTAATATTTTTAAATCTGTGCAATTCTTGCGTGTTTTTTTATCCCAAATTTGAGACCGATTTCATTTGATAATATCTTTATACAAGGCCGTATTTATATCTTTTTCTCTCACAAATTCCCTCTGCAATTTCCTTGAATTTACCAGAACGTTCTCTTTATAAAAGAATTGTGCTCGTTTTACCCAGCAGACAATAAAACCCTGTTCACGACTTGAATTTTAAAGAAGGCGCTTTTTCCATCAGTTTATATTTCCATATAACAAATTTATTTATAATAATAGGAAACAATTTTAAACCTATTACACTAAAAAAATCTTAAACAAGAAAAATACAAATTAAACGTTCAAATGATACAATTTTTAAAAACAAATAACATTTCGAACAATTTTAAAGGAAACACATTCTAAACAAAACGTTAAAAAGGGACGACTTAATAAAAAAATCGAAACATTTGAAGTTTTAAAAATTATCTTTCACTATGTTCTCATTAATCACTTGGTGAAACATGATTAAATATATAAGTATGAATATTATTTAAATAAAAATCACGTGGTTGGTTTCACAAAATATTTGATTTATTCCGACTTATGGCTTCTGGCCATTATTAAGGAATTCCTTGATAATGGCTAGAAGCCGAAACTAGTCGAAATAAATCAAATATTTTGTAAAACGAACTAAGTGATTTTTATTTAAATAATATTCATACTTATATATTTTTAAAAATTAGGTTAGTTTCCAGTAATTAATTACTCGTTTGGAATTGTACATGTTTGTTAATTTGGTGATTTTTTACATTTTTGTCAATTTGTCCTAATTTTTACAGTTCTAAAGTTTTAAGAAAATTTTATGATGTTTTATGATTTTTTATAAAAACTTTAGAGCTGTAAAAATTAGGACAAATTGACAAAAATGTAAAAAATTACTAAATTAACAAACATGTACACATACACATAATGACGATTTTATTTAAAATAGTAATATTTAATTAAAATTTGTAATTTGTGTTAAATATTGACTTACAGGATTTTTTATTTCTTATACGGAGAGTTTTATATAACACCGAACATTTTCATAACGAGATTTTTTTTTAAACATACATGCGTTGTACATTTGCCAAACGAACCAAGTGATTTTTATTTAAATAATATTCATACTTATATATTTTTAAAAAATTAGGTTAATTTCCAGTAATTAATTACTCGTTTGGAACTGTACATGTTTGTTAATTTGGTGATTTTTTACATTTTTGTCAATTTGTCCTAATTTTTACAGTTCTAAAGTTTTTAGAAAATTTTATGATGTGTATGTTTTTTTTATAAAAATTTAGAACTATAAAAATTAGGACAAATTGACAAAAATGTAAAAATTTACTAAATTAACAAACATGTACACATACACATAATGACGATTTTATTTAAAATATTAATATTTAATAAAAATTTATAATTTTTATTAAATATTAACTTACAGGATTTTTTTTTTCTTATACGGAGAGTTTTATGTAACACCGAACATTTTCATAACGAGATTTTTTTTTAAAGTATACATGCGTTGTACATTTGCCGACGCTCTGTTTTTAAAATAATTTAATTTGAAGCTTTATACGAGTGTTTTCCACTCCCAGGCTAAGCATGAAGTAAAATTTCGAGTTTAGAAAAGCCTGAAAATTTGGTTTGGTCGCGTAGCGCGAAGCGCGGAGCGGCCAAACCAAATTTTCAGGCTTTTCTAAACTCGAAATTTTACTTCATGCGCCACCGGTGCAAAACACTGATGCAATGTAAAGTTTAGCGGTGTGTTTTAAACTTCGTAATATGTCAGTGTTTTGTACCGGTGGCGCATGAAGTAAAATTTCGAGTTTAGAAAAGCCTGAAAATTTGGTTTGGCCGCTCCGCGCTTCGCGCTACGCGACCAAACCAAATTTTCAGGCTTTTCTAAACTCGAAATTTTACTTCATGCTTAGTCTGGGAGTGGAACACACTCATTTCAAGTTTCAAATTGATTTTTTTTTAATAACGAATATCTAAAGATTTACAACATATACAGTGTAATTGAGACATGTATACTTGAAAGAAAAACTCCCTGTGTGTACACGTTGAGGGATTAATTGTGATTGATTGGCTACAATTTTTAATGGTCATACAGGCAACCCAATTTATACTTAACTTAAAAAATAAAGGTGTCAAATTGTATTGGATGAACATGTTCGGTGTTACATAAAACTCTCTGTATATACCGGGTGTTCGATAAAAAACGCTCAACGCCACAACTCTGTTATTTATTGACCGATTTGAATGAACTAAAAATTAAAGTCAATGTATAATGGTCGTTTCAATACTATAAATTTCAGGTGATTCAGATTCGTGATTCGAATCCTTTTTTGAGGATTCGTCCGAGCTCCGGTACATACATTCAATTGCATATCATTTTAGCAATTATACAATTGGTCTTGTATTTCATATATCAAGCATTTGTTACACATGAAATTCAAGACACTAATTGTATTACTGCTAAAATGGTATACAATTGAGTTTATAAACATCACAATAATACTTTCCATTAAACAATTGCTTTTCTGCCGGAAATATAAACGCAATTAGTCTGTCGATAAATTTAACATCGATATCTGCAGGTGAATAAATATGTTTGCCTCCAGGCCGGCTAAAATAACCACGAATCAATTTTAATAGCGCGATTTTAAATTAACGATATTTGGAATGTCAACTGACCCGGTGCATTCACCATAAATTTTAAACAAATGCAAATTAGTCATTCGGAAACCAACAACTGTACATTCATTCCAATACATAAATAAGGGACATTTTTCGTTTAAATGATATGTATATTTAATGCGTACTCTATAAATGTTCAAGCGTTCGTTGTTTTTGTAATTGTGTACAAATTAAAGCTTTTAGCGAGTGATTTCCACTCCCAGATTAAGCATGAAGTAAAATTTCGAGTTTAGAAAAGCCTGAAAATTTGGTTTGGTCGCGTAGCGCGAAGCGCGGAGCGGCCAAACCAAATTTTCAGGCTTTTCTAAACTCGAAATTTTACTTCATGCGCCACCGGTGCAAAACACTGATGCAATGTAAAGTTTAGCGGTGTGTTTTAAACTTCGTAATATGTCAGTGTTTGTACCGGTGGCGCATGAAGTAAAATTTCGAGTTTAGAAAAGCCTGAAAATTTGGTTTGGCCGCTCCGCGCTTCGCGCTACGCAACCAAACCAAATTTTCAGGCTTTTCTAAACTCGAAATTTTACTTCATGTTTAATCTGGGAGTGGAAATCACTCGCTAAAAGCTTTAATTTCGAAATTTTACTTCATGCGCCACGCGTATAAAACACTGAATTATTGTGAAATTAAATATATTTTTGTTTAGTAGTATATTTTGAATCTTGCACTACCAGTTTGTTTTTAGTACTGATTTGGCGGTATATTTTTAATATCACAATATTTCAATGTTTTATACGCATGGCGCATGAAGTAAAATTTCTAGTTTAGAAAAGCCTGAAAATTTGGTTTGCATGCACCATATATTTACTTTTCGAAGGGCTATCTGCATGAGGTTACAGACCGTGTCGTAATGCTTACTCCTTAGTATAATGGCGATGTCGTCAGCATAACCTTGTATGTCAAATCCGTCGTTGGATCATACTGACATCAGTTCATCGACAACTAGTGATCACAGCAGATGCGATAGAATGACCTAAGTAATACACCTCTAAGGTTTGGCAGATTCCTTCCGGGACACTCTGTATAAACAATTTTTTTTTTATTTTGGCTAGTTTCTATATTTACTTCATTTGTATCTTATGTTCAATAAACAAAAATGATTCCAGGCAACGTTTTAATTTTAAGCAAGCTATAAAACTTTCTGTCTTCGGATGTTTGAGCGAAGACAGAAAGTTCTATAGCTTGCCTAAAATTAAAACGTTGCCTGGAATAATTTTTTTTCTTATTGAACATAAGATACAAATGAAGTAAATATAGAAACTAGCCAAAATAAAAAAAAAAATGTTTGTAAAATTGTTGTGAAACAAACCAAATAACGTGGTTTGTTTCTACATACATTTTTTTTTTTATTTTGGCTAGTTTCTATATTTACATTATTTGTATCATATGTTCAATAACTAATTGTTTAAACATGTTTCATCAAGTGTTAACGGGAATTTAGCTCTAGAGATAAATTGAAAAATTTCAATTTTTCACATGGTGGTGGGATTATTATCAGAAGAAACAATTTTATAAACAAATAAAAGACACGATGTGTGCAAAAATCATTTATTCTAGAGGAAAGTAGTTTAAGTTGAAAGCTTAATTAACATAACTAAACCTACTTTCCGTAACTTTAGAACGTCATTACCGCATTACACATGCACAAACACACCTACTAAAACCCTCCAAATACTTAACCCAACATATAAGAGCCTAATTAACCTTTAATCTTTCAAGTATAACTCACCCCCCTTTAAATTAAACCGAATTTCACCCCCATTAAAACGAAGGCATTTTATGATCACATTATTACCTAAATTTCTTCATTGGTTCATCTCTTATCCCCTATCGATTTAACATAAAATACACCCATTCGAGTTAACTAGGGTAAACTCTCGCGTGCGTTGCATTTTTTTTTTAAAGGGAAACATTATCGTAAGAGTGCATTTTTTTTAAAAAAGCTTAGTGGGCGTTGTTTAATGGGTTGAATTAATTATTAGTATAGTAGGTTGAATGAATTATTGTAGCTTTGTATTTAAAGGGATTGAGTTTGTTTGATCTGTTTGGAGTGCGGATAATATTAGCTTCCCTTTGTGTATTAGCGATTAACTTGTCACGCAAATTCCGTGATTGCTGTCGATCTATTAATCATGCTGGAAATTAAAAATTTAAATATACAAAAGTACCTACTTAGATATTTATTTAATTAATTAGCAAATCAAAGTTCGAGTATTTTAGGAGCGTGTATAATTTTTTTATAAGTTTATTTTTGCCAACTTTACACACAAGACATTTTTATTTCAAGTATACATATCCCGATATGTATTCTGTACATTTTTAGGCATTCTCTGTTCTTGCAAAGCGCTCAGTTTGAAACTTCCAACAAAGTGTTTCCACTCCCGAATTAGTCATGAAGTAAAATTTTGAGTTTAGAGGAGCCTGGAAATATTGTTGGTAATTACAATATACCGTGCGATCGTTAAAAACATGATTTAGAGTAGGCTTTGAATTTTAAATTAGATTGGCACTACTGACTGTTAACACATAGTTTACCATAACCTCAAATTTATTCTATCATTCAATAAGCATTCTGGGCAACCGCACAAAAAAATGCCGCCTACTATAAATCATAATTTAAACGATCGCACTGTACAAATAGGGGATTTTTTTAATTTAAATGTACATATCCCAATACGTACTCTATATATGTTCGATAGTTCGTTGTTTTTGTAATTGTGTTCAAATTGCAGCTTTTAGCGAGTGTTTTCCACTCCCAGATTTTAAATTAGATTGGTACTACTGACTGTTAACACATAGTTTACCATAACCTCAAGTTTATTCTATCATTCAATAAGCATTCTGGGCAACCGCACAAAAAAATGCCGCCTACTATAAATCATAATTTAAACGATCGCACTGTACAAATAGGGGATTTTTTTAATTTAAATGTACATATCCCAATACGTACTCTATATATATTCGATAATTCGTTGTTTTTGTAATTGTGTTCAAATTGCAGCTTTTAGCGAGTGTTTTCCAATCCCAGATTAAGCATGAAGTAAAATGTCGAATTTAGAAAAGCCTTAAATCGCTCCGCGATGGTAGATGGTATACATATGCATACGCTTTTTTTTAAGGAGTTAATTTGAAGCTTAAAACGAGTGTTTACTACTCCCAGACTAAGCATGAAGTAAAATTTCGAGTTTAGAAAAGCCTGAAAATTTGGTTTGGTCGCGTAGCGCGAAGCGCGGAGCGACCAAACCAAATTTTCAGGCTTTTCTAAACTCGAAATTTTACTTCATGCGCCACGCGTATTAAACACTGAAAGCACTAAAATATTGTGAATAAGTAAACTTCGTTTGAAATCAGTGTCTTGTACGCGTGGCGCATGAAGTAAAATTTCGAGTTTAGAAAAGCCTGAAAATTTGGTTTGGCCGCTCCGCGCTTCGCGCTACGCGACCAAACCAAATTTTCAGGCTTTTCTAAACTCGAAATTTTACTTCATGCTTAGTCTGGGAGTGGAGAACACTCGTATAAAGCTTCAAATTAAAGTATATAACAAAAACAACGAATATCTGAAGATTTACAACGTACAATAAGGATATGTATACTTAAAACAGAAACTGTATAATATACAGTGTGGATTAAAATTATCAAGTTAAATTTTGATTTTTTTCACATGTAATTTTTCATGTGCCGCTATACCCACTTCGAATTAGCTAGTTCTGTCAATAAATGTCATAAATGAATCAATACATTCCTCCTTGAAGATGACCAATGATCGAAACTAGTCGGAGAAAATATAAATAATAATAATTTAACAAACTACCAACACACATAAAAACATTAAAATTTATTCCCTTTAAACTAAAAATAAAAAATCTACTTGTAAACAATAAATTAAACTAAAGGAATAACACGAAAATAAAATAACAAATATCCTTCAATACCGCTAGCCCGCGATCGGGTATCAAGCCAACATCACGAGGCGAGGACAGAAGGAATGAAACCAAAGGAATCAACTGCAATGAAGCTAGACGAAATCACCACTTATTATAAAAAACCAAGTGTTTTAATTTAAATTTAATTTTAATCATCCAGTATTAGAATCAAAAATTTTTCACCACGGGTTAAGTGAGAAATTAATCAAAGATAATTAATTATATGAATGCTTTTCGGCGGAAAGACCTCTGGTCGATAGCCAGTTATCAAGAGGAATTTAAATGTATTTATTTATTGTATGCATAATGTATTTATTTATTTTGTATCCTCTGATAATAAAGATTTGTTGTTGTTGTTGTATGATTTAGGGTTAGATTGTGCATTCCCTATTATTGTAGAGGGGAACTTTTTATTTTAACATGGGTAATGCAAGACGGCTAGATGAAAATCATTTTGTTTCACCTTCTATTATATATAGAAATGTACATATCATGTATGGAATTATTTCTATTAAATGTAGGATAAATGCAAGAACGAAATTCACTGAGAAAAAAAAATATTTTAATGAATCGCCGAGTGAAAGTTAAAAGTCATTACATAGGAAATTAATAGCACTTAACGAGTTTTATTTTAAAACCTACCAACAACCTTGTGCTCGGTGGTTTTTATTCATTCACAATCTATGCCTTTGTATAAAATCTAAGCATGAAATAAATTTGTATAATTAATTCCTTATTTTTATATATAATATTTCTTTACTTCAACGTTCTGCAAAAGAAAAAAAGCAGGTAGAATATTTCATTGCACCTGTATTTCCCTTATAAATTTTGTTTTACAAAACACTGCTATTTAATAAACCGTTTTACATTTTTTTTTTTATATATTTCAACCTCATATTCATCTTTATTTTTGTTTATAAAATTCCCTTTCAATCTAATTTACCTCAAAACATTCATATTTAATAAGCCAGTTCATATTTTATTTTATTCCATCCCACGTAACATTAATTTTTTCATTACTGAACGTATAGCGAGCTGGTATAAATCCGTTTTTAATGTTTTCAAACTTTTATTTTCGCACCTCGATTTTTATTGAGGAATGCGGGAAAATGAGATAGCCGTTATAAAAGTTAACACCGCAGGCAATATTTACTCGCATCCCTTGTTTTTCTAACCAACCAACAACTACAGACACACACACACACACACACACTCGCTGTACAAAGAGATTATTTTGTCGCGTCCCGGCGCCTCCGCCAATTGTTTGAGCCTTATCAATACCCGACAAAAGCCGTTATCCAAGGGGGAAAACGAGGAGATAATAGTGTTTCTAAATATAAAACGTATTCAGAGAAAATTGGTTCACTTCGATAAGAATACATGTTTGATAAGAGTTTGTTTGCAAAAGTTGAATGAACAACATTTTTTTGTATAATCCCAATGTTCAATCATTCATATTCCATTTAAAATAAGGAAACAAGTTTATTAATAAATCTAATAATTAGTATTTCTAATTATTAAATAACAAACAGACCGTGACTGAAAGGCTCTTGCCTAAGTCAAACAAAACACAACAAAAAAAAAACATTTTTTTTTTATTAAATAGCGATTAATTCGCGAGATCGTTAAGCAACTATTAATTAATTACATCAACCCAGGGCCCGCCGTGGCCGAGCGGTTGAGCCGCTGGTTTCGAAAATCGTTCACGGCGGTGATCTGGGTTCGATTCCCAGCCGGGGCGAGTAATTTTTCTAACGAAAAATATTCGTCCCGAAGTCCATGGGTGTGTGTGAATATGCTGTGACGTCCAAATATATAGTTATAGGTAATTAGTAATAAGTTAAAGATATAAAACAAATACAAATATAAATAAAATGATGTTGGCTAATGGGCAAGTTCCCAAGGCCAGGCAAAAGCCAAACCCAATAAAAAAAAAAAAAAAAAAACATCAACCCATTAAGCGCCATTGATGTAGTCGCACAACTTTATTTTTTAAATTACTAAATAAGTTCATAAATAAATGTAAAGAAAGGATACTAAAGTTTTAATTTTTACTAAATAAGTTAATATTAAACACTAAATTATTTAATCTGACCTAAGAATGTGTAAAAAAACATGTAAATATTTTGTTATATTATATTATATTTCAAAAATTATTCATTGAAAAAAATATTTTCAGTGTATTTTCTAACTTCACGATATTTTAGTGTTTTATACGCGTGGCGCATAAAGTAAAACTTCGAGTTTAGAAAAGCCTGAATTTGGATTTGGACGCATACGCTTTTTTTTTAGGAGCTCAATTAGAATCTTAAAACGAATGTTTTCCACTCCCAGATTAAGCATGAAGTAAAATTTCGAGTTTAGGAAAGCCTGAAAATTTGGTTTGGTCGCGTAGCGCGAAGCGCGGAGCGGCCAAACCAAATTTTCAGGCTTTTCTAAACTCGAAATTTTACTTCATGCGCCATGCGTATTAAACACTGAAAGCACTAAAATATTGTGAACAAGTAAACTTCGCTTGAAATTAGTGTCTTGTACGCGTGGCGCATGAAGTAAAATTTCGAGTTTAGAAAAGCCTGAAAATTTGGTTTGGTCGCTCCGCGCTTCGCGCTACGCGACCAAACCAAATTTTCAGGCTTTTCTAAACTCGAAATTTTACTTCATGCTTAGTCTGGGAGTGGAAAACACTCGTTTAAACTTCAAATTGACCTTTTTTAAGAAATCAACGAATATTCAAAAATCTAAAACACGTAATTGAGATATGCATACTCAAAAAAAAAAAAAAAATCAAAAGAAATTATGATTTATGAACCGGGTGTTTGATTAAGAGTGGCCATCGGCTGTATCTAAGAAACTATGCATCGTAGCATATTTCGGTAAAAAATGTCTTAGTAAATCGCTGGAAATATTTTTTAAGTTCCTACATTTGCCGCTAGAGGACGCAATCTCTTTCGTACATGATAAAAATAAGTTTTTATCAAATAAAAGATAAATTAAGTTACGTCGAAAATATGAAAATCTTAATCTACGCAAAATTTTACTCAATTTTAACTACCTTTTCGTTTATTTTTCCTTCACACGCGACGCAGGAGGGAATAGAAAAGTCTACGCATTTAAACGGCTGTAACCTTAGTTAGGTTTCACCAAATTTCATAAACTTTAGCTCATTTTATTGATAATTGAATGCACTTTAAAACGTTGTTGACTCTGTTTCACTTTCGTTTTAGTATGAAGCGCCAGAGGGCGCGATTAAGACAATCACCGTAATATTTCGATTTTCTTATAATTTTTAAATTAAAACGTACACTTTAGTTACGTTAGTTAATTAAAGTAAAAATTACTGTGAAAACTAGTAAAAACCGCATCCCGATATCTTTATCCTAGCCGGAGATATAGTTAAATTTTGGGAGCGCGATTGAGACAATCACCATATTATTTTGATTTTCTTGAAATTTTTAAATTGAAAGGTACCTAACTTTTGGTTATGTTAGTTAACTAAAATAAAAAATACTGTCAAAAGTTAAAAAGTAGTGAAAACCGCATCGCGATATCTTGAGGTTCTCTTGCGGAAGCTGTACTGCTACAACTTCCATCCCAGCAGCTGTCGTATGGTAAACTCATATTTAGCACACAGGCATCAGAGTGTATATTGTAGCGATAAAATATCAGAGGAAGTAAAACTCAGTTGCGGTATACCACAAGGTTCTATCCTAGGCCCTCTGCTTTTTATTATCTACATCAATGACCTGCCAGGACAGAATATAGGTGTAAATACTGTTCTATTTGCAGATGATACGACATTGCATTGCACATCATCACAGAAAACGGCAGCTGTTGGTATGAATAAGGTAGCAGTAAAAAAAGCGACTGAATGGTTCACTGTGAACGGTCTCACTGTGAATCCAGAGAAGTCAACAGAAATAGAATTTTCCATGAAGCGGGATGTTGAGTTGGGCAGTGCAAAATTCTTAGGGATCTATTTGGACTCCAAACTAAACTGGCATACTCATGAGGAAGCTCTTTCTAATAAATTATGTAAGAGTGTGTATTCGTGAGGCAGCTCAAAAACTTATTGCCGCCCGAAGCGCTCCGTACAGCTTACTTTGCAGTTTGTCAGTCTTACATTACATATGGCATATTATCCTAAGGAAACTCTGGCATAACCGACAGAGTTTTTGGCATTCAGAGACGCGCAATACGTGTGCTTGCCTCCCTTGAATATAAAGCGGACTGTCAAGAGGCTTTCGTTGAACAAGGTATCCTGACACTCCCCTGTCTGTACATACTAGAGTGCCATACATATATGTGGAAAAATGTTGTGAGCTTGAAAACTCACAGCACTTATCATGTCCACGACACAAGATCGGCAAACCTCATTTGTCCTGCATACCGTCGTTTGACTAAATCGCAAAATGCCGTTAACTTTTATGGGCCCAAACATTTTAACTTATTGCCCAACACAATTAAGGAACTGCCTCTAAAAAAATTCCGACATGCACTGAAAATATACCTAAAAAAGCATGCATATTATACAATAAATGAATGCCTCTTTAGCAAATTTTTAAATTTCTAATGATATTTCTAGTCTGACATGTGTTTTATTTCTTTAATTTGCTTATTTATTTATTTTATTTGACTTTTAATGTGTTTGTAACAACACTTTTAATGTGTTTGTAACGTCACTTTTAATGTGTCTGTAATGTCACTTTTAACCTGTTCTTTGTATTTTATATTGACCTGTGTAAACTTCATGTATCTAGCACCAATAAATTGATTTGATTTGATTTGATTTGATTTTATCCTAGCCGGAGATATAGGAACATTTAACAGAATGGGGTTATTCTACACCACGCACTCAAGAAAAATAATATAAAATCTAGTAGGCTGTTGGGTTATTAAACAATATATTTTTGTTTTATGTGCAAGAGATAAAACACATTTTTTTTTAATAATGGGGCCTCGTTAAAACGTTTATATTTTATTAAGAAAAGATATGAGTAATTCAAGGAATATAAAAAATATCAAAATGGAGTAGGCTGTGCTTACTATTGCTTACTTAAGTGTATATATAAACTAATTTATAATTGTAATTAAAATGAATTATTAAAATAATAACAATAAATAAGTTACAAAATAAAAGTCATTTAAAGTTAAAATTAACTACACTTAATAATTTTTGTTGTTGTCTGTACAAATGTAGTCAAGACCACGACAGGTGTTATGATAATAATAGAAGAAAAACCAATACAGTCCATCTATATAAATCTTGACTTGCCAACAGGGTTTAGTACTTTACTTTTCAGTAGTAGAAAGAGAAACAGCCATTTTTATATTAAAACACCGTTAAAAAATGCAAATTACATCAATGACGACTTTGTTTATTTTTTGTATAGGCAACAAGGAAAATCATTGCTGTTAATATTCATTTTAAATTAACATCAGTTTGTTATTTGTATATTATTATTATTTGAATAAATTATTCTAATTGCAGTTATAAATTAATTTAAATATACTCCTTAGTAAATAATAAACTTATGCGTTAGTTTTGACATAACGCATGTTCAATAAAATAAAACCTCTAGAGTGCCATTGAATATATTGTAGGTTGGCAATTCTGAAATTATACATTATAATTATTATGTCTGACGTTTTATATGACAATTTGTAAAGCGTGTAGCTAACTTAAATTAAAAATCATGGCACTGTAGAGGTTTTTTTTTTATTGAACAGACGATATCATAGTCTTCTCTATTTAAATATTTTTGACAATCATTGATTTACTCACATCTTCCATTAACAAAATATAAAAGTTTTCACGCAGCCCATTGTTTAAAAAACATGTGTTTACCTTTTCCAGCATAAAATGAGGATGTTATGTTATGGGGTCGGTGGGTCGTGTGGCCTCTGGGCCTTTCGAAGTTACCTCGACCTAAAAGATCTTTTGTAACTATCCCTGACCTACTTGAGTCCCTCAATGTCTAGACTTCTTATGAAGTCTACTATAACTTGAGGGTTAATGTGTACCAGTTCCTCGGTGTTTAAAGTGGCCGATGACAGGTAGTTCCCTCTTTGAAGGGACAAGGCAGGGCATTCACAAAGTAGGTGCTCTGCTGTTTCTTGTGCCTCGTTGCAGAACCTGCAGTTGGCATCAGTTGTCTGACCCATCTTGGTGAGGTGGTACTTCAGAGGACAGTGTCCAGTTAGAAGGCCGGTTATGAGCCCTTACTTAACCTGAGAAACTGTCCGGCTCTTACGGCAGAGAAGGCGATGAACCTTTCCGCCTGCCGCAGACCAGGTGTGTTTCTCAGGTGAGCACTTTTGGCAACATCTTCCCATTCCCGGATCATCCCCTTGATGCGGACTTTAGTTATTCCACTGTAAGGTTCTGGTCCGACAAATGGAGTCTTGGACCCTTCCTTGGCAAGGTTGTCGGCAATTTCATTGCTTTTGATCCCTGCGTGTCCCGGAACCCAGACCAGTTTGACTCTGTTGTTCCTAGCCAGCTGCTTTAGGGATAGCTTGCACTCCCAGACAGATTTAGACTTGCATGTAGGCGATTTTATTGCCTTTAATGCAGCTTGACTGTCTGAGCAGATGCAAACCCTCTGTTTGTTGTATCCCCTGTCTAAACATATGTGGGCGCATGTATTCAGGGCCTCGATTTCTGCTAAAATGAGGATACGATGTTGGTTAACCTACCAGCCTACTAGATTTTATATTATTTTTCTATAGTGCGTGGTGTAGAACAACCCCATTCTGTCAAATTTTCACTATATCTCAGGCTAGGATAAAGATATCGCAATGCGGTTTTCACTAGTTTTTACAGTATTTTAGCTAACTAACATAACCAAAATATACCTTCCAATTTAGAAATTTCAAGGGAATCAAAATAATATCGTGATTGTCTCAACTGCGCTCTCTAGCGCCTAACATCAAAACTAAAATAAATCAAACTAAATAACGTTTTAAAGTACATTTAATTATCAATCAAATGTGTCTAAGTTTATCAAATTCAGCTTAACCTAACTAAAGTTACAGCCATTTATATTAGTAGACGTTTCCCATTGTCTCCTGCGTCTTATATGAAAGCCAAAGAAACAAGAAGATAGTTTAAATTTAGAATTATTAATCGTAGATTAAGATTTTCATATTTTTAATATAGCTTAATTTGGCATTTATTTGATATATCTATATATTTATCTTTTATGATAGGGATTGCGCCCTCTAGTGACGAAGCTAGAAACTTAAAAAATATTTCCAGCGGTTTCTCTTGACCCTTTTTACTGCAAATTTTTTTACCGCAACATTCTACGATGCACAGTTTCTGAGATACAGCCGGTGGCCACGCTTAATCAAACACCCGGTATATTTAAAAGAAATGTCCAGTATGTAATTTATTAAGTCATTCATAAAAATCATAAAAAGGAGTGCCGAATTTTAGCAAAAATCAACTTTTACAATGAACTCTGTAATTAGTCGGTTGTTAATGGGCTAAAATCAGTAAATTGAAAATGTACCTGTCATTAATTTTGATAATATAGTTATGTTTAAATGGAAATTAAAAGTATAGTAGAATTCGGAAGGGATGTCCTATGACTCATTGATGTGGAATGTGTGGTTCAAATTTTTTAGAGAGTATGTCGACAGTTGTATCTGCAACGGTTTTTCCTAGTTGTGTCAAATTTTGACGTTACATGACAGTGTCATACTATTTAGATCGCGAGTATATTAGTGTTCTTTCTTTTAGAAAAGCTTCAAATCCTAATTTCTTGTGATTTTTTTCTTTTGAGTATGCATATCCCAATTATGTGTTGTAGATTTTTTTAATATTCGTTGTTTTTTTAAAAGAGGTCAATTTGAAATTTAAACGAGTGTTTTCCACTCCTAGGTTAAGCATGAAGTAAAATTTCGAGTTTAGAAAAGCCTGAAAATTTGGTTTGGTCGCGTAGCGCGAAGCGCGGAGCGACCAAACCAAATTTTCAGGCTTTTCTAAACTCGAAATTTTACTTCATGCGCCACGCGTATAAGACACTGATTTCAAGCGAAGTTTACTTGTTCACAATATTTTAGTGCTTTCAGTGTTGAATACGCGTGGCGCATGAAGTAAAATTTCGAGTTTAGAAAAGCCTGAAAATTTGGTTTGGTCGCTCCGCGCTTCGCGCTACGCGACCAAACCAAATTTTCAGGCTTTTCTAAACTCGAAATTTTACTTCATGCTTAGTCTGGAAGTGGAAACACTCGTTCGAATCTTTAAATTTAACGCTTTTATAAAATCGACAAATGTATAAAAATTTACAGCGTATTTTTTAAAGAGTTCAATTTAAAGTTTAAACGAGTGTTTTCCACTTCCAGACTAAGCATGAAGTAAAATTTTGAGTTTAGAAAAGCCTGAAAATTTGGTTTGGTTGCGTAGCGCGAAGCGCGGAGCGACCAAACCAAATTTTCAGGCTTTTCTAAACTCGAAATTTTACTTCATGCGCCACGCGTATAAGACACTGATTTCAAGCGAAGTTAATTTGTTCGCAATATTTTAGTGCTTTCAGCGTTTAATACACGTGGCGCATGAAGTAAAATTTCGAGTTTAGAAAAGCCTGAAAATTTGGTTTGGTCGCGTAGCGCTTCGCGCTACGCGACCAAACCAAATTTTCAGGCTTTTCTAAACTCGAAATTTTACTTCATGCTTAGTCTGGGAGTGGAAAACACTCGTTTTAAGTTTCAAATTGAAATCTTTAAAAAAAGCGTATGCACATGTATACCAAATAGAAAATTCACTGTATGTATACTTAAAAAATTAAATTACATTTAAGAGAACAATTGCGTTTCATTCTTTATTGTTTAAATACATTTAAAACCTGAAATAAAACATTCAACATCATGAATATTACTGGTAACTACGAAATAACAAAACACTCAGGAAATTAATGTTCAACACTCCCATTTCTCAACACAACTGCTACAAAATTACACGTAAAACTGTTGCGCGTTCCTAAAGCATTCCATTATTTTGAGCTACGTAAAACAATGCGGTGATAATTATCTGAGGCATGTATTTGCCAATTCAAAAGGAAATTAATGTTCGAGTTCGAGCGAAGTTCGTGTAAGGGCCGGCGTTGCATTAAAACTTTGTCCTGTACACATTTACAAGTAACTTTAACTTAATTTCATATCAAGTCGAAAAGGGGACGCTGTATATAAATATTAATCGATTATCGACATGAGTATATAAACTTTATACCTTGGTATTTCAAATTAAACATTGATGGAATTGGTAAACATTGATCACTTAGTAAAACATTTCTACTAATATATAGGTTTTTCATTTAAATTCACTTGGTTTGTTTCACTAATTAAATTATTTTTCGACTAGTTTCGCTTTAATGCCATTTTCAAGAATAAAGTACAAAAAAACAGATTTTTTTTTTTATTTTGGTTTTGGCTTTTGCCTGGCCTTAGTAACGTAGACTATTGGCCAACATCAATTTTTATTTTATTTATTCCATTTAAGTATTTAATTCTTTACACGCTTATGCCGATACAGCTGCCGATAACATCATCAGCACAGTTACAGATACCGATACGAACCCCATTGAATTAACAGCCAAATCTCTCAACAACCACTCCGGTAACTATTTGAAATTCGCTTTAGTTTCTTGTGCGAAGGTTAGTTTGACTACAATGAAATTAAAATCCATGGGTAGTACGGACATTCATGGAATTAATCTCAAAATAGTAAGAAATATCATTGATGTTATTATCAGTCCATTAACCAAATTAATAAATATGTGCCTGTCTGAAAACGTATTTCCTGATATATTAAAAATCGGAAAATGCATCCCCATTTTTAAAAAAGGTGACCCTTCAGATGCAAACAACTATCGACCAATTCTAATTTTGCCAATTTTTTCAAAAGTAATTGAGATGATAATGCTTGAACAAATCAATTTACATCTAGACCATAACCATTATATAAATAATGCTCAGTTTGGCTTTAGAACTGGTCGATCGACAACGATGGCTGTTGACACATTTGTTAATGACATTATTGATGGCTTTGAACAAAACAAGGTACTTACAACTAATCTGTTAGATCTAAGTAAAGCTTTCGATTGTGTACTGCATGACATTCTACATCGCAAGCTTTACTTCTACAACTTCGATCCTAGTGTCATTAAATTAATAATGTCATATTTGACTGAGCGTAAGCAAATCGTCCATCTAGGTGATGTCAGGTCAGGAGTAGCAGATCTAAAGCATGGGGTACCTCAGGGCTCTGTTCTTGGACCACTGCTTTTCCTACTGTACATCAATGATCTACCATCTAGTACCATACACTCCTCTTTGATCATGTATGCAGATGATACGACTGTATCTGCCAAGGGGGTAACACCTGAACAAGCTTCTGCAGATCTACTGGATGACAAAAAGCTTATTTTGGACTGGTTTAATTCAAATAAACTAAAATTAAATCTAAGTAAAACAGTCGAGCTTACTTTCTCATTAAAGCCAATTCCACCTTCGCCAGTCAAGTCTGCAAAACTTCTTGGTATAGTCATTGACCATAAATTAACATGGGAATCTCACGGACACGAACTAAAAGTAAAACTATCAAAGAATATGTTTCTTCTCCGAAATCTCAAGGATACGGTTTCACTAGCAATGGTTAAATCAGCTTTCCATTCCTTAGTACAATCTCACATACTATATGGCATTATTGTGTGGGGTCACTCAACAATAATGAGCGATATTTTCAAGCTCCAAAGAAGAGCAATTCGTATAGTAGCTGGATTGTCCTACCAACAAGAATGTCGTGAAGCATATATTCAACTCAAAATCTTAACTGCACCTTCCCTGTTCATACTTGAATGTTTATCTTACATTAAAAGAAATGAATACTTACTCTCGAAAAATAAAGCCATCCATGAGTATGAAACCCGCAAACGAGAGGACTATCGCTACAAATCGTTCCGCTTATCCAAAGCTAAAACGGGACCGCGATTTCACTCATTTCGGTTATTTAACGTCTTACCTGATAATTTGAAATGTCTGCCGCTTAAAGCCTTCCAATCTCGCATGAAACAGGTTCTGATTGACAATGCTTTTTTTTCCTTAGATGAATTTATGCATACAATGAGTATCGATATCTTTACATGTTAAAGGTTATTAACATAAGATTATTTTAATTTTCTATGTATTATAATATATTCTATGATGTAATTATTTAATTGTATTATTTTTGACGTGTGTAAGACTGTTATTGTTATTAGCACGAATAAATATTTCTATTCTTCTATTCTATTCTATGCAACTAATTATGGACGACACAGCACATTCACTCACATCCATGGCTCCAGAGGGTGCCAATTTCCCCATAAGAAACTGGCACCCCCCGGTGGGATTTGAACCCACGACCCTCTGGCCCAAGAGCAGGAGCTCTACTCACTGACCCACGAGGGTCCCCAAAAAACAGAATTGATTATATACACAAGCATAAAGTAAATTGTGGTAAAAAAAAGTTTATTTTTTTGTTATCTTCATACAATATTTTTTTCCATACAAATCAGAGACAAAGCTAAAGTAAAGATATATAACTTTTACTTAAAGACTGTTAAAATTTATTAAATTCTGTATAAATACAATGATTTCTATGATCTGTTATTTTTGCACATATTTTATCCTAATTATTTTTATTTCATAATAATTGCAATTATTTTCAATAATCTAATTGTGACTTATTAATTTTAAAAAACTAAGCATTTTCTTTAAATTAAAGAAACAGTTATTAACCCCTTGAATTTCGCACTTCGTTTTATGATTTCTATAAAAGACCTATTATATTACATGCTGGGAATTTTTGTTCTAAATATACATAACATATACGCTGTAAAATTTCAGGCATTCGTCAATTTTATAAAAGCGTTCAATTTGACGTTTCGAACGAGTGTTTCCACCCCCAGACTAAGCATGAAGTAAAATTTCGAGTTTAGAAAAGCCTGAAAATTTGGTTTGGTCGCTCCGCTTCGCGGAGCGGCCAAACCAAATTTTCAGGCTTTTCTAAACTCGAAATTTTACTTAATGCGCCACGCGTATAAAACACTGAAATATTGTAAAGTTAGAAATACACTCAAAAATACTTTTTTAAAACGAGTAATAATAAATAACACAATATTTACTTTTTTCTACACGCATTCTCAAATTAGGTCAAATAATACAACGCTGCAATGTACCAAATTAATTTTTTAGGAATTAAATTAACAAAAAATCAAAAATGTTGCGTTATTGCCTAATGGATTTAGTAAATTATTTATGAGTCCATTTATTTAATTATTAATATTAAATGATTAATTTTATCCATCCTAGCGTTTCTCGTTAAACGCCATCAAAATGAACAGTCTATTAACTCATGAGATATCCACGTAATAGCAGCCTGAAGGTCGGAATTAACAGGTGGATGAAGTTCGTTAATCATCCCCTAAGGCGAGGGGAGGAAGTTGAATCACGTGTGCGCCAGGCAAAGTCGTCCATCACTGTCGAAAGTTTGTACTTTCTCTCGGATTAGGATTTGTTTGTGAATAAAAAATGGATTCATAATTCATGCATGTTGAATTTCAGAATATTTCACAAATTCTCTTAATTGAAGCATTGTTTTAAGACCTTTAGGGAAAAGGCGAATAACTCGCCCTATTAATTCATAACATACATCTAAATCCAGTCTAAATCCACAAAGGCTTGAAATATAAATCAAACTTGTCTTCAGAGAAATCCTTAGTTATCCCAAGTTAAATATAAATTACCATTCCATATATATTCCTATACAATATTCTAGGGCTTTGTGTGTTTATAGGATAATATTTATTCGGGATAAGAAGCGTATATTCTACCTTACTTATAGATAAATTTTGCTTGAATTCATTTCTCATTCAACCCGCGGAGAAACATTTTTCAATCAATAATAGAAATTAAAATGAACATCGCCCTAATAATAGAAAACAATTAATTAAAATACTTCGTTTGTTTTACTGAAGTTTTTTTTTTTTTTAATTTGGATCGATGATCCTGGCATAGACTCTCGCCACAGCCATATCTCTTATGTATTTTTATGCTAATTATTCTCTCATTCGGACAAACATACACATTTATACCACACCCAGGGTCACGACGAAACATAATTTTTTAAATAAAGTCTCCCCGTGCACGGGAATCGAACCCGAGTTTGTGGTTCGCCGAACGATACAACCCGGCTACCACCTGCCCTTTTTACTGATGTTGTTTTTTAATTTTAAACTCCGACTAGTTTCGACGTAATGTCTGTTACCGGCGTATCTTTTATTCGTCGGCAACAAAAATTAAATTTCTAATTTTATTTTTTTCTGCATATAAAATAAGTTTATTCCCAGCAATTACCTAAGGACCGATCGGAGATTATTTCGGGTAATTTGTATGACTAGAGTCCGAACACCTGGAGTGCACTCTAAGCAGACCTCCTAGAGGGAGGATTGGTGACCAGCGGCAGTCCGTTTTTCGGAAAAAGAGATTTGTGTAATCTTTTGCATTCTCCTTTCCGAAGAACGGATTAGATGAGATTCCAAAATCTCGAGATTTGGCGATTGCCTGTAATTGCGACGGGTTCGGCGAATTTCGGCCGACTGGTCACATTCACCAAGAAAACTACCCTTTTCCACCCTTGTTATTGGCATTTAAATAATAGAGGACGGTACTTCTTCAACAGTGGCAAACCAGTAACGAAAGCAGCAACAAGTTTATACAAGTGCAGTCTGTGATGTTTAAGTACTTCTCAACTTTGTAATTGTGACGGGTTCGACGAATTTCGGCCGGCTGGTCACATTCACCAAGAAAACTACCCTTTTCCACCCTTGTTATCGGCATTTAAATAATAGAGGACGGTACTTCTTCAACAGTGGCAAACCAGTAACGAAAGCGGCAACAAGTTTATACAAGTGCAGTCTGTGATGTTTAAGTACTTCTCAACTTCGTAATTGCGACGGGTTCGACGAATTTCGGCCGGCTGGTCACATTCACCAAGAAAACTACCCCTTTCCACCCTCGTTTTCGGCATTTAAATAATAGGGGACGGTACTTCTTCATCAGTGGCAAACCAGTAACGAAAGCGGCAACAAGTTTATACAAGTGCAGTCTGTGATGTTTAAGCACTTTTCAACTTAGTTTTTTTTTTGTGTGTAACTTTTCTTTGATTAGTGCAAGTGCACTAATCAGAAGAACCGGAATTGCTCCCGGTGCAGCCTGTCACTGCTCCGGTCTTCGTTACTGCCAAAGCAGCCTTTGGTTGATGCTTTCCGGAACCCTCCGGACTTTTTCCGACACCGCTCGACTCCTAACGACGCCTTCCGGACTTTTCCGACGCCGTCCGGTCTTTATCTCTGCTCTCCGGACTCCGTCGATGCCTTCCGGACACATCCCGACTGTTCCGAAGCCGTCCGGACCTTATCGTCGTGTACCGAACTTTGCCGTTTTCGTACGGATTTCGCTGCCGCCACTCACCACCTCTGACGACCAGACTGCCACTGTCTACGCCCACGTATGAATTATTTATTGCTGCTGTGTTTTTTTGTGTAAATATATTTGTTGTCATATATTTGGTTTCAGTTACGTAAAGAGTTGAATATAATAAACTTAATAAAAGACTAACACTTTCTTCACTAAAAACATTTATTTACGCTAAATGTACATGTACTACGTGTTCATTATCAATAGCTTACAGTAAGCTATTGATAATGAACACGAAGTGTTCGAAATGTACATTTAGCGTAAATAAATGTTTTTAGTGAAGAAAGTGTTAGTCTTTTATTAAGTATATTATATTTGTTGTTTTGGGGACTATTTGCTCCTGCTCTCCATCCCCAAACCCCTGAGCTAGCTGGAAGTGCATTTGGGGTACCTTCCCCCTATGACAGGTCTACTAAATAAACTAAGGCTTCGATTCGAATACGAATATTTCAAATAGTCGAATATTTCCAATTAAACAAAATTTATTAAATGTAATATCAACGAATATTCGACTATTGGAAATATTCGACTATTTGAAATATTCAAATATAGTCGAATATTTCCAATAGTCGAATATTCGTTGATATTACATTTAATAAATTTTGTTTGATGTGTGAAATTTACAGAATAATATATTTAAAATCAATCGGTGGTATTGAATGTGTTATTTTATACAAAATGTATTTCATTTGCCTTGATGAATATGATTTTGCAATTTATTAAGAACGACCATCTATTCCTAACAAATTGCAAAACCATATTGATCAAGACCAATAAAATAAATGTTTAGTTGTATCAAATTTACTTAACTGGACCGAATTTAAAAACGCAAATGTTGTTTTCCTCGGCGAACAAACAAATTCCAAACGCTCGCCCTCTTTAAAAGGGGGCGGACATCTGCGTCTTTAACCTACCAGCCCTTAAAGCGTCTGAGGGGCATGAGACGCCGACTTGCCACGTGATCCGAAGCTGCTTTACATCGAAACAGCCACCCCCCTCCCGGTCCATATGGGGTGGGGGTTTTGTACGCGGAAGGGCGTAAATAATGCCTGGGTCTGACGTTTCTCGTCATATTCAAAGATTTTTTAATAATTCATGAGCGTTGGGCGAACATGAGGTGATTTTTTTTTTCATTGCGTACTCGGAAAAGTTTAATCGTGTCTGATGTACGCAGCGAAATTTCTGTTGGGAATATAAATGAAATAAAGGCGATCTAATTTGACTGAAATTTCTTTAAGAATGAGCAACATTTTGTTTAAAAATATTCATAAAAAACAATGGATTTGCGCTGTCAAATACAAATGTTGATAATACATGCGTTTATTTGAATATTCGATGAAATCACATCCTTGATTACGCAAGTTTATAAATTCGGGTCAACTTTTGGACCCGATTAGATGAGATTAAATATTCGTAGGGGTGCCTTGGGTGTAGCTCTCTGCGTTTGGTTTAGTGTTGCCCAGCTTTAGGTATCTAACCCGCGCTAGGGCCTCACATTGGCACAGGATGTGGAGAGGATCCTCCTCTTCTGAGAGAACGATTAGATGAGAACGATTCTGAACGTTATTTTATGCGCTGAACTCAGATCTTCAATCTGTGTGTCAAAATTGGTTCTAGTTTTCGAGTTCGCGCATGGTGGCAGCACTGCGCTCTTATAACAGCTATCAGCTGACCACGTTGCATCAAACATCTTTTGGAACTTGTTTCTGTACTGTGGTTGTGCTTCGGAGCGTGTGAAAATGCAGAGAAAACGTTGCAGAGTCGATTCAAAGTGTTTGTATTACGTTTGTGGATGTCATATGCTCGGAAAACGTGGAAAAATTATGACAAATGCACTCAAAGACGCGTATTTGCAGTATTGCTGTAGTAAACACTGACAAGCCATGGGTACCGAAATTATTTTGTAACGCGTGCAGAACAAAGCTGTACAAGTGGTCACTTGGTGAAAATATGTACTTTTCATTTTTTGTGCCAACGTTATGGAGAGAGCAGGAAAATCATGTAGATGATTTCTACTTTTGCTCAATGAATGTCGTCGGTATAAATGCGAGAAAACTAGCACGGTATAAATATCCTCACGTACCATCAGTGTCAAAGCCAGTTCCACGTACGGACAGTGATCCATTGCTAATTTATCCCGGTATAAGTGCAAAAAATGCCGTAACAACTTCGTCTTCATCACTGGCGAGCAATGAAAGCGATTTCGTTATGGAAGAAAAGCATTTAATTTCGCAAAGTGAACTGAGTGATTTGATTCGCGATTTGCATTTATCGAAACAAGAAGCAGAGTTGCTTGCATCACGGTTGCAAGAATGGAAACATCTTGACCCTAAAACACAAGTCACTGTATACAGAAATAGAAATCACGCGATTTTACCTTTCTTCAAAAAAGGAAATGACATGTGTTTCTGCAATGACATCAAAGGTTTATTTTATGTGATAATAATAATAATAATAATAACAGTTTTTTTTTATTTTGGGTTTTACGTCATCTATTTCCTCTGCTAAGGCCAATCATGACGCCGGAGATTAGGTCTACAGCTATCCGGGAAATTTGCCGAACCCGGTGGGAGTTCCAACCCACCGGTAGGGATCTTTAACGTGCACGCAACATCCAGGCAGTACACGGGTCCTACATGCATTTAACGTCATATCCGAGAAGACGGAGTGTTTGGCATTTTTATCCGGTATTTGAACCCCGGTCCGTGGCGTGGCAGTACAACACTCTAACCACTACACCACCAAGCTGCCCATAATAACAGTTCTTTATTCCAATGTTAATATCACATACACATTTTGCACATATACATCTACAATAGGGTCAAATCAAGATTAATACATATTATGTTTCTCTAGAGAAATATTCATGCATATTATATGGTTCTAAATCAAGTAAGAACTCTTTAATAGATTGTTTCCAGCTCGAAAACGTATCCGATTTTTGTATGTTTGTGGGCAGACTATTGTATATTTTTATATTTATATATTTTTATATTGTATATATTTTTTTTGTGATGAATACAGCATGTGATCAAAATGAATAGCGTTTATTTATAGATGTTTCTAAGTACAGTTTGAAGGCGGCTGTTACTAATTCCGATGAATATTTATTCGAAAGAGCAACTTGTTAGATGAATTTAATTTCGGTTCATAATGGTCAGTAAATAATATCCTTAAACTGTGGTTGTAGTTAGAGGTGTATTAATCAATACTTAAAAATATTTACAGAAAATATACAAGTGAAAATGTCGCGTTGCCGATTATGTTGTTCGTTGTAATGTCTGATTACTTCTGTTGTCGTCGTCATTTGTTGAGATCCTCGAAAGGGTTGGGGGTGGTACCCAAAGAGAAAGTGGTGGTGGTGAAGTCACCCTAATTGGTTGTTGGATGATGAACCTACCACCACTTTGACAGTGTTGCCAAACCGCCTTCATATTTGGTGACGAAGCGCGTGGGTCTGGCACCCAGTGTTAGAAAAACCCGCTAAGCCCTTTTCGGCCAAGGGCTGGTCGTACCGCACTTTTCGCGGAACACAAACAATAGCACACCAAACTCTTTAGAAACGTACACATTTCTTCCTAAGTAATAAAAATCTATACAATTTCTAATTGCCCTGAACACAACCAGGACACCCCATATGTTAATGAGGGATGGGTTACGGCGTATCAGGTAAAGCCGTAACAGCGGCTCTACTCCACATTGGAAATTAAAAAACCATCGATTCCGATTGCTCACGCAGTAAAAACTAAGGACTGCTACGACACAATGCGTACAATTTTGGCCAAGATCAAATATAATGAGCATCAATGGAAAATTTGTGGCGATCTAAAGGTTGAGGAAAAAAAGTAATTGTACTTAATTTTGAAATAGATATTAATTGATTTACATATTCATTAGAGGTTATTTGTCTATTGGTTAGGATGCAATCTGGATTCACGAAATGTTGCTGTTTTTTGTGTCTCTGGGACAGCCGTGCAGTTGATCATCATTATGTGAGAAAGGTGTGGCCTAGTCGTACCCATTATGAGCCAGGACAACAAGACGTGTCCTCTATACCACTTGTGAACCCACAGAAAACGTCCTGTGGGTTCACAACTGGTATAGAGGACACGTTTTGTTGTCCTGGCTCATAATAGTTACGACTCGGCCACACCTTTCTCACATAATGATGATCATCTGCACGGCTGTCCCACAGACACAAAAAACAGCAAAATTTCGTGAATTCAGATTGCCACCTCTTCATATTAAACTTGGCCTTATTAAGAACTTTGTCAAAGCGCTTAATCGCGAAGGACCGACTTTCCAGTACTTAATCAAGTTGCTTCCAAAACTGTCATACGCAAAAATCAAAGAAGGAATATTTGTCGGACCTGATATTTGGAAACTAATGGCTGATGCAATGTTTACAAAATGTTTAACGCCTGATGAAACAGCAGCATGGGCATTGTTTAAAAGTGTTGTTCACAACTTTCTCGGTAACCACAAATCACCGGATTACAAACAAGTATTCGACAATTTTTTGCAATTTATTACAAGATTGGAGCTCGAATGCTCTCAAGATACATTTTCTGCATTCACATCTTGATTTTTTTCCAAACATGGGCGACACCAGCGACGAGCAAGGAGAGCGGCTACATCAAGATATAGCGAAAATCGATACCAAGGATTTTGGGACAAAGGCATGATGAGCGACTACTGTTGGACCCTAATGCTTGAAACAGATCTCGAGCAGTATAAAAGACTCAGTTCAACCTCTGTTCATTTCTGATTTATACTTTTTAATTCAATAAATGGCCGTTAATGATAAAAAAAATAGTAAAATAATGATTTTATTGAATATTTATAAAACTAGAACCAATTTTAAAAAACGCTGATTTGGAATTTTTTTTTTTTTATTTGGATTCAATGCTCCTGGCATAGGTTCTCACCACAGCCATATCTCATTTTAGTTTTTAAATATATTATATTAACATTTGAGGGCAGGTGGTGGCCGAGCGGTAACGTCGCCGGGCTGTATCGCTCGGCGAGCCACAATTCGGGTTCGATTCCCGTGCACGGCGAGATTTTATTTAAAAATAATTTCTCGTCGTGACCCTGGGTGTGGTGCGAATGTGTTGTGACGTCCAAATATCTGTTAAATTCATATACTAGTATTAGTTACAAACTAAAAGATAGTTAAAAAATAAACATTGATGTTGGCTAATAGTTATATAACTAAGGCCAGGCAAAAGCCAAACCCCCAAAAAAAAAAAAAAATATTAACATTTATTCGGACGTCACGACACATTCACACAACACCCAGGGATACGACGAGTTATTATTTTTAAATAACAACTCCCCGTGCACGGGAATGATTTGGATTTAGTCCTCGAATTTACCTTATAATCAGCTTCTGGTTGCTTAGGTCCAAAACCGTGTATACTTGTGTTATTATGAAATTTAATTTAACGATGGTCACTATAATTCGGTTGTTTTTCAATAAATATGTAATTGAAATTATGTATTATTAATATTGATTATGTTAATAAATAATGATTCAATAACAATTCCCTCTAATCATTTATTTACAAAATAATTGATTTTCAATAATTATATATTTTCCCCCTGAAACTAGATAACGTATCACCACTAACTAATTACTGGATGAAAGGGGAGACCGACGGCTAGGGGGATGATCACCCTTTCATCGATCCAGTAAGCGACGTGCGGAAAAATCGAGGGTTATTCACGTCTTGCTTGGCGTCGAGCCAAATACAAAAACTTGTTGATTCTCTGGCAAAATGCTAAATAGGCCGGTTTACTTGTTGATTCATCGAGTTCGATAACGGGTTATTGGAAATGTATTTTTAGTCACGATGAGTATACATGCAGGGCTTTTGTCCATATTGGATTTTTTCAGCCGCCGGCAAAAAAAAAAACTGAAGGGGTGATGTACAGCGGATATTTATCAACTGTCAATGCTGCTCATTTGACAGGATGAAAGAGTAATGGGTGGTATAAAGGATTGTTTTCCTTTTTCAGGAAAGAAAATGATAAATAAGATGAAAAAAGGCTGAACGACCTAGGTCGGTGACCATTTATAATATTATGAAGTCAATAAATTATTATGATGGACGAAATAAAAATTACATATAAATAGTGATGATAGTGGTAATTTACGTCGGGAAATACCACTGGTAATTTACGTCGGTAATTACCACAGGTTATTTACGTCGGTAATTACCACAGGTAATTTACGTTGGTAATTACCACTGGTAATTTACCGTATATTACCCAGCTGTTTTGATAACATTGGTAACATTCTTTTGAGAGGGTTGAAGGTAATAACATAATTTCCTGGAAAAAATAAAACTTGATTTAATTTACTGTAACATAATGAAATACAGTAAGTAAACATATGCATACGCTTTTTTAAAAGAGATTAATTTTAAGCTTTAAGCAAGTGTTATTCAGTCCCAAATTAATCATGAAGTAAAATTTCGAGTTTAAAAAAGCCTTTTGAGTATACATATCATAATTATGTGTTGTAGATTTTTATATATTCGTTGTTTTCTTAAAAAAGGTCAATTTCAAGTTTAAACGAGTGTTTTCCACTCCCAGACTAAGCATGAAGTAAAATTTCGAGTTTAGAAAAGCCTGAAAATTTGGTTTGGTCGCGTAGCGCTTCGCGCTACGCGACCAAACCAAATTTTCAGGCTTTTCTAAACTCGAAATTTTACTTCATGCGCCACGCGTATTAAACACTAAAAGCACTAAAATATTGTGAACAAATAAACTTCGCTTGAAATCAGTGTCTTGTACGCGTGGCGCATGAAGTAAAATTTCGAGTTTAGAAAAGCCTGAAAATTTGGTTTGGCCGCTCCGCGCTTCGCGCTACGCGACCAAACCAAATTTTCAGGCTTTTCTAAACTCGAAATTTTACTTCATGCTTACTCTGCGAGTGGAAAACACTCGTTTAAAGTTTTAAATTACAATCCATAATTTGGATATGTAGGTATACTTAAAAGAAAAATTGCCTGTATAATAAAATATTGTGAAACAATTTTAAGTGTCTTATATATTTGTGTGTTTTCGATACCTTTACATAATAAACTATTTTATATTGTTGTAACATTCTGTGAAACCACAAACCGTTTGAAACTATTATTAATTATTCCAAGTAAAGTAGCTTGAAACCAAGTCAATATTGATTCTTTAAATACTCGTCTTGTAAACGCACGTGTAAAATATTATTACAGAAATATTCATGCTTGAGAAGAAACTGAAAAGCAGAGGTTTTACTGAGAAAATCTCGAATGCTCCGCAGTGAGGAAAATTGCGTTCCCGATTATTCAAGCGTGAAACGTATGCAAATAGTATTGCTTTTTACCGCACGCTTTCCAAAGAGACTTCAAAAATAATATGTTGAATTCGCTCTTTGTTCATTTACCTTTTAACTTGTTATTCTATGAAACTTGATACGATTTTATGGCCATTTATAATAAGATATTAGACATAATATCGTATGTTCAATAAAATAAAACCTCTAAAGTGCCATGATTTAATCTTTTTTGAAATTTAGGTTGGCTACACGCTTTAAGAGTTGTCATATAAAACGTCAGACATTATAATTTTATTGTATATTCTCAGAGGTGCCAACCCAGAATATTTTCCATGGCTGTCTAGAGATTTTTTTTTATTGAACATACGATATTATTGCTTAATTAAGCAGGATGTTTGAATGTACACTGACCATTTGATATAATTAATAATAAACAGACGAATCAGGACTGGAAAACATTTAAAAATGTTGCGTTATTGCATAAATGGCGCTTAATTGGTTACCGTCTTAGCAAAATTTCATGAAAATACTTAAGTTAGTTTTTTACACAACGCGATTAATGGCGAATCATATAGAAGTGAGTGGCGACATCTGTAAGTCCGACGGCAAACTAACATTTTCAGAATTCGAGAGAAACGGAGCGATATAATAGTGTATAATATTGACAGAGATAGAATAAAATTAAAGCAGTGGGCGCTATTTTGTGGAAAGAAAAATGATATTGTAAAGTGCGATCATTTAAATTATGATTTAGAGTAGGCGGCATTTTTTTGTGCGGTTGCCCAGAATTTTAATTGAATGATAAAATAAATTTGAGGTTATGGTAAACGATGTGTTAACGGTCAGTAGAGTAGGCTTTGAATTTTAAATTAAATTGGCACTACTGACCTCTAACACATCGTTTACCATAACCTCAAATTTATTTTATCATTCAATTAACATTCTGGGCAACCGCACAAAAAAATGCCGCCTACTTTAAATCATAATTTAAATAATCTCACGATACAATCATGTTTGAGTTATGTCTAAATAATAATAATAATAATAATAATAATAATAATAATAATAATAATAATAATAATAATAATAAGTATTTATTGCCCAACAGGAAATTTCCCAATTACAAGACAATGATAATACAATAAACAATGTATGTATGTACATAAATAAATTTAAATCTAAACAATATGAAGACGCTCGTGAGCGTGACAGCTATTTGACAGATTGTTCATCAACGATTTAACAGAGTCGTGCAGAATATCACAACAGGGTGGTAATTTATTACACATGCATGACATGATAACAATAGGAGATTTTAATCTCACGTTAGTCCTATGGTTTGGGATGCTAAACATAGGTTTTTGCCTGCTGCAAAAAACTGGAATATGCAGCCCAATCTGATTTAATAATTCTGGTGAATCTATTTCATTGTGTAATAATTTATGCATAAATAAGATAGATGCCTTATGCCTACGACATTCAAGAGAGTCTAAACTAAATTTATTGAGTAGTATGTCATGATCAAATCCTCTCACTGGATAGTATCCTTCAGTTTTATGAAATAAAAATTTTAAAAACCTGCGTTGTACGCTGTCAATCATCTTTATTTGGTTCTAAGTTTGAGGAAACCAAACTAAGGCTGCATATTCCAGCTTTGAGCGTACATACGAGTTGTACAGGGTTTTTAATGCATTGATGTTCTTAAGACTAGACGAGTTGCGATGAATAAAACCCAATGACTTCGATGAATTATTAACGATTGCCTCAATGTGACGACCGAATGTCAGATTATAGTCAAAATAGACACCCAGATCTTTAAATATAATATATTCCATTTGTTTCTGGATCTCGCCTAGCGGGAAATTGCCCGCCGTATTGATTCCACTGCAGCAACTGTAATACGTGTGTATCAGGTATGGACAGAAGAAGGTAGAGGAGCAAGAAGAAGACCAATTGGTCAACCAAGGCGTACCACAGAACGTCAAGATCGGCGCTTAAGACAAATAGACTTGCGAGACCGATTCGCTACTACGCGTCAAATCGGTGATTAATGGATTGGAGAAGAAGGTAGGCCCGTTAGTATGCGAACCTTATATCGCCGCATTCAATCCTTTGGGCTTCTTTCGTACCGTCCAAGATTAGTGCTTCCTTTAACAGCGAGACACTGTCGCCAAAGGTTGGACTGGTGCAGAGAACGGCAGCATTGGGAGGCAGAATGGCACGATGTCGTATTCAGCGATGAATCACGATTTTGTCAAGGCACGCATGATGGCCGTAGAAGGGTACAACGCTACCGTGGAGAACGACCTGATCTTAGGTTTGCTATTGAGAGGCATGTACACAGGACTGCTGGAGTAATGGTTTGGGGGGCTATTGCTTATGGTAGTCGATCACCTCTTGTATTCATTCGAGGCAGTATGACAGCTGCGCGTTATGTTGAAGACGTTATACGACCGACTTTGTTGCCTAATTTAGATGGCCGCCCAGACGTACTTTTTCAACAAGATAACGCACGTCCCCATATTGCTCGTCGAACTATGAACTTTCTTAATGAAGCTGGTGTTAATGTTTTGGCGTGGCCGCCCCGTTTGCCGGATTTAAATCCTATTGAACATGTGTGGGATATCATGGGAAGACGAATATTCTCTTTGCACCATCCTCCACAGACTCTAGCACAGTTGATCGATGAAATTCAAGTTGCTTGGAACGAGATGCCTCAAGAAGACATCGACCATCTCATTTTGTCGATGCCCAGACGTCTACAGGAGTGTATACAGCAAAGGGGTCGCCAAACACATTATTATTTTTTTTAGATTGTTTTTTAATAAAATTTCTTGAAAATGTAATCATTTTATTCTTGATGTAAGACTACCATACTGGCAAAAAATCAAGTTGAAATAATAACTCCTTCTGGGTGTTACGCTTCTAATGTCATTGAGTATATTTACGTTTTTCTTTATACATTTTCAAGTCAAGTCAAATAATATAATATATCAAATTAAGTTATTTAATAATTTAATTAACATAAAATTAATAATGTTGCGTATATGCATCAATGGCACATAATGGGTTAATCATTTTATCTATGAATTTGAGTTACCAGTGATATTGGAAAATCTAACTTGGTAGCCTTTTCCTTTAAACCAGTGGTCTCCAAACTACGGCCCGCGAGCCAAATCCGGCCCGCGACTTGCATGAATCCGACCCGCGATTGTTTGTAATTTTTTTTTGTAAATGTCATATTTTGAAATATTGTAACAATTGTTCCTTAAATTTTTCATAATTTTATAAAATTAATCGGATCTTGGCCGACTTTATTATGTAGAATTGTATTTGTGGCCCGCGAAGAAAAAAAAAATTTACGTACATGATTCCATCCAAATCCCGGTTATTCTACTCACATGCATATCCTCTCGAGATCAATCCGCTACTTACGAAGAACACCCCTAAGAAAGTTTAAAATCCCGTATCCAGTGAAAGCAAGAATCAAAACTAAAATGTCCGCCCACGATTACGCATCGTTGACCCTTCCCGGAATCGCCTGGGTCAAAAAGTCCTTGAACGAAAATGACGACGAGGAAGAGGAGTCTGATTTGGAGGACAACATAACACATCTGATAATACTAGCGAAACTGGCACTGGAAAAAGGTGATAAAGAACGTGCAGAAGCCATCTTGCAAATGGGACTCAAATTGTGCTCTGAGAGGAACATTTCTTTCGGTTTGCCTTTTATGTATGATATTTTAGCGACCATCGCTTTGTCGAATGGGGAAATTGAAAAGGCTGAACAGTTGCTCGTGACGGGGATTGAGAAGATGTCCAAAAGTGGAGCATCGAAAGTAAATCTCCACATAATTAATTATACGTATTAATTAATTATCTGGAGATTTACTTCAGATGGGCTCAACCGGGATTTGAACCCGGGACCTCTCGCACCCAAAGCGAGAATCATACCACTAGACCATTGAGCCCTTAGTACTGTGAGTGAGGCGGTACTGCTATCAAAGGGGGAAATTAAGGTGTTGCCTTCTGGGAGACAACCACCGCGATTCTGAGAAATTCATATTGAATTATTGACCTTGTTCTCAAAATCGGATCACCCTCGATTACCTAGCAGCTTGTAGGCAGAGATATACACAATTCCATTTGTTTCTGGATCTCGAGTAGCTATGGAAAAGTGACAGTTTAAGTATTGTAAATGGGGCTGGTTGTGTTTTAAATCAGGGTTTTTAAATGTCACTGTCAGATGTTCGATTTAAAGGTTATAATTTCTGACTATTGTGATCTTACACTGTTGCCTGTTTTACAAATTTTCAGATATAAAAGGATAATAATATGCAGTTTTAAGATTAACAAAATTTACTACTTGGTTTTTGTACATACAAACACAGCAATAATATTGTATATAACAAATATAATGAATTCGGCTCTGCAAACTTATTTCGTCTTCCAATTGTATTTCTCGCTTGGGTCTTCCCGTTAACACATTTTGATCAACTCCATCCATCCACCTTAATGTTGGTCATTCTCTCTTCTGTTGGTCCTCAGTATTTTTTTGTAGAATTGCAAATTTATTCCCACCCTCTTGTGATACTGATAATTTTCATGTCAAACAATTTTTAAGCCCTCATTCCACTTTTATTATTTAGTCAAGAGAACCTGCATCTGAATCTTCTGATGTTTGTTCTGAGCCAGATTCCCCAAGCGAAATAATAAAAGGAGGAATGGTTTCAAAAGAAAGGTTCCACATGTGTTTTGTCCAGTCATCCGAAATAAGTTTTTCACAATGATCACAGAAATTTTGCCACATATCGGATGTACATTTTGAGAGAGACTCAAGCCATAAATTATGAACACGATCCTTAGATGGTTGCTTAGAATTTATGTGCTTATTGTAGTAAGTCTTACAAAACCCCCATGCCATTTCAATTGGATTGTATTGACAATGGTATGGCGGTAATCTAAGAACTTCGTGCCCGTTCTTTCTCAAAATGTCATCAACTACGTAAATTTTGTCATTTGATCGAAAAGGTATAAATAAAGCCCATAGTTCCTTTTTGGTTAATTTTGGATTGAATTTTACATTGTGTTTAACCAACCACTCCTGCATTTCGCATTTCTTACAAGAAAATGAAGGAGTTTTGTCTAATTGCACAGAATGGTATGCAGCATTATCCATAATAACTACACATTTCCCTGAAAGCTTAGCCAAAGCAGGAATAAGTTGATTAACCACCCAATTTTGAAAAGTATTACCATCCATTGTGGCATGGTAATCTCGGTCATTGTTTTTCGAATGTAATAAAAAATCGCACCCATCCAAAAACCCACCCCTATACCCAGCATGTAGAATGGTGAAGCGTTTGCCTTCATTTTTGAATTTAGTTGGATTACTTTTTATATCCGTTTCATGTACCCAGCGTCGAACCACGGATCCATTCTGATATATCCATGTTTCATCCAGGTATACGAATTGGATATCTTCACTGGAATTTTGATACTGTAAAAATTTTCTAAGGAAAATAATTTTAGCTGCAACAACATGTTTTTGCTCACAGAGAATTTTGCGCTCATTAATTAATTTGAATTTATACCCCATACTTTTAACAACCCTATAAAGTGTTGTTCTACTACCATGGAACTCATAATTTTCTTTCATATCATTCAAAAGATCTCTCAAAGTAAAATACTGATTTCTAGAATTATATTGCCAAATTAGTTGTTGCAGATCTTTTCTAGCTAGGTGATTCTAAAAGTGGCTGTTTTTAGATCGTTTGCTAGAAGTAATAGATTTCAATTCGTCAGGTCTTTGTCGTAAAATTAATTGTAATGAAGATCTCCCTACCTGAAACGTAATTATCTTTAATTAAATATATATGATAATTAAAATACTAGACATACCCCAAAAATATCTATTAAAATCGTAATAATTTTGTGATGCTGTAGATTTGGATTACTTTGCCTAAAATGTTTGTAGGATTTCAGAATTTGTAACCTTTTTGATTCAGAGATAATCTTTGGCATGTTAATATTTAATATGTGCCTGAAATTATTTTTCACTTTGACATTGACACAGCATTGCAACACTAGATTAATTTGATTTAATAATAAAATGCTCGAAGAAGCGACCGCGTGGCGAAATAATTGTTGCAAGATTAACAATAAACCTCTTGAAAATTAAAAAGAGGATTACTTATGATATCATAAATTATTGCAACACTGTTAAAATAAGGAATCAGGAGTGGCAACTAATAAAAAATGTAAATGTTGATACTGCAACATAACAACACGAAAGCATGGCTAGGCGAGATCCAGAAACAAATGGAATATATTATACCGTGACTTTCTCTAAATACATGTCATTAATTGAATAATTATACGAGATAGGGCTAGCACTTTTAAGTTATATTTCTATTTGCTGGTCTTAATGTGTTCAATATCAAGTTTCTATTAAGTATTTCCCCTCCTTGGTTAAGCATAAAGTAACATTTTCAGGTTATTTTCAATTGTAAATATTTATTTAATGCTTATTCAAGGACTGGAAAACATTTGTTACGCAATCTTTTGAAAACAACACGTAAAAGAGGATATTTTTATTAATGATGATTGATTCGTTATTAAATCCCAGGGCATTGATCAAATTTCATTACCCGATGAAATTTAATTATACCGACCAATCGACTAAATCTAGTTAACATATTCTGCACGAATTTAATTAATTATTTTCACGCTTCACATCTGAATATATTTACGACTAAATCAAATAATTATTATTTAATTTTAACGACGCCAATGCAATGGCGCGCCATTCCGAGTTTAAAATTAAATATACGTTATGGTGCAAGCGCCGGGCAGTTTATTTTTTAATTGCACCAAGTACTAAAACTTTATCGTGTGTAACGTGTTCTTGAAGTCTTAATTAAAAATTATATCCAGGCAAAACTTTTAACAGCTTAATAGATAAACGTGACTAGACAAAGGGGAATCAATATTCATCATTAATTAACTCCTGAGAGCTTAGCGCAACTTTTCTTTAATGTTAAACTTAAATTTAGAAAGTAAAAAAAATCCAAAAATCCCTAAATCTATTGGAAAACAATGAATTTAGGGGTTTTTAGAAATAGACAACTCAATTATCCATGTTTTTACAAGATTAAAATAATATATAACTTGCTTAATGTTCTGCAAATAATTGCCAAATTCGCCGGTATTTTACTCATACCTTAGAATTTAATTTTTCTGTGCAACAGTCTCATAAAGCAGATTGTATTACACTTAATTATTTTATAATATACAAAATTACGATAATGTTCTTATAAATTGCAAACAATAAGTCCTAATTAATAAGACTACTAAGATCATAAATATCCATTGAATCCATTTAACTTAGCTATTTAGTTTTTGATCGAGAAACAAGAAAGTCTAGCCCAGATTTATTCCTTTAGTAACCACCAACTGTAGCGTTATTATCGACCGAATCAAAAAATATCAAACAAAAGTTGTAGATAATATAAATACAAACAACTTTTATCTAAATACTTTTACCTTAACTCTTTTGTTTTTGTTGAATAAACCAACTGTAGCGTTATTATCGACCGAATCGAAAAAAATCAAACAAAAGTTGTAGATAATATATAAACAAACAACTTTTATCTCAACACTTTCACCTTCGCTCTTTTGTTTTTGTTGAATAAACCGAGAAAGATTGTTTTGATATATTTTGCTAATCACTCACCCGCCGTAGCTTTATTATCGATTAAATCAAACAAAGCTTTAAACAAAAGCTGCAGACAACGAAAAAATACACACCCTCATGATTATTCAAAAATTTACGAACGATTGTCTTCCACTCCCAGACTAAGCATGAAGTAAAATTTCGAGTTTAGAAAAGCCCTGAGCAAAATTTGGCTCGGTCGCGCAGCGACCGAGCCAAATTTTGCGGGCTTTTCTAAACTCGAAATTTTACTTCATGCGCCACGCGTATTAAACACTGATTTCAAGTGAAGTTAAAAATATAGAAACGTATTAACCTTAACAAAAAATGTTTCAAATAAAAGTTGTAGCCAACAAAAAAGCACACAACTTTTGTATAAACAATTTTCACCTTAGTTTTTTTGTTTTTGATCAAGAAACGATAAAGTCTACCCCAGATTTATTCCATTAGTAATCACTCACTAAATGTAACGTTATTATCGACCGAATTGAAAAATATCAAGCAAAAGTTGTAGATAATATAAAAACAAATAACTTTTATCTAAACACTTTCACCTTTTATTTAGTTTTTGATCGAGAAACAAGAAAGTCTAGCCCAGATTTATTCCTTTAGTAACCACCAACTGTAGCGTTATTATCGATCGAATCAAAAAATATCAATCAAAAGTTGTAGATAATATAAATACAAACAACTTTTATCTAAATACTTTTACCTTAACTCTTTTGCTTTTGTTGAATAAACCAACTGTAGCGTTATTATCGACCGAATCGAAAAAAATCAAACAAATGTTGGAGATACTATAAAAACAAACAACTTTTATCTTAACACTTTCACCTTAGCTCTTTTATTTTTGTTGAATAAACCGAGAAAAATTGTTTTGATATATTTTGCTAATCACTCATCAACCGTGGCTTTATTATCGATTCAATCAAACAAAGCTATAAACAAAAGCTGCAGACAACGAAAAAATACACAACCTTATGATTATTAGAAAATTTACGAACGATTGTCTTTCACTCCTAGACTAAGCATGAAGTAAAATTTCGAGTTTAGAAAAGCCCTGAGCAAAATTTGGCTCGGTCGCGCAGCGACCGAGCCAAATTTTGCGGGCTTTTCTAAACTCGAAATTTTACTTCATGCGCCACGCGTATTAAACACTGATTTCAAGTGATGTTTAAAAATATAGAAACATATTAACCTAAACAAAAAACGTCTCAAATAAAAGTTGTAGCCAACAAAAAAGCACACAACTTTTGTATAAACAATTTTCACCTTAGTTTTTTTGTTTTTGATCAAGAAACGATAAAGTCTACCCCAGATTTATTCCATTAGTAATCACTCACTAAATGTAACGTTATTATCGACCGAATTGAAAAATATCAAGCAAAAGTTGTAGATAATATAAAAACAAACAATTTTTATCTAAACACTTTCACCTTAGCTCTTTTGTTTTAGTTCAATAAACCGAGGAAGATTTTTTCGGCTATATTTTGCTAATCACTCACCAAATGTCAAGCTTTTCTACACAGCAAATTTTACTTCATGCTTAAACTGCGAGTGGAAAGCACTCGTTTAAGGCTTCAAATCAACCTCTTTTAAAAAACAACAAACGTCAGAAAATTTACGCCGTTGGCATATGAAAGAAAATGCCCTGTATAATAATAATAATAATAATAATAAATGTCTTTATTTAACCGAAAGAAAAAAAAATACAAAAGATATATATTATTATAAGTGTAGGCGAAGTTCAGTCAGCTTAACCTGTTACTGATCTTCCACTTAACCTACTAAAAATTAAACTTAAATATAATTGCAACATGTGAGAGGTTAGATACAAACATATTTAGACATCACTAATTCCGAGTTAATTTCAATTTTAAAGCTCACCTAGTAGCAACATAGAACGCAAGTGAAACCTGAAAGTGTTAATTTTTAAGTGTTTTAGGTGCTGGGGAATTTTATTATATAATTTATAAATGTTGTAGGTAAAACATCTCGTATAAATAGCAGACTTGTGCTTTGGTGGCGATATAAGTCCCCGGAACCTAACATTAACGTTGTGAACGTCAGTCCGATACACAATTCTGCGATATAAATAAGATGGTTTACGAAGATTAATTATCTTATAGTAGAGCAAACAAGAGTGAAGGATTCTTCGGTTAGCCATGTTCAACCAGTTCAGTTCAGTGCCTTTACCTGAAATATGATCATATTTTCTTATTCCTAGAATAAGCCGTATACAAGAATTTTGAACTTTTTGTATACGATTTATCGTTATCTTATCCAAACAAGCACTATAAACCACATCAGAGAAGTTGAATTGGCTCAGTACCAGAGTGTCACAGAGAAGTCGTTTGGTGTTTCTACTTAAAATTTTTCTATTTGCATATATCATTCTTAAATTATTGTAAGCTCTAGAAATACATTTACTGACATGAGATTTAAACCGCAAATCAGAGTCGATAACTAAGCCTAAGTTACGCACCGACTCTACAAACGGTATCGCTATATTATCTAATTTCAGTGAAATGACACGTTTGGCAGCGATGAGTATTTTCTTTGGACCAAACAGTATAGCTGAAGTTTTACTAGGTATAGCTGAAGTTTTACTAGGATTAATATGGTGTAGTATGGTATTATATTATATTTCGCCTAATATAGGGTATTTCAATTCATAGAGGTTGGCAACGCCGGTTTGTAAGTATTATTCATTTTTAATAATAAAATATTTTCTCATGTAAGAGATTTAAATGCGAATTATGTTTTTTTTTTTTTTAATAAAACGGAAAATCCCCGAGTGGAGTCGAATAAATGCATGATTGAATTGACTATTGGAATTCGAATTATTATAATTTACAAAAGTACACTACTTCTTGTGCAAATACAACGCCGGATATTGAATTACACAATGAAATATTTGAAGTATAAATGAAATTGCTAATTCTTACTGTATGTAACAGCAAACTCTTGTATAATTCAATGTCCGTCGGGGTATTAGCCCGGGAAGTAGTTGTTTCAATGAGTGTTTGATATAGTCTTTGTAAGACTAACTTGTTGTAGATTGCGAAAAGAATCGCACTTTTAATGTATAAATATTTAAAGTCTTATTTGTTACAACACTATATGATACTATATGTATATATATAGATAGACATATGTACTATTTTAAGCCAAATTCTCTTAAAATGAAAAGTAAAGGAGTAATTATGGCCCGCCGTGGCCGAGCGGTTGAGCCGCTGGTCTCGCCAATCGTTCACGGCGGTGATCTGGGTTCGATTCCCGGCGGAGGCGAGTAATTTTTCTAACGAAAAATACTCGTCTCCGGTTCCATGGATGTGTGTGAATGTGTTGTGACGTCCAAATATAGAAATAGTTAAATAACTAAATAAGTTAGTTAATAAATTAATAAGTTAAAGATTGAATGATGTTGGCTAATAGTCGTGAAACTAAGGCCAGGCAAAAGAGAAAGAAAAAAAAAAGGAGGAATTACAAGAAAAACCTAATTATTTCATTAAAAAACCATTTTACTCGCAGATATTTTGTGTAAAACACTTCAATTAAAAATAATACATTTAAGTAAAGCACTTAAACAGTTTTTGCATGAATAAAAGTTTATATTTTCGCAGTTACTTTTATGGGGACGATGAAAGTGGAACTCGCTTAATTAGAAAACTAGCACTGCGGAAATTTCCGTTAATCCGATTGCGCAATCTACAATTTCCCATTTTCATTTGCAGGATGGATCTATTAGAGGATGAGGAACCTGACCCTTATTATTTATACATTTTCGCCCTTTATGCCGTTCTGTCCTTCATCTGCATCATGCTGGGTGTGTTGCTTATTTACGTCGCCTGTGCAAGGAAATACAGGCTCAATTGGTTCGAGAAGAATCTGTTGGAGACTGCTGATGCTAAAGAACTAGCCCATAGGTAAGGAATGTAGAGAAATAAAACTAGAACTAATTTTATGCAATATACCGTGCGATTGTTTAAATTATAAAATAGAGTAGGCGGCATTTTTTTGTGCGGTTGCCCAGAATGCTAATTGAATGATGGAATAAATTTTAGGTTACGGTATACTATGTGTTAACAGTCAGTAGTGCCAATCTAAATTTAAATTCAAAGCTTACTCTAATTTATATTTTAAATGATCGAATGTAAAGAACCAAAACTAGAACTAATTTGCGGTTGCCCAGAATGCTAATTGAATGATGGAATAAATTTTAGGTTATGGTATACTATGTGTTAGCAGTCAGTAGTGCCAATCTAACTTAAAATTCAAAGCTTACTCCAGTTTATATTTTAAATGATCGAATGTAGAGAAACAAAACAAGAACTAATTTTATGCAATATGCCGTGCAATTATTTAAAGTATAAATTAGAGTAGGCGGCATTTTTTTTTGTGCGGTTGCCCAGAATGCTAATTGAATGATGGAATAAATTTTAGGTTATGGTATACTATATGTTAGCAGTCAGTAGTGCCAATCTAACTTAAAATTCAAAGCTTACTCTAATTTATATTTTAAATGATCGAATGTAGAGAAACAAAACTAGAGCTAATTTTATGCAATATGCCGTGCGATTATTTAAATTATAAATTAGAGTAGGCGGCATTTTTTTTGTGCCGTTGCCCAGAATGCTAATTGAATGATGGAATAAATTTTAGGTTATGGTATACTATGTGTTAGCAGTCAGTAGTGCCAATCTAACTTAAAATTCAAAGCTTACTCTAATTTATATTTTAAATGATCGAATGTAGAGAAACAAAACTAGAGCTAATTTTATTCAATATGCCGTGCGATTATTTAAATTATAAATTAGAGTAGGCGGCATTTTTTTTTGTGCGGTTGCCCAGAATGCTAATTGAATGATGGGATCAATTTTAGGTTATGGTATACTATGTGTTAGCAATCAGTAGTGCCAATCTAACTTAAAACTCAAAGCTTACTCTAATTTATATTTTAAATGATCGAATGTAGAGAAACAAAACTAGAGCTAATTTTATGCAATATGCCGTGCGATTATTTAAATTATAAATTAGAGTAGGCGGCATTTTTTTTTGTGCGGTTGCCCAGAATGCTAATTGAATGATGGAATAAATTTTAGGTTATGGTATACTATGTGTTAGCAGTCAGTAGTGCCAATCTAACTTAAAATTCAAAGCTTACTCTAATTCAAATTCAAAGCTTACTCTAATTTATATTATAGCTAGTATAGCTAGGAAATAGAGAAAGAAATTGAAATATAAATAATTTTATGCTAAAGAACTAGCTTATAGGTAAGAAATAAAGAAGATAAATATAATAATATTGTATTGAGATATCAATTACTTGATGAAACTTCATTATACATTGCAAAATCATCTTAAAAAATAATACATATGCGTTCGCTGCAAATTTTCTGACATTCGTTGCATTTTAAAAGAGTTCAATTTGAAGCTTTAAACGAGTGTTTTCCACTCCTAGATTAAGCATGAAGTAAAATTTCGAGTTAAGAAAAGCCTGAAAATTTGGTTTGGTCGCTCCGCGAAGCGGAGCGGCCAAACCAAATTTTCAGGCTTTTCTAAACTCGAAATTTTACTTCATGCGCCACGCGTATAAAACACTAATATATTAAAAAATTTTAAATATTCTTATTTGGCAGTATATTTTTAATCCTGCTTCAGCAGTAAATTTTTAAAACTTATTTAGCAGTAAATTAGGTTTTTCACAATATTTCAGTGTTTTATACGCGTGGCGCATGAAGTAAAATTTCGAGTTTAGAAAAGCCTGAAAATTTGGTTTGGCCGCTCCGCTTCGCGGAGCGACCAAACCAAATTTTCAGGCTTTTCTAATCTCGAAATTTTACTTCATGCTTAATCTAGGAGTGGAAAACACTCGTTTAAAGCTTCAAATTGAACTCTTTTAAAAAGCAACGAATGTCAGAAAATTAGCAGCGAACCCATATGTATTATTTTTTAAGATGATTTTGCAATGTATAATGAAGTTTCATCAAGTAATTGATATGTCAATACAATATTATTATATTTATCTTCTTTATTTCTTACCTATAAGCTAGTTCTTTAGCATAAAATTATTTATATTTCAATTTCTTTCTCTATTTTCTAGCTATACTAGCTATAATAATAGAAAATTTGGAAAATTTGGTTTGGCCGCTCCGCACTTCGCGCTACGCGACCAAACCAAATTTTCAGGCTTTTCTAAACTCGAAATTTTACTTCAGCTTAGTCTGGGAGTGGTCCACACTCATTTCAAGTTTCAAATTGATCTCTGTTAAAAAAAACAGACCAGGCTAAAGCATAAAGTATATTACTTCATGCGCCACCGGTACAAAACACTTATGTAAAGTTTAGCGGTGTGTTTTAAATTTCGTAGTTTGTCAGTGTTTTGTATCGGTGGCGCATGAAGTAAAATTTCGAGTTTAGAAAAGCCTGAAAATTTGGTTTGGCCGCTCCGCGCTTCGCGCTTTTTTAAACTCGAAATTTTACTTCATGCTTAGTCTGGGAGTGGAAAACACTCGTTTGACGCTTCAAATAACCTCTTTTAGAAAACAACGAATATTTTAAGATTTAAAAATAAACTCCCTCTATGTACATTGTGTTTTCAATAGATTTTAAAAAAATGAAAATTACATCAAGAAAACAGAAGAAAATACATTTAAATTTGTATTGTATTTTCAATTGAATTTTAAAACAAATTTACTAAATAAGTCGGGGAATACAATTAAAAACTTCAAATTAATAATAAATGGAATTTGATTAAAAAACACTTAGAACCTTTCTTCAATACTTTATTTTGTAACCAAGTGTACATTTCGGACACGAAGTGTCCATTACCAATGGTTTGATACTAATATGTATAATATGTATTAGTATCAAACCATTGATAATGGATTAATTATCTTCAAGTAACTCAATCAATCCAGATAAATGGAATAGTTTGACAAAGTTTTATACCACAATATTTTTTATTGAGCACTACTTAAGTTTCAACATTTTAATGTCTGTAATATCGATTGATTTAAATCGTAAAACCATAACATGTCAATCAATTGAAAATGACACCAAAAATATCGAAACTTAAGTAGTGCTTAATAAAGAATATTGTGGTATAAAACATAGTAAAACTTTTCTATTTATTATTTAAAATGGAATACCACGTAGTAAAGGTCTCAACAATTTTGATGTTCAGATAAATAATTTAAATTTTGATGTTCAGATAAATAATTTAAATTTTGATGTTCAGATAAATAATTTAAATTAAATGAGATTCCAATTAAAATAATTGAAATTACTAAAGAAGAAAAGTGCACTATGTTCTCTTCTTTAGCAATTTCAATTAATTTAATTGGAATCATCCCTTCCTCGATTCCCCTACAAAACCAACCAGGTGGCTCATTAGTGGCAGCTAGACCAGAAGTAAAATTGATGAAATCAAATCCACCTAAACTAAATAATGTGATGAATGAATGTCTGCACTGTGCCATTAAGCTGCCTCAATTCACACTCCACATTTTCCTAGTATACATCCCTAACTTCTCTCCCATTGAAGATACAATCCTCACAAAGGCTTCCCTGTATGATCACGTTGTCGTAATCGGTGATTATAACATCAATAAAACTAAGTCCAAGCAACTCTCCTCCTTTATAGCAAACTCCAACTTTGTGCGTATTCACACCAATCCTACATTCATCATGTCCAACAACCAATCTACCACTCCCGATATCCTTCTTTGTACAAGCAGCATAGAACACCTCATACATAATGTCGCTTTGGTCCCTGATTTATGTTCAGACCACATGTCAATTCAATTCTCCCTTAATGTCTGCTCTCCTCTTCCTTCCCCTCCTAAGACAATACCATGCTACAAACACTGCGACATTACGAAAGTGACTGACGAAATGACTACATTTATCTCCGAAAACCAATCAATTAACCCTTTTCCTGGAAACCCTATCTAAATCAATCCAACAAAACACACCTACCATCACCAAAAAGCCCTACAAATACCCCCTTCCTAAATATATCCTTCGCTTAATAAAGTACAAACGACATTTATACAGAGACTTTAGACAGACTGACGACATGACACTTATCCAAAAAATCAATAGATTAAACAAGGACATACATACGCTGATCGCACAGTATAAAAGTGATCTTTGGGTTAAATCGTGTCAACAAATAAATGATCTGCATGGTAAGCACTACTGGCAGGAGATAAAAAGCTAAGTAAATACCGGAAAACCGATTTCATCCAAAAGATCACTGACCCTACGACCAAAAATACAGTGACGGGCGACATTGACATTACCAATATATTTGCGACCTACTTCAACCAAACATACACAATGACAGAACAAACAGACTACGACAACGACTTCCGTGACAAGAGTTAAAAATCTGGATTATGTAGGTGTGGATGTTTGTTGGAAGGGATTTTAGGATGAGCCTAGGAATCTTGTCGTAACCAGGAGAAGTGTTTTTTCCCTCTTCAAGATTTTCGAAGTATTCTTCCTCCTTTATAACATCATTTGGAGGATAGGGAATTTAGGGGGTTTTAAACGACGTATACCAAGAGTTAAAAATCTGGATTGTAGGCGACTTCCTCTTGGTATTCGTCGTTTAAAACCACCTAAATTCCCCATCCTCCAAATGATGCTATAAAGGAGGAAGAATACTTCGAAAATCTTAAAGAGGGAAAAAACACTTCTCCTGGTTACGACAAGATTCCTAGACTCATCCTAAAATCCCTTCCAACAAACATCCACACCTATATAATCCAGATTTTTAACCTTATATATTCCACTCAGGTCATTCCATCGGAATGGAAAAGAGGTATAATTACATGCATTCCCAAACCCGGAAATGATCCTTTAGATCCTTGCAACTATCGCCCTATTACCCTTCTCCCTGTCCTTGGAAAGCTATTTGAAACTATTTTAAAAAACAAACTTCTGGCCTGCACAGCTGACCTCAATTGGATTCCTTGAAAACCGCTCCACAACTCTACCTTTAACTATCCTCACATCCAACTGCCGAACAGCAAGCCTCGAAGGTCCCAAATCTGCCATCCTATTTTTAGATATCAAAAAAGCGTTCGACTCCGCCTGGCACCGGGGCCTGTTGTTTAAATGCAGCTCCCTGAATGTACCTCCTTACCTAATTAACCTCCTAGACAGTTTTCTCTATAATAGATCCCTTCAAGTCAAAATACGCCAGTCTGTCTCCAACTCCTTCACACCGGAGCAGGGTTTACCTCAAGGCTCCCCTCTTTCACCTTTCCTCTATAACCTCCTCGTTCATGACATCTACAATCATGATCCCAACTATATGAACAAATCCGCCTATTCTCTTCTTTATGCCGATGATACTGCACTAATCGCGCATGCCGCCACACTCCCTAAAGCCCTTAGCACTCTACAGGGCCTGATCGATTCGATACAAACATGGTTCGCTAAATGGCGAATATCAATAAATCCCAACAAATCCCAGCTCTTGATTCCTTTTCACCGATCAAACAACTCCCCATTTACAATTTCCATAAATAATCACACAATACATCCCTCAGCCACGTGTAAATACCTAGGTATCCATTTTGATCCAAAATTCACATTCAAGGACCACTCCATAATCCTAAAAGCACAAGTCAAGAATCGAGCGGCACACTTCAGAAGCCTGATCTTCAAACAGCAAGGAATAAGTACCAGAACAGCTGTACATATATACAAAATGATATGCCGTCCCTACTTGATTATGCTGCCATTCTTTCCCATAACTCCCACCCAGTCACCATTAAAAATTTGCAGATAGCGGAACGATCGGCCCTTAGAGTGCTAACTAAAATCCGTCACCCCCAAAATCCACTGTACAATCCCTCGAACATACTACTCTATGAATTAACCAATGTTGTTCCCACTCAAATTCGCCTCTCCCAACTTGCAGAAAAATTTGCCTTAAATCCTATCCACCATAATTTCCTAGACCCCCTCTGTATCCCCCGAAATAAAAATATAACCCCAAAACGCAAACCATATTCGATTTCATTTCAACATTTCATGACATTAGCGATCATGACGATTAAAGAACAGTTCCACCTTGACACTACTGACGACATTAACAATCATGACCCTTTTTTACACCAAATATGACAGTGACACACATAAATAAATTCAGGCGGAAAGACCATTGGTCGATAGCCAATTGACAGATATATTTTTATTTAATGTTATAGTTATTTGTACATACTTATTATTTATTTGTTGTATTTACTGTTGATATCTGTCAATAAAGATATGTATATATATATATATATATATATAACTGGCTTGAGTTTTTTGGGCTGCTTTCTCGCGTTGGTTGGTTTATTTGCGCTCTACGTTTCGGCAGCATCACTTCTGCCATCCTCAGGAGCTTTTTTGTATACTGAGTGATGGATGTCACGTTCACTGTCAGTACATTTGTTTTGTAAACTAGGGACTTGTAGTCTACATCTGCTGCGTGTTATTGGTCCACTCGATGTAGAAGGTGCTAAAATTTCTTGATTTGTGTCCGATGTATCTGCATTATTGAAATTACTTGAATTTGTCTGAATATTCCAAAAATTGTTGGATGTTGGAGGCAAGTCATTTTTTGTTGTTTTATTATATTCATCAAAGGTTTCCATGTGGTTTGTAATCTTGTGCCATCATCTCGTTTATTGAGGCACAAAGGATGTTTTTCTATTTCTATGGCTTCACGTACGATTCTTTCTTCAAATTTTAGGATAGAACTAATTACCGAAGTATTTTCAAAATCTATGTTATGGTCTGTATCAAATTTATGTTGGAATAATGAGGAATTTTGGTCGTGATTTTTTATGGCTAATTTATGTTCTTCTCGTCTGACGCTAATTCTTCTGTTGGTTTGGCCGATATATGATTTATGGCAGTCTTTACAGGGAATTTTGTATATTCCTTGTTTGATACAGACCATAACATAGATTTTGAAAATACTTCGGTAATTAGTTCTATCCCAAAATTTGAAGAAAGAATCGTACGTGAAGCCATAGAAATAGAAAAACATCCTTTGTGCCTCAATAAACGAGATGATGGCACAAGATTACAAACCACATGGAAACCTTTGATGAATATAATAAAACAACAAAAAAATGACTTGCCTCCCATATCCAACAATTTTCGGAATATTCAGACAAATTCAAGTGATTTCAATAATGCAGATACATCGGACACAAATCAAGAAATTTTAGCACCTTCTACATCGAGTGGACCAATAACACGCAGCAGATCTAGACTACAAGTCCCTAGTTTACAAAACAAATGTACTGACAGTGAACGTGACATCCATCACTCAGTATACAAAAAAGCTCCTGAGGATGGCAGAAGTGATGCTGCCGAAACGTAGAGCGGAAATAAACCAACCAACGCGAGAAAGCAGCCCAAAAAACTCAAGCCAGTTATATTTTACTCGCGAAAACCTAAAAATAAATACATATATATATATATATATATATATATATATATATATATATATATATATATATATATATATATATATATATATATATAATTAGAATCTCATTTAGTTTAAATTATTTATCTGAACATTAAAATTCTAATTAATCTTTTTTAGTTTAAATTATTTATCTGAACATCAAAATTCTAATTAATCTTTTTTAGTTTAAATTATTTATCTGAACATCAAAATTGTTAAGACCTTATTATTGACATAAATAGACACAGTTTTTACATGATGAAAATCAAAACTTTAATTAAAAACCCAAAATTAATTATATCACGTATTTGTTTTTCAGTCGTCGCGAAGGAGACATTTTTGAAATCATCAAAGGTTTTCTTTTATATTTACTTGTTCAGCATCATTACTGGATTTCTTTATGAATCGTCGCCGTGCTGCCTTTTTTAAAAGCAATAATAATTCCTTTTCCTTTCTCTGATGAAAAAAAAAACGATACAATTCAAACGTTAGACAGCTTTTTTTTATCCAATTCATACGAAAAGGTAAAGGTAGACAAATCAAAAAATGAATTACCAATAATAATGTATTTCAGGGAAAAAGTCTGAAAAGTCTGCGTTATAAAAATAAAAGTTGATGTTATAATATTAAAACACTTAACTTTGTTTTACCACTTTAATTAACTTATTACAGTGACTATAGTTTCGACTACAAGCTAGTCATTATCAAACTGAGTCTCAGTTTAATAATGACTAGCTTGTAGTCGAAACTATAGTCACTGTAAAAAGTTAATTAAAGCGGTAAAACAAAGTTAAGTGTTTTAATATTATTTTATAAAGATGTACCACAAAGTGAACGCCAACCAAATCAAAGAAAAGTTAATGTTGTTCATTACAAAATAATAACTATATAAATATAATATAACAATAAACTATATTAACCTATTAAGCGCCATTGGTGCATCATACACGCAACATTATAATTTTTTTGTTAATTAAATTAAAAACAAAATATTTACATTATTCTTCATACATTTTTAAGTCTGGTCAAATAATATAATATATAAAATTTACTCATTTGTAATTTTATATATTATATTATTTGACTAGACTTAATTGTATAAAGAAAAATGTAAATATTTTGTTATTCAATTTCTTCGATTATTACTCATTAAAAAAAATACATCAGTGTATTTTTAACTTCACGATATTTCAGTGTTTTATACGCGTGGCGCATGAAGTAAAATTTCGAGTTTAGAAAAGCCCCGTGAAAATTTGTCTCGGGTCGCTGCGCGACCCTCGACAAATTTTCTACGCGGGGCTTTTCTAAACTCGAAATTTTACTTCATGCTTAGTCTGGGAGTGGAATCACTCGTTCGAAACTTTGTATCACACGTTTTTATAACAAATCGATTAATGCCTGAAAATTTACAGTATATACATTTTGCATATTTAAACGAAAAATTCTACATACTGTGAATTTTTCTTTTAAATATGCAAAATGTATACACTGTAAATTTTCGGTCATTAATCGATTTTTTTATAAAAACGTGCAATATGAAGTTGAGAACGAGTGTTTCCACTCCCAGACTAAGCATGAAGTAAAATTTCGAGTTTAGAAAAGCCCCGCGTAGAAAATTTGTCGAGGGTCGCGTAGCGACCCGAGACAAATTTTCACGGGGCTTTTCTAAACTCGAAATTTTACTTCATGCGCCACGCGTATAAAACACTGAAATATCGTGAAGTTAGAAACACACTAATGTATTTTTTTTTAAGGAGTAATCGAAAAAATTAATAATAAGTTATTTATAGGAATCATAAAGAGAAGTGCAGAATTTTACCAAAAATCAACTTTTAGAGTTAAATTCTACATAGTGATTTTTCTTTTGAATATGCAAAATGTATACGCTGTAAATTTCCAGTCATTAATCGATTTTTTTATAAAAACGTGCAATATGAAGTTTTGAACGAGTGTTTCCACTCCCAGACTAAGCATGAAGTAAAATTTCGAGTTTAGAAAAGCCCCGCGTAGAAAATTTGTCGAGGGTCGCGCAGCGACCCTCGAAAAATTTTCACGGGGCTTTTCTAAACTCGAAATTTTACTTCATGCGCCACGCGTATAAAACACTGAAATATCGTGAAGTTAGAAACACACTAATGTATTTTTTTTTTAAGGAGTAATAATCGAAATAATTAATAATAAGTTATTTATAGGAATCATAAAGAGAAGTGCAGAATTTTACCAAAAATCAACTTTTAGAGTTAAATTCTACATACTGTGAATTTTTCTTTTAAATATGCAAAATGTATACACTGTAAATTTCCAGTCATTAATCGATTTTTTTATAAAAACGTGCAATATGAAGTTTTGAACGAGTGTTTCCACTCCCAGACTAAGCATGAAGTAAAATTTCGAGTTTAGAAAAGCCCCGCGTAGAAAATTTGTCGAGGGTCGCGCAGCGACCCGAGACAAATTTTCACGGGGCTTTTCTAAACTCGAAATTTTACTTCATGCGCCACGCGTATAAAACACTGAAATATCGTGAAGTTAGAAACACACTAATGTATTTTTTTTAATGAGTAATAATCGAAAAAAATAATAATAGGTTATTTATAGGAATCATAAAAAGAAGTGCAGAATTTTACCAAAAATCAACTTTTAGAGTTAACTCTATAATTGCTCGTTAATGGGTTAAATAACAACTATTTAAACGATATAAATATATTCAGCGTAATGCTTCATAACTCAATAGAAATTGTAAATTGTGCTGAAATTGAGAAATGATGGCCGTTAATGGGTTAAATAAAAACTATTTAAACGATATAAATATATTCAGCTTAATGCTTCATTACTCAATATAAATTGTAAATTGTGCTGGAATTGAGAAACGAACGAACTTTCAATAAGCGGACGATATTAGGAGTTAGTTCATTACTCAATTTGTATTCACTCGAATAAATTACGCCACCCTCATTTTTTTCTGAATAATTTCCAGCTTTCTCACTTGTTGAATAATTAACTATTATTTCACACATTTTTTTTAAATTTAATAAAATTTCTGTAAGTATATGTTTGTTCGTATTTGAACTAATCACTGAATTCATTCATTTTGTAAGGGTCTTAATGAAATTTCTAAAATTTATTCGCGTTAAGAGCCCATCCTTTTGAGTTAAATTTAACTCCACTAACGAACCCCACGGTCCGTATAAAATCAAATTACGTATAAACCCACTCGTATAAACTTAATAATAATATTATTATGCCCCACCCTTCACAATTTCGGGCTAAAGCGCATTTAAAAGCTCAATTAATTGCCGAGTAAAGTTTTTGTTTGAAAAATTACTTATTTCACGTGAATCTTAATGTTTAAAATTATACATACAGGGTGCGGCAAGGAAACTTGCTGATTTGAAAGGTCAATAAAAGAAAAAGTATTTTACATATCGATTTAATTCTCTTTTTATCGTATTGTACGCATCCTGAATTTTTGTTTCAAGTGGTTTTAAAAATGACATCGGAAAAATGGCGCCCCCATTAGCGATACACTGATCCACCCGCTTTTTGAAGTTTCGCTCCACTCTTTCGAGCATATCGAGGGGTGTCTAATCTCTAAGATTAGACACACATTTAATTATTAATTATTCCTTTGCGATTGCATCATTCGTTCAATAATGCAATCACAACATAACACAATTCCGGACAATTACCTGATGCCCCACTTACGCACATGGCTATTCATCACACCATCACCCATAAAAATAGCCATAATGGTACACGAAAGAATGTTCAAATTAGCAGCACGGGAGTAATCCAAATAACCCAGGATTCTATCATACACACACAACATGTGATGCTAACGCCAAACCAGATGGATTCCAAAGCAATACTGGCCACCTATTCAAAGAAGGCTAACGTTTCACTTATAAGTGGACAAACAGTACTACCTATAAAACCAATTTCATACAAATGTATTCTACGATCACAGAACAATAAGATGGCAACTGACATAATTAACAAAGAAGAGGAACTTAGGAACCAATTTTCAAACATCAACTGGAAACACATCAGATACCTCTCGTCCTGGACCAGTGCTGTAACAACCATAGGCATATTTGGCGTATTAGGACTAGGAATCGCAATCATTCGGCACATCTGGAAGAAAAAGCAAAGTGGCGAAACCTTACCGGCTGGACATCCAGAAGAACTTCAAATGGTTTCAAGTCCAGTTTCCAGAGCATCTCCAGAATACTGTACAGTCCAGAGGACACCAAAAAATGTCAACCCACACCCACGTCCAAGGAACTTATCACCGACAGAGTCCATCCAACAACGACCACTGGTATCCCACATTCCCGGCGGGCAGAATGTCTAATCTCTAAGATTAGACATACATTTAATTATTAATTATTCCTTTGCGATTGCATCATTCGTTCAATAATGAAATCACAACATAACACAATTCCGGACAATTACCTGATGCCCCACTTACGCAAGAATGACGAGCGCCAGTCCGGCCGATCCACGGCAACAACTTCTGCAACTCAGCGGTGGACTCGTGGACTTTGTGACCATCGGCGTCCCAAATCGCCGGGCCAACTCTACCAGTCAGCACCAACATCAAATATAAATACCTGCAAGACCGCCCACTGACCAGAGTTATTTTGACTCTTAAATTGATGGTTGTACCATGTCATGTATTTAAGTTATTATGTTACAATATATACCTATTTTAAATCCACTACAACTATTACAACGGGAATGTTGGCGATGGCTTGGCGAATGTTGTCCTTCAGGTGTTGCAGGGTCCGTGGTTTGTCATTATAAACAATGGATTTGAGACATCCCCATAAAAAGAAGTCACAGGGAGCCAAATCGGGGGAACGCGCCGGCCACAGTACGTCACCCTTTAAGGAGATTAGGCGGTCGTGGAAGTGTTCCTTCAAAAGTTCTATTAAACTTCTCGCTGTGTGTGCTGTGACTCCGTCCTACTGGAACCATACGTCCCCAAGTTCCATTTCTTCAAGTTTTGGGAGAAAAAATGCCTCAATCATTTCTCTGTAGCGCAAAAATGACAGCCTCACCCTCTCGACGTTTTCTGGTGTTCTGGAAGTCCGTTGTCCTCCAGGCCCTTTTTTACCACACCGCCACTTTACACACGAAACGATTGATTGCCGGCCAGAAACGTTACCCGTGGGATGAATATTGAACCGAGTTCGGAAGGCACGTTGGGTGGCAACTACCGAACGGCCATTGGAAAATGAGGACAACTGGCTTGAGCGGTAACAAAACTTCAAGACCCCCTCTATCGAACCCTCCCTACTCCGTTCTGACCACGTCTCGCTCATTGGCGCCCAATTCAAATCAGCAAGTTTCCGTGCCGCACCTTGTATATATTTCCGTTGAAGAATACATTTTTAATAATAATAATACTCTTTTATTAACCTCTAGAGATTACAGGTTTGCATATACAGAGAATTTTATATAACACCGAACATTTTCATAAAATACGATATGACACCTTTTATTTTTAGGTTATGTGTAAATTGGGTTGCCTATATGACCATTACAAATTGTAGCTAATCAATTGCAATTAATCCCTCAACTTGTACATACATGGAGTTTTTCTGTCAAGTATACATGTCCCAATTACAGCGTATATGCCGTAAATCTTTAGATAATCCTTGTTTTCTTTTTTAAAGGGATTCAATTTGAAACTTAAAATGAGTGTGTTCCACTCCCAGACTAAGCATGAAGTAAAATTTCGAGTTTAGAAAAGCCTGAAAATTTGGTTTGGTCGCGTAGCGCGAAGCGCGGAGCGGCCAAACTAAATTTTCAGGCTTTTCTAAACTCGAAATTTTACTTCATGCGCCACCGGTACAAAACACTGACATATTAGGAAGTTTAAAACAGACCGCTGAACTTTACATTGAATCAGTGTTTTGTACCGGTGGCGCATGAAGTAAAATTTCGAGTTTAGAAAAGCCTGAAAATTTGGTTTGGCCGCTCCGCGCTTCGCGCTACGCGACCAAACCAAATTTTCAGGCATTTCTAAACTCGAAATTTTACTTCATGCTTAGCCTGGGAGTGGAAAACACTCGCTTCAAGCTTTAAATAAAATTCTTTTAATAAACCAAGCATCGAAAAATGTGCAACGTATGCATATGGATACTTGAAAGAAAAATTCTCGTTATGAAAATGTTCGGTGTTACATAAAACTCTCTGTATATTTCTGTTGAAGAATAAGTTTTCAATAATAATAATATTCTTTTATTAACCTTTAGAGATTACAGGTTTACATATATAAAAAAATTAAATAAAACAAAGTGAGACGATCCAATTTTAAATCAAATTAGAATTGATTAAATTAATTTAGAATCTCTCATTAAATCCCACTCAGTAATAATGGTATATTTAATTAAAACACGTAGTTTGTTTCACTGATTAAATATTTGCTCTGACTAGTTTCGACCTTTAGCCGTCTTTAAAGAGATAGTTCAATTAATAAATAAGTAAATTTCTTGGTTGAAAAATTACTTATTACACGAAAATCTTAAATACTTTTCAAGCAATATATAATTGCGATTTATCTCGCTTTATACAAAAATGTCTGTCTCATTCAGATTTTTAAATATTCTTTGGAAGTAACCCACTGAGCAAACACAATTAAGTAATGTTTCATCAACATTAAAACAACGTTTAATGTTGCTACAATGTTGATATAACGTGGATGAAGGATAACGTGGACGAAATATGATTTTAAATTATTTAATACTATTACGTAGTGTTTATTTTTAAATCGAATCCTTATTTGTTTTTCTAGCCAAGAAGCACTTGTGGGAATCCAGGAAACCACCCCCAGCAGCAGCAAACCGCCCTTCTGTCCCCAAGCGGAAAACGGAAAGTTCTGGACGCCATCTACAGTTACAGCACAGAGCGATACCGGTGATACCAGCTCAGGTACGTAAATAACTATTTCACGACTAATGATCACTGGATGCCGATAGAGATAGTAATAAATATTTTTACGAGTTCAGGTAAGCAACTATATCATTTACTAATTTCGGATTTAATTAATTTACGTGTGGGTGATTAAATTAAGTTTTGAGTCAACGAGACCTGAAATTTGCACGCTTGAATCACACGATCTGTTTAATTAGAATTAGCAGGTAAACTGTTTAATTAATATTGGACATGGTGTGTGGGTGATTCGGAAAGTTTAACTTGATTTGTACAAGTGTGTCATAGTTAAAGTGGGTTGTAAAAGCAGCAACAATTGTTGGCGAGCTTTTAGCAAAGTGTCGATTTTTTTTTCTAGGAGAGCTTGTTTTTAATTATTGGTAAGCTATACAGGGATTTTTTTTTCTTCTTTCTTGTGGGTGATTCCGAAACTATAACTTGGTTTGGACAAGTGTTTCATAGTTAAAGAGGGTTGTAGAAGCAGCAACAATTGTTGGCGAGCTTTTAGCAAAGTGTCGATTTTTTTTTTCTAGGAGAGCTTGTTTTTTATTATTGGTAAACTATACAGGGAATTTTTCTTTTAAGTATACATTTCCAGATGCTTACTCTGTAAACATTCAGGTATTCGTTAATATTCATATTCATATTCATATTCATATCTTTATTGGTCATATGAGGTTACATATTTATTACTTGGCCAATTTAAAATCAATGTGCCAGCTAGAAGTTTGCGTTCCTTCGATCTGTTCCATGTACCATATTGTAGGACGGACTATGGTAAAAATTTTGGTATATCCAGAATCGCCAATAATTGTAACGCCATCAATCCCGACTTTGGTGCAATTAGCAGGAATGCTTTGAAAAACATCTTCCGACAGGGTAAATAGTCTTCATATTTTAATCTGTTGTTTGTACCTAAATGTGTAGTTTCTTTTTTACTCTTTTATGTACCTATATTTATTATGTATTTATATTTATATTACATTTATTTTTATTTTTAGTTTTTATAATATTAATTTACTTAAATGGACTTCCGTTAATAAATAAATAAATAACATATGACAAGTCATATATAATATTTGTTTACTTGGTACAAATATTACTAAAATCGTAGAACAATAACATCGAAACTAATTTGCAATCTCCAATTTCGAGCTGACCTTTATTCGAAATTCCTTATCTTACACAACAAATTACACACACAAACTTCTTGGCTTATACTAAAACAAAGATCGTTAACATTCATTCGCCCATTATCCTCAAAACACAAACTACCAGTAAACAATAAGCCCTTTTCGCTCAAGGCTTGCATTTCGTGGATCCTGAAAGCATCCCCAGGATATAAAATTGTACTTCTGTTTGTAACATAAAAAAGAACAAACTTATCCGGGGGGTCTTTTTTTAGCTCGAATTACCTTTCGTGGAATGCGCCTAGATTCCGAATGTTTCAACTCCTTGATTTAGCATGAAGTAAAAGCCTAAAAATTTGGTCAATATTTTAAAGGATTCGAAAGAGGTATTCAAATTCTTTATTAAAAAAGTGTTCGTGATCCGGATTTGTTACAAGTTGTTCTAATCCAAATGTAATTGAACTCTCCTAAAAGGGTTCGAATCCCCAAAAATGATTCAAATGCTCGCAAAGGTTTCGTTATAATGAATTCGAATTATCACTATTACACAGTGAACACGCTGATTTATTTAAATAAAACATAATATATACAAAAATACTATTCGTGAAAATGCAAACAATGTCTTAATTTATAAGACAACTTAAGACGATAAATATCCATTAAAACAACTACTTCCCGTGCAAATACACCTCCGGATATTAAATTATACAATGAAATATTTAAAATCTTATTTAAACACTTAAATCATCAAGTGTTTCATTTAAATAAATCAGCGTATTCTCTGTGTAATAGTAATTAATTGTTTTTGTGTATTTCACGACAATTGTTTCTCAATGTTGTTGCTTCTTCAGGTGAAAAACTTATAATAAATTCTTCACCTGAAGAAGCGACATAATTGCGAAACAATTGTCGCGAAATACGCAAAAAATAGTTACAAATCATTAAGTGTTTTATATATATGATCATGGATTTTTAAAATTAGGTGCCACCACAACTATCTACGCTGATTTATATGTAAAATAATTTTATTTAATAAAAAGTAGCGAGAGAAAACTGACCTTTGGGGTGTTGTTATCCGGGTCCTTCCAGCTTCTCCTGACTAATTGCCGGGGTGGCGCGAGATCGACCATCGCGTGTCGCTGTACTTTTTCGACTCTCCTCTCTCGGTCAGCGGACCGAACAAGCATGGGGGAAGTGTTGTGCATAGCAAAAAAGGGTGAAACTTGGAAAAAGCGAGCATGTTGCCAACCGATCAGAAAAACCGCTTGTTTGTACCGAACAAAAAGAAATAAATTTATAACAAGTTAAACTGTTTAAAATGCAAATTAGATATGACATATTTAGAAAATATAGTTTCAATTTTAACTGACTATAACAATATGATTTCTAATAAATCACTGAAATGCAAGCGTTCATAAAGTATTCTTTGAATACTGTTTATTTTGATAAATTTTAGACAATTAAGTTAATTTTTTAGTACATACGGGATTTTTTTCTTTAAAGTATACTTTTACATATTCCATATTAACATTTATGGAATTAATTTGCACAAGATTAAACCTAAGCAGAATACTTTGAACTTCACTTTAAATCAGTGTTTTATACGCGTGGCGCATGAAGTAAAATTTCGAGTTGAGAAAAGCCCGAATTTAGATTTGGACGCTGCGCGTCCAGATCCAAATTCTTAGGGCTTTTCTCAACTCGAAATTTTACTTCATGCTTAATCCGGGATTGGAAAACACTCGTTAGAGAATAATCGATGACTTTTTCAAGTTTTTAGGTTATTTATAAATATAAAAATAGCAGTTTGCGTTAATTTCTATCATTTTCACCAACTAGAAAATGGTAATAATTTAATTTCTATAGTTTTCACAAACTAGAAAATGGTGATAATTTAATTTCTATCATTTTCACTAACTAGAAAATGGTAGAAATGAACGCAAACTGCTAACATTTTTATATTTATAAATAACCTAAAAACTTCAAAAACTCATCGATTATTCTCTAACGAGTGTTTTCCAATCCCGGATTATGCATGAAGTAAAATTTCGAGTTGAGAAAAGCCCGATGAATTTGGATTTGGACGCGCAGCGTCCAAATCCAAATTTGGGCTTTTCTCAACTCGAAATTTTACTTCATGCGCCACGCGTATAAAACACTGATTTAAAGTAAAGTTCAAACAAAAAACTCGATCATGAATAACCAAGATTTTCCTCATTTTTCGAGAGTTAACTTAAAAAAGAGACGAATTCCATGCATTTTGCAAAGTTTTAGTTAATTTTTAAATTATTTCCGATTTATTCATAAAATTTCCGTTGATTTTCAAAACATTAACGGTTATGTTATATTTTGGTTCATTTTTAAAATATTGACAGTTTTCATGAGTTTTCATAATTTTTTGTAATCTTTACAAAAAACTGTGAAGAAAAAATTATTTTAAAACTAACAAAAATTCAGGATATCTATGAAACATGGATATCCTAAATTTTTCTAATTTTAAAATAGTTTTTGGTGTTTTTCATAAAATTTAAAGATATTTGTCGATTTTCAATTTGTTTACGGTTAATTTAAATTTCCTAAATCTTCGTTTATTTTTAAAATTTGGATAGTATTCGTTAATTTTTAAAATGTTGACACTTTACATGAATTTTCGTCAATTTTTAAAATTTTGATAGTTTTCATGGATTTCATATTCATATATTTCGTTAGTTGAAAAATAAAATAAAATTTGTTAAAAATGGAAAAATAAAAAGAAAACTGATTTTTCATAACATTTTTGAATCATCGACTTTTCAATATTTTAAAAATTTATAAAAATAATAAACATAAATAAATCGTCAATATTTTATTAATATTTTTTTTAATCTTATTATTTATTCGATTTATTCGGTTTCAGTATTTTCAATAAGCAAAACTTCAAATCAAACAGAAGAAAATGTGAAAGAAATGATTAAATCTCAAGAAATTTACTGAAATCATGATTTCAAATTATAATAATTTTAATTTTAAATAAAATCTCTGAGCTTTTTTTTACTTTCATTTGTTATTTTTCTTGAAATTATTTTAATTTTTTAATTTAGTAAATTTTAATTTACATTAATTTTTACAATTAGAAGTATTTACGTTAAATGACAGCTGAGATAAGTCGGTGCAAGCCGACATTTAACCAATCGTGCCAAGTTGACACGAGTTTAAATTCAACTATAATGAGATCGCCATGTTATTTTTTTTTCTTTGTGACAGTTACGATACACATTTTAACACTTGTAACATATTTTAAAGTAACGAGTGTCTTCCGCTCCCAGACTAAGCATGAAGTAAAATTTCGAGTTTAGAAAAGCCCCACGTAGAAAATTTGTCGAGGGTCGCCCAGCGACCCGAGACAAATTTTCACGGGGCTTATCTAAACTCAAAATTTTACTTCATGCGCCACGCGTATAAAACACTGAAATATTGTAAAGTTTAAAAAATACTAGCCTTTATTTCGTTCGGTTGATTGACAAATTGTGTTGAATCTTCTGAGCTGATTATACATACTAATTCTATTTATAAATTTTGATCAATTTTGACAGCTTTTTGTCAATTTTCGTGTAGATAGTTTCCTTAGTCAAGAACATTTTATTCTCTAATCGCTAGATAATTAATTATTTATTTTAATTTTGGTGAAAATTTGCCTGAAACAATTTTAAAATGTATGATTTTTTAGTATCTAGAGGAAGGCCCGGGCGCCCCGCTTGGTTACGCCCATGCGATCGACTGTATATTGACACTTGTGACATTTTGAATCTTAGAATTTGAACTATATTGACAGTTGACATAAGTCGGCGCTAGCCGATATTTAGTCCATCGTGTAAACTTGACATTAGTGGGCGTCAGCCGACATTTGGACTATAATCACAGTTGACATACAAGTCGGCGCCAGCCGACATTTGGACTATAATTACAGTTGACATACAAGTCGGCGCCAGCCGACATTTGGACTATAATCACAGTTGACATACAAGTCGGCGCCAGCCGACATTTGGACTATAATTACAGTTGACATACAAGTCGGCGCCAGCCGACATTTGGACTATATTCACAGTTGACAAACAAGTCGGCGCCAGCCGACATTTGGACTATAATAACAGTTGACATAAGTCGACGGCAACCAACATTTAATCCATAATGACAGTTGACACAAGTCGGCGCAAGCCGACATTTAACCAATCGTGCCAACTTGACACGAATTTGAATTGAACTATAATGAGATCGCCGATGTTATTTTTTTTTCTTTGTGACAGTTTTGATACACATTTTAACACTTGTAACATATTTTAAAGTAACGAGTGTCTTCCACTCCCAGACTAAGCATGAAATAAAATTTCGAGTTTAGAAAAGCCCCGCGTAGAAAATTTGCCGAGGGTCGCGCAGCGACCCGAGACAAATTTTCACGGGGCTTTTCTAAACTCGAAATTTTACTTCATGCGCCACCCGTTCGAAACACTGATTTACAGTAGAGTTAAAAATATATAACGCTTAGATGTGATGGTGATATATTTGCCGAGATGTAGCGAAAAAAATGCAAGAATTACTTTCTTTGTGAATAGTTTTGGAATAAAAATAATAAAAGTAGAAAAAAATGACTTCGAGCAACTTTTCCATATTGTTGATATTTAAATCATCATATCGTATGTTTAATAAAAAAAAACCTCTAGAGTACCATGATTTAATTTTTTTAAATTTAAGTTGGCTACACGCTTTAGGAATTGTTACATAAAACGTCAGACAGAATAATTATAATGTATAATTTCAGAGTTGCCAACCTACAATATATTTCATGGCACTCTAGAGGTTTTATTTTATTGAACATACGATATCTTTAACGGGGAAAGGAAAAGCACACATCACTATTTTTATTTAACGTGACTGCAATTTCGGCAACTTTAGCTTGCTATTATCAAACATGTTTGATAATGGCAAGCTAAAGTTGCCGAAACAGCAGTTACATTAAATAAAAAAGTGTTGTAAAAAGTTAAAAGTGTTTTATTGTTACATTAACTTGTATAACGAAGTAGAAGCCCTAACAATACAAAATATATTAAAAGAACTTTGCTTTGCATTAAATTATTTTTATTAGTAACAAAAAAATTAATTTTTTAATATAAACAATTTTTATGATTTCCGTAACAAATGGTTTCCTTCTTTTCTGAAATTTAAATATATTACGTATGTTCCTTGATTTTTATTTTCCTCTTTAAATGTTATTTGATCCGACACTGACTTTTGCAACTACAAAAATTGAATCCACAGAGGATATCCCTTGTTGCACCAACAATGCACCGTGATTGAAAATCTCGAAAAATAAATTATTACTCTGCATATTTTGGAAATATCGACACGACACATCGCGTGTGTGTATTCCCTATGGATACGATCCAATATTTGTGTATTAAAATTTCGTTGAAAGCTCTAGATCCTCGGGGGATTTGGACAGCTGCGAAGCTCGGAAGCGGATCTGTTAAAGATGATTCTGTATATTACTGGACAGTAGTCTTATCTGGGATTAAATTTCCCCTTGTCTGGTTTTAGTATGCATTACGTGTTTGAATGAAAATAACACAATTGTATTGAGAATAATATGCGTGTCAGGATAACAAATAGACAATTTGTAATACAAATATGCATGGAATATCTAAAGTGTAATATCTAAAGTGTGATACTTTTTACAAGCTACAACCAGGGATGGGCGGCGTCAACAATGTCACGTCAACAATGTCATTGTCGATACGTCAAATTTCATGTCGACGTCGACTATTTGTACAACGTTCCTGACGTCGAGAATGTCTATCTATCGTTTTAATTAGTACAGCATTTGAGCTATTCAGCCTAATCCTTTATATGTTGCGGAATGTTCCTGAAGGTTTGGCCATACCTTTTCGTTCACCCCGTATATATACCAGTTCAAAATTGTACTTCATGCTTAATCTGCGAGTGAAAAACACTCGTTTAAAAATACTAGAAAAGCTTGGATATGAGGTTGGTGGGGCCAGGCTAACGCTGTGGGCCCTAGTTGGGCGCCATACATTGCGAGCGTCCAAATTTAACGCTTGGCTCTTCCTGGGCGCCAATTGGATATTTGGCACCAGGAGCTGTTTTTCCTTACTGCGGCGCTGCATATACGTTGTAATACCATAACTTTTAAATAGTATTATTGACATTGCCGACATTTTTGACGTTCTCGACATAGTCGACGTTGTGGACGTGCTGTCACGTCGACTATTAATCGTTTTTATTTTATCGAGTTTGGTAGACATTCTTGACGTTTTCGACATAGTCGACGTTGTTGATGTGCTGTCACGTCGACTATTAAAGTTGACGCGTCCAAGCCCATCCCTGCCTACAGCCAGTGGCGGCTTGTGAGAATTTTTATTCCTGGGGCTGCAGATATAAACATTTTTCTTTTAAGTATACATATCCCGATGGTTACGCTATATATTTTCAGGCTATCATTGATTTTAGTTTATTTACGCTTAGGTTCGTGTGGTCCAGGCAAACCAATGAATGCTACAAACTGTGCAAATGTAAGAACTGTAACAAGTTAAAATGAACTGTCTTTGACAGAAAAGCTTGGTACAAAATAGCAACTGCAATTGTTATTTCTTTTACTTTTCAAGCTGAAGAGTCTGAAGTGCCTGCAAGTCCAACGTCTTCGGGCAGTTTTCAACCAACATATCCTTCAGGAGCCGTTCCGATAGCGAGGAACGATAAGCAAATCGTCCTGACCAGCAGCAGTCCAGTGAAACCAAGGATTGCTTCGATGCAAGCGAAACTGGATCATACCAAAATTGATTCTTCACTGTATCAGAAGGTATGTCAAAAAAATTATAATTACAGGGAGTTTTTCTTTTAAGTGTGCATATCCCAATTACAGCGTATAAACTTAAATCTTCTGATTTTCGTAGTTTAGTAAAAGAGTTTATTTTGAAGCTTTAAATGAGTGTTCTACACTCCCAGGCTAAGCATGAAGTAAAATTTCGAGTTTAGAAAAGCCCCGTGAAAATTTGTCGAGGGTCGCGCAGCGACCCGAGACAAATTTTCTGGGCTTTTCTAAACTCGAAATTTTACTTTATGCGCCACGCTTACAAAACATTATAATATTGTGAAATGTATGTATATTTGAACTTCACTTAAAATCACGGATATAAATCACTGGATTTGAGGTTTTTTGGCACCCAACTTGGGGCCAGGTTAATATACTTAAATCTTCTGATATCCGTAGTTTATTAAAAGAGTTCAATTTGAAGCAATAAATGAGTGTTTTCCACTCCCAGGCTAAGCATGAAGTAAAATTTCGAGTTTAGAAAAGCCCCGTGAAAATTTGTCTCGGGTCGCGCAGCGACCCGAGACAAATTTTCTGGGCTTTTCTAAACTCGAAATTTTACTTCATGCGCCACGCGTACAAAACATTATAATATTGTGAAATTTATGTATAGTAAGTATGTGTGTAAGTAAGTATATTTATTGGTGCTAAAAACATAGTGGTTATACACAGGTCAAATACAAAATATAATAAAATATATATATGTATATAAAAGAAAACAATATCACTTAATCACAAGATAAAATTACATATATAAAACAATGACAAATAATTAAAATGTTCAATGTTCAATGGCTTCAATTATTTTAGTTGTGAAGTGTCGCTTAAAAGGTACTCGTCAATACTATAAAATCCATTGCATATTAGGAAGTGTTTGATTGATTTCCGAAATGCGTTTAACGGGAGAGATTTTACTGTTTCTGGTAGAACATTATACAGCTTGGGCCCACAATAGTTTAGACCATTACGTGACTTACTCAGTCGCAATCTAGGAATCTCGATAAGGGTTCCAAATCTAGTATTATGTTCATGTTTTTGGTTTTGTTTTACATATAAATTAAAATGTGTATGTACATAAGTTACGCATTCCAAGATAAATAAACATGGTAAGGTTAGTACTTTTAGATTAATAAAGGCCTGTCTACAATCGTCGCGATAATTGATAGATGCGAGAACCCTTATTGCACGTCGTTGTAGTTTGAATAGTGATACTGGAATGGCCCCAGACCAATATGCCATACGTAAGATGACTTTGGCATTGGGAATAGTACACTTGAAGTATGGCACTATTAGGAAGCCAATTTTTTAACTGCCTTAACGCATATACAGATTTCGATACTTTTTTTGCAGTTTCTAGTTCGTGTTTCACCTAAAATCACGATCAATATTATAATGTTTTGTACGCGTGGCGCATGAAGTAAAATTTCGAGTTTAGAAAAGCCCAGAAAATTTGTCTCGGGTGGCTGCGCGACCCTCGCCAAATTTTCACGGGGCTTTTCTAAACTCGAAATTTTACTTCATGCTTAGCCTGGGAGTGGAAACCACTCATTTGAAGCTTCAAACTAAACTCTTTTAATAAACTACGAATATCAGAAGATTTAAGTATATTAACCTGGCCCCACGTTGGGTGCTATAAAAACTCAAATCCAGTGTTTAATACGCGTGATTTTAGGTGAAGTTCAAATATACATAAATTTCACAATATTATAATGTTTTGTACGCGTGGCGCATGAAGTAAAATTTCGAGTTTAGAAAAGCCCAGAAAATTTGTCTCGGGTCGCTGCGCGACCCTCGACAAATTTTCACGGGGCTTTTCTAAACTCGAAATTTTACTTCATGCTTAGCCTGGGAGTGGAAAACACTCATTTAAAGCTTCAAATTGAACTCTTTTAATAAGCTACGAATATTAGAAGATTTAAGTATATTAACCTGGCCCCACGTTGGGTGCCATAAAAACTCAAATCCAGTGTTTAATACGCGTGATTTTAGGTGAAGTTCAAATATACATAAATTTCACAATATTATAATGTTTTGTACGCGTGGCGCATGAAGTAAAATTTCGAGTTTAGAAAAGCCCAGAAAATTTGTCTCGGGTCGCTGCGCGACCCTCGACAAATTTTCACGGGGCTTTTCTAAACTCGAAATTTTACTTCATGCTTAGCCTGGGAGTGGAAAACACTCATTTAAAGCTTCAAATTGAACTCTTTTAAGGAGCAAGGAATATCGGAAAATTCACAGCGCATGCATGTGTATACTTAAATGGAAAATTCCGTGTATATTTATTTGGTTAATATAATAGAAGTTTTTTTTCAAATATCTGTTAACAAATCCATCTTCCTAAAATTGAAAAATATGGTGAAATATGGTGTTAAAAATAAATAAACATACACATCAACCTCGACAAAAACACTAGGATGTTGCGCATATATTTTTTTTTTCTAATTTTGATATAACGGATTGAATCCAGATATTTCTCTCTAGTTTGCAGTATTTTCTCTATTCCCACTTTTAAAAATAGTTCTAATAAAGCTTCGTTTCAAGATGGAGTGGAATTCGCCGAGATTTATTGATAAATTGAATATTGTATGCATTGCATTGTATATGCATTGCATGGCCCTATATATTCATTACACTTTAAACGCACTACTCTTGGATTTTTCAAAACCTCAATAAATGCATCTTATTATTTCCCTTTTCATTCGTGGAAAATAAAACATAAGGACATTTACTCGGGGAAACTAACTCTCCGGGAACAATCCTCCGGGGTTTGAGTTGAAATCTGTAACTGAAATCCTGGAACAAGTTAAGTGCCGACCTGTATTTGTTCATCAAGTCGCGTGGGAAGAAAAAAACCTGAGGGCGGACAGGTGGGGTCCATTATTTACAAAACCGCAAAAAGTTAATTGCCAAAAGTACACAGAGAGCACGCGGTTTTCGTATAATAAACTGGACGAGGGTGGTAATAAAGTAAACTTTGTCTGCCTATATTAATGAGACTGGATTTTTTTATTCTTCGGTCTTCGCCTTTCCCGAAATTGTCAGGACTTTCATAAATTGGACCGCTTAATTTTAATCTTGATGTCTTTGCTAAGTTTATAATTTCAAACAAAAAAAACGTAGACAACAAATAAACAGGGATTTTTTATTTGCTTATACATATTCCGATGTATGTGTTGTACATTTTTAGGTTTATAGAAAAGTGTTCAATTTTATATGCTTCTAACGCGTTTTTTGGAGGAAATTGCAATTTTTGGTTGACTTTTTTTTAAATTTTAAAATCACAGGCATTCTTACAAAAATACACATTAGCGATTTTTTACAAAGAAACAAATCATTTTCACCAACATTATTGCTTTTGATAGCGATTTTTCATAAACATTTTTATTTTTAACAATAAAACACTTTTACGGTATTACGGAGGCTTCTACTTCGTTATGCATGTTAATTTCACAATAAAACACTTTTTGCTTTGTTTGTACAACACTTTTTATTGAATGTGACAGCAGTTTCGACAAATTTAGCTTGTCATTATCAAACAAACCTTTAGTAAATTAAGTTAGCTAAATATTACTCATTGATCCATTTGTGATCAGATCGTAATTATAGTAAAATACAACTAAGTGTTTTGCAAATAATAAAAAAAAAAACTATCAAACATGATTATCATTTTTGATAATGACAAGCTAAATTTGTCGAAACTGCAGTCACATTTAATAAAAATGGTGATGTGTCCATCATAGTACTTTCCCCCGTAAATTGCGTATTAAATCACTTTTAAAATATTTGTAGCATTATTATTTTCAAAATGTCTTCAACTTTTTGATAACTACAACTTATATTTGAAACATTTTTCAATTGGATCAACACATACTGACACAAACCAATGACTAGATAAAAAACACTATTTACTTCATCTTTAAACAAGGAGTCAGAAAACTTGTAAGAAATAAATTTGAATTAAATAATGTAGCCGAAAAAATAGAGTTGCACAAACATAAACAAAAACAGTTATACCGGGTGTTCGATAAAAAACGCCCGTCATAACTCTGTTATTTGTTGACCTATTTAAATGAACTGAAAAACAAAGTCAATGGCCGTTCCAATACTATAAATTGACAGTAATTATATATTTTTTCAAAATTAACTTCATTGTAAAATAACAGTCAACTTTAAATCTTAAAATGGCTGCATATACATTTCTCATTTTATTATATTAGACATTGTTTTTCTGAATCCAATTATGCTCAATATGTTGATTTTAATGGGTGTTGTTCTTCTAAGTTATTTTTCACTTGAAAAGATTACAAAATATGTGTATAATAATGGAAAATATCTAATAAAATTGAATGTGATAAAAATATCTTTTTAGCAAGTTTTGATTTTCTGAAAAAATGGGTAATATACAGGGTGTCCCATTTTAAAGCACCACTTTTTGATTTTCTGAAAAAATGGGTATTGATATTTATGCCAGAAAAAAATATAATAAATGTGTGCCTTGAACAAAATTTGGCCTTTTAAAACTGTTTAAATTGTTTATTGGTTTATGTTTAATCCGTGTGTTCCGTAAACTAATTTAATAAACATTTACAGTTTGTTATTATTTTAAATGCAACTTTAATATTTTTTTTTTATTATTTGCAAAACACTTAGTTGTATTTTACTATAATTACAATCTGATCACAAATGGATCAATGAGTAATATTTAACTAACTTAATTTACTAAAGGTTTTTTTTTCTTTTAAATTTTCATAATGTATAGGCTGTAAATTTTCAGGCGTTCGTCGATTTTATAATAGAGTTCAATTTAAAGTTCGAACGAGTGTTTCCACTCCCAGACTAAGCATGAAGTAAAATTTCGAGTTTAGAAAAGCCTGACCAAACCAAATTTTCAGGCTTTTCTAAACTCGAAATTTTACTTCATGCGCCACGCGTATTAAACACTGAACTATTGTGAAGTTAAAAATACACTTTAAAAATGAGTAATAATCGAAATATTGAAATAACAAACATTTTTCTTCACACATTCTCAAGTCAGTTCAAATAATTCAATGTAATAAATTAACTTATTTAATTAGTAATTAAAAATGAATATAATAATGTTACGTTTCGGTTATTTACTCTATTCTACAATAAGTTGTAACGTAGATACTATTTGTTGGAACGTTACTATTTGTTCGAAATTCGATTAAAAATCGGCTCAACAACTGGCAGAACAGTGGACTGTGAAAGTTCCTTGAGCTCGAACAATATTATTTTTACACCTGGATTTGATAGCATAGGAAAGTTCTTAAATCTTCTTACTTAGCTGGACAATTTATCTCACTTTCAGGTTGAAAAGGGTTATCAGAAAAAATACACATCAACAAGCTTTAATCGATTTATTAAATATCAAAGGAATAAAGCACCAAAAATAGTTGTAATATTTATTTAGAATTCAAACAAATAAAATCAACGAGTTCAACAAAATATAAATTCTCTTAATAAAATTAAATTCAGTCTTCTAAGCCTTAAATATAATTAGAACACAATCAATAATTCTCAGAGATCAGAAACAACAACAAACACTTCAAGTCTCAATAATAGTTACACAAATATGAATTATAGAGGCTTTCTTCTTCATTAAGTTACAGTATTTAAACTCAATCGGCTTCACCGCAAATACAATAGAAATACAAAACTTAACATAACACATGCAAGTGTTAGCGTAGATACTCACTTGTATCTTTAATGAAAATTCTCGCTAACCTAACCACCAGAACAAATTAGCTATGATTCTGTCCTGTCAGTCTTTAATTTAGTTAATACTGATTAATGTACTCGCAAAGTCCCTAGTAAAGGTTTGTTGATAGAATCAGGATCTTCGAAATGAGAACCCAACAAATCCGCGAGGTTCCCCACGTATTTATTGAACTATCAGATCTGCTGACTTATTTGTTTGATTTGGGGTATTGGAGTTGAGGTACTTGATGCACGTGGGGTACCTTGCGGAACTTAGAAGTAAAAGAGCTGGTGCATTGAATTCCGCAAGGTACCCCACGTGCATCAAGTACCTCAACTCCAATACCCCAAATCAAACGGTCAGAAGGTAAAAGGGGAGAAAACTAAGAACTCTCTAGTTCCGCGAGGTTCTCCACGTGCGTAAAGAGCTGTTAGCGTTCAATAGTTATCTGATTAAAGTAAAACAGACAATGCACACTGATTTCCGCTAGGTGCCCCACGTTCCTCATGTGCATTAAACTGATCCCTCAAATCAAGACACTTTACAGGGTGAAGGTAAAATGTTTAGAGTGTGAACTCTGCGAGTTGGTAAAATTAATAAAACAAGACAAAATCAAAATATGAAAGTTCACTGTCAAAGTGATTGAAATCAATTAAATCCAAAATAAAATAAAAGATATATATATATACCGTGTGGTGGCAGACTCCAAACGGAACTCACTCTTTCTACGAACTAGCCGAAAATTAATTACTAAAATTTTCTAAGTGTAGAAAGAATTAAAATGAAAATAAGACTAAGTGTTGAGAAGTGAAATGTGAACAATTGCACTAAGTCCGGTTGGAGAGAGTTTCGTTGCGAGTCTGCTGCTGATGGTGGAGTTTTCAAGGCGAGCGAGAATTCTGCCGAATTACGGCTCCGTCCGGCGCTTTTATGACCGGCCGCAGCGGTGGGGACCGGCTGCAGCGTTGGGGACAAGCCGCGAGTCGAGTGGGAGAGGCGCGCGCGCCGCTCCGACTCGCCTGGCACACGACCACGCGGACACCGCGTGATCGCCAGATGTTCATTTTATCCTAAAAAATGGATCGAAAATTGATAAGTTATAATTATAATGAAAATAATACAATCCAAAGGACAATTAAATAAACGTTTTAAATTTTAACAAAATAATAATGAAAATTTAATTATAATTTTTAACACTATTCATGTTTGACATAACCTCACAAAAAATGACTTTTGACACTTTTTTACAAGGCACACTGATTAAAATTTTTAAAAATTTTATTTTAAAGAAAAGATTGATATTTTTTTTTTTGACAAAAATATTGAACAAAAAACAAGAAATTGAGCATTATTGGATTCAGAAAAACTATATCTAATGTAATAAAATTCAAAAAAATATAGGCAGCCATTTAAAAGTGTTAAGTTCGCTATTATTTGTTAATAAAACTATTATTAAAAAAAAACAATATTAATGTTTGTATAATTCACAACTTCAGTTTTTGGCTAAAGGGTTGTAATGCGCGTATACAGGCGCTTACACTAATTATTTATTTTACTGATCTGCGGACCTCGCTGGAAAGGGGTGTTTTGAGGGTGACTTACCCCAGTTTTGTGTTATGTGTGCTTCGGTGGTTGGATGGCCTAAAGACACGATAGTCTATTTAAATTAGAGTTGTATTTTTACCGAACACACTCATGTGGCACGCGTCTCACTCGACCTCTTCTCTGCAAGTGGCGATATGAGCGTCACCCCTTACGCGCGCACTTTCCAAGCGTGCGAATATTCAAAATATAAATCAAAAATTAAATATTCTGCATTGGTCCTTTTCACGGGAATTAAACAAAACCAAACAATATCAATTCTTAGTATTTAAACGACCATTGACTTTGGTTCTTAGTTCGATAAAATCGGTCAATAGATAACAAAGTTATGGCGCTGGGCGTTTTTTATTGAACACCCGGTACCTATTATCCTTTAAATTACTCCAAATTTAACTAGAGTGATGTTGAAACACATAAAAATTCGATATTTTCGTTCATTTTATCGATAGTAAAAACTAACTAATAGTATTGAGATTCTGTTCTATTAATATCAATGTTGGTATCGTGTTTGTACGCATCTAACAGATTTTTTTTTTTATTGTGGGTTTTACGTCATCTATTTCCACTGCTAAGGCCAATCATGACGCCAGAGATTAGGTCTACAGCTATCCGGGAATTTTGCCGAACCCGGTGGGAGTTGCAACCCACCGGTAGGGATCTTTAACGTGCACGCAACATCCAGGCAGTACACGGGTCCTACATGCATTTAACGTCATATCCGAGAAGAAGGAGTGTTTGGCATTTTTATCCTAACCTATATAAATGCAGACAACTTGTTAGGCCGGTATTTGAACCCCGGTCCGTGGCGTGGCAGTACAACACTCTAACCACTTCACCACCAAGCTGCCCATAACAGAAATTAATTAGCATTAAACTATAACGATAGCCGGATACCCACAGACGCGTTTCTGACTTTAAGGTCCTCGTCAGTGTGGTCTCTATTAATAAGGCTGGAAAAGTATATCTTAATAAACACATCTTTTCATTTTATTTTTAAAATAGTGGAATAATGAATAAATAATAATTATCATATCATCCCACTGAGCAAAAAACAAAAAAAACAAACAAATAACGTTACATCAACATTGTAGCAACATTAAACGTTGTTTTAATCTTGATGAAACATTACTTAAATGTGTTTGCTCAGTGGGCTATCTGCAATCAATTTAAAATGTATGATTTCGTGATGTCTGGGGAGGTAGAGGGCATGTTCCTTGCCCTCTGCCCTCTCTTTCCCTTGCTTAGGCCCATGTTTCAAATTATTAAAAAACGCTTTTAATTTATATCAGTATTCAGTTCCAGTCTCACCAGAAAGTTCTCTCGTTTGTCATTTTTCGCTTTATCTTTCTAGCAAATGAAATTCCACTCTTAACTTGTGGTGATTCCGTTACATTTGAGTTTTTTTTTTTTTTTTTCAGGAAAGCCCTGGAGAGCCGGAAGATATCAGAGGATCGGTGCACGTTAATCTGAACTACGATCCGATTGCTGGGATTCTTACAGTTAGACTAGTCGAGGTAAATATTACTAGAAGCCAACCATATTAAATATTTATTTAGTATGGTTAGTATACAATGTATTATTCTTTTAAATATACAAATCTCGATGGATGCACTGTAAAATTTCAGGCGTTTTTTTTTATTATTTTAAATAATTCAATTTAAAGTTACTACCGAGTGTTTTCCACTCCTAGGTTAAGCATGAAGTAAAATTTCGAGTTTAGAAAAGCCTGAAAATTTGGTTTGGTCGCGTAGCGCGAAGCGCGGCGCGGCCAAACCAAATTTTCAGGCTTTTCTAAACTCGAAATTTTACTTCATGCGCCACGCGTATACAACACTGAAATATTGTGAAGTTTACAACATATTGCTATAGCTGAATACTAAAGCAGTATATTTTGACAATTAACTAAAAAAATTAACATTACAGTGGTTTGTTTCACATAAATTTAGAAAACAATGTTTATTCTAATTTTAATTAAACAAACTATAAATATTAATAAAAAAATTGTTTGTATAACACAATTCATTTTTATGTGACTGCAGTTTCGGCAAATTAACTTGCCATTATCAAACATATAGTGCAGTCACATAAAAATAAATTGTGTTATACAAACAAAGTTAAACCGTTTTTTTATTAATAAATTAACATGTATAACGAAGTAGAAGCCTCCAGAATACAAAACTATAAATATATTTTTATTCTCTTTCTTTTAAACTCATTTGAGACATACCACGGCGTTCAATTTTTTATCTAATTGTTTTAACATCCCACTGAGCAAAAAACCAACAAATAACATTGTAGCAACATTAAACGCTGTTGTAATGTTGATGAATTGTAAATTGTCAAAATTGAATTTGTGTTCAGTATTCCGGCACCAGATACCCACAGACGCGTTTATTTGTTTTCTGGTTTTACAAACAAAGTTTAGCTCGTTCGTGGACGAAACAGTGCATTCGTGTCATTGACGATGCCACTATGGAGCATTAGATGGCGTTAGCTATCGAACTCATTAGTAGTATCACTTAATTGTGTTTGCTCAGTGGGATCTTTCACTAATTAAGTGACAAATTAGTTCAAGAGTTAGTATATTTTGAACTTCAAAATATATCAGTGTTTTATACGCGTGGCGCATGAAGTAAAATTTCGAGTTTAGAAAAGCCTGAAAATTTGGTTTGGTCGCGTAGCGCTACGCGCTACGCGACCAAACCAAATTTTCAGGCTTTTCTAAACTCGAAATTTTACTTCATGCTTAATCTGGGAGTGGAAACACTCGTTAGCAGCTTTAAACTCTTTTAAGAAACAGCGAACTGCTCAAAATGTACAGCGGGATATTTATAATTAAAAGAGCATTTCTCTGTAGAATTATTATAAAATAAAGTGCACCAAAGGTTTATTGAGACAGAATGATATATTATTTCAATTTTATAAAGCTGATTCCCTTAAGGGACTATAACTCACTTAGGTTTAAATAGAACTAGAACCAAACGTTCAATTTTAATCTACACATCAAAACAACGCTCAGTTCTGTAAATAAATTGTGATATTTCTTTATCCTTTCCAACATTTCCTTTGCATTTTATATCATATAATACTTGAATTATTTAATATCGATCAAGTGTATCTTACCTCGAAGACGTTTCCCTTCACAAAATAAATACCTACAGTGAATTTTCCCAACCAACATAATTTTTCTTATCAAGCATCATCCCCCCAGAGGATCCACTCTGCACTTTCTCGCTACGGTCAGGGTTGTGCTATTTCCCCGAGGACGTCCGTTCTCTATAACAAAGAAACCTCCTCCACCTCCTCCCCCTCCTCCACCACCTAGAACTAATTGGAGGACCCTCGCAGGAAACCTAATTGTCTGCAAAGGCGTCGTAATTAACGAGGCGACTTTTTTGCCATTCATTATTCAAAGCACCATGAATTATTCTCCCAATGAAAATTAAATTTAAAAGTGTGAGATAATGCTACAATGAAAATTATGCACTTATTTTAAAAGGGTGAAATTAAGGTAATAAATCGTCGTGTCAACTGTATAGTATCGAATGTGAAAATCGCTACTTTTCAGAAGGCTCAATTAACTGATACTATGTAAAGGGTGTCTCAAAATAATCTGACATTTTAAATTGCGCGCCATTTTTTTTTTGTGGCTAACATAGAGTAGTAATCTTTGACAACTGGCATCAGAAAGTATTAAGGTTTAGTCATGAATAATTACACGATCGAGCAACGCCTAGAAATTGTGAAAATTCATTACAGAAATGGTGGAAATTTTGTAGAGACGGTTAAAAAAGTCCGCACGTCTTTTGTTCATCACCATCTCGCAACACTGTGGTGCATTTAATAAAAAAATGTGAGGTTAGTGGTTCAATTCTAACCGCGAAAAGCAGTGGCCGTTCTCGTACCTGTCGGTCGATTGAAAACATAGCCGCACTGAGTGCGAGTGTTGACGAAAGTCCTTCCACCTCGTTTCGCCACCGTGCTCAGCAATTGGACGTTTTAAGATGCTCTGTGCAGCGAATTTTGACTAAAGATCTGCATTTGCATGCTTACAAGATCCAATTGACACAAAACCTGCAACCAGCAGACCATCCGCAGCACCGTACATTCGCCAATTGGATAGTGGAGCATCAACAAATCGATGGTGATTTTTCGAAGAAAATCATCTTCAACTATGAGGCTGTTATCAAGGCTCTTTCGGGCTTTGGCCGAAAGCGGGGAATCCTTCTGAAGATTACCACCCGGGACTGAATCAATGAAATTGTGATTTAATTACGTCCCTGCCTCAACAACTGCACGGGTAGTTCTGAGTAGAGCACCAGAACAAGTCACACAAAGATATAAATTAAACTAACCTTTGATTAGCGAGCGTTGGTCGTTGGGGACGGTTCCTGTTCCTGATGACTGGATACGTTCGGGAATGGACTCGGCAGCTCGAATTTGGGCACAACACTTTATTTTTATTTACGGTCGAGGTGAATTCAAAATAAGACTCGATTTTTCAACGATTTGAATATCCACTAGTCGGATATATGTATATTCAACTCTTAGTAAGCAAAAAAAACACAATAACAATATTCACAAAAAAATAACTTAGAAGAAAATGAAATAAGGGAATTTTCAACAGAGAAAGTTTCCGAAGTGAGAGATTTAACTTACGGACGACCACTGGGTCGTAAAGAATACTTGTAAAAAACTTTCGCGGACGCGGACCGAAATTTAGCGTAGTAACGATGCACGGTTCAAAGACTTTTTCGAAGTGGTGTTGACGGGTCAACAGACTTTTTTGAGGTGATCTTAGCCCTTGAGGCCGGCGGTATTTATTTGGTTTTTGGTCAACCCTCTTCCGTCTTCCCCTCTGGCGACCACCAACTTTCGTTGGCCGAAAGAAAAATGGCTAAAATAAATATTAAATATTAATATTTTGAAATACAAAATATATCATTATATGCGTGATATGATTCTGCGTCCGGGCATATATGACATATTTTGATTCGAGCTAAGAACGGGGTTTAATAGACGTTTAATTTAATTAAGCCGAAGGGGTTGACCGAATTTGCCTATAAGTAATACCAACGATGTGGAATGATAAAGCGCATTGTTTGGTATACCTAGCAACAATATGCATAAACAATTACGCCTACCAACTCCAAAAAACATATAAACAATAGGGGTGTTATGCCTGGAGTTAGAAAATGTATAATAATAAGGAAAATACTGAATAGAAGTTTATGAAACTTCGTCCAAGCATAACGGGGTGCATAGTAATTGTTTATACATATTTGTTGTTATGTGGAACCTCGTCTAAAAGCAAATTAGTAACAATTAAATATCATGACAGCTCGCGGTTTGTATCCTTCTGGTTCGAACTAACCATATCGTGTTTGGTGTCGTTCGAATCGTCTTCTTCTCAGTTATCCGATGAGGGTTGTGACGTTCGCGTATGTATTCTACATACGCGAACCACGTAGGGGATATTCCTATCCCTTGCATTCGGCGGTTTTATAACCCCTGACGTCATGCCCGATTCTTTTGTGCTTCGCACGTACGTTTCACTCGCGCGATCGGGCCGGTCGCAGGTAGCGGCGTCCCATCGCAGATGTGGCGAACTCGGGGATAACCGGGAAATCCGTATATATTTTGGACAACCCTGGAACTGGAAATAGCGGATGCCGTAGAGTTCTACCCATGGATGGCCGAGAGGAGTTTTGAGCTGGGTTGAGCTGTCTGATGTTCGAGGGCGCTATTTGACGAGATTCCACTAGGCAACCTATCTAACTTAAATAATATCAATGTATGGCGCGAACTTTACTCATTTGGAAAATAAAAGAGAATGAAGCAATATTGTGTACTGAAAAATAGAATGAGGTGAATTGGGACCGTTGTTCCGAATATTAAAATATGTAACAAAATAACGCCCGTGGTTATGTTGCAGCTGAAATATTGCTGAATGAACAAGTTGACGACGCTTACGGAAAAGCGCCGGTAACAAGGCGCGTTTTCAACTTAATGGATACGTGAATAAACAAAACTGTAGAATTTGGGGCGAAAATCCACAAGTGATCCAACAGCTTCCCATGTATCCACCACGAGTCACTGTTTGGTGCGAATTTTGGGTTGGAGGAGTGATTGGGCCGTACTTTTTAGAGAATACTGCGGGAAATGCGGTTACCGTCAACGGTGTGACATGATAACCAACTTTTTATGGAATGAATTGAACCACATGGACTTAGAAGACATATTTTTTCAACAAGACGGTACAACCTGCCACACTGCGAACGAAACAAAGCAGTTATTGCAGACAAAGTCCCATGGTCGTATTATTTTGCGCCACAGCGATGTGAATTGGCCACCAAGATCGTGCGATTTGACGCCATTAGACTTCTTTCTTTGGGGTTTTCTGAAAGGAAAAGTGTATGCCAATGATCCACAGACCATTCCGGAGCTCAAGGAAGAAATTAGATGCACCATTAATGAAATTAGTCGGCAATTATGACAAAATGTCAATGACAATTTTGTCAAAAGAATGACCGTTTGCAAACAAGGTCGAGGCGCCCATTTACCAGATATTGTGTTCCACACATAACCTCCATGTTTGTACCTTATACAGGGTGCGGCAAAACAGACAGTGCAGTTTGGAACGCCCAGTACATCCCGTGTGGGGGTAGTACATCCCGTGTGGGGGTAGTACATCCCGTGTGGGGGTAGGTAGGTAGGTACCCACCTACCTGGGAGGGATATCATTGTGTCGGGGGGGTCGTGCCGTTTTCAGTCGTTACCATGGTTTGGTCTGGAGAACATCGGGGCTTCGCAGTCCGCACGTTTCTTGATAATGGCAGTTCTGCCGTCGCCACCCAGCGGGCCTTCCGGCTGCATTTCAATCTTGCGCGTCGTGATCCCATTCCTTACCGTAATTTAATCGCGAGTTGGGTGCGTACATTAGAAGAAACTGGTTCCACACAAAGACGTAGGGGTTTAGAAAGACCCAGAACGGTAAGAACACCCGAAAATGTAGCAAGAGTAAGAGAAGCTATCGAACGGTCACCTATGCGCTCTGCTCGGAAGCATGCAACTGTATTGGCCGTTGCTGATCGCTCTCTTAGAAGGATATTGCGTGAAGACTCATTCCACCCCTACAAGATGATGCTTGTTCAAAAGTTAATGCCCCCTGATTATGAAAACCGCATGAATCGCTTCCAAGAAATGTTGAACCGGATCCATGCGAGATCAACTTTTTTCAGTAGTGACGAGGCCCACTTCCATCTCTGTGGAGGGGTGAATACTGGGCTGTAAATAACCCAAGGCAACTTCACGAGAGACCACTTCACTCCCCAAAAGTCACCGTGTGGTGTGCGATTCCCAAATTTGGGGTGATTGGGCCTTATTTTTTTTAAGAGGACAGACGAACCGTAACTGTCAATGCTCAACGTTATGCTTTATGTTGGAAAAAGTTTTCAACCTCGATTGGAAGAACTAATGGAGGAAGCGATTCCCAAATTTGGGGTGATTGGGCCTTATTTTTTTTAAGAGGACAGACGAACCGTAACTGTCAATGCTCAACGTTATGCTTTATGTTGGAAATTTTTTTTCAACCTCGATTGGAAGAACTGATGGAGGAAGCAGATCTAGGAGACATCTGGTTTCAGCAGGACGGGGCCCAAACTGCTCGAGTTTCAATGACGAAGCTGCAACAGGTGTTCCCTGGGCGCCTTGTTTCTCTGAGAGGTGATGTGGAGTGGCCCGCACGCTCCCCTGATCTGAGCATTTGCGACTTCTTCCTGTGGGGCTACCTGAAGGAAAAGGTTTTTAGGCATCGACCTCGCACCTTGGAAGAACACAGGGATCGAATTCGGGAGGAAATCGCCGCTGTACCCATCGAGATGTGCCAAAATGCGGCCGAAAATTTCAAAAATCGCCTTCATCAATGTATCGCTGCTGGGGGTCATCATCTTTCTGATGTCATCTTCAGGACTTAATGCATAAAACAGCATGATATACCGATTAAGATAAAATAAACCCCATTTCTTCAAATTGCGCCGTTTTTTTTTAATAGCCCTTCAAAACTGCACTGTTTGTTTTGCCGCACCCTGTATTAAAATAAAAACATTCGTACTTTTCCAATAAATTATATGTTCTATTAATAAATTAAATGTCAGGTCATTTTGAGACATCCTTTATAAGATCGGCCTTTTAATATTTTATAGTAGAGGTTGTGGTTTCTAAAAGGAAACTAACATTCGCTCCCATACCAGCTGTGTATTTTGCCCCTGAAGCTCACTGCAGATTTTTATTTTCGAGTGTTTCTTTTTCTGCCGGTTTTTTCGGTGGTGTCCACTTCAGTAGGTCGCTTAAATTCGTATTACAAAATAGTCTCTTCTGTAAAATTAGATTTATCGACCTCATCTATTTATTCGGATAGTTGTTCGAGAAACTTAATTATGACTGTTGGTTAGATCAGCACGGAAAATTCGTTTTCCGAGTAAAAATATCTCATCTCGTTGCAAATTATTCTAAAAATGTGGGTAGTTTAATGGGATTTCCGAATCCGATGGAAATCGAGGAATGAAGACGTGTCTAATCTGAATTTCAGGCGCAGGATCTGCAGGCGAGGGATTTCAGCGGGACGGCCGATCCTTACGCGAAAATCCGGCTGTTACCAGATAAGACGAATGTGTGGCAGACCCGCATCCACAAAAAAACGCTAAACCCAGGTAGGTTTGAAATATATCGCCACACAAAACTCCACCGATTTGTCCACAAATGTTTACAGATGTGCCTATGGAAAGAAATTTATGGATATACATTTATCATCTCGTTTCAAGGCGGATCATAGGGAACTCCTATGTTAATTTTTAAATGTGCATCACTGAATATACAGGGAATTTTTCTTTTAAGTATACATCAGGGAATGTTCTATTAGGTATACATATGCATACGTTTTTTTTTTCTAAGAGTCTAATTTGAAGCTTAAAACGAGTGTTTTCCACTCCCAGACTAAGCATGAAGTAAAATTTCGAGTTTAGAAAAGCCTGAAAATTTGGTTTGGTCGCGTAGCGCGAAGCGCGGAGCGGCCAAACCAAATTTTCAGGCTTTTCTAAACTCGAAATTTTACTTCATGCGCCACGCGTATTAAACACTGATTTCAGGCGAAGTTTACTTGTTCACAATATTTCAGTGCTTTCAGTGTTTAATACGCGTGGCGCATGAAGTAAAATTTCGAGTTTAGAAAAGCCTGAAAATTTGATTTGGTCGCTCCGCGCTTCGCGCTACGCGACCAAACCAAATTTTCAGGCTTTTCTAAACTCGAAATTTTACTTCATGCTTAACCAAGGATTGCAAACACTCGTTAGAAGCTTTAAATTGCACGTTTTTAAGTATACATACACTGAATTTTCTATTAGGTATACGTATGTATACGCTTTTTTTTAAGAGTTCAATTTGAAGCTAAAAATGAGTGTTTCCACTCCCAGACTAAGCATGAAGTAAAATTTCGAGTTTAGAAAAGCCTAAAAATTTGGTTTGTCGCGTAGCGCGAAGCGCGGAGCGGCCAAACCAAATTTTCAGGCTTTTCTAAACTCGAAATTTTACTTCATGCGCCACGCGTATTAAACACTGAAAGTAATGAAATATTGTGAACGAGCAAACTTCGCTTGAAATCAGTGTCTTATACGCGTGGCGCATGAAGTAAAATTTCGAGTTTAGAAAAGCCTGAAAATTTGGTTTGATCGCGTAGCGCGTAAAATCGTAATATGCTACTAGATTCGTCATTAAAAAGTGCCTCTATAATGTCAAATTTGTGAATGTCTAGAATCAATAGTATTTGAATAGTAAAATAAAAACGGAATAATATTAAAGGATAAATTAAAAACACTTGGTTTGTTTCACTATTTGTTTCTATTTACTTGAGTAAATAGAAACAAATAGTGAATCAAACCAAGTGTTTTTAATTTATCTTTTAATATTATTTCAAAATGTTTCACCAAGTCATAAATGAGAAAGTTATTCAAGAAATAAAAACGGAATTTAAAAAAATTAAAAAAACATGTTTGAAAATTTCTCGAAAACAGCAAAAAATATTTCAATTTTATTTTTAGATTATAATTGGTTCGATATTCAAAGTGTGCATTTTTATCTCTACTATTTAAATTAAATAATCAGAATTAAACATCAAATCTTATTTTTTTATCAAGATGTTAGAACTTTTCTTTTCTTTTTGATTCAGTTTAATTCGAATTATCGCTTAAAAATTATAAATAATGGAGAAAAATTAAGACAATAATATCATCAATATAGTAGTTGCACGACTAACATGACATCTAAAATTAACAGTTTAAAGGGCAGAGATTGTTCATAAGGCAAAACGCGTTCAATCCGCTCCGTATAAGAGCTAAAAGCGGAGCGGAAAAAACGATCCGTCCCGCTCCGCTTCCGCGCTAAAAACGTCCATCTAAGAGCGCCCTAAACATTATAATACTTTCCGTTTTTTTTTAAAACAAAAATAGTTTCCTAGCAGAGTAATCATATTTAAATAATGTTTGAAAATATATTTTTTAAAATTTTTAAATTCTACTGGATTTGATTAAATTTTGCCGACGAGAAAAACGTGTCCGCACATCCACATTCGCATATGCATTCTAGCATTTCAATGTGTCCATTTATGCCTTTGAATATTTTAATTACTTAAGTTTATTTCGTTTTTCTAATTTTGATCCTTTCCCTATGTTTTCGTCATTCACAATTACAATGTTTCTTTTTTTTCTTTTTTTAGTATTCGACGAGGATTTTGTGTTCGAGGTCCGTGCGGCGACTCTGGGCAGGCACACCCTGGAGATCCTATTGTACGATTTCGACGCGTATTCACGTCACCACAGCATCGGCGGCGTGCAATTCGCTTTGGCGAACATTGATCTAAGCGAGAAGGCTGATCTCTGGAAAAGTCTGGGGCCGCTGGTTCACCAAGATCCCAGGGTCGATCTTGGGGAACTAATGGTGTCCTTGGCCTACTTGCCCTCCGCAGAACGACTTACAGTCGTCGTTATCAAAGCCAGGAATTTAAGGGTCGTTGATGACACCAGAAACAGCTCTGGTAAATCGATAGTTTCTTTAACTTAGTATCAACATTGTTCTTTCAAAATATCATATGTTCAATAAAAATAAATCCTCTAGAGTGCTATGATTTTTTTTTAATTTATGTTGGCTACACGCTTCAGGAATTGTCAAATAAAACGTCAGACATAATAAATATAATGTATAGTTTCAGAGTCGCCAACCTACAATATATTCCAAAGCACTCTAGAGGTTTCATTTTATTGAACATACGATATACAGGGTTATTGGTAATTCGGCGTATATCCGTTAGGAGCTGATAGGGGGGCTAAAATGCCACAAATTGAACACTACATATGTATAGCCGAAATTCAATTGTTTTAGAGATATTTGAATTGTTAGGGATTTTCGATATTTACCCAAAATTTGACATTTAATTTTAAATTTAATAAAAACTACATATTGAATGGGTGCCAATAAAAAATGATATTATAGCTGGCACTTCAATTAAGCTATGAACATAATTAAAAGTACTTAATTCAACAAAATAATTAAAATGATGAGCGATTTAAGAATTGTTGCGCGAGAGAGAACGAGCGGCTGTTTTCTCCCGACTTTTGTGGTTTCGGGTTGGTTAAGAGGAAAGTCCTTCTTCGTTGGTAAATTAATATGGTTTATTTTACTACTCAACATACAAGTATAACAAAGCGCGACACTGACGCGTAATAAAGTGTAAAATTATAAATGATATAAGAGATTAACAAACTTAATGTATAAAAAAAACTGAAGTGATATTATCAACGATCGAAACTGAAGTTTTATTATCAACGATCGAAACTGAAGTGATATTATCAACGATCTAAACTGAAGTGATATTATCAACGATCGAAACTGAAGTCATATTATCAACGATCGAAACTGAAGTGATATTATCAACGATCGAAACTGAAGTCTAAGAAAAAATGGCGACGTCGAGGGTATACCCCGACGCGACAAGCTGACATAAGCTTCCGCCAATCAGGCGTTAGATATCCCAACAATACCAAATATGTAATAACACGTGTTTGTAATTAACCGTTGTTGCTAAGTGAAAAATGCTTAATTGCATTGTGACAAACGATGATGATCGTATTCTGGTGTTACTAGGCGAAAGGTGCAGACTTGCATGTAAATGCAAGTCTAGGTACATATTGGAACTTGTTCGGAATCTTACGTAATTGCTCACATTACAACAGAATAATATCTTAACTAAAACAACTTGCCTATTTTGTAAGCTTTTCAAAAAGGTATAGAAGTCAATTTTAAGATACGTAATTCGTGGCATGGCATGTGTTTGAATCGGCGCGGGGAGAGAAAGGGTCATTTGTATTTGTATGAAATAAAATGCATTAAACAATGTACGTCAAAGTTTGTTACAAATTTTAGACATCTTGTTCAAAATGAGCTCCTCGATTACGAATGCAGGTTCTAATCCTCTTCCTGACTTCGGTTTTCGTCACTCTTGATGTAAACGTTGTTCTCATCTGTTGCGCCGCGTTTATTATTCGCTGTCGAAGTTCTTCGACCGAATTTATTGGGGTCACATAAACAAATTCCTTCATATGTCCCTAAACGTAAAAATCAAGAGGTGTAATGTCAGGGCTTCGTGCTGGCCACGGAATTGGCCCTCCCCTCCCGATCCATCGTTTTGGATAACTCTCGTCTAGCCAATTCCGGACAGTAATCCGGTAATGTGCTGGGCAGCCATCATGTTGAAACATGAGGTTGTTTTTTATTTCCTCGGGAACATCCGCCATGAGGTTGTTTCTTAAAAATTCCTCGTAATTTTCGCCGTTAAAATTTTGGGGCAAGAAATGAGGGCCCAGCAAATGATTATCAACGACACCCATCCATACGTTCAGGGAAAATCTCATTTGCGACGCAGTTTCTTTAAGTTTTTTTGTATTCCTGTCCGCTTTAGGTGCCTAAAAATGCAAGTTATGGTAATTCGTTATACCATCCCGGTCAAACTTTGACTCGTCAGTCCACAAAATATTTCGTAGGAAATGTTCCTCCTTAGCGTCAGCATTTAATATAAACCGACAAAATTCGAATCGCCTGGCAGGATCTCCCTCGTGCAATGTTTGGACAGGTTGATAATGGTACGGGTGTCTACCTGATGTACCACCGACCACACTTTCCACTGGGTTATACCAAACTGTCTTGCAACAATGTTCGTTGAGGTGTTTGGGTCATCAATCAAACACTGAAGAATGGGGTCATCTTCGTCAGCCGTGTACCGTTGAGGTCTGCCAGCGTCTAATTGTTTATTTTGAATACTGCCAGTTTTAGACAATCGTCGATAGGTGCTCCCGAAAACAGTAACGTGGGGAAGTCGACGATCGGGAAAGCGACGTTGGTATTCTCGCCGAGCCGCAGCCGCGTTTCTATCGGCAAAATCGTAACAAATCGTGCTATCGGCGTATTCGTTATTAGAGTACGAAGCCTTGTTATCACAAAATAACAAAAAAAATAACAATCATAACAAGAAATAACAAAAAAATAACAACAGAAACAAGAATTAATAATAATTATCAGGGCCCGCTGCGCCGTGGCCCAGCGGTTGAGCTGCTGGTTTCGCCAATCGGTCACGGCGGTCATCTGGGTTCGATCCCCAGCGGAGGCGAGTAATATTTCTTTCGAAAAGTAATTTTTCTTTCGAAAAATACTCGTCTCCGGTTCCATGGATATGTGTGTCAAGAAGAACTTCGCCAGTATAATCGGTTGTTTTAGCGAGGATCCTAAACTAAAAATACAGATAGTTGATTTATCTTCCCTCGCCGATTCAAACACATGCTTTGCCACGAATTACTTATGTTATAATTGACTTTTATACATTTTTGGAAAGCTTATGAAATAGGCAAGTTTTTTTAGTTATTTGTACGATAAATATCATAGTAAAAAATTACTTAACGAGACAACATTTTTAGAAGCGTAAATGAAAACATTGGAAAGATATTATTTTTAAATCGCTCATCATTTTAATTATTTTGTTAAATGAATAACTCTGTATAGTAAGCCAAATTTTGTATAATTTTATCCAAATTTTGATAAAAAACCGTTAAAAACTTTTTAGATATCCTTGTATTTTTTCTTTCAAATTTTGTAAACACAGGGTGGACCAAAAGTTCGTTTACATTTTAAATGATGATTTAAAAGAAACTAGTTATGTGAGATAAACACTTTCTATTTATTATTAAAGTACACAAATAAGGATTTTATTTTTTTTAAATTACGGCTTTATAAGTGTTTTATGAAATGTATTGCATTTCCTCTCGAATATTTTCTTTTAATTCCTCTAGGGACACTGGGTTGCTGTTGAAAACTTTACTTTTAAGGTATCCACAAAGAAAGAAGTCCAGTGGGGATAAGTCCGGGCTACGAGGTGGCCAGTTAATGGCACCTCTTTCGGCTATCACTTCATGAGTCGTTGGAAGTGTGGCATTTTGCCCCATCTTGCTGAAACCACGATCGTAAATGTAAATCTTTGTGAAGAATACGAATCAAAGATGTTCTGGGCACACCTAAGGCGTTTGACTGCTTCAGAGTAGAGAGTCCGAGTAGAGAGTTCACGAATAGACGCTCTTACACGCTCGACGTTTTCGGGATCTCTTGATGTTAGAGGTCGGCCGGATCGTGGTTGATTCATTGTTGAACCTGTCTCCTCGAACTTCTGTACCCATTTTCGAATCAAAAGAATCGATAGAGCTTCATTTTTACGCCGTATGTTGTAATGAGCGCAAAATTTTCGTTGCGCTAGAGTAAAAGAATCGTTGTTGCAGTAGTACTCGCGTACACAGAACGCACGTTGGTTATCTATGGTACTGAATTCCCATTGGCCGCCCTAGCGCTTCGTAACCCCTCCGCCCCACCCCGCCGTCGCTGCTCGTCGCAGCTACCGATTTAAATTTAAACAGACTTTTGGTCCACCCTGTACTTAATATACTTAGTTTTAAAATTGTTCTTTCACAATAAATAAAAAGCCATATTTTTGTATAATATATATTGGGACAAAATCATATAAAGGCAAGATCTGTTTGTAATCTGTTTAATTTTTTTGAGTAATTTAATGATACGCAGGAAAGTCTTTGAGATAACCTCGATTGAATTTCAGACCCTTACGTAAAGGTATGCCTAATACACGGAAGCAAGAGGATTAAAAAGAAGAAGACTGGAGTGCACAGAAACACGGTTTGTCCCGTTTTCAACGAAGCGCTGACATTCGATATTGACAAAGAGACTCTCAAGAAGTGCTGCTTAGAATTCTACTTGATGCACGACAGTTTATTAGGAGCTAGTGAAATATTAGGTAAGTCAACAAAAGCAAACAATAAACGAACACTCGAACTTTAACTATTTAGCAACTTATATTATTAACAAATACAAACATTCTGGATCATGACATACAAAACAAATACTTATACAGAGAATTTTGCTTTTAAGTATACATATGCATACGCTTCTTTTTTAAAGAGTTCAATTTGAAGTTTTAAACGAGTGTTTTCCACTCCCAGGTTAAGCATGAAGTAAAATTTCGAGTTTAGAAAAGCCTGAAAATTTGGTTTGGTCGCGTAGCGCGAAGCGCGGAGCGACCAAACCAAATTTTCAGGCTTTTCTAAACTCAAAATTTTACTTCATGCGCCCCGCGTATAAACCACTGATTTCAAGCGAAGTTTACTCGTTCACAATATTTCAGTGCTTTCAGTGTCTAATACGCGTGGCGCATGAAGTAAAATTTCGAGTTTAGAAAAGCCTGAAAATTTGGTTTGGCCGCTCCGCGCTTCGCGCTACGCGACCAAACCAAATTTTCAGGCTTTTCTAAACTCGAAATTTTACTTCATGCTTAGTCTGGGAGTGGAAACACTCATTTTTAGCTTCAAATTAAACTCTTAAAAAAAAGCGTATACATATGTATACCTAACAGAAAATTTAGTGTATGTATACTCAAAAACGTGCAATTTAAAGCTTCTAACGAGTGTTTGCAATCCTTGGTTAAGCATGAAGTAAAATTTCGAGTTTAGAAAAGCCTGAAAATTTGGTTTGGTCGCGTAGCGCGAAGCGCGGAGCGGCCAAACCAAATTTTCAGGCTTTTCTAAACTAGAAATTTTACTTCATGCGCCACGTGTATTAAACACTGAAAGCACTGAAATATTGTGAACGAGTAAACTTCGCTTGAAATCAGTGTCTTGTACGCGTGCCGCATGAAGTAAAATTTCGAGTTTAGAAAAGCCTGAAACCAAATTTTCAGGCTTTTCTAAACTCGAAATTTTACTTCATGCTTAGTCTGGGAGTGGAAACACTCATTTTAAGCTTCAAACTGAACTCTTAAAAAAAAAGCGTATACATATGTATACCTAACAGAAAATTCAGTGTATGTATACTTAATAACGTGCAATTTAAAGCTTCTAACGAGTGTTTAAAATCCTTTTTTAAGCATGAAGTAAAATTTCGAGTTTAGAAAAGCCTGAAAATTTGGTTTGGTCGCGTAGCGCGAAGCGCTGAGCGGCCAAACCAAATTTTCAGGCTTTTCTAAACTCGAAATTTTACTTCATGCGCCACGCGTATTAAACACTGAAAGCACTGAAATATTGTAAACGAGTAAACTTCGCTTGAAATCAGTGTCTTATACGCGTGGCGCATGAAGTAAAATTTCGAGTTTAGAAAAGCCTGAAAATTTGGTTTGGCCGCGCCGCGCTTCGCGCTACGCGACCAAACCAAATTTTCAGGCTTTTCTAAACTCGAAATTTTACTTCATGCTTAACCAAGGATTTTACCACTCGTTAGAAGCTTCAAATTGCACGCCTAAATATTTATCATAAACCTTTATTTGGCATAAACTTCTACCAATTATATACTACATAATACACTCTTCTATTCTACTTCCAATGCGAGCTCCTCTGCTGTCCGCCACTGTTTTGCATCTAGCTACACCTCCCTGCCCTCTGCCTTACCAACTCTTTCACCACCTCTATCTTTCTTCCGCTCTCATCTAAAGTCTCCACACGCCTCTTACCCTTCATACTCCCCTCTATAAACACATTTTTGCAGCTATTCATCCAGTGCTCCCACACGTCCCTATCCATTCCACAAAACACACACCTTGTAAACATTTCCCCCCCTCAATACTTTTCATCCTCTCTCTTTATTGCCACACCTGAATCTCGCGAACATACGCACCTCCTGCCCACTCAAATCCGTGAAATACCGGGGATGGCTTCCGAAGACTTGCAGGTCCTTATAACTGGGGTTGTAATTGTTCTCTTGGATGCTCTCTTGCCTTACCTGCAGCTCTACATCTTTAAACCTTTCTCCCACTTCCATTTCTATTTTCTTTCCCCTTCCCAATTTCTCTTCTACGAAACCCACCGACCACCCCACTTTTTTGTATATGTTTTCCCTTTCGCTCATCCATCTTCCTCCTCTGCCCGTCCTTTGCCATCCCCTGTAACACCCCTACCACGCCTGCTTCACCCACCTATCCTCCCCTAAGCCATACACCTTCCTCTCTAATTTCAGCACCCTTATTATCGCCGTCCATTCTACCGACATAAGCTGGCACTCCTGCAATACTATGTAGTTCGGCGTTGTTCTCTCTAACCCTAGTATTGTTTTCAAGTATCGCAGGTGTACCTTCTCTATTTTTTCAGATCCATTCACACCCCATACTTCCGCCGCATACAACATAATCGCTTTTATACACGCACCAAGTCAGTTTCATCAATACATTCTCCTCTAGCATTCCTTCCCATACTCTCCGCATTCGCGCCATAGCTACTCTCACTTTCTTACACACCCACTCTATATGTGACGCTCTGCTCCCACTCTCTGAAAACATGCACCCTAAGTATTTAAATTCTTTCACTCTTTCTACTTTCTCCCCCATCCATCTCATTACCTCATTCGTCCTCCTCCCACCCCTATTCTTACATACCATCTACTTTGTTTTTTAACATTCACTGTCAATCCTCTTCTCACTAAATACCTTTCAAGCCTCTCTTTCACTTCCCTTAATTCACTCATCGTGCCAATACTACTACATCATCTGCATATAACAGGCTCCAGACCTTTTCACTCCCTACTACTATTCCTCCTGCCTGACTCCTCTCCAGTGCTACCTCCAGATCAGCCACATACAGATTAAATAGTAGCGGGCTTAACGGGCATCCCTGTCTCACCCCTCTTTACACCTCAAAGCACTCAGACAACGATTCTCCCACTCTTACTTTACACCAGTGGTGGGGAAACTATTTTTAAGACGGGCCATTTGTAATAACCAGACAATCGTAGCGGGCCAAAGAATAATGCTTAATCGTAGGTAGGTAGTTTTTATGCGGGTCGTCACATTACGAAGTAAGAACGCGTTCAACATTCTCACGGCGGCACTCTTAAACGGGCCGGATTAAACCTTTCCGCGGGCCGGACTTGGCCCGCGGGCCGTAGTTTCCCCACCACTGCTTTACACCATGTACTCCTTTAGACTTCGTTCACCCAATTCACCACTTGCTCTGATATACCCATTCCTTTCAGTCTCTCTATGAACCATTTTTTCTCTACCGAATCATACGCAGCCTTTAGGTCTATGAACATCAAAAACACTTTCTCCTTCTTGCTCATCTCCTTTTCGATAATCCAGTTTAGTGTAGCTATCTGCTCCATAGTGGATCGTCCTCTTCTAAAGCCCGCTTGCACTTCCGGGAGCAGTTGTTTTTCTTCCGCTTCTATTTCCAATCTCTCCTTCACCAAGAGCATCATCATTTTGTACAGGCTGTCGATTAGAGTAATTCCTCTATAGTTATTCATCACCATACTATCCTCTCCCTTGTGTATCGGAATAATCACCCCTTCCCGCCACTCTTTCGGCATTTGATCTTCACCTCTCCATATCTTATTCAGTAACGCTAACATTGTTGTTTTTCCTTCTTTACTGTATAACTTCCACACCTCTGCTTTAATTCCATCCGGCCCCGCCGCTTTCCCACCCTTCATTCTCCTTAGTACCCGCTCCAACTCTTCTTCGCTAAAGTCATTCTTCTCCTCGAAGAATCGCACGTAATTCCTAACCCCTATTCTTCCCCTGACAATGTTTGGAAATGTTTTTTCCACTCCCCTAATGAAAAGCTATCGCCTTTTACCCTACTTCGTGGCGTTCTTTCTTTTATGTAGCTCCAGAGATTCTTCTCTTCTCTTATGTTTCTCATGATCTCCAATTCCGCTTTCATCCACTTTTGCCGCTTGCTCTCCCACACCTCCTTATATAGTCTCCTAGTTTAACAAAAACAACGAATTGCTGAAAATTTACCAAGCATTGTAATCATTATATGCATACTTATAAGAAAATGTCCCTGTATATCGTTTTTTCGTCGATGATCAATACTTCCTTAAAATATTCTGGAGATTAAATTTGTAATGTCTGGATAAACAATTGAGTTTGTTTAGTAACTTTTTTAAGCATGTCAAAAGAAACATAAACATCTAATTATGGATATTTAATTAAAACACTTTGTTTGTTTCACTGATTTATAACCAAGTGTTTTAATTAAATATCCAGAATTAGATTCAAAAATGTTCCAGTGAGAAATTATTTTTTTTTTATTTGGTTCGATGATCCCGCCACAGCCATATCTCTTATGTATTTTTATGCTAATTATTCTCATTCGGACAAACACACATTTATACCACACCCAGGGTCACGACGAAACATTATTTTTCAAATAAAGTCTCCTCGTGCACGGGAATCGAACCCGAGTTTGTGGCTCGCCGGAGAAATTAATTGAACATAAGCATAAACATTGTTTGCTCTTCTTTTTTGGACGATATTATTACTGTTTTACAGGTAAATGTAAAGTTGGAAGATCCAGCGAATGCCGTCAGGAAGAGAAGGAATTCTTCGCCGAAATGTTGCACAGCAAAACGGCGACGGCGCAATGGCTGACTTTGGCCGACGCCAGTTCCAACAATTCCTCGAGTTCCAATCAAAAGAGGCACAACAACGTCTAAGACTGCTCCCTCGCTGGCCTCTGATACAAACAAAAAAAAATCAGAGCTTTTATCAAACTGGAGGCACAATTACTCACATTTTTAAAACAAAATCTCCTGAATAGTATTAAGAAAGTATTATTTTCTTGAAGTGTTTACAAAAACGTTGGCTTGAAAGTGAATTTTATGAAGTGCCAGGGAAATTAATAGCACTTGAAGAGTTTTACCTTTAAACCAACAGAAATTGTGAACCTGGTTCATCTCTGAACTGAGTACAGAATGACTGTAGAATTAAAGAAAATGTCATTTTGAACTATATCACAGTGGGTCAAAGTTTATGATGCAACTTTTCAAAAAACATGACTACGTAAACGCTATCTGTTATTCATTTTCTAAATGGCACCATTAGTATCAGACCAAGCTGAATACTTGTATAGAGCAACTACTTCGCTATCGCCCACAACAAAGCCCTGTGAATAGAATGAATTTGTGTTTACTACCCACTGAGCAAACACATTCAAGTAATGTCTCATCGACATTAATACAACGTTAAATGTTGCTTCAATGTTGATACAATGTTAATTGTTTGTTTTTTGCTCAGTGGGTATTCATTCATTCGGTGAATGAATGAAGACTGAACACAAATTCATATTCATGAATGTTCAGTAATTGCAACGAGAAGGATAAATGAATTTGCCGCGTTTTGTATACGAGGGCAATCCACAAAGTGACAGACGTTTTGAAATAATAAATAAACAAAGTGAAAAAACTAATTTTTATTATATACATTTTGAAGGTAAACTCTTAAGCTATTTTTCGACGTAAACGCCATATAAATTAAGGCATTTATCATATCGTTTTACAAGATTTTCAATGCCCTCTTTGTAGAAATCTGCCGCCTGCAAGTTCAACCACTGGTTTACACCAGCATGGAGTTGAGCGTCAGTGTCAAAGCGTTGCGTACCGAGCCACGTGTTCATCTTTGGGAACAGATGGTAATCGCTCGGGGCCAAATCCGGGCTGTATGGCGGATGACTGAAAATTCCCCATCCAAAATCATGCAAGAGCTTTTGAGTGGCTGTGTGGACGAGCGTTGTCATGGAGAAACAAAATTTTCTCGTTAAGTTTTCCCCGACGCTTGTTTTGTATCGCGCGTCTTAATTTTCGGAGTGTTTCGCAATACCTCTCTGAATTTATTATTTGACCGCGTTCAAGAAAATCAACCAAAATCACTCCCTGAGTATCCCAAAACACAGTAGCCATGATTTTTCTTGCTGACAGCGTCTGCAGACACTTCCTCGGTTTCTGGGGCGAAGGCGTGTGACCCCATTGCATCGACTGCTGTTTTGTTTCGCAGGTAACGTACTGTACCCAAGTCTCGTCACCAGTTACGATACGATCGAAAACATGGTTTCCAATTTTGTCGTGCTCTTCCAGAAATGTCAGTGCTGCAGCAAGTCTTTTGGTTTTGTGGTTTAGTGATTTTCGGAATCCACCTGGCACAAAATTTGTGGTATCCAAGTTTACCAACTACGATTTCATGAACTAAACTCCATGAAATTTGGGGAAAATGTTCCGAGAGTTCCGTAATCGTGAATCGATGATTTTCACGGATTTTTTCATTAATTTTTACCAACAATTCATCACTCACAAGACTAGGCCTGCCACTGCGATCCTCATAGTGAACATTGGTTCGGCCATTTTTAAAATCAATGCGCCACTGCCTCACTCGACTTTCACTCATTATTCCATTGCACAAATCTGGCGACAAATTTCAATAGGTTTGTAATTTTTCGCCAACAAAAACCTTATCACACCACGCACTTCACAACTGGCGGGATTTTCAATTGCACCGCTCATTTTAAAACGCCACTGTATAAAAAGTACAATATGCACGAGTCTCTAGTCACCACGGCTGGTTGCATACTAGGTGTAGAAAAAATCTGTATCCAAGATGGTGGCGCCAGTGCCGCCAACTGCCGCGCTAGACCAAAACGTCTGTCACTATCTGGATTGCCCTCGTAGTTAACCGGTGAATGAATGAATACTGAACACAAATTCATATTCATTAATGTTCGGTAATTGCAACGAGAAGGATCAATGAATTTGCCGCGTTTTGTATATTTTTGTATGACTATTTAGGGGCTATGCCCATGCGCGACTTTACATTAACTCGCGAACGGTGAGTCGGTAGAAGAAGACCAAAGATGATGGTCGAGGGAATATCGTGAGTGTTTGTGTCGTATTATCGTTATCGTTAAGTTAAGAAGAAGTAGACCTGCGTGCGAGACGCTCCAGGAAGGCAAAAAACCTAGAACACCGAGGTAAGTCGCGAAATTCGCTACACCGCTACCGTAAAACGTAAATTCGCATACGGCCCACTATAACAACCCTTTCCACTGCATAGATTGAATCCCCATAAATGAATTATTTGTTGTATTGAACAAAAAAGTTTAATACAACAAAAACAGTTCAGTCTAGTTGATTTCTCACCTCTCCAAGTTCTAAATGACATTTTTAATGATTCCAATATCTTACCCACTGAGTAAACGCATTTGAGTAATGTTTCATCAATAATAAAACAATGTTTAATGTTGCTACAATGTTGATGTAACGTTATTTGTTTGTATTTTGTTCAGAGGGTTGCTTACCTCATTTTAAAGATGGACTTAGTTCAAGATGTTTGGTGCGAATTTGATGAGTTATTTAATAAAATATACATACTCAATTATTTTCATACTCTTCAATGACCAAGAAAAAAAACTAACAAAGTCAAAACTATATTTATTTTAGATGAGATATATGTATAATAAGAGCTGTTATATCCCTTGTGTAAAAAAATTAATACAGCGTAATCCAAAATTTTCAAGACAATTTAGGTTTTTCGCCACGCGAAATTCGAATCGTCTTGATTAATCTTCGATGACGCTATATACAGGGTGTTTCACGTAAGAGTACTCAATTAGCCGGAAATACAACAATTGTATGTTGGGTTGCGAACTACACTAAACATTATACAGAGAGTTTTATGTAACACCGAACATTTTCATAACGAGATTTTTTTCGAAGTATCTATATGCATACGTTGCACATTTTCTGATGCTCGGTTTATTAAAAGAATTCAATTTGAAGCTTTAAGCGAATGTTTTCCACTCCCAGGCTAAGCATGAAGTAAAATTTCGAGTTTAGAAAAGCCTGAAAATTTGGTTTGGTCGCGTAGCGCGAAGCGCGGAGCGGCCAAACCAAATTTTCAGGCTTCTCTAAACTCGAAATTTTACTTCATGCGCCACCAGTACAAAACACTGATTCAATGTAAAATTCAGCTGTGTGTTTTAAACTTCGTAATATGTCAGTGTTTTGTACCGGTGGCGCATGAAGTAAAATTTCGAGTTTAGAAAAGCCTGAAAATTTGGTTTGGCCGCTCCGCGCTTCGCGCTACGCGACCAAACCAAATTTTCAGGCTTTTCTAAACTCGAAATTTTACTTCATGCTTAGCCTGGGAGTGGAAAACTCTCGCTTAAAGCTTCAAATTGAATTCTTTTAATAAACAGAGCATCGAAAAATGTGCAACGTATGCATACGGATACTTCAAAGAAAAATTATCGCTATGAAAATGTTCGGTGTTACATAAAACTCTCTGTATACAATATAAATCAGGTGAAGTTCAACCAGTCAGTATGACTTTAATTAATCTTCCACTTAACCATCAAACATTGTACGTTGGGTTGCGAAATATAATACTTGTATGCAAACGGTGTATGTTGGGTTGTGAAACACAACCCTTAAACAAAGGGTGTTTTTTTTAGACGTGTGTTTTTCAAGAAGAAATAAAACGCTTATAATTTAATGTTATGGCCAAGAATTTAGCTTTATCATAAAGATAAGGGTTTGCCATTATGTTTTAAAAATGATTTCGGGCAAGTGGGCGCCGCGGCTGGCTCGAATAAATTCCAGCCGAGAGGCCCAATTTCCGACCACTTTTTTTAACGCGCCGAATATTCTCTTCCAAGGCGTCAATCGTCTCGGGCTTATCTGCGTACACAAGCGATTTCACATAACCCCACAAGAAATAGTCCAGCGGTGTTAAATCGCACGATCTTGGAGGCCACGCCACAGGTCCACGACGCGAGATAATGCGCTCACCAAAAGTTTCCTGCAACAAAGTGATTGTTGCGTTGGCTGTATGGCATGTAGCGCCGTCTTGTTGGAACCATAGATCGTCCACATCAACACCCTCCAATTCAGGCACGAAAAAGTCATTAATCATGGCTCTATAGCGTTCCCCATTGACTGTAACATTATGGCCGGCTTCATTTTTGAAGAAATATGGACCAATGATTCCCTCTGCCCATAGAGCACACCAAACAGTGATTTTTTGAGGATGTAACGGCGTGTCAACAATGACTTGTGGATTATCTTTACTCCAGAAGCGACAATTTTGCTTATTGACATACCCATTTAACCAAAAGTGAGCTTCATCGCTGAACAAAATTTTCTTGTGAAAATCGGGATCGGTGGCCATCTCGTTTTGGGGCCATTCACCGAACGTGCGACGCGCTTGATGGTCGTTTGGCTTCAATGCTTGCACGAGTTGGATTTTGTAAGCACGCAAACCAAGATCCTTCCGCAAAATCTTCCATAAAGTTGATGGACACAGATCCAATTGTTGCGCGCGATGGCGGATAGACTCATTCGGGTCTTCTTCGATACTCTGCTCCACAGCAGCAATAGCGTCTTCGGTGCGCACTGTACGGCGTCTCTGAGGATGTGCACTATCCACTAGAGTAAACGTGTTGCGAAACCGATCCATGGTTGCTCGAATTACCGACTCTGCTGGGCGATTATGTCGACCGAATATTGAACGCAGCGCGCGATGCGTCGCGCGAACCGAACCATTATTTTGGTAATAAATTTGCACGATTTGCAAACGTTGTTCAGGAGTAAGTCTATTAATTATGAAATGGCAAACCAAACTGAGCATAAATCAAGTGACAGCTGTCAAAAAGACCATCTCCGAAAAAAGTAGTGCCGACTTCAAAACCACACGTCTAAAAAAAACACCCTTTACAAAATGTGTATGTTGGGTTGCGAAATATAACGTTTGTATACAAAATTTGTATGTTAGGTTGCGAAATACAACGTTGGTATACAAACATTGAATATTGGGTTGCATTTTTCAATAGTCTAATATTGTGCTCCTACGTTGAACACCCTGTACACATGTATGCTGTAATACGTCCATGTGAACAACTGTAAACGCTTAATATTGATATAAACAAACAAACAAAAAAATGTTTTAATGTAAGAAAAAAATGGCAACGGAGGCCAACAAGTTTCCCTGTGATAGAATTTTACGGGCCTCCGGACTTGCCCGAACTCTGACGTATTTGTGTGATTCGTGAGTTTTCGGGGATGATTTGCCGAATGTTATAATTTGCTCGTGGTATTTATGTAACGGGTGTACAAAACAAGGTTTTCCTTGATGGAAAAAAGCACAGAAAACCACGACTTTCTAAAGTGGTCTGAGACAGGGCTAAATGGAATTACTCTGTAAGTTGTAAGCACTCTTGATGAGGAAACCTTTGGTGCGTATGTTATGAGACATGTACTTCTTCTGTGAAGATTCGTGTAAATAAAGAATTTATCCCTGTGTGTTTCTTTTCTCTTATCATTATCATCATCTTACAACACAATGAGCCATAGTTAACATTCTTTACGACAGCTGAAGAATCATAGGGGAAAAATCGGCTTACAGTGCATTAGAGCAGAGGTGTCCAAACTACGGCTCGCGGGCCAAACCCGGCCCGGCAGGCTATTTTATCCGGCCCGCCAAGGATTTTGAAAAATTTCGTAAAATATAAATGTAGAGTGGCGCGTCGGTATTAGATCTCGCGCATATGAAGAGCGCATTCGGTTAGAATGAGCACGACTCGGCCGCTCGACTACATGAATGATTTTGTACTCTGACTGTACGTAGGCGGCGCGGAGCGGCAGACTGCACTCAACTGCAGTGCCTGCAAAGCTACGAGATTGTCCACGACAAACCAAAAATTCGTCGGCCACGGAGCTTATTTACATTCTTTACAGTTGATATATTGTAAATTGGTATGTTTAGATTTATATATAATATATTATAACTTAATTATTATGTTGATATTATTTTTTAAAGTTGAACATGGAAACAAAAAGAAGAAAAGTAGATGACGAGTGCCGCGTTTTTAAAAAAGAATGGGGATTCAAATATTTCTTTGTGCAATCGCAGTCAAAGAATGGCAAAGCTATATGTGTAATTTGCAATGACACTGTTGCTGTAATAAAGGAATACAATTTACGTCGACATTATGAAACAAAACATGCTTCAGCTTACTCACAATTTAAGGACAAGCAGCGTACTGAAAAATTTGAAAAAATGAGTCGTAGTTTGTCTTCTCAGCAAAATTTATTTAGTAAGGCAAACTCGGAAAATGAATCATTGACTTTAGTTAGCATGAAAGTTGCTTATTTGTTGGCGAAAAAAGGGAAACCCTTTATGGATGGAAACATCGTTAAAGAGTGTATGATGGAAGCTGTTGGGGTATTATGTCCGGAAAAGGTGAAACTTTTCAAAACGATAAGTCTTTCCCGCAATACTGTTGCTCGTCGAATTGGCGATATTGGCAATAATATACTCCACCAGATTTCTGGGAGAGCACAGCGTTTCACTCACTATTCTATCGCGATGGATGAATCGACCGACGTTAGTGACACCTCACAACTCTTAGTATTTGTTCGTGGAGTTGACGACGATCTTAATGTCACCCAAGAATTAGCATCGGTTAACAGCATGCATGGCACTACAACTGGAGCAGATATTTTTAAGGAACTACAACAGACGTTGACCAAATATAACTTGGACTGGAATCGACTCCAAAGTGTGGCAATTGACAGAGGAAGAAACATGTCTGGTGCAAATATTGGGGTGGTTGGGCTAATAATAAAATCTTGTGAAAGCGCAGGAGCAACAGTACCAATTTTTCTGCACTGTATAATCCACCAACAAGCCCTATGTGCAAAACATGTCGACATGAGCTGCGTTTTGAAACCAGTTGTTTCTGTCGTAAACTTTATTCGATCACGTGCACTCAATCATCGCCAATTTCGATCTTTCCTCGAAGAAATTGAATCTGAGTCTGTTGACTTATCGTATTATACAGCAGTTCGATGGCTTAGCTGTGGAAAAGTGTTATTGCAGTTCTTCAAGCTCAGAAAGGAAATTAATTTTTTTCTAGCGGAAAAGAATCACCCTGAACCGCTTTTATCGGATGCAGAGTGGCTCTGGAAGTTGGCAATTTTTGCAGATGTCGTGACACACGTAAATAACTTGAATTTGAAGCTCCAAGGTAAAAACAACTTAATTTGTGATTTATTCGAGCAAATCAAGGCATTCAGAGCCAAGCTGATATTGCTCGAAAGTCATATGAATGAATGTAATTTCTCCCATTTCACGTGCTGCGAAAAATTTAGTACAGAAACTGACGAAAGATTTCCCACCATATTTGCAGTAAAAGTAATCGCGGATTTAAAACTAGAATTTCAAAAGAGTTTTTCTGATCTTGACATAAATTCAAGGGAAATTCGGCTGTTTCAAAATCCTTACGACTGCAACTTTGGCGACGTTTCAAGTAAGTTTCAAATGGAAATAATTGATCTTCAAGCTAGCGATCAAATCAAGAATAAATACAAGGAAGGAAACTTGATCGATTTTTACAAATTTTTGGACGCAAAAGAGTTTCCAAATTTAAAGCAATTGGCTGGTAAATTTATTTCTATGTATGGCACTACCTATATGTGCGAACAAACTTTTTCCAGGATGAAGTATCTGAAATCTAAATATAGGGCAAATTTATCGGATGATCATTTGCAATCATTGCTAATAATTGGTGTTTCCGATTTGAATCCCAACTTTGAAGAAACTCTCCAGGAAAAAACCCAGTTCCACCATTCCTATTAAAAATTGCATGAAATAATTTTATAATAATATAATTTAGACATGTTTGTTTAGTATTGTTATATCTGTAATTTACTATAAAAAATAAAATTCAATGCTGCTTTACTTGTAATAAGGTTTTTTAATTCACATATTTACGATGCTTGGCCCCCGCTAATGAATTTAAACACCAAACTGGCCCTCGCAGCAAAAAGTTTGGACGCCTATGCATTAGAGCCAGTTACACCAAACACGTTGAACTGGGTTAACTCTGAACTTGAGTTCAATGTGACATTAGAACAATAGGAACTGCCATCTTGGACTCAAGTTCAGCTTGAAATGGAGTTTAACGTTTCTGGTGCAACTGGACCTTAACCCATTAACGGCCGAGCAATTATAGAGTTAACTCTTAAAGTGGATTTTAGGTAAAATTCTACACTTCTTCATATGATTTCTACGAATGACTTATTGTATTACATTCTGTGAATTTTTCTTTTAAATATAAATATTGTATACGTTGTAAATGCTAGGCATTCGTCGATTTTGTATAAAAACGTGCAATATGAAGTATAGAACGCGTATTTCCACTCCCAGACTAAGCATGAAGTAAAATTTCGAGTTTAGGAAAGCCCCGCGTAGAAAATTTATCACAGTCACTTTTAAAACAAAATAAAATATAAAATTACTCACCCTGTCATCGTCAGGTCCTGGAACAGCATTTTTCCAGAACAACTCACTCTGTATATATATTTCTTTAGGTTATGAGAATTGAATTGGTTCGTTAAATGAAAGAGTACGATTTCAAAAACATTTACAATGGTGTTTATTAAAAATAAACAAGAGTTGACAATTACAGAAATATATATACAAATAACACAAAAAAAAACTATCACCTTACGCGACGCGACTCTTACGTTATTTGTTTGATTTAAAACAAAAATAATATTATAACAACACTCGGATTTCGGATGACCGCACGATTCAGAAGACTGATACCGATTACTGTCCTCCCCCTGAACCATCAGTTTCGATAACCACCCTCTCCCTTCCCATGATCGTCGCTAGGTGGGATGTGGGAGATGGAAGTGGTTAAGGCTCCTGCCTCTAATTGGTCCAGCGGTTAGGGGTGACATGCGCAAGTCTATTGCGTTCACTCATTTTTCGCGCCCTGGCGCATGCAGATCATCCAACCCGAATTGCTAGTTGAATTGTCGGTATTTCCCTTTATGCAAATTCCAAGTAGCCGGGCAGTAAATACCGTCTCTCCCTAATCCGGAGGGCGGTACTCGACGGTGAGCCTTTCGTGACCAAATCTGTCTTGCTATTGTTTTGGTCACGAACTGCCGTAATGGTGAAAATTTCCCGGCTTAGGGCCGCTACTTGGAATTTTGCATTTTACGACCCAAACGAGATTTGCGCCGCATAAGGCAATAAAATCAAAAATTCAAAAACCTACAAATGAAATAAAAATGACTAATCCTATAATTACAAATATTTACAAAACCCGAACGATCAGTGTAGGTAGACGAACTTAGTTCATTTCATAATAAATGATTATGAAAGTGAATTTAAAAATGATTAATAAAAATTATGTGGGGTCCGTTGTTATCGCGAAATGAATTTTTTTTTTTTTTGGGTTTGGCTTTTGCCTGGCCTTAGTTACTAGACTATTAGCCATCATCAATTTTTATTATTTGTATACATTTGTTCATTTTAACTTATTACAAAGTACATATAACTATATATTTTGACGTCACAACACATTCACACACACCCATAGACTCCGGGACGAATATTTTTCGTTGGAAAAATTACTCGCCCCGGCTGGGAATCGAACCCAGATCACCGCCGTGAACGATTGGCGAAACCAGCGGCTCAACCGCTCGGCCACGGCGGGCCGAAATGAAACTAAACTATATAAATCGCCGAAATAATCATAGTTGCGGCGTTTCCGGTAAAACGCCGGTAACACTGCTATTGTTTTTTTGCCTAAATTTGCAGGAATTAATCAGTTTGTCTTCTCTTTGTTAAAAAACTGGGCTCAACCGGGATTTGAACCCGGGACCTCTCGCACCCAAAGCGAGAATCATACCCCTAGACCAGTGGTGGGGAAACTTTTTTTAAGACGGGCCATTTGTAATAACCAGACAATCGTAGCGGGCCAAAGAATAATGCTTAATCGTAGGTAGGTAGTTTTTATGCGGGTCGTCACATTACGAAGTAAGAACGCGTTCAAACATTCTCACGACGGCACTCTTAAACGGGCCGGATTAAACCTTTCCGCGGGCCGGACTTGGCCCGCGGGCCGTAGTTTCCCCATCACTGCCCTAGACCATTGAGCCGTTCGTACTGCGAGTGAGGCGTTACTACCATTGTTTTTTTTTGCCTAGATTTGCAGGAATTAATTAGTTTACCTTTATTCTTTATCGCTGTGTAAGTTTTGAGTAGTCGGCACAATGACTAGCTCATTGAGCCATTTGTACTTTAAATGCAATAGTACCTTGTTTAGTACTACCAATGATATTTGAATACAGGTATTTTTTATATAAGATAATTTTATTTAAAGGTCAAAATACGTAGATCTACATTTTTTGAACATCCTAAACATTTTTCTCTCTTATCTGTCTCATAACCTCTTCACCATCTTCAACAACATCCACAATATTAAACAACGCCGCCATCTTAATCCCCTCCTCCACGGAACTCCGCGCCATATCAAAAACATTCAACTTCAAGTAAATCTTCCCCAACTTGACATAACACCTGGGCAAATCCGAACTGCCAATCCCTTTTCCCAGCATGACGGCGTTCTGCATATTCAACAGCGCCACGTCGTACTGCCCCAATTCCATATTCAAATCGGCCAGAGTGTACAAAATCACCATTTCCTGGTAGGGGCTCAGCCCTTTGATTTTGCTGGAGTAGTCGTAAGCGGTGTCGAGGAGTTTCTTCGCACTCATGTAGTGCAGGTTGCGGATTTTGTGGATGCCGTACCAGAAGAGGACGTTCACGTAGAGCATGCCGGTTTTTGTGCTAACATCGCCGTCGATGATTTTCTGTTGCTGGGCTTGTAAGCAGGTTTTAAAGCCGAGTTCGGCCATGTCGTATTCGTGATAGCTACTATAGATACGTGCTAATCTCAATTTGAAATCTATAAACAAAAACAATAAGTTTTTCTGAAATTATGTTTTGTTTGTTTGTACTGCACTAAATTGAACTGAGTATAAGTCTGTGACGTCACCAGGTCATCTCCTAGTGTCAATGTCAAGTTAAGTTCATTTGCACTAAACTTAACTTGACATTGACACTATGAGATGTCTGGTGCAAACAGTGCATGTTCAGTGGAGCTGTACTCATACAGTGCGGTTGATGTAACTAACAGATTCAATGCAAAAAGTGCTGCACTAGTTCATGTAACAAACAGACCTATTGCGAAGTTAAAAATGTACCGAAAGGTCCCTGTATACAATTTATGAACTTTATGCATTTTCAATATTTCCAGAGGGCTATGTAGCGAGTTTTGTATACAATTTTGAAAATGACTAAATTATACGTACTAATTATATGGTGATTATCTTCAGATGCTCCACTTTTGGACATCTTCTCAATCCCCGTCACGAGCAACTGTTCAGCCTTTTCAATTTCCCCATTCGACAAAGCGATGGTCGCTAAAATATCATACATAAAAGGCAAACCGAAAGAAATGTTCCTCTCAGAGCACAATTTGAGTCCCATTTGCAAGATGGCTTCTGCACGTTCTTTATCACCTTTTTCCAGTGCCAGTTTCGCTAGTATTATCAGATGTGTTATGTTGTCCTCCAAATCAGACTCCTCTTCCTCGTCGTCGTTTTCGTTTAAGGACTTTTTGACCCAGGCGATTCCGGGAAGGGTCAACGATGCGTAATCGTGGGCGGACATTTTAGTTTTGATTCTTGCTTTCACTGGATACGGGATTTTAAACTTTCTTAGGGGTGTTCTTCGTAAGTAGCGGATTGATCTCGAGAGGATATGCATGTGAGTAGAATAACCGGGATTTGGATGAAATCATGTACGTAAATTTTGAGTTATTGCACGGTAATTTTTTTATGTCAACTGGTTTGACAAGGTACGTCTGAAATAATTCTATTTTAGGGATCAAATTTGACAAAGTCAAATAAACATTTTATTGTTTTAATTAAAGGAAAAGGCTACCAAGTTAGATCACCGAATTTAAATGATATTAGAAAATGTTCATTTTGAACATTGTTCAGAAATGAATTCACCCTTTGAAATACAGGGCATTTTCCAATATCACTGGTAACTCAAATTCATAGATGAAATGATTAACCCATTATGTGCCATTGATGCATATACGCAACATTATTAATTTTATGTTAATTAAATTATTAAATAACTTAATTTGATATATTATATTATTTGACTTGACTTGAAAATGTATAAAGAAAAACGTAAATATGTTGTTATTTAAATATCTCGATTAATAATCATTTAAATAAAATGTTTTCAGTGTATTTCTAACTTCACAATATTTCAATGTTTTATACGCGTGGCGCATGAGGTAAAATTTCGAGTTTAGAAAAGCCCCGTGAAAATTTGTCTCGGGTCGCTGCGCGACCCTCGACAAATTTTCTACGCGGGGCTTTTCTAAACTCGAAATTTTACTTCATGCTTAGTCTGGGAGTGGAGATACGCATTCTATACTTCATATTGCACGTTTTTATACAAAATCGACGAATGCCTAGCATTTACAACGTATACAATATTTATATTTAAAAGAAAAATTCACAGAATGTAATACAATAAGTCATTCGTAGAAATCATATGAAGAAGTGTAAAATTTTACCTAAAATCCACTTTAAGAGTTAACTCTATATTTGCTCGGCCGTTAATGGGTTAAGGTCCAGTTGCACCAGAAACGTTAAACTCCGTTTCAAGCTGAACTCAAGTCCAAGATGGCAGTTCCTATTGTTCTATTGTCACTTTGAACTCAAGTTCAGAGTTAACACAGTTCAACGTGTTTGGTGTAACTGGCTCTAATGCATAGGCGTCCAAACTTTTTGCTGCGAGGGCCAGTTTGGTATTTAAATTCATTAGCGGGGGCCAAGCATCGTAAATATGTGAATTAAAAAACCTTATTACATATAAAGCAGCATTGAATTTTATTTTTTATAGTAAATTACAGATATAACAATACTAAACAAACATGTCTAAATTATATTATTATAAAATTATTTCATGCAATTTTTAATGTTAATGGTGGAACTGGGTTTTTTCCTGGAGAGTTTCTTCAAAGTTGGGACTCAAATCGGAAACACCAATTATTAGCAATGATTGCAAATGATCATCCGATAAATTTGCCCTATATTTAGATTTCAGATACTTCATCCTGGAAAAAGTTTGTTCGCACATATAGGTAGTGCCATACATAGAAATAAATTTACCAGCCAATTGCTTTAAATTTGGAAACTCTTTTGCGTCCAAAAATCAATGGTTTAGGGGTATGAATCTCGCTTTGGGTGCGAGAGGTCCCGGGTTCAAATCCCGGTTGAGCCCAGTTTTTGAACAAAGAGAAGACAAACTAATTAATTCCTGCAAATCTAGGCAAAAAAAAAACAATGGTAGTAACGCCTCACTCGCAGTACCAACGGCTCAATGGTCTAGGGGTATGATTCTCGCTTTGGGTGCGAGAGGTCCCGGGTTCAAATCCCGGTTGAGCCCATTTTTTGAACAAATAGAAGGCAAACTAAGGAATTCCTGCAAATCTAGGCAAAAAAACAGTGCAAGTGATAAAATGTGAAACATTGGGAGCATTCTGAAAAAGTTTGAAGAATTTATTGATGCACATATTAGATTTTGTTTTATTAAATGGAAAGTATATTTTTAACTTTACTATAAATCAGTGTTTAATACGCGTGGCGCATGAAGTAAAATTTCGAGTTGAGAAAAGCTAGAATTTGGATTTGGACGCTGCTTGTCCGAACCCAAATTCTTCAGGCTTTTCTGAACTCGAAATTTCATGCTTCATGCCTAATCTGGGATTGAAATACACTCGAAATAATAATTAATAGTTTTTCCAAGAATTTCATTCGTCTATAAAATCTTGTCTGGACGTCGAAGTGCAGGATAACCTAATTTTTATTCAAATCGGATTATTTTGTAATTGTAAGTTCACCATATTGAATTGGCCATTTTGTTGTTACAAAAATTAGTATCAAAATCGAAATCGGCGAAAACCTATTTAGAAAGACAAAATATTATGTCCAGCGGAGGTGGACAGAGAGTCAACTTATTTCTTAAAAAAGTCATGATATGCCAATTATTTTATTATTTTCACTTAAAACGTCAAAATATACGATTTCTTTGTGTCCAGATGGGTGTGGGTTCAAGTGCCCGTCACTTCCCCAAACACGTAATAATCTATTATTACAACGGGACTTCCCCAGTAGTATAAAATTAACTGAAACCCTCATTTATCCTCTATCTATGAATAACTTGCCAACTTTGGCATCATCATGAAAAGTACATTCTGATTAATAGAAGTTATAACGCTTCACCGAACACTAATTAAGATGTGCAATTGTGTTTTAAAACTGTCTACTAACGTGTATTAAAAGAGCAGACTTGTTGAACAATGTATGTTATTTATGATTCTGTTCGATGAATTTAGCCAATGTTGGCAACCCTGACCCAGGGAATTTAGGCGAATTCGTAAATCAGTGGTTGTTATCAAATTTTATCAGCTTGATTGGTTTAATAATTAATTAAGTGGGCTACGAAAGCATTACACTATAAAAATTGGATATACCTACCAGGTAAAGAAGATGTGTTGTAAATATTTGTTTGAAAAGCCCTTTTTAGGTTAAACAACATTGTATTGGTTGTTAAAACAAAATAGTCCTTAAGTAGCTATTGCAATTTTTAGGTTCCTATTAGCTTAATGTAAATTATTTATTGTACATTATTTCAAAGTTCAAAATTATATTATTTTTGCCGTCTATTTTGATACCAGTTCAGTGTTGAACTGAAAAATAAAAATTATACAATTGGCCTTGATTGTTATACAAGTGAAATTTTGATTGTATGATTGTTTAAAATGTATGTTATCTAATAGTTTGTTATACAAATGTATAGTACCGCAGTAAGGAAACCTTGCGGCCGGCGCCAAATATTGTGTCTGTTTTTCGATTCGCACCATTATCCCGCACGACACCAGATTTATAAAAAAAATCCAAGCCCCTTTTTGTGATACCCCTGAGGCCGTTGCCCCTTACTGCGGCACTGCAAATTTATAACATTTTGATTGAATTAAAATTTTACTTTCAGAATGGATTTACCGGAAAACGTAGTGGCCGAACTGAATTGTTCGCAATGCCGGGAATACCTCTCTGTATTCCCGATATCCTCGTACGAGAACGGGGAGTTTGTGTGCGGAAGGTGCCCCCTAATCGACGACCAAAACCCCAGCAGAGACCACAGCTACGAAGCAGTGGCGAGGCATATTAAATTCCCCTGCATTTACAAGCCGCACGGCTGCAATGAGCTGCTGGCCCCAGCCGAAATGAAACCACATGAGCCCGATTGTTACTACCGGCAGTGGTTCTGCCCGGCCGTTTCCACAACCTGCAATTGGCAAGGGTTGCTCGAAGCTTTACCTGAGCATTATGCTTTAGATCATACCGATTTTTTAAAGAAGAAGGGGAAGTTCGAAGTGAGTGATGGAGTAGAGAACTGGGAGGAGAATTATTTGTTGCAAGATCAAGGGGAGGTTTTTCTTATAAAATTAAAGAAGTTAGATAGCGATGGGATTTATGGAACTGTTTCTTTGATCGGGTTTAATTTCACAGGTCATTCATATGAATACAAAATTAATTGGGCTTTAGCAGGGAGTGACGAGGGTGGGGAGGAGGTCAGTGGAAAGGTGGAAAAGTACAGAGGAAACCATAGGTTGGGCGCTAATGAAGGAAAATTAATTAAAACATCTGTTGCCAATGCAACGGTTTTTGAATTGGAGGTTAAGCTCACCAGGGAGAACAGTTCATTCAAACCGGAAGAAAAATTAGGGGATCTCAATATGCACATTCTGAAGATGATTGAGTGCCCCTTATGCTTTGAGTACATGTCTTCCCCGATTTACCAATGCCCGAACAGCCACACCGTCTGCTCCGAGTGCAAAAAAAAAACGAATATCTGTGGGTTTTGCCAGGTTCAAATCGGCGATTTGAGAAACCGCCAGCTCGAGGAGATATCGGAGAAATGCCATTACACCTGCCGATTTAACGGCTGCTCTGCCACTTACTCCTTCGCGGAAAAAACCGGACATGAGGCTCGTTGCGAGTTCGCCCCCTACGAGTGCCCGTTCGACAACTGCGCATTCGCGAGCATGTTTAAAATGATGCATGATCACTTGAGCAACGTTCACAGCGAAGATTTCTGCGAGACCAACACTTTGAACGTGTATTTCACAGAAGACTACACACACTTCAAGATCCTGAAACGGGGTCACTGTTTGTTTTTTATCAAAAACGTGGTGGTGAATAAAATTTTGAACATTGGTGTGAAGTTCTTTGGTCCAAAGGAATTGAATAAGGGATTTAATTTTATTTTCGACTTGCGAAACGTCGATACGCAAGAGAGGGTGTTCTTTAAGAAACGGTGCACCGACATCGGAGAAGAGGATAACTGCTTGACGGTCTCCGTCGACATGTTGAAGAAGTTTAAAGTAGGGATATGTGCCACTTTCTATATTTACATAGAAGATAAAATATCTAAATAATTTAATTATTTTTAAATTTTATAACGTTTAAGATTTTATCAATAAAGTTTAGTTTATTTTCTCTTGAGAATTTAATTTTTATATAAACAACAATCTATCGTCTGTTCAATAAAATAAAACCTCTAGAGTGCCATGACTGATTCTTTTTTGAAATTTAGGTTGGCTACACGCTTAAAGAATTGACATATAAAATGTCAGACATTATAATTTTAGTGTATAATCTCAGAGGTGCCAACCTAGAATATTTTCCATGGCACTCTAGAGATTTTTTTATTAAACATACGATATTTTTTTGAATACTAATTAAAATGTAATTATAGATAAATGACCTGAAATAACTTTACTTTGAGGTTTTGTGATTTTATTTCAAATCAATTTTGTTATTTCCAATGTTAATTTGTAAATACTATACAGGGAATTTTTATTTTAAGTATACATACCTCGATATATACAGTGTGATCAACAATGATTGTAGAAAGGTTAAATTTCCCGCCAAAAAATGTTGGTACAACTGATTATATGAAAAGAAAATCCCCCATATTGCTTTTCCATTGGCGTAGCAAACATTTTTTCCCAAATAAATTAATTATTTAATGATAACTATATATAAAATTTTTACAATTTTAATTAAATATACAAAGTAAATTGAAGTAAGTTAAGGTTTTGTGTATTTTTAATAAACGTAGAGTTAGCATCCCTAATTTTATAATAAATGTTAAAAATGATGGCCTTCATTTTCTAGGCAAATGTTAACTCTACGTTTTTTATTTTGAAATACTTGTTGAAGCTCCTCCGGATTTATGTTCCTTATCTCTTCTTCAATTGCTGCTTTAAGCTCGTTTAGGGTATGCATTCGATTTTTAAAAACCTTATTTTTTAAATGCCCGAATAAATAAAAATCGCACGGAGTGAGGTCTGGCGAACGTGGTGGCCATAATCCGTCGCTTACCAAGCGATCATCGTAAAATTCCCTCAAGTAATTTAATGTCGCCAACGCAGTATGAGGAGTGGCTCCATCTTGCTGAAAATAACCCATTATCTGTTCATCATCATGCAATTGATTCAAAAATTCATCTAGAATGAGTGTTCGGTAGCGCTCCGCATTGATTATTTCGTTGAAAAATATTGGGCCAATTATCCGACGTCTCGAAATTGCTACCCAAACAGCAATTTTTTGTGGATGTAAATCCGTTTCAATAAAAGTATGAGGATTTTCTGTAGCCCACGTACGATAGTTTTGGCTGTTCACATATCCTGACAAGTGAAACCACGCCTCGTCAGTAAAAAAGGTCTTGTCCAACATACCATTATCATTTAAATTCTGATTAAACCAATTGCAATAATCAATTCCTTTTTGGAAATCAAGTGGCTGAAGTTGTTGAACTACCGATACCTTATACGGGTGCAAATGCAGAATTTTTTTTTTGCGGCTTTTATGCAACTCCCATACGATACTCCTGTAAAAGGATTAAACATTAAAATTTGTGCGCACCTTAAAATTAAGAACATACCCGTTTGAGCTGAAAGTTTTCTGAAAGATTTTGTTGGGCTTTGTTCAAGTCGTTGTTGAATGTCGCCAACAACCTCTTCTGTTAAGATAGGCAGTCTTCCAGCTGACTTGCCCTTACAGATACAATTCTTTCCCTCAAAACGGTCAACAATGCAGGTTTTATGCAAGGAAAATGTTTTGTAAGGAATGTGGACATCGGGGAAGGCTTGAATAAATTGATTCAGACACGATTGTAATGAGTAAGTCCATGTGCCATCTTCATTCGTAGTTCCACTTCGATAATGAGCCTTCAGGATGAAAGCATCATGCTGTGGTGCAAACATCACGGTAAACACAAGCGAATTCTCTTAAAATCTGTAAATTTAGGATTAAACTTAAATTTTCTAATTTTCTAACCTTAAAAACAGCAAATCACTTGCCACAAAACAAAGACTTATACAAAGTAGTCCTGATAAGAACTGATGTCTATGAAACAGAATGAAAAATAACTTAATTCGAAGAATGAATTAACACAATGGCAAAATACGACGCACGACGCTGCTAATGTCAAATCTAGTTACTGTTTATTAATTTTTCCTTGGCATGAACTTGGAGCGATCAAATTCCCCAGATTTTTCGGCGGGAAATTTAACTTGTCTACAATCATTGTTGATCACTCTTTATGTTTGGAAGAAAAAATCCCTGTATAAATGTCAATTAGATAAAAGTACGAGGAATTTTTCTTTTAAGTGTACATACGCAACCAAGCCAAACTTTTAGGCTTTTCTAAATTCGAAATTTTACTTTATGCTTAATCGAGGAGTGGAAACACTCATTTAAAGTTTTACATTAAACAATTTTATAAAATCATCGAAATGTTACATTTTATTTCAATATTGTAATGTCATCTATTGGTTATTTATTAGTACTAAATTTGACGTATAATAGTAGTGCCCTACTTAAATCATAGATGGTGCTAAACTAGAAGTTTAATTCATTATAAGGTTATTCTTATTTAAATCTAGTTAATCTCGGATGAAATAAGCTTTAAAAAACATTTCCACAAATTTTAAATAAAATATTGATACCAGAAAATGACATTTCATTGTTTAATTAAACTTTAAATTTCTCTTGCTCTCATTCTAATATATTTTGGGTATATTTCAATCACAATACTTATTTTATAATAAACAGCGGAGATTAATAATAAAAACCATGTTATTTTTTAATTAACGAACTTATTTTGATTTACATCGAACGCATTACATTTAGGGATAATTATGTCTTTTATGTTTTAATTAAAGGGGATTTTTTACGACGCACGGTTGGTAGTACTCAAACGGTGCTCCATTTGGTAACTTCACAAGAACAAGGTAAAAAAATCTCGTTTTGATATCGTAAAAAATCAAAAACCTAGTTATCCCGCTCCTGTAGCCTTTTAAGGCCTCGGCTATTATTTAAACAATCCGTAAGCAGCGTTATCAGCCACTTCAAAGTATTGCACAACAATTAAATTATATAATGAAGCGCGTCCCGGTTTCAGCGCAACCGAAATCGATAATTTCCAACTAAAGATATTTTCCAAATCTGGGCGGTATAGATCGTTTGTTTTTTTGAAAATTGTTTAATTTGCTGATTAGTAAACGGCACGCGTCCTGTGTTTGAAAGTGGGGGGGCCCCGCTTCGAACGCGCTCAGATGCCGAAAATTCTAATGGTCTAAAATTACTCTCCGCGTGACGTGCCGTTTCGTAACCGCTCGCTTATTTTTATTTTACATAAGCGTTTGCGCGCAGTTTATCAGCCGCAGTCGCGGTTTAGAAAGTGCCCCCAGAGAACGTGCTCAGAAAAAGAAGGCCCCAGTGTTTTGTAACCTAAATAGTGACTTTTTGTTTGTTTAAAGGTTAGGTTCGCCCTTTTGGTTCTGTGTGCGTGTGTGTGTGTGGTTTTTGTGAATAATTAACATCTGGCCGCAAGGTGGGTGCCTTTTCTGGTTTCCTGGAATTGTTTACGTAATTCTATTTTCGCGGCGGTTGCGTGAGAATCCGCGGGGTTAATGATATAACTAATATCTTTTAAAAGAAGCGAAATGTGCAAGGATTGTGTTTGATATTCAAGGGCGTATACACTGCTCTCACTGACGAAATTCTTTTCAAATGACTTATTCGTATCATGGTTTTAGGTTGGTTATTATGAAGAGCAGTTCGAAGACCAATTATTAAATTAAAAAATGGGGTTACACAAAATAACTATTCAAAGAAGGATTAATTAGAGTAGTGTTTTAATTTGCCCCTGGTCTGCAAATATCCTTTCTAATAAAAGATTCTAAAACTATTTACTATAAAATAACAAGCAATAAATGTCGTACTAACTAAAAATTAATAACATTTGTCAAACCTTCTGTGTTTGTTACTGATCGGCCCTGATTATTTTCTCTTTATTTGCCGGTTAGTGCCTGCAGACCAAAGAAAAGTTGAAGATCACTGAATTCGAGTTTTTAAATAAATAATAACAGATATGAAACATCTGTTATTATTTATTTAAAAACTCGAATTCAGTTAATTTAGTTTTTCTAAATTTACATTATCGAAGAGATCAAAATCTTCATTATATCAGCCAGTTTAAATCTAAATTATCAGGATTTCGTGTTCATACAGTTTTCATTCATTATAAAAGTATATGTCACTTAATTACTTTTACCTTTAAAATGGTTTTATTTGTTAGTAGTCGTAATACTCACTAATTTATGTGCTTATACATTATTAAGCAATGCAATTTGTTTCAATTTCCCATAAATTGCACGGACTTAAAGTTAAAAACATAAATAAATAAAGATCGAAATTGATTCGACCTTGATCGCACGCTATGCAACGAAATCCAATGTTAAGGTCGGTACTTTAGTAATTACACATGAATTGTATTTAGAAACTTAATGTTAAGTAATGTTTCTGTTGAGAAATGTAGGTCGTGAAAAAAAAAAGAAAACAATTGAAAGGAGATTGCTTTGTTAATAATAAGTGTTAGTATTGTATGTTTAAACAATAGTTTTACTAGCAATTTTAAACAGTGTAGTTAAGTTTTAACATTTATTAGTATATGTTAGTAGAGTGTTTTAAAGCATCAATAGAGTTAGTAGCAGAACTGAGTACAGGGCTGTAGCCAGGGGTAAGGATGTGGTTTTACAAATTGTTCATTTACATATCTTAAAGTATGAGTAAAAACAATAATAATAGTAATCTTTGTTTAGTATTTTTTGCTATACAATAACATAGAAAATGTTACCTTCTTCCAAAATGTTTAAAACCCTCTATAGGTTAAGTTATGTTAGTGTAAGGATTCTAGTTGCCATCGACTGCGGCATATGTATCGACAACGCAATATTGTATTCTAATTGTAGCGATTGTAGAATAGTAGGGGGTAGGTTATGCAATTTAACCAACTTCTCAATTTAGTATAATCAGTGTTGCCATATTTAAAAAAAATGTCTTCAGTATGAAGAATTTTTGCCATTACTAATGTAGAAAAGAAGCATAATTTTACATTTTGAAGAATTTTTGTGTGTTATTGTTTAGTTAAGATCAATAAAGTGTTTCTAAAACTCCACACTGAATCAGTGTTTAATACGTCTGGCGCACGAAGTAAATATTTCGAGTTTAGAAAAGCCTGAAAATTTGGATTGGTCACTCCGCTTCGCTGCGTGACCAAACCAAATTTTCAGGCTTTTCTAAACTCGAAATATTTACTTCAAGCTTAATCAAGGAGTGGAAAACACTTGTTACAATATTATTACACTAAACCCATTAAGCGGAATTGATGCATACACATAACATTATCATTTTTTTTGTTAATTAAATTACTAAATAAGTTAATTTGATACGTTATATTATTTGACCTGACTTGAAAATGTATGAAGAAAAAGATAAATATTTTTTAATTTAAATATTCCGCTCATTACTCATTAAACAAAACAAATTTCAGTGTATTTCTAACTTTACAATATTTCAGTGTTTTATACGCGTGGCGCATGAAGTAAAATTTCGAGTTTAGAAAAGCCCCGTGAAAATTTGTCGAGGGTCGCTGCGCGACCCTCGACAAATTTTCTACGTGGGGCTTTTCTAAACTCGAAATTTTACTTCATGCTTAGTCTGGGAGTGGAAACACTCGTTCTAAACTTCATATTGCACGGTTTTATATAAAATCGACGGATGCCTGAAAGTTTACAGCGTATACATTATATATATTTAAAAGAAAAATTCACAGTATGTTATACAATAAGTCATTCATAGAAATCATAAAATAAGTGCAGAATTGGGCTTAAATACAACTTTTACAGTTAACTCTAAAACTGCTCGGCCGTTAATGGGTTAAATAAATATAAAAATGTGATGTTAAGGCAAATAAATATAAACATGTAAATGTAAGGTAATTCAATATGAAGTTTTGAAGGTAACTAAATACTTATTTTATTTTATTAAACAAATTTGAATACAGATTAAAGATAATTAACTTAGATTAAAAAACACTTAGAACCTTTCTTCAATACTTTATTTTGTAACCAAATGTACATTTCGGACACGAAGTGTCCATTCTATTCTATTGAAAGTGAGTGGGTAGTTATGCTACCCTCCACTGCGACCGCAAGGATCTATTGTGGCTCACAATTAAGGTCGAACATCCGACCTTACAGTTCACCTTCCAAGTCCATCTTCTTGATGAAGTCTAGGATCTTGTCAGGTGAAGTTTTCTCCAGGTCCTTCAGGTTTAGCTTTGGTGTGCCAAACACCGTGGTCCTGATCTGGTTGCCAGCTGGACAGGCACATATGACGTGCTCTGCTGTTTCATCATCCTCTAGGCATAGGCGGCACTCAGTGGTGTCGCTCAGTCCTAGTTTGTTAAGGTGATGCCTTAGACGGCTGTGTCCAGTGAAGAGAGCAGTTAATGTGTGAACATCTGATCTGCTCAGCTTCAACCATGAGGCCGTCCTGGCCGCAGATGGTCCACTTGTTACCGCTCTGAAATGTCTCATCCCAGGGCGGTTTTGCCAGAAATCCTGTGCCTCGTGTCTCATCCATCCGTTGTTACGGTCTCTAGCTGTTGATCTGGGTATCCCCAGAGCGGGTTCTGGTCCGATGTAGGCTGTACGCGCCCCCTCTCTGGCTAGGGAATCGGCTAATTTGTTTCCCTTCACGCCAGAATGGCTTGGCACCCACATCAGACTGACCCCGTTTACCTGTGCCATTTGGCAGAGGGCTTCCTTGCAGTTCCGTACAGCCAGCGAGGAGCATCTAGAAGATGCCAGGGCCCTAAGGGCCGCCTGGCTGTCCGAACATATTTTTATTGTCCTGCCCGCCCAACCCTTTGAAAGGATTTCGTGGGCGCACATTTCAATGGCGTATATTTCAGCCTGAAGTATGGTAGCATACCTGCCAAGGCTGTAGTAAAGTTCAGTCCTTGGTCCGACGACTGCGGCTCCTGTTCCAGTGGACAGTTTTGAGCCGTCAGTGTACCAGTAGGAGTCAGCCTTTTCTGGGGTGATTTTGTGTCGCTCCCAGTCGTCCCTGCTTGGGAACAGGACCTTGTACGGCTGATCCTCGCAGTAGTCCGTGACTGCGTAGAAGTGTCCATTATCAATGGTTTGATACTAATAAAAGTGTCCATTATCAATGGTTTGATACTAATAAAAAAAAAAAAAAAAGATAATTAACTTGTTTTTAAATCAACAGATGTCTAATCGCCATAAAATTCAATCATCGCCAAATAATCTTATCAAATCGCCATATCTGTGAATTGCTTTCGTGATGGAAGAATCGTAAAGAAATTTTATGTTTGCGTCAAAGAAAATCTGGCTACACTGAGAGTAAAAAGTCAGGTTAAATGACAAATTGTGAAGTTAGGTTAGAGGAGTAATTGTGGAGTAAGGTTAGGAAAATGTTTAACTTGGCCCAACCTTACAATTTAGTGAATATCAGTTATTCTAACAAAACGATTAATTGGATGAAGTTAGTTGAGTTGGTTTAGTTGTCAAGTTGATGACAAATCATAAAGTTTACTTAAAGGACAAATTAAACAAATGAAATTATGATGACAGGTTCTAAAGTTAGGTTAGGTTACTGTCCAACATAACCCAACTTGATAATTTAAAGTAGTAAAGTTATAATATTAGGTAATTTCAAATTAAAACACTTGTTTAGTTTCATGTTGTTGTATTCAGTTTCACCTGTTTCGGTCAATGAAGACCATTGATAGAAACACGTGTCAGGAAACTGAATACAACAACATGAAACTAAACAAGTGTTTTAATATATCTTTCACAATGTTCTCATTAATCACTTGGTGAAACATGATTAAAATAAAATTTGAAATAAAAACACTTGGTTTGTTTCACTAACGTTTTACTTATTATTCCGACTAGTTTCGGCTTCTAGCCATTATCAAGGAATGTACAGAGAATACTTTTTTACACGATATTTATATACAAAATCAGGTAATAAGGGCGTTCATTATTGGGGAGATCCATAGCTCGTCATTGTCATTGACCACATGTTTTCCCGATTTTATTGCTTTATTTATCTCCAGGACTTCTCTGAAATTACGACCCTTATTGCCTGTATACAATATTTTAAAATTATTGCCGTTGTATAGATGACCGGCTGTGATGCAGTGTTTGGACATACCCGTTGATTGTTTTTTATTTAGAACATCTTTTTTATGTTCGTCGAGACGGATTTGGAATGATCGTCCGGTCTGACCTGTATATACTGCATCACAGTCGTTACATCTTAATTCATAAATAATAATAATAATAATATTTATTGACGGGAACCCCCTTTTATACACAATAGATTTATAAAAAAGAAAAATATTACCATAAAGTGAACAACTAAATAAACATTAATAATAATAATAATAATACCCATAAAGTAACTAATAGAACTAAGAATAATTTGTGTGTATACATAAATTTCGTTTGAATGAATGTAAAGAGCCAGAGAATAGTCGGAACCAATAGAACTTGTTATAATCGTTGGCTGTACTGATACTCCTATTCTATCGTTTTTGAACTTATTATTCACTAATAATTTACTTAAATTAATGGGGTTTGTTAGAATGATGTTAAATTTGTTGTTTTTCAAAGTATTTTTTAATTTTACAGAAAGGTCTGCCACATAATCTATTTTTTGCCAGGTGTTTTTAGAATTTGGATTGGGTGCGTAAAAATATTTTAGTAATTGACTTTGTTTTTTCTTTTTTAATAAATTATCTATTAACTGTTCTGAATATCCGTTGTTATTTGCTATTATTTTTATAATATTTAATTCAGATTTGAAATTGTCGGTGTTTAGAGGGATATTTAATAATCTATATATTAAGGAATGGAATGGAAGTGTTTTAATTTAAAATTACCTAATATTATAAATTTCTTTCATTAAGAGTGCAGTGAACAAAGTATTTACGTAGTAAAGTTATGATGACTGATAAATCAATTTAGTGTTTAGTGATTATCGTTTAATGTTTAAGGAATTGATGCTGTTCATACGAGAATTAAGGTTATGTGTCTGCATGTCGACGTTGCCAGCTATTTCATTACAAATTTGTGATACGTACGTTCTACTCTTCTTAAACGCTAAACCTTAAACATGCTTAAACGTCTTATAAACCCAGCAATAGTTTAGCGGATTCAGTTACTTAGGTTAGATCAAGGCCATAGTTAATGGTGAAAATGTTGTTTATGCTCTTACAACCGCTTATATTTCCCTCCCCCTGGCTACGGCCTTGGAATAGATAACACTCACTGTTACTGAAGTTAGATAACAACTTGTGTAGTAAGGTTATATGATGTAGCTTTATTATTAAAATGAAATGCTTAATATGAATACAACTTTATATTAGCAATAAATTAAAGAATTACCTTTGATTGATGAATTGCAAACATGATTTATTTATAGGTTATCTTTTCCATTATTCAATTTATCTTTGCTTGATACATTGCAAACATGATTTTTTTATAGGTTATTTTTTCCATTATTCAATTAATCTTTACTTTGATTTTAGTTTAAATAAAAAACTATTATCTGCCTTAACAATTAAGTTATCAATAAATCTTTGTTTTTGAAATGTAATTCTTATCACTATTCGCAGATTTTATGATACGACTGTGCAATATTTACGCAAAAGCCTTATCAACATGATAGTCTTGAAATAATCTTATCAACCGTGTAATACTTTAGATATGCAACATTTAATTTTTATGTCTGTAATACCTTACATTGTCGGTTACATTTGTTGAATACTAGAAAAATTGTTATTTTCCGATGTGCTAAAAATACGTAAGTAATCATGAATTCTATGCAAATAATAATATCTAATGTAAAATTTCATTATTTGTTCCGTTTAATATTTTATAGTTGCAATATATTTAAATCTATTTTGTTTTTTCAATTTGTCTTTATCAAAAAAAAAAGTAAGTTTTCTTTAACCCATTAAGGGCCGAGCAATTATAGAGATAACTCTAGAAGTTGAGTTTAGGTAAAATTCTGCACTTCTTTTTATGATATCTATGAATGACTTATTGTATTAAATACTGTGAATTTTTCTTTTAAATACACATAGTGTATATGCTGCAAAATTTCAGGCATTCATCGATTTCATATGAAAATGTGCAGTATGAAGTTTAGAACGAGTGATTCCACTCCCAGACTAAGCATGAAGTAAAATTTCGAGTTTAGAAAAGCCTGAAAATTTGGTTTGGTCGCTCCGCGAAGCGGAGCGGCCAAACCAAATTTTCAGGCTTTTCTAAACTCGAAATTTTACTTCATGCGCCACGCGCATAAAACGCTGAAATATTGTGAAGTTAGCAATACATTCACATTATTTTTTTTTAAATGTATAAAAATCGAAATATTTAAATAACAAAATATTTACATTTTTCTTCATACATTTTCAAGTCAGGTCAAATAATATAATATATCAAATTAATTTATTTACTAATTTAATAACCAACAATTAATAATGTTGCGTGTATGCATCAGAAAATTTGGTAAATATTGTTAAAATAATTACAATATTAGATTTAACCCATTAAGCGCGGTTAAATCTAATATTGTAATTATTTTAACAATATTTACCAAATTTCTGAACATTGCAACAGTCAACGCATTAAACACTGTTGCAAGGTTATGAAATGGGCACATTCATCACTGTTGAGAGTTTGATAAAAACAGTTGGGGAATTTTTTAGTGTCAATGGCAAACACATTCGCCATTTTTGCTAGCGTACCAAATAGTCCGATTGGTGTTGAATTATTTGTCGAGGCCATAGACTTAAGGGGGCATTCACCTTTAGAGCACAAAAAAAAGGCTGTTTTTTTACATTTGTTTTCTCAGGGTACGTTTGAGATATTCGCACGCGGTTTTCCGTATCGTATTTATTCAACTTTTCTCTTTAATAAGGTATTTTTTAAAGTCGGGTACGTTCAGCCCTGGCGAAGATGTCCAGGTCCAAAGTGGGCAGCTCAATTTAGCATTGGTTGGTGCGCGGTAGCATAACTCTGGCCTCAGTTGTCTGAAACAAAGAAACAAAAAGGGTTTTAAAGTATATTAAATTGTCTAGGAATTGACCCTCGGGTGGTCCATTTGGACCATAATTAGCAAAATGGCGACCATCGTACGAAAAGTGTCATTTTTTGCCACTTTTTTCTCCTTTGGCGGGCCTTAAAAAATATTAATAATTGTCGGACACACTTCGTCGAGGATCAACTCCTAGAGAATTTTATTACCTTTAAGATGCGCTTATCGAGGTTAAATCGGTTCATTCTTTGTCGAGATATTCTGTGATTTAAAAAATATGGTTTCAAGAAAAACATGTTTAAAGTTTCAACTTCAGAAAATAACCATTTTTATGCAACTTACCGCTAATCCGCGATGCCAGCACCATAAAGTAAGCCCTCCTCTTCCTCCTAGAAGGTGTTTTGCTGGAGGCGGTCCCTTTTCTCGCTCGTATCGCTGGAGTCAGCTTACGGCTCTGCATGCTTGATCCGCTTCGCATCGGCTTTTTCCACGAACTGCATTGCGTTGAACCCCCATCGTTGTCATGGTCTTCAGAAGCGATGAGTATCTCTCATTAAACAATCCGACGGCCAAAAATATTGCAACTTCGATGGTTTTCATCCCGGCGTGCAAATGTTTGGGCGCCAACCTTCAAATGCAGGCATTCAAACTTTCTGCAATTTTGAGTATTGCCTCCTAAGCACCGGACCCAGTAGATCATCCGAAGAAAGAGCCTCGTAAATTGGTTTAATGACGTTCTGAACTTCTTTGGAGTTCGGTGGTTCGTCGTCGAATTCGTCCAACTTTCCGGTCGCCACTGCGACTTGCCATTTGCACCAGCTCTTCTCTCCCTCCGGACAATTTTGGTGTTGTGGGTGGTCGTTTGTCGAACATTTGTGGAAATATGAGACCAAATTGCCTTCTTCATGTCGTCCACTGAATTTGAATACCGTCTGATGGCCAAGCCGTAGTAGATCTAAACTAGATCTACACTTACGTGCAAAGTAAACGGCCCACTCGTTATTTATTTTTTATTTTTTCCTAATAGCATTACTTTTGCAATGCTGCGAATTAACTTTTGGTATTTTACGATAAAATAGACAATCAGGGTATAGAAAAAAAAACAACATATCGTACTTATTACTTTATTTAATGAACAATAATCATCACAAATGAAATTTAAAGATACGCTTTCCATTCGACATTATGGATAAAGTATCAAGATGTCTACGTTCTTTCACTGTTTTTGCTTTTTTGTTTTGATCTTCAGTGGCTGTGGGTATAAACCCACTGACGGTTGGTGTGTTCATTATGGTTTTAAGTGCTGTAGATTGTGCAAAAGCTGTAGCTCTTTTGGAATATTTTCGAAGTCAGTGGTCTGTGGCCAGATGGCTTAATGTCAGCCGTTCTACCTTTCAATGTCTATTTTATCGTAAAATATTAAACGTTTTGTTTGTTACTTTGCAACAATGATTTTATTATTAACAATAAAAGAGAATGAGTGGGCCGATTTCTATGCACTTGAGTTTAGATCTAAACTGCACTGAGAAAGTGCAGCTTACTTAGAGAAAAATAGTAGTATATTTATCGACAGTCAATAACTGATTTCGACCTACAGCGCCGTGAGTTTAAGCAGTGGACATGGGTACGGAAGTAAGTAGTTGCCACCCAAAACGTAAAATACGCAAGCGCGAAAACGCCGTTTTTGAGCAAAAACATTGTTTTGTTTAAATCGCAATTTCACATATTTCCAACTCGAATTTCGAAAATCGGCTTCAGAAACCCATAATCAACACTGCAAAGTGTCCGATTCTTAAAAAAAAAAAAATCGATTTTTTGAACCCGCCAAAGGTGAATGCCCCCTTAATAGAGGTTACCCGGAATTTTAGGTTAGATGGAAAGTAAAACGCCCCTCTGCCGTTCACTAAATAACAACGTAATACGTGCAAAAATCTAAACGTGTTAAGAGCAAATTTTTTTAGTCAATATTTTATTTATATTTTAACAATATTTACCAAATTTCTTAACGTTGCAACAGTCTACGTGTAAAATATGTTAACTGTCGCAATGTTATTAAACGTGATGATCCTCAGGCCTTCTATTTATCTTATTGTAGTAAGTTTAATCACAGTGTGTAGCGAGTATGATTCATTTAGCCCATTCATTGTGAATCATACTTGATTCAGACGACAGCTAACATGTTAAACTTTTTTTTTTTTTTTCCACATGAGGTGGTATCGCTTAGCGTCCCTGCACTACGGTCTCCGTGGTCCTTTTGTGCTCCTCTGGTTATTTTACTCCCTGTATATTCCTGTGTCTTCTTAGAAGTCCAGGAGTTTGGGCCAGGGGATGTTCTTGAGCTGTTCTTCAGGAAGCACGGGCTTCCCGAGTTGCTCCGTGCGTTGCCGTTTATAGGCTTCGCATGTGCACAGTAGGTGTTGGGGAGTTTCCTCTTCTTCCAAGCACCCGCGGCATGGGGGCTTTTCTTAAGACCCATCCTATGTTTGTGCTTATTCAGGTCACAGTGCCCAGTAACTAGTCCTGTGATTTTCCTTAGTTTCATTCTGCTCAGTCCTGACAGCGCTAATGCGCTATCAGGTACCGGGCCATCTAGGAAGAGTCTCGTGTGCCTCATTCCCATTTGGTTGTGCCATGCCTTTGTATGCTCCTCTGCTAACTTGCGTCGGATTATTTCCTTTCCGGTTTCATGTGGTATTCCGAAAGCGGGTTCAGGTCCTATAAATTCACCTGTTGCCCCTTGTTTGGCCAGCAAGTCGGCCCCCAAGTGTCCAATAATTCCTAGGTCCTTGGGTATCCATACTAGCTGTGTTTTTGTTGTTGTCGCCAGTGCGTCCAGCCTGTTTATGCAGTCTATAACCAGTCTGGACTGAACTATCGGCTTAGTTTGACAATTATATATTGGAGAGAGAGAATTTCAATTTCAGAATAACATGCGTTTGCACCGGTTCTCGTTAAGGTCCTTCTTAATTTATGTTGTATTTAAATGACAAAATAGCTAACAACGCCACTTATGTTATAGTTAAAAGCACATAAATTAATCCACGGCATAGGTTAGGTTTACCGAATACATAAACGTGTATATCGTGCGGTCATTTAAATCATAGGTTCTCAATGTGGGCGATAACGCCCCCCTGTGGGCGTTTAAGACTTTCAGGAGGCAGTAGAGGACCCAGAGAATATTAGGGGGCGTATAATATTACACGTTTAAATATAATCGTGGCAATAAATTTAATCGTGGCTGTTTCAGATTCGCGACAGATGGTAAGTAAAAATAATTGGAGGGTTCTAGAAAAAAAAAATCATTAAAGTGGGGGCTGGGCAAGATAAGGTTGAGAACCTATGGTAAATTATGATTTAGAGTAGGCGGTATTTTTTTGTGCAGTTGCCCAGAAAGCTAATTGAATGATGGAATAAATTTGAGGTTATGGTAAACTATGTGTTAACAGGCAGTAGTGCCAAACTAATTTAAAATTCAAAGCCTATTCTAAATCATGTTTTAAATGATCGCACAGTATTTGTAAGTTGTGGTAAGAGTGACGTTTACATAGAAATGTTACCATGGCAACGTGTTTTATTAACTCATACACAAGACTTTACATTTATATTATATAGTATGTTCAATAAAAGAAAACCTCTAGAGTGCCATGATTTTAATTATTTTTAAAATTAAGTTGGCTACACGCCTTAGGAATTGACATATAAAACGTAAAACATGATAATTATAATATAAAATTTCAGAGTTGCCAACTTACAATATTTTCCATGGCACTCTAGAGGTTTTTTTTTAATGAACATACGATAGTTAACTTTGTACATTAAAAGTGCGATTCTTTTCGCAATCTACAACAAGTTAGTCTTACAAAGACTATATCAAAAACTCATTGAAACAACTACTTCCCGGGCTAATACCCCGGCGGACATTGAATTATACAACAAGTGTTTGCTGTTACATACAGTAACCTACTGCAAATGTAACAATTTGGGTCAAATTATTCAGGCCATCTATAGACACGTTTCGAGATTTATCTCTCATCAGTATAGCTTTGCCATTCCCTCTAAACAATTTGACACCTTAGACTGGCGGTCACGTTACGATAAATCTCGAAACGCGTCTATAGATGGCCTGAATAATTTGACCCAAATTGTTACATTTGCAGTAGGTTACTGTATGTAACAGCAAACACTTGTTGTATAATTCAATGTCCGTCGGGGTATTAGCCCGTGAAGTAGTTGTTTCAATGAGTTTTTGATATAGTCTTTGTAAGACTAACTTGTTGTAGATTGCGAAAAGAATCGCACTTTTAATGTTTGAAGTATTCTGCAACCAAGAGTTGGCAATTTCATTTATACTTAGTTAACTTTGTGTTGTCATTAGTTAACGGAAACAGGTGCAAACGAGTATTAGTATTTTTTGTGCAAATAACCTATCATTATCTGCAATTGTCATTTATGAAAACAAACTGTTTAATTTATGCGGAAATTACTCATAAATAATTCTGTTTTGTTCGTGCGGATCGTTAATATTTCGAACTATGGAATTTTACGTGAAAACTTCCAGTGTTGACAAACATTATTTATCACGTTTTGATGTGTATTATCAAACGTTACAGCTTTTTTTTTGAGAAACGTCTTTGTTATCAGTTCTCCTTGTAAACATTGTCGATTGCAAGAAAGTATATTTAGTGTTGATTTGGAATTTGGGGAATTAATGTTGTTTAATAAGAAGAATAAATTAATCGAAAAATAATTCAGAGTAAAGGCAAGTTTATGGAAAGATAAATAGTATAGTGTGTTTATCGTATATTTATATTAGTAGTTTATAAGTGATATAAGTAAATTTGCACGTAAAAAAGTTAGTAATAAACATATTAAAAATTGTTAATTTAATTGGTATAAGTTGTTAAATTAACAATATATTCATATGAAGTAAATTTTCCGGCATTCGTTGTTTTTTTGAAAAAGTTCAATTTAATAATAATAATAATAATATTCATATGAAGTAAATTTTCCAACATTCGTTGTTTTTTTGAAAAAGTTCAATTTAATAATAATAATATTCATATGAAGTAAATTTTCCGACATTCGTTGTTTTTTTGAAAAAGTTCAATTTAATAACAATAATAATAAATTGTCTTTATTCAATTGAAAGAAAATACAAAGTAAACAAAAAGCAAAATACAGGCGAAGTTCAGCGATAGCTTAAAAAAAACTATCTCTGCTCTTCCACTTAACCTGTGAGGAAAAAAATTTGAAGAGTGTTTTCCACTCCCAGAGTAAGCATGAAGTAAAATTTCCACCAAACCAAACCAACCAAATTTTCAGGCTTTTTGTAACTCGAAATTTTACTTCATGCGCATACAACACTGATTTAACGTGAAGTTTAAAATATACTGCTTTAGCATATTGCTTTAGTGGTATGTTTTAAACTTCGCTCCGCCCGGCAAATCCAAATTTTCAGGCTTTTCTAAACTCGAAATTTTACTTCATGCTTAGTCTGGGAGTGGATAACACTAATTTTAAACTTCAAATCGAACTCGTTTAAAAAACAACCAATGTCTAAAGATTTACAGCAAATATACTGCAGATGGGACACTTATATTTTAAAGAAAAACTTCCTGTAAATGTACAAATTATTTTTGTAAAATGTTTCCGGTTCATTTAATTTTTTTTTTATTTAATTTAATTTATTTACGGAATCTCCATTTTACAATCTATATTTTTATTTACAAAAAATAGTAATACTAATAGTAAAAACATAACATAATTGGTGCGTTAAATTTAAACATGTTACTTCACGCCCCAAAATGGTTCAATAAATCCTTAAAATTATAAATTTATTATTGCTCAACTTTACTGTTGAGTGACAAGACAAACAATCGTTAGTAAACGTAAAAAAAATACACAATTAATTTACTAATGACATTTAAATTTAATTAAAAAAATCACTTTAAACATTTATAACTAAACCATTTAAAACACAACGCTTGTTTTTAAACCAATTTAAAACACTGTTAAAAACAAAGAGTTTTAAACACAACAATCTTGAGTCTGTCTAGCTAAGGACATTAATTACACAAATGAGAAGAAGAATTTATTATCTTCGTATTTAATTGTGATGGAATAATTTTGTAAATTATTTAAAACTTAAAGCGAACAACAGCGTGTTGTTTTTTTGTAACAACTTGAGAAAGATGAAGTTGCGTTTTTTCTTGCCTAATAATGTTATGATAAATTATAACCGAAGGAGTTAGATATCAATCAACGACTTCTGAAACCTCGTAAGTCCAAAATGTCGAATTTTATGGAAGACACAAAATACTAGTTAATTATTATATGAGCTGTGTAATCCTTCTGATTTTTTTTTATGGTACGTATAACTTAATCATGAGTGTGTTTAATAAGTATTTAGAGTAGATGGTTTATACAGGGCGCCGCAAAATGAGAGGTACGATTTAAAATAGTCATTGCTCGGTTTGTGAAAGGGGTAAAGCAGTGCGTGCGGACAGCTTAGATAGATAAGTTCGTGCCATTTTTAGTTTCGGTCATGGTTTGGACTGGAGAACATCGCACGTTTGCAGTCGAGGAGTTTATAGCAAATGGCGAATCTGTAATAGCGACACAGCTTATCTTCCGAATTCGATTTAATGCTGGCCTTCATGGTGCAGTTCCGGACGGAAGAATAATTCGCCAAAGCGCAACCTTTTGAACATCGGCCGCAGAATTTTGAAGAATTAAAGACAGCCATAAGACAAGAAATCGGCGCAATTCCGTAGGAGATAATTCGCAGAGCAATGGCACGCTTTCGTGAAAACCTTCAAGAGTGTATCGACTTTAAAGGCCGTCATTTACGCAATGTAATTTTTAGAACATAACATTTGTGGGCCTAAGTGCGCGGTCTAACTGCTGCCATTGAAACCTAACCTAACATTACAAAATGGCATAATATGTGGTTGCCAAAACAAAAAAAACCTTCAAGAGTATATCGACTTTAGTGGCCGTCATTTACACAATGTAATTTTTAGAACACAACGTTTCAAAATGGCATAATATGTGGTTTCCAAAAAAAAAACCTTTAAGAGTATATCGACTTTAGTGGCCGTCATTTACGCAATGAAATTTTTAGAACATAACATTTGTGGGCCTAAGTGTGCGGTCTAACTGCTGCCATTGAAACCTAACCTAACATTTCAAAATGGCATAATATGTGGTTTCCAAAAAAAAAAAAACCTTCAAGAGTATATCGACTTTAGTGGCCGTCATTTACGCAATGTAATTTTTAGAACATAACGTTTCAAAATGGCATAATATGTGGTTTCCAAAAAAAAAAAACCTTTAAGAGTATATCGACTTTAGTGGCCGTCATTTACGCAATGTCATTTTTAGAACATAACATTTGTGGGCCTAAATGTGCGGTCTAACTGCTGCCATTGAAACCTAACCTAACATTTCAAAATGGCATAATATGTGGTTTCCAAAAAGAAACCTCCAAGAGTATATCGACTTTAGTGGCCATCATTTAAGCAGTGTAATTTTTAGAACATAACGTTTCAAAATGGCATAATATGTAGTTTCCAAAAAAAAAAACTTTTATTTGCTTTTTGTAGTTTGCTTTTATTATTATTGACATCCCAAATAGTGCCTATAATTTTCCGGCACCCTGTACTAATATTGGTAAATCAATAATTTCTGACTTACGAGGAAAAACGTTTGACAAATCAGGACCTACGAGGTTTCGGTTGTAGTTAATCCATATGTTTGTATTGTAAATTTGCTCTTTTTGTTTTTAATTCATTGCTGTTTTTCTGTTCGTTTCAGAACAATGCACAGGGCGAGGACGATATATAAGACCCTGGCGGGGCCGCAGGGCCAGAGACTGGGGGCATGGCTCCTGGCCAAGAACGCCATGCCTCTGGTCCAGGTGATGCCCTCCCGCGTCTACTCTACCCCTGCCGCGGCCGAGCCCTTCCTCAACGGCAGCTCCGGTGCCTATGTCGAGGACATGTACAACGCTTGGCTCGCCGATCCAGCCAGTGTGCACTCCGTAAGTTAAATAATTAATTATTAATTTTCCCTTTGATGTCAGACTTGTTACCTACAGAAACTTTCAAGTTATATTTAAGTGAAAGTGCTGTTTATGTCGGTGAGATTTAAACCAGCAGCGTATAATATGGCAAACATTATTTGCCGATGTGCTTTGGTTAGTTTAAAGAACAAGAGCTTGAATATAAAAAATGAGGTTCATAGAATCAATAGTAGTGATTATAATTAAAAAGGTTGATATATTTAATAAAATTTTAATAGAAAACACATACACAAACACACATACAAATAGCTTGTTAAGAACCACTGGAGTGGGCGCTACTGCGCATGCGCGAATGAAGTATTTGCCATGTTCTGCACATTTACCGAGAATGGCTTTCTAGAGAAATTTCAAGGTTATGTTAATTTGTATGCTAGAGAAAATTGGAGGTTGATTTGTATTCTAGAGTAACTTGAGGGTTAGATTTGTATTCTAGAAAAACTTTGAGGTTAGTTTGTACTCAAATCGATTAACTTAACTGATTAATACTTCCTTAAAATATACATCTTTAGCATACTTATTTATTAGTATTTGTGATCTTGACAATATTTCAATGTTTTAGACGTGTGGCCCATGAAGTAAAATTTCGAGTTTAGGCAAGCCTGAAAATTTGGATTTGTTTTCTAGAGAAATTTAAAGGTTATATTAATTTGTATTCTAGAGAAAATTGGAGGTAGATTTGTATTCTAGAGAAACTTTAAGGTTAGATTTGTATTCTAGAGAAAATTTGAGATTAGTTAGTACCCAAGTTGATTACCTTAATTGATTAATACTTCCTTAAACTATACATCTTTAGCATACTAATTTAGTACCATTTGTGATCTCGACAATATTCCAGTGTTTTAGACGCGTGGCGCATGAAGTAAAATTTCGAGTTTAGAAAAGCCTGAAAATTTGGTTTGGTCGCTCCGCGAAGCGGAGCGGCCAAACCAAATTTTCAGGCTTTTCTAAACTCGAAATTTTACTTCATGCGCCACGCGCATAAAAGAGTGAAATATTGTGAAGTTAGAAATAAACTCACATTATTTTTTTTTAAATGAGTAATAATCGAAATATTTAAATAACAAAATATTTACATTTTTCACCTTACATTTTCAAGCCAGCTCAAATAATATATATTAAATTAACTTATTTAGTAATATAATTAACCAAACATTTATAATGTTGCGTGTACGCATCAATGGCGCTTAATGGGTTAATTCAACACCAATTGGATTATTTTATACGCTTGCAAAAACTACTGTTCACAGTGCATTCACCCGAAAATTCCCCGACTGTTGGCTTCAAACTCCCAACAGTTTTATCTAGTGAATGCGCTCATTATGTACGGGAAAAAAAATGCTTGCACAATTCAGGCTAAGGAACTCTCTGCGCATCAATGGAGTGATGACTCAGCGGGCAGACGTTCGAAGTGCAAACAGTCTGTTCGTGTCTGTATTATGAATTGATAATGCAAATAAAAAATGGATATATAATTATGCGAATGGAAATCCTTGACGTAAAACGTGTGTGATTTACACACACATTGTGTATTACCTGGAATAATTGAATTTTAATTTTTTGACGCAACACCATTACAGTGTTATTTACACAATAATAACAGGAATTTACAAACTCAGAAAAATTTCCTTTTTTTTAGATGAGTAATTTTAATAAAACATTTTTTTAGAGAAACTGTTAATAGGATGATTATTGGATTGAGGTTCTAATTCTAACATGAGGAGTTGCTTTCTGGACCCCGAACAGAGAGGACGTCGAGCGTGAGTTGTGCGTTCCATCCCTGCTCGCGTTTGACCCACACGTGGTTGTTTCACAAATCCTTTTTCATCCTCTCTATTTTATTCTTTACAATCACCTATATCCTGACAATCCTTTCATTTATTACCCATCCTTGCAACTACGTGTGTATTTTCCGTAAATCCCTTTCCTTTCCTCGGGGATAGCGAAACTCTATTTATTAAACTATTTATTAAGTTATACAAAATTACTGTGACTGGTCAACAGGGCCTAGTAGCCGAGGCCATAAATTAATATTTTAAATTACGCAGAAGAAGAAGAACTTCTAACATTATTTATGCTAGGACTTGGTGAAACCATTTTAAAACATTTTGACATAGTGAAAGGTGGCTTTTATCTTTAACGCCCAGTGCCACATTGATAGATCACTGGATATAAATTATTATGAACAATAAAGTTATTATAAATTTAAAATTTAAACATATTGTATCGTATGTTCAATTAAAAAGAGTGCTATGATTTACTATTTAAAAAAAAATGAGTTACCACACATGTTAGGAATTGACGTACAAAACGTCAGATCTATTTAAAAGTCACAATGGTTTAAAGCGACTAGCAAAAAACGTTTTTAGTTAAAAGTTATTTCCAAAATGGGACTAAAGTTGAAGGGAATTGGGCATATTCATTGGACGCAGCTTTGACAGAGTTTCAGGAAGAATTTCCCAACGTTCCGATTATTTATAAAGAATTTGAAAATACCTTATCACGATCAATAATATTATTTCGTAAACCAGAAACTACCACTTTCTGGTTTACGAAATAATGTTATTGATCGTGATAAGGTATTTTCAAATTCTTTATAAACAATCGGAACGTTGGGAAATTCTTCCTGAAACTCTGTCAAAGCTGCGTCCAATGAATATGCCCAATTCCCTTTAACTTTAGTCCTATTTTGGAAATAACTTTTAACTAAAAACGTTAAACGTACTCAGGATGCCATTAACACAGCCCAAGAAATTTTGGCAAATGAACCTACGACTTCTCTGCGTCTTTTATCACAGCAAATGAATTTATCGGTAGGAACATGCCACAAGCCTCAAAAAATATTATTGCCTTTTATAAATGAACTTGATGATGACGAACTGCAAAGTGGTTATTTTCGTCAGGATAGAGTAACTCCTCATTGCGTGCAGAACAATTTAGCTATTTTGGAGGAATTTTTTGAGGAGCGAACCATAAGTCGATTCCCTGGCCTTCGCGTTCATGCGATTAATCGTCATGCGATTTTTTCTTGTAGCCATACCTGAAAAATTACACTTATGCACAACCAGTACGCAATCTAGAAGACATACGGCAACGAGTTCAAAATAAATTTGAAGACATTAACAAAAATCCAGTGTTGTTGCAGAACGTAATGGAGGATGTACGATAACGAGTTCAGTCTTGTGTTTAAAAAGAAGGAAGGCACATACAGCATTTACTATAATTTAAAAGTAAAAAATTAAACGAAATTATCTATTCATTGACTTTAATTTATTGTTTTACTTTGAAGAGCACATAAGGTGGGTACAAGGAAAAGCGAGGAGAGCATGGGGAAAATGGGGGAGATGGATGGAGAATAGTATTAAGGTGACATGCAAGGTGTGGGACGCGTGTATAAGACCGATACTAATGTACGGGGTAGAAGCATGGGGAACGAGAGCGTATGAGGTGATTGAAAGAGAACAGTTATGGTTCCTGAGACGGATGCTGGGACTAGAGAAGTCGACACCGGGATATATACTGCTGCAGGAAACGAATAGAGAGAGATTCGAATGTGAGGCGGTGGAGAGAGTGGTGAAGTATGAAATGAAATTATGCGGAGTAGAAGAGGAGAGATTGGTGAGAATAGTATGGAAGGCATGCATGAAAGTAGAAGGGGGGAGGTGGAGGAAAGAGAGAAGGAGAATGTATCAAAGGGGAGGACTGGCAGAGAGGAAGGTACAGGAATGGTTGGGTAGGGGGTTGAAGGTGGCGAGACAGGAGAGACAGGGACGGATAGACAAAAGTGAATATAATGATATGCTTGGAAGATGGCAAGTACATGGGAGGGTGCCGAGATACATGAGTGAGGATAGGTGGAACAAGGATGAAAGGGTGATAATGGCGAGGGCAAGGTGTGGGTCGGGTCGGGGGAGAGGGGAAGGAAGAGATGGATGGGGGTAGAATATATGAGATGTAGGTTGTGTGAATGGGGGAAGGATACGTGGAGGCACTTGGCGGAGGAGTGTGAGGGTGTGAGTGAGGAATGGGTGGGAGTGAAAGGGAATAGAAGGGTGACGGAATGGATGAGGGAGGACGGAGCTAGGATAAAGACGCTGGAGAAAGTGGGACGGGAGAAAGAGGGCAAGATGTGAAGGGAAGAAAAATAATAGAATGCAGAATGCTTAAAATAATGAAGAAATATTTTGCCATAAGACGTTGCTTCGCTAAGGGTTAGAATTAGGAAAACAGATTGCTAATATGCATGGGTAAGGACGCTGGAGAAGGTGGGGAGGGAAAGGAAAGGAGGGAGGAGAGGGGTAATAATATAGTATTGAGAGTGTAAGAATATAGTGTTGACATTGTAAATAGCTTTAGGATATGCCAATAAAGGTTGTTTTTTTTTTTTACTTTTGACAAGTAACATAACCAAAGAGCTATGTCTGATGTATGTATATCGATTCCTAATATGTGTGCCAACTTAATTTTTTTTAAATAATAAATCATGGCACTCTTGAGGTTTTTTTAAATTGAACATACTATATTAAACAATGATAAAATACACAATCATATATAATCTGTTTTTTTTTTTAATATGACCACTCAAATTTGACATTTCAAGAATTTAGTGGTGTGATGCAGGTTGTGTGTTTTAGGTGTGAAGGGAAATCTGACATTAATATGACAATTCAATTAACTCACAAAGATTACGATTACAAATGTATTTACCTATCACTGCCTCAAATTATTTGTATCTACTACCAATAATAAAGTGTCTCTGAGGATCGGGTAATATTCCTTGCTCAGGAATATCTGTCTTCTTTATTATATGCCCATTGATATGTTCAAATTTTAAAAAAGTTCTAAATACAAGAAATTTTTCTTTTAGGCATACATGTTTTTTTTCAATGTAAACTTTCAGACATTCGTTCTTATTTAAAACTTTCAATTGAAAACTCGAATGAGTGTTTTCCACTCCCAGACTAAGCATGAAGTAAAATTTCGAGTTTAGAAAAGCCTGAAAATTTGGCTTGGTCGCGTAGCGCAACAGAGCGACCAAGCCAAATCAGGCTTTTCTAAACTCGAAATTTTACTTCATGCGCCACGCGTATAAAACACTGATTTAAAGTGACGCTCAAAATATACTTCAACTTAGTTTTGTTTAGTTCAATAATTTTACAAATGTTTATATAGAATATGTGAAAGTATACTTAAAAGAAAAAATCCCTGTATGTGTTGTAAAGTTGCAAGTTTTAGTGTTCTCCTTTTTGAAAATATCTGCATCATGGCAATTTATTTGACAATACTGCACCTGATAATCGTTGGCGTTGCAAAGAGATAAGTAGTTTATTTTATTAAAAACCTTTCTCCAAAAATAACCTAAGCTAGAAGAAAGTGCAATAGGGATCATGCGCAAAGAAACTTACAGAATCTATTCTTCTTCTTCTTTGCGTAATTAATGGCCTTAGCTAATAAAGCTCTGTTGACCAGTCACAGTAATTATGAAATAATAATTATATTTTTTTTTAAATTTATTGGAGTATCGATTGTATGAATAAATAAATGAGTGGATGAAGGGATGAGTAATGAAATCTTAAATCTAGGTCTTAAGTGTAGGTTAAAATCTGGACAGAGTTAAACAGCCATTGCTGCGCCCTCTGCCCTCCCCAAGGGAAATACACGTGGATTTTTAAAGGAAAAGGTTCAATAGAAAGGAATTTGGGAAAAGAATTATTGAAAAGGGTGTGATTGAAAGGATGGTTGAGGATATGGTGGACCACGTGGAGGCCGCACGTTTTAATTGTGCAGCGGGACGGACTGCTCGGGGTCAGTTCTCGGACCGTACTTCCTTGAATCTATTCTATTGTAAACATTTCTTCTAACCTAACCTAATCTAGAAGTAAGTGGAATAGCCATCGTGCACAAAGAGATATACGCAATGTATTCTATTCCAAAGCTTTCTCCTAACCTAGGCTGACCATACGTCCCGTTTTTAACGGGATTGTCCCCATTTTTAGGTTCGTGTCCCGTTGTCCCTAAAAACTTAAAAATGGACGTGAATTGTCCCGTTTTGTTTGATTTTGTTGTTTCTAGTGTATGTACTTATACGCTCGGAAATTTGAATTCAGGTATGCTTATTCAAACCTGAAATTTCCTGAATCGCTGACCAATTACAAGCAATTCGTGTAGTTTAATTACAACGGAATTTTATTGGAGACAGAATATCAGAGAAGAAACACAAATCAGACTGATGAAATGCAACAGAAGCATACAAGGATTGAGAAAAACCTTTATGATATTTGTACTTTTCCATTTTTGTTGTTCACATAGAAATGTCACTTACAACTGTCAAACGAAAATTTCAAATCTTAGTTTGAAAGCGCCCAAACTTGTTTTCGACCTTATGAGACTTCTACCTTTTCGCTTCGACCTAATGGTATTCGACCTTATGCGAAAGTACCGTTTAATATACCCTACTGTTAAAGCAGGATGGCAACTGTTCGCAGTAAACACACCCTAAGTTTAGTCATATTAAAAAAAAAAACAGAGTTTATGTTATGAATATCATAAATCGATTAACTACTTCCGAAACCTCGTAAGTATTAACGATAAAATTTGACAGGAGCACAAGATACTAGTTAATTATTACATGCGTTGCGTAATGCTTCAGATTTTTTTTTTATTGTATAACGTATAACTGTTTGGTGTTGTAGGCGTTCACTTTGTGGTACATCTTAAATACACTTGTAAATAAAACACTTTTTACTTTGTTTAACCACTGAATCTTACATTTAATTGTGTGACTAGTTTCGACTATCTAGTAGTCATTCTCAAACTAAAGTAAATACAAATTACACGTTAAAAACTATTTATACGGCTTCGAAAAGAGGTGTACATTAGGTCAACCTAGTCATTAAGAAGGGAAATTCCGGGATTAATTCGGGCCTTGTGTATTTCTAGTGCTTCCAGTAAATCCATTTTACGACCTTTTTCGGCAAAATGGATTACTGAAAGTACATCCTCGCCAAAAGTGTGATTTTCTTCTAAAAGATGGTTAGCATAGGCAGAACTATTATGTTTTAATCTAAAGGCTCGCTCGTGTTCTTTCAATCTTATTTCGATTCTACGACCAGATTGCCCAATGTACACACCTTTACAATTTTCGCAGTTCAATTTATAAATGCCTGATCTAACTAGGGGATTAAGTTTTGTTTTTGGGTTGAAAATTATATTATTAAGTTTATGGGGCGTTTTTAAGAATGAGAATGACTACTAGATAGTCGAAACTAGTCACACAATTAAATGTAAGATTCAGTGGTTAAACAAAGTAAAAAGTGTTTTATTTACAAGTATAACGTATAACTTCATGATGACTGATTTTTAATAAGTATTTTGAATAGATATTTATACTATACTAATATTGGTTAATTAACAATATGAATTACGAGGATTTTTTTTCTAAAATTGGGAGGTTTCGGAAGTAGTTGATTGAAATATAACTTTTGTTAATAACTTTATTGTTTAGAATAATTTTTATCTAGTAATATATGTATATGCCACTGGGCGTTAACGGGTTAAACGCATGCATTTTTTGTAAGTCTCAGATTCAAACCTGAAAGAGTTTTCCGTTAATTCACAATGTTGAAAGTCGCACTGCCAATAATAAACAGCGTAGATAACCTTGGCTGCCGGCCCAAAACCCTAAACAGCTATTTTCGGACGTCAATCGAAAACACCTATTTTCACCCTTTCTGATTTCGTCCGAAATAGTAAACACATTGCAAAACCTTTTTGGCATTAAGTTTATTTTTGTCTTTCCGTCAATGTGACACTCGAGATTCATTCACTTTGGCATCAGTTTACTATTTTTTTCCTTCAAAGCGACATTTATCAAACTTATCAAAATTCCCGTACTGTCATGAACTTCTCGTTGCTCTGCCCGATGTTTTTTATGCAGTCCACCGTACCCGACGAGGAAGCCCGGCACACACTCAAAATTTATTCAGTTTTGGCATAAGTTTTCTTTTTTTTTTTTTCGAAGTGAGTTTTATCGAACTCAAAATTCCGGTGCTGTCATGAACTTCCCGTTGCTCTGCCTGATGTTTTTTGTGCAGTCCGCCGTGCCCGATAAGGACGCCCGACGTGCAGGATTTTACGTGACCATCGATATCATCACGGGTTACTGCGTCGCTCTGATTACGAAAACATGTATGTTTTAATTAACGTTTTGTAGTCTGCTCTTCAGTTAACACTTCTATCCTTTCAAAAAGCGAGGCATGTCAGTTTGAAGTTAAATATTTTGAATTTAATTTTTTTTAAATTTAAACCAAATAAAGATCAAGATAAATCAAATTCAAAACTATTTGAATTCGAGAAAATAAGCTTACGCTTCTTATAGTTTGCACACTTTAAATATAATATATAAAATTACAAAAAAACTATTCATGAAAATGCAAACAATGTCTTAATGTCTTATTAATTAAGACATTATTTGCATTTTCACGAATAGTTTTTTCGTAATTTTATATATTATACAAATAAAGATCCATAATTTCTATATACAGGGTGTCTCCTAAAAACGCCGCAGGCCATAACTTCTTTATTTATTGACCGATTTAAAAAAATCAAAATACAATTAAAATGATTTAATAAAGAAAACACTTGGTTAAATTTCACTAATATATATATATTAATATATATTAGTGAAATTTAACCAAGTGTTTTCTTTATTAAATCATAGTTAAATATGTTTCACCACGTGAAAGATGAGAAACTTGTTCAAGATACAATTAAAATGTCTCCACAAGATCTACAAACAAGCCCTAATTTTACTTCTTTATCAAATCAAGTTTCGTGTCAGCGATAGTCAACTTTTTTTTTCAAATGGCCATTTATATTTTTTAAATTGATTCTGATAGAGGTTACTTTTCTAAATCCAAACGTATACAACAAGTTGGCTTTGGTGCAATTTTCATTAGTAAAAAAAATGTTTATTAACATAAACTTTGAGTCTTATTTTTTTTAAGTGTGCCATGGAAAAATAAAACTAAACCCATGAAAAAATAACTGTTATCTAAGTGACAGTGTCATTGACATTTGATTTTTTTGTCAGCCAAATTTATTATTATTGGACTTCATTATTAATTTTTTGTTAATTAAATTACTAAATAAGTTAATTTGATATATTATATTATTTGACCTGACTTTAAAAAGTAGGAAGAAAAATGTAAATATTTTGTTATATAAATATTTCGACTATTAATAATTAAAAAAAAAAATAATGTCAGTGTATTTCTAGCTTCACAATATTTTAGTGTTTTTTATGCGAGGCGCATAAAGTAAAATTTCGAGTTTAGAAAAGCCTGAAAATTTGGTTTGGTCGCTCCGCGAAGCGGAGCGGCCAAACCAAATTTTCAGGCTTTTCTAAACTCGAAATTTTACTTCATGCTTAGTCTGGGAGTGGAAACACTCGTTATAAAGTTCATATTGCACGTTTTTATAAAAAATCAACGAATGTCTCAAAACTACAGCGTATACATATATATTTAAAAGAAACATTCACAGTATGTAATACAATAAGTCATTCATAAAAATCATAAAAATAAGTGCGGAATTTTAGCTGAAATTAACTTTTAGAGTTAGCTTTATAATTGCTCGGCCGTTAATGGGTTAATTTAGGAGTGAAAACACTCGTTTGAAGCACCAAACTGAACGATGTTGAAATACAGTAGAACCTCGCTATACCGGGCCTCGAGATACCGTGATTCGGATATATCGGGGTCATTTTTCAGGTTTTTTTTTTTTTTTTAAGATGTTAATTTTAACAATTGACTGCGTACCGCCCTGATTAGGTAAAACGTTCCGGCGTCATTATTGTATTATATAGTATGTCTTGTTATGTAGGTGGCTACTGCACATACGTATATATATATATATATATATATATACATACATATATATATATATATACATACATATATATATATATACATATATATATATATATATATACATATATATATATATATATATATATATATATATATATATATGTATCACTGTTTCTTCGGGTTTGGTCCTGCGTATTTTCTTGGCTCTGGTCCATTTTATTTTTAATTCGACATTTCGATGACGTCGCAGTCATCATCGTCAGGAATAACTATCAAAATTCCATTGCTCTAGCAACCACTTGTTTGACTTTTACGTACTACTTGATGCGTGAATTTCTTGTTTGGCTTCGTGTTACTCTTCTGTTTTGTTCTTCTAGTGACAATTTCAATATTATTTTCGGAAGGGGTTGGATTTTGAATTTCTTGGTTGATACATGTTACGCCCGCGAAAATCTACGTTTTAACATATATATATATATATATATACATATATATATATACATATATATATATATATATATATATATATATATATACATATATATATATATATATATCTATATATATATATATATATATATATATATATATATATACATACATATACATACATACATATACATACATATACATATATATATATACATATATATATATATACATATATATATATATATATATACATATATATATATATATATATATATACATATATATATATATATACATATATATATATATATATAATATACATATATATATACATATACATATATATACATATACATATATACATATATATATATATATACATATATATACATATACATATATACATATACATATATATATATACATATATATATATATACATATATATATATATATATATACATATATATATATACATATATATATACATATATATATACATATACATATATATATACATATATATATACATATACATATATATACATATACATATATATACATATACATATATACATATATATATATACATATATATATATACATATATATATATACATATATATATATACATATATATATATACATATATATATACATATATATATATACATATATATATACATATATATATATACATATACATATATATATATATATATATATATATATATATATATACATATACATATATACATATATATATATATATATATATATATATATATATATATATATATATATATATATATATATATATATATATATGCGCGTGTGTGTATGTGACTATTATACAAATTACATATATTCGGATATACCGTGTTTTCTTTATATCGTGCTAGGTATAGCCAAAAGCCATCCCGGTATAACGAGGTTCTACTGTACATTTTGAGGCACACTTAAAAAATAACACACAATTTAAGAAACGCTGTGTTAACGAGTTTGGCTGTACTTTTCCGGTTTGCACAGGTTATGAATAATTTGAAAAATATAAATTTGCCCTACTTTTCAACCGAAATGCCATTCATGCCGTTTATATTATTCACACAAAAACCACTTGACACATTAATGCAACGAGTAACTGTGAATGGGCGGCCTTGAGGCCGGTTTTCTGTGCTCGTTGAAATGGAGAGTTCATTGTCCCACTTGTCCACGAAACCATAAACCGCAGAAAGTTGAACACTCGCACACTTCAAGGCTGTTGATTAATTAATAATTTGTCAAATTGTCTTTGTTTAAAAAAAAAATCTTTTTATTTTATTTTAAAAGCATAAGTAAAGAGAAAAGTTTAGTTTAGAGAAATGGCTGGCATAAAATTTTATCCAACATATTTTATTTAATTGTTTGTCCTTTTACTTATTTACAATTTAGTACATAATACAAAATCTATTGTAGAATAAAACACATTAGTACATATTACAAAATCTCTTGTAGAAAGAAACACATTAGTACATATTGTTATAACATCACATTAGAGCGCGAGATTATCTTGTGTTAAAGTGCGGTCTATAACAAATAATGGTTATCACGCCGCGCTAATAACTTTCCAACACGGAAGATCAGGATTGGGCGACCCTTATCGCCGAGCCGAAATTGTTCACGTCTTTTAGTTTTAAGATCAGTGTAAGCTGATACAATAAACATACCGTTAAGTATATTTCACTGCTTTTTATTCAAAGACGCTTCCTCGGATTTTGAAGAAATTTAAAGTCACAACAATATTACAAAATCTCTTGAATTAATTTCTTATCTGGCACTTGGTGAAACATATTAGAATATGTAAAGTTATTTAAATAAAAAACAGTTGGTATTGTTAATATTGAGAATTTGACCTAAACGTTACATATACTTTAATAGAGCGTTGTAACAAATCAAATTAAATAAGATTTTAAATATTTCATTGTATAATTCAATATCCGGAGGTGTATTTGCACGGGAAGTAGTTGTTTCAATGGATATTTATCGTCTTAAATTGTCTTATTAATTAAGACACTGTTTGCATTTTCACGAATAGTTTTTTCGTAATTTTATATATTATGTTTAAAGTGTGCAAACTATAAGAAGCGTAAGCTTATTTTCTCGAATTCAAATAGTTTTGAATTTGAATTTATCTTGTTTGAATACCAAGTGTTTTTTATTTAAATAACTTTACATATTACAAAATCTGTTGTAGAATGAAATACTTACGCCTTATGCATAGTTCGCTAATCACGATTAATGTGTGAATACCTAAGGTTTAGTAAGTAATTAAAATGTGTCTTTTTTTTTTTCCTGTGGGTGCCGTCTTCTTTTCGGATCCGGATGCACTGCAGCCTAGGTGGCTTATTGTACTGCCCCAATATTATTACACTCACGCAACTATTCCGAACTCGATGCCCTGCACTAGCTTGTGCAGGTCCTTCAGAGGTTGCGCGTGGAAATCATTTGGTTCATTTGTCTTATGCATTATGTGTATAATCACTAGGGGTATGGTGTGATTAAAAATGTAGTCAGTGACTAGCGCTAATCATGTCTAAAATTCGACTATGCACAAGACATATTTTAATTACTTACTAAACCTTAGTTAGTCACACGTTAATCGTGATTAGCGGACTATGCATAAGGCGTAAATATGTCATTCTACAACAGATTCGAATTAAGGCGCGTGCGAATGGAGTTGAATAAACCCATTGAGTTGGCGAATCGACTCTAAAAGCAACTGCTGAATCCGACTGAGCTAGCCCACTCCTCGCGGGTTAAGGATTGAATCGCGATGATTTACAACGGCTCTCGAATCCAACTGAACTAGCTCGTTTTACGAAGCTCTTGAATCCGACTGACCTAATGCTCACTCATCGGGATCCAACTCCTAGGTTCGGAGTTGGATCGCGATGTTTTCGTGTTGTATGTATGTATGTGTGTTTTCATAGTCGTGCACAAGTATTCAATATATTTAAACACACTGGAAGTGTAATCGCACGAAGTTAATACCCGTTTACTTATAATTTTGATTAAATATTCACTCTTATGTAGTGATCTCGGAATGGAACAAATTATCACGGACCATTATTTTTTAATAAACTGCCATCAGCAATCAAATCTCTTGGACTGTCACCTTTTAAAAAGGCAAGTAAACAATTACTATGTGACAAAGCGTATTATACCACTAAAGAGTATCTCGAGGATAAAACCTTTTCGCTAACTCAATGATGTATGTACAATATTTTATGTATTATTATTATTATTTTGACGAGTGTAATTTGATTTATGTAACACAAATAAAGTTATTATTATTATTATTATATAAATTATGATTAAATTAAATAAATTGATAAATTGATTGTGAGTTATGTGAAGATCAAATTAATTTGACGAATAAAGCACTAATAACCTTTCTTCATACTTTTATTTGAATTACCAAATGTACATTTCGGACACAAAGTCACCATTATCAATGGATTAACACTGATTAAATTATTGCAAAAAATAATTAATTACCGCTTCGCTCAATTCAATGAGTTGGCGAATCAGATGGATCTCTAAGAGTCAGAACTCTCGGCAGATCACTAGCTCGTAACTGAGTCATGTAACTCTTTTGAGCTGGCTCACTGAATCAGCTCTTTAAAGTGAGTCGAATTTTGTGAACCAGCTCTTTAAAGTGAGTCAAATCTTGTGAACCAGCTCTTTAAAGCGAGTCAAATCTTGTGAACCAGCTCTTTAAAACGAGTCAAATCTTGTGAACCAGCTCTTTAAAGCGAATCAAATCTTGTGAACCAGCTCTTTAAAGTGAGTCAAATCTTGTGAACTGAAAAGAGCCATTTCGCCCATCTCTTACACAAACCACCCTTTGTTTTATTAACGCAATCTCTTTTGTGATTTCAGTCCTGGGACTCGTTTTTCCGGAATTCAGCGCAAGGGGGCGTCGGTTACCAGTCACCACCGTCTCTGGGCTCTCCTGGGAAGAATGAGATACTGGCCACCTCGTTCCTGCCCAGTCTGGGCGCCGGCGTTGGGCTCGGGGCGCCCGTCTCCGAAAAAGTCATCGACGACCACCTGGCCGTGCAGGCCATCATCAGAAGTTACCAGGTACGGTTGTAAATTAATTAAAGATAACCTTCAACGTGTAGAACATTGCATGACGGACAACCGATTGTAATTAAATGAATTTTGTTTGTTTTCTGCTAATTTGATTAACATTAATTATTTATTAAGATATTGCATGATGGTTTTTTTTTCTTTATAGTTTTAGTCGTTTGTTTATGTAACAAATGGAATGTAGGGTTTATGTAACTATTATTATAGAAAAGATAAAAATGACATGGTGTAATTTCTTCTGGAAGTATGAAGTTTTTTTTATGGTAAAATAATTAGTTTAATTTAGTACTCAATAGTGGTTTAAATCAGGTTTAGCTTAAACTGAATTTAACTGACATTTACGGTATTACAATTTAAACAGAGCTTAACAAAAGCCATAATTGAACAACAACTGGCCCTTATGAAACAAATATACTCGTACACTTTTATGGTGCAACTTACTCTTGCGTGATTTTTAAATAGCAAATTTTTTTCAGAAACAATAAATTGTCAATTAAGAGATCGATTTGAGTGACTTTAAACCAAGGTTGTTATGTTTAAAACACTTTGTTTTAAAACAGTGTTTTAAACATGTTTGAAAACAGCCATTGTGTTTTAAACGGTTTTGTTTTAAACATTTTTTAAATCTTAAATTTGTTTAAAACATATTTTTAACGTTAAATTATATTAAAAAAATATTACATTCGTTGTTTCTTTAAAATATTTCAATTTAAATCTTTAAACGAGGGTTTTCCACTCCCAGACTAAGCATGAAGTAAAATTTCGAGTTTAGAAAAGCCTGAAAATTTGGATTGGCCGCAGAGCGAAGCGGAGCGACCAATCCAAATTAGGCTTTTCTAAACTCGAAATTTTACTTCATGCGCCACGCGTATAAAACACTGAAATATCGTAAAGTTTAAAATATACGGCTTTAGCAATAAAAAAAAAAAAAACCTTTGTTGGCATAATACTATACTACATCCATATCTACACTAATCACTGCCCCCTCTCTTCCTTCTGCTTTCCCTTGTCTTTCCTGTGCTTCCACCTCCTTCTCCTCTTTCACCCACTCATCCAGCTTTACCCCATTCCCCAGCCACTCCATCACCTTCGCCTCCGACAAACCTTCTCCTTCTCTCGCTCCTCCATTTACCCTCTCTCCCATTCTCCTTCTCTCGCTCCTCCATTTACCCTCTCTCCCATTCAGGCACGCCACCCACACTGCCTTCACCAGTCTCTCTTCCTCCAGGTCCCAAACTTCATCTCATACCTAGCCATTCCCACCATAGTAGCAATATAATACGTAGATATGAATAAAACGTGAATTAAATTCTGCAAGAACACATTGTTTAAAACAGTGATTATAAGCAACCCAATAACTATAACGTATATTAGGTTGCATATGGAGGAATGTGAGGGGGTAAAAGAGGAGTGGCTGGGAGCGAAAGGGAATAGAAGGGTAGTGGAGTGGATGAGAGAGGATGGGATCGAGGTAAGGACGTTGGAAAAGCTGGGGAGGGAGAGGGAAAAGAGAAGGGAGGGTAAGAGGGATACGGGAATGGAGTAAGAACGAATGAATTGTAAATAGTTGTGTAAGACATGCCAATAAAGGTCTTTTTTCTATTAGGTTGCATATAATCGTTGTTGTATGTGTGTGTTTTTTTAACTTCACTGTAAGTCAGTGTTTTTAAGCGTGGCGCATGAAGTAAAATTTCGAGTTTAGAAAAGCCTAATTTGGATTGGCCGCTCCGCTTCGCTACGCGGCCAATCCAAATTCATAGGCTTTTCTAAATTCGAAATTTTACTTCATGCTTAGTCTGGGAGTGGAAAACACTCGTTAAAAGCCTCAAATTAACCGCTTTGAAACAACGAATTCCCACAAATTTAAAAAAACGCTGCAATTATTGAGATATGTACACTCAAAAGAAAAATGCCTTGTATGTTCTGTTTTAAACGTGTTTTAACGGCGTTTTGAACATGTTTTTAATTGTTAATGTTTTAAACGCTGTTTCAATGAAAAAACACGTTATGTAAAAAAACTGTTTGTTTTATATAAAATAAAAAAACCCTTTTCTTAACAACCCTGCTTTAAACTGACATTTTGTTGTTTACTGTTTAAAAATTGCACAACAAAAAGTTGCAGCTGAAAGTGTACAAGTGTTGCTACAAATGTTCTATGTGGTAAATGAATTTTAGCTTCTTAATTTTTTATCAATTACTTGATGAATATTTGAAACCTAAAAGGAAAGGAATAAAACCTACATTAATTTTTTTTCTGTAATGGCATGCATAAATGTTCCGCGATAAGATTAAGCATGCTGTGCAGAATCGGCTACACTAATATACGGGCTAAAACCGCTAATTGGTTTCATGAAACAGCATTTAAATTAATCCATTTATTAATATTGCATAATTATTAATTTTTTTTTTGGTGTAACGTGTTTTTTTCTTTAAATTATAATAATCCGATTAAAAATCTGACAGAATCAAAATCCACTTTCGAAGAACCAAATAGAAATATTTTGTTTTGAAATTTTTGCATGCAACAGGCCCGTGGTCATTTGGTGGCCCAACTTGACCCGCTCGGCATCATGTTCGATGACAGGAAAACGACGATATCGGACCGGCACGGTGGCAACCCGCCCGACGAAGTTGTCCGCCAGCATAAACTAGGTGCGCACCCCGCTCACAAGTAACAAATCATGTTCATACGTCCGTCTCTCGACTAACCCGACTATCGAACGATAACAGTCCCCCTTTTTTTTTCTGTATTAATCAAGCGGGTCGCAAGTTTGAAACAAGCCACGTTCATCTCTTTCAGCCGGGTTGCTTTGGTTTTTCCTTTTTTTAAGTGAATGCTATTGGTGCTTTCCGCTTTTTTTAGTATAATTAGTTTATAGTTGAAATTGCATGCTTTATTTATTTATTTTTTAAAGTAAGATGGGTTAAATTAAACTATGTTAATTGTGTGTGTATTTTGACTTAAGTTAGATTAACAAAATTTGAGATCTAATTAAGGTTAAAAAAACTTGATTAAGTTAAGCAAATACTATTCTGCATAAATTAATTGTGAGTTACGTGAAGATCAAATTAATTTGACGAATAAAGCACTAATAACCTTTCTTCACACTTTTAGAAAGAAAGGTTATTAGTGCTTTATTCGTCAAACTATTCTCCATAGTTAAGGTTATAAAGAACATGATTAAATACAAACTTTTGAGCAATAGATGGCACTATTCTATTCTCGAACAGTACGATTAAATACATATGAATTTAATTTTAGAAGGATAAAAGTACGTATTTTTATGTGTGTGTGTTTTATACGAAGCAAAGCTTACTTAACCTCTAATTGTGTGTCATCTGACTTAATTAAATTTCCTCAGTTTAAAGCTAAATGTCATTAAGTGCACACGGAGAAAAATGCTCTTAATAACTTTCACCTTTAGACTGATGCGCTGTTTGTCTACTTTATACAATGCTTATCCCAAGAGTTACTTTTAACATTTTTGAGTGAAATAATGTTTGTTATTTGTAAGCCTTGGAATAGACGGATCGAAAATAACTTATCTGATGCAACCATTAGTTGAATAAAAAATTATGTAAATATTTTCACATTGTTAATAAAGACAGGAAAAAGGGAATTTATAAAATTATATCGTACGTTTAATAAAATAAAACCTCTAGAGTGCCATGATTTCATTTTTTTAATTAAATTTAATAATAATAATAAGCTTTATTCCAATAAATAAATAATACAGCGATACACACTACTTACTGCTATTTTATATTGGAACGGCGTCAAAAAAGGATGGAATCAATTTCGCAACAGAAAATTTCCTCTATAGTATACGGTTCAATTTCCCGCAATATATCGATCACGTAATTTTTATATCTCACCGGATTTAACTCAGTTTTTATAAATAATGGTAATTTATTGTAAAGCCGCAGACACGAGTAGTGAACACCCCTCTCTGTTAATGTAAATTTATGTTTAGGGTACACAAGCGTACTTTTATTTCTCGTAGAATAGCAATGTTCGTTAACATTTGGCTATTAAATTTAAGTTAGCTACACGCTTTAGAAACTGACGCATAAAACGTCAGACATTATAATTATAATATATAATTTCAGAGTTGCCAACCTAGAATATTTTCCATGGCACTCTTAATTTTTCACAATGTTAATAAAAACTGAGGCTGGGAGTTTATAAAATTATATCGTATGTTCAATAAAATAAAACCTCTAGAGTGCCATGATTTCATTTTTTTTTTAAATTAAGTTGGCTACACACTTTAGAAACTGACACATAAAACGTCAGACATTATAATTATAATATATAATTTCAGAGTTGCTAACCTAGAATATTTTCCATGGCACTCTAGAGGTTTTTTTTAAATTAAACATATGATATATTCTAATGTTTGTTGAAACATTTGAATATTGTAATTATTCAAATATATTTAAATATTTGAATACTTAGAATATTTATATTTTCGAATGTTTTTGAATAAAAATTCGACCACTTTATTTTTAAAAAGTCCCAGCGTTAATCAAAACATGTATCCTTATTTTATTTTAATCTTCTCATAGATTAACAATAACTAAGTATACATATTATATAAAATTTATATGCAAAAAAAATATTTCTAAAGAAAATTACAAATATTTATCGGTAAAACACCAATTTAACATGAAGTTGTTTTTGAACTTCATGTTAAATCGGTGTTTTGCCGATAAATATGTGTACATATTTATCGGTAAAACACCGATTTAACATGAAGTTCAAAAACAACTTCATGTTAAATCGGTGTTTTACCGATAAATATTTGTAATTTTCTTTAAAAATATTTTTTTTGCATATAAATTTTATAAATCAATATGAATTAAGCATTTTTAATACAGAAATTAAATTAATCTATCATATTTTTTTAGCTTTTTCACAATATCAATGCCAAATTGAAATTGTAAATTCATAACCTAACTCGTTGGTACTCATGACATGTTTTTCTTAATTTTTCACTGAATCAATAAATAAATACATAATTTTTTGTGTATCGGATAAGTTGTTTGTCTATCCAAAAAATACTTCTCTGCTCGGTGGGTTGTACGGGTGACGGCTTTCTAGATACGAGGACATCACATAGCTAAGTTGGATCCCCTGGGGATAAACAGCGCCGATTTGGACGATAAGACGCCGCCGGATCTCCAGTACTCGAACTACGATTTCGGTAAGATTATTTCCAGAAGGAGCATTTCCTTCCTATTTTTTTTTGTGCAGCAGAAGAATGATGTTAGTATCGTTCTTTTACTGCTTACGATTGATTGTTTCAATGTACCTGAAGAATTAAGCAAATTTTTCTCTTCTACCTAAAATTTAACACTCCTCTAATCGTATAACATACTGATAAACGTTGGAACAGAGTTATAATGCTTCAATAAACTCGGATTAAAACTCTGCACTAACGGTATTGAATAATGAAAGAAGTCGGAACAGAATTTTAATGTTTCAATAACCTCGGATTAAAACTCTGCACTAACGGTATTAAATAATGAAAGAAGTCGGAACAGAATTTTAATGCTTCAATAAACACGGATTAAAACTCTGCTTTAACTTCTATCAGCAATGTATTTAAACGGAACTTTAACTTTAAGGTGCGTCCATACCAAACGAATATTGCGTTTGCAAACATTTGCAAACTCGACTAGTATAATAACTGCCACCTCAAATACGTGCAGTGTCGGAAAATGCAAACAAACCTTCGTTTTAGTTTGCGGTTACCCTCTACAATAAATACCGTGCGATTATTTCAATTATGATTTAGAGTAGGCTGCATTTTTTTTGTGCGATTGAATGATGGAATTAATTTGAGGTTATAGTTTATCATAACCTCAAATTAATTCCATCATTCAATTATCATTCAACCGCACAAAAAAAATGCAGCCTACTCTAAATCATAATTGAAATAATCGCATGGTATTTAACAGTCAATAGTGCCAATCTAATTTAAAACTCAAAGCCTACTCTAAATTATGTTTTAAACGATCGCAAGGTAGTAATCGTGCTTGAAAACGGATGCGAACGCCATGTTCGTTTGGTATCGACATGCCTTTACATTGAGCAATCATTTGTGAATAATGTACAACTTTTGTAAATTAATACTTTTTTGTTGTTGTTTTCTGAACACGCCATCTCACAACACAGCTTAATTGAAAATGAAAGCACAATTTTTTTTTCATTTGAGCTTGTCACCCCCGATAGTTTCTTTTGTTTTGTTTTGTTTTTTCCGAATGCGTGATTTTTGCTTGTAGCCAAGGACGGTCCGTCACGTACCTACTCCGAAGAACTGAGTCGCCAGGTCCAACAGTTCACGCAAAGTAAGCCTTACTTTTTGTTTCTCTCGATTTATTGCATTCGAAAGTATTCGTGCTCAGAAATCACTTCACTTTTGAACTTAAGCAATTGCACTGCGTAAAACTGACTATCTCGAGTATTGTTTTAAGCTGGTTTACACTGGTTAACTCCTCATTTAAAAGCTGGCTTACGCTAGTTAACTCCTCATTTAACTGAAATTTCAGGTAAATGAGGAGTTTAAAATAATGAGGAAAAAAAACTAACTGCCTTATTAATGGACGTTAGCATACAGCTTTAACACTGTACTAAAGATGATATTAACATTTTCGTATTAATGAAACATTTTATTATTAGTTTACAACTAATAAGTTAATAACATGGTACTTCCAGTTTAAGGCACGAAACCCGTGTTATTATACATAACCTCAAATCCCATAGCAAAACGAGTTTATTTAATTGTAATGCTATGATTTATTAAAGATTTATAAATGTACATACCTAAGCAGTATATTTTGAACTTTCGAACTTGAAATCCGTGTTTTGTACGTGTGGCGCATGAAGTAAAATTTAGAGTTTAGAAAAGCCTGAAAATTTGGTTTGGCCGCTTCGCGCTACGCGCTACGCGACCAAACCAAATTTTCAGGTTTTTCTAAACTCGAAATTTTACTTCATGCTTAGTCTGGGAGTGGAATTATTCGTTAGAGGTTAATTTCAATGCGATAATTCAGCGGAGGAAACTTGTTTACAAACATAAACAATGTAATAACCTCTAAATGGTTAAAATTTAATTAGAATGGAGTTGGTACACACGAAAATGCGATGTTGCCACGTTCATTTATCAGTAGTTCAAAAGTAAGTAATAACGAAATCATAGTATCATATTTGTACGGGTTTCATAAAAATTAACTATCATTAAACTATAATGATATTAGCAGCAATTCTATTAACAAGGCTGTATTATATTACATAACGTTTTCATGAAAAATTATTAGTATACAACAACAGTGTAATAACCTCTAAATGGTTAAAACTTAATTAGAATGGAGTTGGTACTCACGAAAATGGGATGTTGCCAGTTGCATTCACCAGTAGTTCAAAACTAACTAATAACGAAATAATAGTATCATACCTAAGCAGTATATTTTGAACGTTCGCACTTGAAATCTGTGTTTTATACGCGTGGCGCATGAAGTAAAATTTCGAGTTTAGAAAATCCTGAAAATTTGGTTTGTCCGCGTAGCGCTTCGCGCTACGCGACCAAACCAAATTTTCAGGCTTTTCTAAACTCGAAATTTTCCTTCATGCTTAGTCTGGGAGTGAAATTATTCGTTAGAGGTTAATTTCAATGCGATAATTCAGCGGAGGAAACTTGTTTACAAACATAAACAACGTAATAACATCTAAATGGTTAAAATTTAATTAGAATGGAGTTGGTACACACGAAATTGCGATGTTGCCACGTTCATTCACTAGTAGTTCAAAACTAACGACGAAATGATAGTATTATACCTAAGCGGTATATTTTGAACGTTCGAACTTGAAATCCGTGTTTTATACGCGTGGCGCATGAAGTAAAATTTCCAGTTTAGAACAGCCTGAAAATTTGGTTTGGCCGCGTTTTTTCAGGATTTTCTAAACTCGAAATTTTACTTCATGCTTAGTCTGGGAGTGGAATTATTCGTTAGAGGTAAATATCAATGCGATAATTCAGCGGAAGAAATTTGTTTACAAACATAAACAATGTAATAACCTCTAAATGGTTAAAATTTAATTAGAATACAGTTGGTACACACGAAAATGCGATGTTGCCACGTTCATTCACTAGTAGTTCAAAACTAACTAATAACGACGAAATGTTAGTATCATACCTAAGCGGTATATTTTGAACGTTCGAACTTGAAATCCGTGTTTTATATGCGTGGCGCATGAAGTAAAATTTCGAGTTTAGAAAATCCTGAAAATTTGCTTTGGCCGCGTAGCGCTTCGCGCTACGCGACCAAACCAAATTTTCAGGCTTTTCTAAACTCGAAATTTTACTTCATGCTTAGTCTGGGAGTGAAATTATTCGTTAGAGGTTAATTTCAATGCGATAATTCAGCGGAGGAAACTTGTTTACAAACATAAACAACGTAATAACCTCTAAATGGTTAAAATTTAATTAGAATGGAGTTGGTACACACGAAAATGCGATGTTGCCACGTTCATTCACCAGTAGTTCAAAACTAACTAATAACGAAATGATAGTATCATACCTAAGCAGTATATTTTGAACGTTCGAACTTGAAATCCGTGTTTTATACGCGTGGCGCATGAAGTAAAATTTCGAGTTTAGAAAATCCTGAAAATTTGGTTTGGCCGCGTAGCGCGTCGCGCTACGCGACCAAACCAAATTTTCAGGATTTTCTAAACTCGAAATTTTACTTCATGCTTAGTCTGGGAGTGGAATTATTCGTTAGAGGTAAATTTCAATGCGATAATTCAGCGGAAGAAACTTGTTTACAAACATAAAACATGTAATAACCTCTAAATGGTTAAAATTTTAATAACCTCTAAATGGATAAAATTTAATTAGAATGGAGTTGGTACACACGAAAATGCGATGTTGCCACGTTCATTTATCAGTAGTTCAAAAGTAACTAATAACGAAATCCTACTATCATATTTGTACGGGTTTCATAAAAATTAACTATCATTAAACTATAATGATATTATCAGCAATTCTATTAATAAGGCTGTAATATATTACATCACGTTTTCTTGAAGAAAGTGTTAGTATTTTCTAATATAATTGTATATTAAGTTTTAAAAATAAAAGTAAAATTACATTGCTTTTTGAATTAAGAATTAATTGTAGTAGTGATTGGCATCATCGATAAAAAGAGATCGACTATTTGATTTTTGCAACTGACCGAGCTGCTTAATCTTTTTAAGAAGTTCAATCAGTGCCTTACCAAGTTGCTGGTTAGGTAAGGATAGTGGCTGGTTTCGAAGGTAAGATATTAGATTTTTAGATTAGTTACCAGGTAATTATTATGTCTTTATTTGCTCAAAAAAATACAAATTCCAGTTACAGAACAACAAAAAATAATTTAAATGAAGTTGATACCTAATGCTTGCTTAGATAACTTATTAACACGTTGATCTCTACGCGGCATTAACTTAGTGCCGCGTTAAATTTGCGTATAGGTCCCGCGGCGATCAACGTGTTAAGATAGGGTTAATTGCTAGTTACCAAAGTTACTGATTACTTAGAAATGAGTGTATTAGGTTAGGTTAGTTAGCATTTTCATAGGTTAAGGATGAGCTACTTGCCAGTTATGACCGAACAACCAACTAACCTAAGTAGGTGGCAACCAGCTTACTTTTAGGTTAAGTAAACTGTGTATTCTGCAATTAATTTAATTAGCTAGCATCTAAGCTGGACAGAATTAGCATATTGTCAAGTTGAGTTGGGTCATCATTAGGGATTGGCCTCGACATGTTGACGTGACAACACGCCGACAATGTTGAGAACGTCAACAAAGTCGACAATGTCAACAATACTACAGTAGAACCTCGCTATACCGGGCCTCGAGATACCGTGATTCGGATATATCGGGGTCATTTTTCAGGATTCTTTTTTTTTAATTGTTAATTTTAACAATTGACTGCGTACCGCCCTGATTAGGTAAAACGTTCCGGCGTCATTATTGTATTATATAGTATGTCTTGTTATGTAGGTGGCTACTGCACATACGTATATATATATATATGTATATATATGTATATATATATATATATATATATATGTATATATATATATATATATATATGTATATATATATATGTATATATTTATATATATTTGGATATACCGTGTTTTCCTTATATCGTGCTAGGTGTAGCCAAAAGCCATCCCGGTATAACGAGGTTCTACTGTATATTCATATTCATTTATTGGTGTTATATAGACAAAGTCCTTACACAGGTCATAATATCGTATGTTCAATTAAAAAAGTCTAGAGTGCTATGGAAAATATTCTAGGTTGGCAACTCTGAAAATATACATTATAATTATTATGTCTGACGTTTTATATGTCAATTCCTGAAGTGTGTAGCCAACTTAAATTTGAATCAAGATTAAATCATGGCTCTCTAGAGGTTTTTTTATTGAACATATGATATAATAAATAAAATTTAAAGTATTATACAGAACATTGTATAGATATAAAAAACAAAACCAAATTAAACAATTTAAAGTACCAATTGTAATTAATTTATAGGTTATGTTATTATAATGTATACAGAGAGTTTTATGTAACACCGAACATTTTCATAACGAGACATTTTCTTTTAAATATATATAAGCATACGTTGTATATTTGCCGATGCTAGGTTTATTAAAAGAATTTAATTTGAAGCTTTAAGCGAGTGTTTTCCACTCCCAGGCTAAGCATGAAGTAAAATTTCGAGTTTAGAAGAGCCTGAAAATTTGGTTTGGTCGCGTAGCGCGAAGCGCGGAGCGGCCAAACCAAATTTTCAGGCTTTTCTAAACTCGAAATTTTACTTCATGCGCCACCGGTACAAAACACTCACATATTACGAAGTTTAAAACACACCGCTTAACTTTACATTGAATCAGTGTTTTGTACCGGTGGCGCATGAAGTAAAATTTCGAGTTTAGAAAAGCCCAAGTAGGCGGCAACCAGCTTACTTTTAGGTTAAGTAAACTGTATTCTGCAATTAATTTAATTAGTTAGCATCTAAGCTGGACAGAATTAGCATATTGTCAAGTTGAGTTGGGTCATCATTAGGGATTGGCCTCGACATGTTGACGTGACAACACGCCGACAATGTTGAGAACGTCAACAAAGTCGACAATGTCAACAATACTATATTCATATTCATTTATTGGTGTTATATAGACAAAGTCCTTACACAGGTCATAATATCGTATGTTCAATTAAAAAAAGTCTTTAGAGTGCTATGGAAAATATTCTAGGTTGGCAACTCTGAAAATATACATTATAATTATTATGTCTGACGTTTTATGTCAATTCCTGAAGTGTGTAGCCAACTTAAATTTGAAACAAGATTAAATCATGGCTCTCTAGAGGTTTTTTGTATTGAACATATGATATAATTAATAAAATTTAAAGTATAACACAGAACATTGTATAGATATAAAAAACAAAACCAAATTGAACAATTTAAAGTACCAATTGTAATTAATTTATAGGTTATGTTATTATAATGTATACAGAGAGTTTTATGTAACACCGAACATTTTCATAACGAGAATTTTTCTTGGAAGTATGCATACGTTGCACATTCTTCGATGCTCGGTTTATTCAAAGAATTTAATTTGAAGCTTTAAGCGAGTGTATTCCACTCCCAGGCTAAGCATGAAGTAAAATTTCGAGTTTAGAAAAGCCTGAAAATTTGGTTTGGTCGCGTAGCGCGAAGCGCGGAGCGGCCAAACCAAATTTTCAGGCTTTTCTAATCTCGAAATTTTACTTCATGCGCCACCGGTACAAAACACTCACATATTACAAAGTTTAAAACACACCGCTTAACTTTACATTGAATCAGTGTTTTGTACCGGTGGCGCATGAAGTAAAATTTCTAGTTTAGAAAGCCTGAAAATTTGGTTTGGTCGCATAGCGCTTCGCGCTACGCGACCAAACCAAATTTTCAGGCTTTTCTAAACTCGAAATTTTACTTCATGCTTCGCCTGGGAGTGAAAAATACTCGCTTAAAGCTCCAAATTGGATTCTTTTAATAAACCGAGCATCGGAAAATGGCAAACGTATGCATATGGATGCTTCAAAGAAAAATTCTCGTTATGAAAATGTTCGGTGTTACATAAAACGCTCTGTATGTTTTGGTTAATGATATTTTTGAGTGTTTTAGATACTCTGTAAACTTAAAAACGTTCTGCCAATACCACATCGCATTATTCTGAATACTTTGAATGTTATAGTTATAGAAATAATTGTCGACGTCAGTAATGTTTTACAAAGAGTCGATAATAATTTTGTCCACGTATAGTTGACGTCAACAATCCCTGGCCATGAATAATGATTTTTTAGTTACATACATTAATTGCAACTCGATTCTTCAACTGCTTGATCATCGATTGCTAGATCCTTAAGATACTTATTCGATCTTGCCCATCACTAGTTAATAAACTTTTTATAATTATTCCAACACTCAAAGGTTCTTATGAGCTATAAAATTCTAAGGAGTTTCAAATTGCATAGTTCAAAAGTGTTTGTGTGAACTCACATTACTTTTGAATGCGACTGTACGTTACGTTGCGTTCAAAAGTACTTGTTAGAACTGACATCGGCGGAAACTTTTGAACGCGTTAACCGGATGGCGCACGTAAGTACCCAAACTTGCTCTAAAAACATCCGGTGACGGTTTTCTTTCTTTTTTGTACATACGTTTCTTTTCTTCTTACGCTACACACACGTTTACACTCCTACTTACATGTATTTTGTTTCAAACTGCGACCTCGTTTCATTGTTTTATTCGTTCGTTTATAAGTTTTACGAAAAGCAAATCCCTTGTCGGTTTTATTTCATTGGTTTTCTTGCCATGTGTGTTTAGAGGAGACTGATATGGAGCGTAGCTTCAAGCTGCCGTCTACCACATTCATCGGGGGGAAGGAGAAGTCGTTGCCTCTAAGGGAGATCCTGAGGCGGCTCGAGTTGACTTACTGCAGACACATCGGTGTAGAGTTTATGTTCATCAACAGTTTAGATCAATGCAATTGGATCAGGCAGAGGATGGAAACGCCAGGAGTTATGCAAGTCACAAACGAGCAGAAGAGGTTGATCCTCGCTCGTTTAACACGTGCCGCCAAGTAAGTTACAGTCGTGCATTGGTGGTTAAAGAACATATCGATCAACTACTTCCAAAACTTCGTAAGTCCAAAATGCCAAAATTTACAGCAGACACAAAATACTAGTTAATTATTGTATGAGCTGCGTAATCCTCCTGTTTTTTTTTTTATAGTAATTACAACTTCGTCATGAGGGATTTTAAATAAGTATTTTGTGTAGATGGTTTATACTAATATTCGTAAATAAATAATATCTGATTTTTGAAAAATCGGGACTTACGAGGTTTCAGAAGTAGTCGATCGATATATTGAAATTGTGATATTGAAGCAATAAGTGTAAAATTATTATTGAGCTACATTTGGGCTGTATTTTTTTGCTTCGATAGTTTCGAAAACTTTTTGGCACGTAAATGGTCTTCAGAGAAACGCTTCGGTTTAGAGGGTTGTGAAATTTTGATTCCTGCCATGAAGCAAGTCATCGACAAGAGTACCGAATTAGGGGTTGAGAGCATCGTCATGGGCATGCCCCATCGTGGTCGTCTCAATGTGCTCGCCAACGTGTGCCGCAAGCCGCTCAGTCAGATCTTCACTCAGTTTGCTGGGCTTGAGGCTGCCGACGATGGTTCAGGCGATGTCAAATACCATTTGGGAACATACATCGAGAGGCAAGAATTATACCGACGAGTGCAATATTATTTGGAATTGAATGATTTTCTTTTATATCTAGATTGAACCGTGTTACGAACAAGAACATCAGACTGGCCGTCGTCGCTAACCCGTCTCATTTGGAAGCTGTGGATCCCATCGTACAAGGCAAGACTCGTGCCGAACAATTCTACCGTGGAGATGGTGAAGGCAAGAAGGTAAGAACTCACTATCCATGATTTGCGGTGTAAGCTCGCTTCAACATTTTATATTAGAGCCTGATTATTGAAATTAGTCACTTCAATGTGCGGACGAACGATGTTTGTGCATCATTGCTAGGTTACTAAAAAAAGAAAGACCTTTATTGGCATATAAAAAAAATAAAATTACAAATAATAGAACACAAAATTATATCATGTCCTTTCTTTTTTCCGCCCTCCGCCACCCCAGTACCGTTACCATCTTTACGCCAGCTCCGTCCTCTCTCATCCATTCCGTTACACTCCTTTTCCCCCCCCAGCCATTCCACATTCACCCCTTCACACTCCTCTCCCAAATGACTCCATGTATCTCGTCCACTTGCGCACATTTGCTAGGTTACTACTTATGACTTATTTAAGTAATCGAGTTTTAAGAACTTAAATCGATTGATTGGGACACCTGGCGAGCTTAATTATAATAGTAGGTAGAAAACTAAGCATGGCATCGGGCACAGTCTAACGCCCTAAGTCAAAGTGAAAATGTTTTCTTACATTTTTTTAGTGGTGGATCGTAAGAATTTTGATTGGTTCGGCTGCAGGCATACGGCCACTGAATTTTTTGTAATTGTTTCATTTACAGGTTATGTCCATCTTATTGCACGGTGATGCCGCTTTCTGTGGTCAAGGCATCGTCTTTGAAACCATGCACTTGTCAGACTTGCCAGACTACACAACCCACGGAACTGTCCACATCGTCGTTAACAATCAAATCGGTTTCACCACCGATCCCAGGCATTCCAGATCATCGCCTTACTGTACCGGTACGTTGAAATTTACCGACTTTAAAATAACCATGATTGTGTTACATATTCGATCTTTATTCTAGATGTTGCCCGTGTTGTGAATGCGCCAATCTTCCACGTGAACTCCGACGATCCGGAGAGTGTGATGCACGTATGCAACATCGCCGCCGAATGGAGAGCGACCTTCCACAAGGATGTCGTCATCGACTTGGTGTGCTACAGACGCAACGGTCACAACGAGATTGATGAGCCGATGTTCACCCAGCCGCTTATGTACCGCAAAATCAAGAAGACCAAACCCTGCCTGGAGAAATACTCTGATCAGTTGATCAAGGAAGGAGTTGTTACTGCTGAAGAGGTAAATATTGAGACCGACTGTGATTGTTTACAATTTTGATTACAATTTCAGGTAAAAGACGTTAAGGATAAATACGAGAAGATCTGCGAGGAGGCTTTGGATAACGCCCGTAAAGAGACCCACATCAAGTACAAGGATTGGTTGGACAGCCCATGGTCCGGTTTCTTCGAGGGCAAGGATCCTTTGAAGGCCAGTCCAACTGGAGTTAAGGAAGACACTCTTGTTCACATCGGCAAGAGGTTCTCCTCACCGCCACCCAATGCTGCTGAATTTGTTATTCACAAGGGTACAATTATCTTGTTTATTTAACCGTATTTTTCATAGCAATTATCTTGGCTACTGTAAACATCCTCATACGTTTATTTTACAGGTATTGAACGTATCTTAAAATCTCGCATGGAAATGGTCGAGAACCGTACCACTGATTGGGCTCTTGGGGAAGCCATGGCCTTCGGCTCCCTCCTCAAAGAAGGTGTCCACGTCCGCCTCTCCGGCCAGGACGTGGAGCGCGGTACCTTCTCCCACCGTCACCACGTTCTCCACCACCAGAACGTCGACAAGGCCACCTACAGACCACTTTGCAACCTCTACCCCGACCAAGCTCCGTACACCGTCTGCAACAGCTCCCTCTCTGAATTCGGAGTCCTCGGTTTCGAATTGGGCTACTCGATGACCAACCCCAATGCCCTCGTCATCTGGGAAGCGCAGTTCGGAGATTTCAACAACACCGCTCAGTGCATTATAGATCAGTTTATTTCCTCCGGTCAGGCTAAATGGGTTAGGCAATCGGGTTTGGTGATGCTCCTTCCGCACGCCCTCGAGGGCATGGGACCGGAGCACTCCAGCGCCCGTCTCGAGCGCTTCCTGCAGATGAGCTCCGATGATCCCGATTATTTCCCACCCGAATCCGAAGAATTCGCCGTGAGGCAATTGCACGACATCAACTGGATCGTCGCCAACTGCTCGACTCCGGGCAATTTGTTCCACATCCTCCGCAGGCAGATCGCGCTGCCGTTCCGCAAGCCACTCATCATCATGTCGCCGAAGAGCTTGCTGCGTCACCCTGAAGCGAGGAGCAGTTTCGACGAGATGAATGAAGGAACCGAATTCCAGAGGATCATCCCCGACAAAGGTCCCGCCGCAGATAATCCCAACAACGTTAAGAAACTCATCTTCTGCTCCGGCAAAGTTTACTACGATTTCACCAAGGCTCGTACCGAGAAGGGATTGGAAAAGGACATTGCTATCGCTAGGATGGAACAGGTAAATTAAACGCTGTAGACGGATAAACGACAATAGCACGACTTTTTGACTCAGCCATTTAATTGCGCAACTTTTGGATGCAACCATTTAGACGCGCCAACTAGATATGGGAAGTTTGGATCTTTCAGGTGATTCGAATCAACTGAATCATTTCTTAAAAGTGATTCGTTCTTTATGAATCGTTCGTAAACGAATCACTTATAATAATAATGATAATAATAATAATATAGTTCGTTCTCTTGTTTCATAAACCGTGACCATTTACTCACCGTCAATTAACTACGCGCAATTCTGAATAATAATACTAATAATAATAATATACAGAAAGTTTTATGTAACACCGAACATTTTCATAACGATAATTTTTCTTTTAAGTATCCATATGCATACGTTGCACATTTTTCGATGCTCGGTTTATTTGAAGAATTTAATTTGAAGCTTTTAGCGAGTGTTTTCCACTCCCAGGCTAAGCATGAAGTAAAATTTCGAGTTTATAAAAGCCTGAAAATTTGGTTTGGTCGCGTAGCGCGAAGCGCGGAGCGGCCAAACCAAATTTTCAGGCTTTTCTAAACTCGAAATTTTACTTCATGCGCCACCGGTACAAAACACTGATTTAATGTAAATTTTAGCGGTGTGTTTTAAACTTCGTAATATGTCAGTGTTTTATACCGGTGGCGCATGAAGTAAAATTTCGAGTTTAGAAAAGCCTGAAAATTTGGTTTGGTCGTGTAGCGCGTAGCGCTACACGACCAAACCAAATTTTCAGGCTTTTCTAAACTCGAAATTTTACTTCATGCTTAGCCTGGGAGTGGAAAACACTCGCTTCAAGCTTCAAATTAAATTCTTTTAAGAAACCGAGCATCGAAAAGTGTGCAACGTATGCGTAAGGATACTTCAAAGAAAAATGTTAGGTGTAACATAAAACTCTCTGTATGTTCGTTACATACCGAACGGCGTCGAGATAGACGACCGACCAAAGATGATAGGTTTATTCGAAAGATATGTGTTTATAAAAAAATAGAGCAAACATATACAAATTAAACTATAATTCAAAATGTTTTATTATATTTATTTTTAAATTATCAAATAATTTTGCCTTTTCAGTCGAAAGTTTAGTAAAGCTGTCCCAAATAAAACTTCGGTGGCTTAAATTCATCTTGCAAATATTCTGTGATCTGTCTCATAAGTAGACAGACGCGTAATTTTATCAGCTAATGTTTGTTATTAGCTGATAAAACTACGCGTCGAGTCGTACAAAATACCAATAAAGGCTGACGCAGCGGGTTTATTTCTGCAAGTCGTGAAAAATCGTTTCGGGCGGATTCGAGCGAGCGCATTAGTCATCTGATTCGGGCGGATTTAGATTCAGATCGCATGCACAAAGCGGAGTTGAAGTTGTGTGCGGATTCGAGCAAACGCATTAGTCATTCGATTCGGGCCGATTCAGATTCAGATCGGATATACAGAGCGGAGTTGAAGTTGTACGCGGATTCGAGCGAACGCATTAGTCATCCGATTCGGGCGGATTCAGATTCAGACCGCGTGTACAAAGCGAAGTTAAAGTTGTGCGCGGATTCGAGCAAACGCATTAGTCATCCGATTCGGGCAGATTCAGACCGCATGTATAAATCCAAATCGGGAATACGATTCCGCTCGACCAAAATCGTTTGGTCTGTCGTCTCGAGAGAATCAGTTCATTAAAATCACCGTACAGAATCGTTCTTTTTGAACGAATCATTCACGAACGACCCATATCTAGCGCCAACATTTCTTGGCTCCCTGGTGGGCATGCTCCATAAGTTTTGTATAACAAATGTCTGCGTCCAAAAGTCGCGCGTCCAATGTCCGCATCTTTCTGACATGATACCCTTTCTGACATGATGCCACTTGAATACAGGATGTTCCAAAACTATTGTGTGTTTTCTGTAGATTTCGCCGTTCCCGTATGACTTGGTGAAAGCTGAGTGCGCGAAATACCCCAACGCCAAGCTCGTCTGGGCCCAGGAGGAACACAAAAATCAGGGAGCGTGGACTTACGTGCAGCCCAGGTTCTACACCGCATTGACCGGATCGCGTGACGTCAAGTAAGTTTTCTTTACACTTTTTCAGTTTAACGGGTTTTATAACGGAAACGGAAATGAAGCAACATGTAATTTTTTTCTGGCATATATACTTGTGTTATCAGTTTGTGAAAATATAATTTATTTTATCATTGGGATTCAGTTGAACATAAACTAAAATCAGACAGATAACCGTACATTCAAATACTCTACTCATATTTAAAATATTTCAGTATTGGATGCGTAATATCGAAAGTGTCAGAGTATAATAAGTATACACTTGTAATCTTAAATATTACACCAAGTACTAAATCATCATAAAAATAATGACAGAATATTTGGTTTATTTGATCAACACATGAATATTTGCTTCCACAAGCTCTTGAGCCTAATACATTGTAAATGAACTGAAATTTTTCAGTCAGCCAAAGAAAGGAGGTTGGTTCAGTTCGTTGTTCGGTAGCAAACCCGAACCGAAACCGCAGACTGAACCAGAACCCGAACCACGCGACATCGGGTGAGAGTTACAATTATTTTATTAGCAATTGAATGTTACTTCATTTCTGTAATCAAAAAATTAACACTGCAATAGGACAAGATACAGATGTTGCTTTTAAGATATCATCTTGAGTTTGAGTACACGCACCGGCTTTTTGACAGCACAAAAATCAATAATTGGAACTTCCATACATAACCTCCTAGTGTAATTATTGTTTGTAATATTAGCTTCAAGTTGTTTCTTTAGTTAAAATTGAATGGAATTTCCTTACATAACTGCTCAGTGTAATTGTTTGTAGTGGTAGCTTCGGGTTGTTTAAAATTTTAAGGGGTGTTCAAAAAGTAGTACCTAGTTATTCTTAATCCATCACAAGATTAACATAAAATAAGGATACATGTTTTGAATAATGCTGGGAAATTTTTGCATGGATGTAATTATCAATTAGATTTTAGTGAAATCAATGTTATAATCGGAAATGTTTGTATTTTTCTAGCTACGTCGGTAGGGCTACTGGAGCCAGTCCGGCCACCGGAAGCAAAGCCCAACACATGAAGGAGGTCAACAATCTTCTAGAAGAAGCGATGAGCACCTAATTTAGCAAAAATAAATAAGTATTATGAAGAAGATACGCGAACTGATCACGATATTTATTGTTTACTTGGTAAATTATGTATTATTTCAAGAAATAATTTTAAACCTTGCACTGATTACTTGATCGATCAGGATTATGTAACTATGTACATAGCACCTTAAAAGAAATTAACCGGGCGAGCGCGCGGTTTTTTATTTATTTGTTAATATAATAATAATAAAGTTAGTTGAAAATATACATTTGTTGAGGTTAAAAATTATTTAAACGAATTATTAAAAAATCAAAAACTATCTGGATGGAAAGACGACAGGATTTCGTCGTCGGGTATTCTTAAAGTGTACACCCCGTGCAATTTTTTTTAGATTTTAGATGTTCCGCCTTTGATTTCTAAGTAAGATCCTGTGCTGATTGCGTTTTAAATGGAGTTATGTTGTTTATTTATTGTAAGAATGCATGTTTTTTTCGTTGAATGACAAGTTTGTTGCTTTGGAGTTGTTTGTGTTTTCTTTTTAAGTCATTTTTCTGTTCCTCTTCAATGTCATTTTCAAATAAGTTCCCGTTTAATCAAAGCTTATCAAAATAGTTTTACTGAAAAATAAAATTTTCCATTATCCTCCTCAAATTTGTTGAAAATGTGTATTATTATTATTATAAGGCAAAATTAAACAGGTAAGTTCAGAAATAGCGTTATTTACAAAATAGGAATAATTAACAAGTTGACTGCCGCAAAGTTTTTACACATGGAGATTTCTATTTAATGTGAATTCACACGGCAGTCAACATGTTAAACAAACAGTCTGGGCAATTTGGACAGATTTTCCCGGGACAGTCCGAAATGTTCAGCTTTAGTCCCGATAATGTGCAACTTGGTCTTTTGTGCAGAAGTGTTCTTCCTAAAAAAATTACTTTTAATTTTATTCTCAGACCCCAAGTTCTATTTTCTCAAAATCACTCAACCTAACTTCAAATTTACCTAAATTCACATAACTCAACACTAACACTCGGGGAGTGCCCACACTGTGATCGGATTTCGAGCTGTCAGTGTACACCCGCGGAGAGTCCGGGTATTCAGCGATAACTTGCAGGAAGAGGCCCCTTAGAATATAGGGGCTCGTATCACTTTTCTTCAATGAGGTCAGATCCAGCCGGCAACAAATCCTTGGCATAAGCCAAGGAGGTACCTCCAGGAATCCGACCTCGAATACCCTTGGGAGACTAATGTTAAGACTCTTCATCAGCTCATTCGCACGGACACAACCGGCCTACTGACAGTAGGTCTTCGGGAGTATTTTCTCTGCTGCTCAGTGTCAGAAATAAAGTAGTCCGTCTGGAGAACTCCATTCTCCAGACAGACTACCTGGTCAACAGTGCTGTGAAATTTCCTAAAACCCACCTGATATTTCGCTAGGAGACCGTTTGTCTCCAGCATCCATACCAGACGGTTGTTGACCATTCTTTCTAATACCTTCCCCAAGCAGCTGGTTAACGAAATTGGCCGGTAACTCTTAACATTTGTGGGGTCCTTATTAGGTTTCAAAAGAGGCACTATTATTGCGAGCTTCCAGCTGCCAGGGTTGACGCCCCTATCCCATATCATGTTGTAGATGTCCAACAGATATCCCCTCATATGCGAGGGGAGTTGTCGGACCATCTGATATGGGATGCCGTCCAGACCTGGCGCTTTTGACTCGCCTATTGACTTCAGTGCCTCTTCAAGTTCTTTCAGTGAGAACTCAGCGTTGTAACATAAGGACCTCCTAGAGGAGAAATCGAGAGGGATTACGAGATTACCCTTGCTACCCAGGAACGATGCTTCGTAGTTCTGAGAGATACTACCGGAGTAGAAGTTGGATGCGATCGCATCCGCTATTTCGCAGGCGGTGTAAGGCTGGCTTGGAAACCCAGCTAGTCCGCCGCCTTGTCGAGACACCATCTCCAAGGGACAGGTTGTCTTACTCGTCGAGCGATGTTTTTAACAGCGATCGGAAAGTGATCGCTGCCGTGCGTGTCATTAATGACTTGCCACGAAAGACTTGTGGCTAAACGAGGGGAACAGAAAGATAAGTCGATCGCCGAGAACTCCGACCCTCTTGCACTTAAGTGTGTTGAGGATCCTGTGTTGAGGACCGCGTCACTTTGATCGAGAAAGTTCTCAATCAAGCGACCGCGGGGGCCCTCCTCAGGGAGCCCCATAGAGGGTTGTAGGCGTTGAAATCGCCCACAAGTATGTATGGCGAGGGGAGTTGATCGACTAGCTCGGCGATGTCTTCAATTGTCCAGTCAAATTCAGGGAGGTATAAGGTGCAGATCGTGGCTTTTACAGGAGGGGCTATACTGACTGCCAGCGCATGGAGCCCCGTTCTGAAATGGACCTCCTCATAAGGGAGGTCTTCTGTCAGAAGGATGGCGACTCCGCCCCTGGCTCGTACATCAGGCACAATATCCCTTCTTACAACCGAAAAACCACGGAGCTGAAACATATCTTCAGGTTCAAAATGTTTCTCTTGTAGACACGCACAAGAGTAGTTTCAACTCGCAATAGTGTTTTCTGCATCCATTACAATTCCACTGAATTAATTATTGAACCATTTTTATTTAAAATTAAGACAAGCACAAATAATAAATATGAATAATAAATAACACAAAGACGAGTGTCATGGGAGTTGTAAAATGTTTCGATGCCAAAACATATACAACAAAACCTTAAAACTAATATCACAGATGGCACCGGAGTTGTAAAGGACTCCGGTGCCAGGACTAATACAACAAAAAACCTTAATACTAATATCACAGAACTCTCCAAGCAAAACTTACGTACACTAACCGGCTACATCACCGGACACTACAGCTTCCAAAAGCACCTCGCAAAAATGGGGATCACCAACGATACCACATGCCGAGGGTGTAACGGAGAGGATAAGACAGCAAGACACATACTTCACGAGTGTCCGGCCCTGTCAAAACTAAGGGATAGTATGTTAAGGGAAACCCAGCCCAAACGTGAAGGACCCGGATGGAACTGGTCCGTCGCACAAATATTGGCAATTGCCAGTAGTGCGGAATGGGTCTGACCATCAGGAGGGAGGCACTACAATGGGCCTAAAACTTGGCCTAAGTGGGCGCGGCTATGGCTGCCCTCCCGACAACCAATCCTTAATCCTAATATCACAGATGACATCGGAGTTGTAAATGACTCCGATACCAATACTACTAGATACTAGAAGCACCCTTAAAACTGATCGTGATAAGGCACCGGAGTTTTACAAGGCTCCGATGTAAGAACGAACACAATAACACATAGTATCACAGACGACACTGGAGTTGTAAAGGACTCCGGTGTTGACAACGACAGAACACAATACTTAAATCTAATATCACAGACCATACTAGAGTTGTAAAAGACTTTAGTTGTAAAATAAATAAATAAAACAAACAACAAAGACATGGGGAGGATTATTCCTAGAGACCTTACTTTCTAGGAACACCATTCTGCCATCCGGGTTTTATTTTACCCTTTTCTCGGGTAGCTTTACCCGTTTCATCGACGGTACTATCGTCCATCGATGAGAGGGAGGCCTTAGAGGCTCCCCTTTTGCCGGGCAGGTCAGTAGACGACATGTAGCCGTCTACGTCAACAATAACAGGCTGCTTGCTCTTGAAAAAAAATTTTTTTTTCGGCTGCAGCGACCGGAGCATCGTCGGCAACAACACCGTTGCCGGAAGTTGCCGGCGATGTTCCGGTCGCTGCAGCGGCCAAGATTTTCTGAACAGCAGAGGACAGCGTAGCAGTCGTCTGCTGTTCAGATGATGGGGATGGCGTGCTCCCCTGTTTTGACGATTGTGTCAATGCGATCGTCGATGGTGGAGGCATTTGACTTGCCTCCTTTGGTGGAGGCAGTCTACTTGCCTCCTTTCGCGGAGTCAGTTTACTTGCCTCCTTCTGCGGCTTCAGACTATTAATTTCTTGTTTCACCGTCTTTACAATAGCTTCTTTTAGGTGTGGCAATAATTGTTCCATCATCTCCATGTATGCTCGCTTAGCTGCAGTCGCTTGCGAGTACAATACGCCAGCAACCGGAGTCTGTGGAACCATCCTTTTCTTAGCTTTGCATTTATGTTGATTTTGTGTAAGCTTAAACGAAAATGTTAGTTGATTGGAATGAGCATTCAGTAGAATTGGCAAATAGTCATCGGATTAATCTGTTAATACAGGGAATTTTTCTTTTAAGTATACATACAGGGAATTTTCTATTAGAGCAAAAAATAAACAACGTTATATCAACATTGTAGCAACATTAAACGTTGTTTTAATGTTGTTGAAACATTACTTAAATGGATTTGCTCAGTGGGTATGCATACGCCTTTTTTTAAAGAGTTCAATTTGAAGCTTGAAACGAGTGTTTTCCACTCCCAGACTAAGCATGAAGTAAAATTTCGAGTTTAGAAAAGCCTGAAAATTTGGTTTGGTCGCGTAGCGCGAAGCGCGGAGCGGCCAAACCAAATTTTCAGGCTTTTCTAAACTCGAAATTTTACTTCATGCGCCACCGGTACAAAACACTCACATTACGAAGTTTAAAACACACCGCTAAACTTTACATTGCATCAGTGTTTTGTACCGGTGGCGCATGAAGTAAAATTTCGAGTTTAGAAAAACCTGAACATTTGGTTTGGCCGCTTCGCGCTACGCGACCAAACCAAATTTTCAGGCTTTTCTAAACTCGAAATTTTACTTCATGCTTAGTCTAGGAGTGGAACACACTCGTTTAAAGCTTCTCATTAAATTCTTTTAATAAACCGAGAGTCGGCAAATGTACAACGTAGTTCAAGTTTAAAATTGAACTCTTTTAAAAAAACCACTAGTATCTAAAGATTTACGACATATACGCTGTAATTAAGTTATGTATACTTGAAAGAAAAGCTCTCTGTATGTACAAGTTGAGGCATTAATTGCGATTGATTGGCTACAATTTTTAATGGTCATGTAGGCAACCCAATTTACACATAACTTAAAAATTAAAGGTTTCAAATTGTATTGGATGAAAATGTTCGGTGTTACATAAAACACTCTGTATACATGCAGCATTATACAGTTTACTGGGCATAAAATACACATATGCAGCATTATGCAACTCAATATACAGTTTACTTGCATAAAAACTGGACATTGAGTTGCATAATGCTGCATGTGTGCATTTAAAGTATTTTATTCCACATTACCACACAGTTTTATAAATACACTAGGTTAGTTGTGCTTAGTTAAACCCTGTTTTAATGTTTATCGAAAATAATTAAATATTTCATGATTGCTAACTGTATTAGATAAGATTAATATGTAACTAACTTCATGACAGTAGGTGGTGTTTTTAATAAAAGGGAAATAGGGTATTCACATTTAATTTTCAATCGAGGCTTTCCTAGAACGTCAGCTACCTCATTGCATGGTTTTCCGAAGTGTAGAATATTTTTTTATCAGTACTCGCATCCGTAATCTCCGACTCTCATCATATGGAAAATTAAGCGAATTTTATCTATAAACTTCAACCAGTGCACGTAAAGGCGATTATTATTGGAAGTTATCCCTTATAAAAATGGATTTTTATCAAACACTAACTACAATATTTCCAAATCGGCGAAGCGAAAAAATAAGAGAAACCATTGCGTACGTCGAGAGAGACGAAGGCTGCGAAGACCCGGAGGATTTCAGGTTAGACAGAATGATAAATTTATTGCTCAGTGAAGACGATGATTTATTGGAAGAAGCCTCAGGATTTCAATCGGATGAAAGAACCAGTAGTGATTTAGTGCGAAAATTGTTAGAAATATTTCCAGATGCTTCTCCGGAATATTTAGAGACGCTTGTTGAAAATGAGGATATGGATTTATCGAGTTGGGTACACAGCTTGTCCGAAGGTAAGTATTTTTGCGTTTTTTTTTTTTGCTGAGCTAATCGAGTGATGTAATTCAGATGGCTACGAAAAAGTGAATGTTAGTCAAGCCGATATAATGCACAGTAGATTAATGGAAATGTTACCTAAAGTCGATCCTTCTTATTTAAAAACCGAAGCCTTGAAGCTACTTGGTAGACCCGAAGAAGAATTTATGCAATACGTTAATAATATGCTGGATAAAAAAGATTGTCCAACTATCGAGGAATACAATAAGTAAGTTTTTAATAATCAAATTAGTCACCCTTATAATATCTGATACATTTGCTTTATTTTTTGCCCAAATTTTTCATTTAGGTATTCGAAGATTTTAATATAATTTTGAATGAATATTGGAATACTTAAGGTTGCGGTTTACTAGAGTGAGACAGACTCTGCCCAGCCATTTGCTAGAGATATTTTTTGCCCAAATTTTTTATTTGGATATTCGAAGATTTTAATATAATTTTGAATGAATATTGGAATACTTAAGGTTGCGGTTTAATAGAGTGAGACAGACTCTGCCCAGCCATTTGCTAGAGTGAGATAGACCTATATTTCTATTTCCACCATAAAAAGGTAAACGTAATATATCATGGACATTTTTTTTAATGAATGTTGAGCTAATTGAATGCAGAATGTACGGACACCCTTGAATTTTACTTAGTACAAGTTTTTGTTGCCTTAAAAAGAGTAAATAAATTACTCAAAAAATAGCTATTTTTAGGATTTTTTTTACAAAAAAACTAAATATTTTCATCGTTTTAAATTGGTGTCATTAAAATCCCCCAAGTTTTAGGATTATTTTGATGTATCATATAATATTGTCCCATAATCAGAACATCAATGGTGCTGGAACTAGAGACTAGCAAAAACGGTGGATTTTACCCATAATAAATCGCAACTTAAAATTAGAATAATTCCCAGCCTTAATTAAAATATATATCAAAAATGTACTTTATGATGTTTGGCCAAATTGTACACTATAAAAAAATAAATGTTCATTTATTTTAATATTATGATTGCTTAACAATAACTAACTACATATTAAATTAGTGTTTTACACATATGTCGAGTTTAGCAAAGCCTGAAATTTTTACTTCATGCTTAATCAGGCAGTGGAAAGCACTTGTTACAAAATAGGGAAGTTCGATTCTTTTAGGTGATTCGAATCAACCGAATCATTTCTTAAAAGTGATTCGTTCTTTATGAATCGTTCGTAAACAAATCACTTTTTTTTTTCCTGTGGGGGCCGTCTTCCTTTCGGATCCGGATGCACTGCAGCCTAGGTGGCTTATTGTACTGCCCCAATATTATTACACTCACGCAACTATTCCGAACTCGATACAAATCACTTAATAATAATAATGATAATAATAATAATATTGATAATATAGTTCGTTCTCGCCTTAATCTCCCTTTATAGTGACAATAGATACTTGCTTCATAAACCGTCAATTAACTACGCGCCAAATTGATTTTTTTTTTTTTCTAGTTGGGAGGGGAAATACATTTACGTACGCAGTGTCGGACTCCTTGCGGCTACCGAATAAAACCCCTCCCACTATCGCCGAGGACACCAACCCGGAACCGTTTACCACATTACTTCGGGTTGGGCCTCCTTTCTTGGCGCTCATGTCAAGACAGGTGGAGCGTCTTCCTGATGTTTTTTGCGGAGCACATCCTCCATAAAAGTCGCTATCTTCTCCTAGCTTGCTTCGCTCTCCAGCATCTTCCCCATGGTATTTTCTGGGGACAGATGGCCCACCTCTGCTTCCAATTCTATTCTTTGTCTTGCCCATCTCTCGCAGTAAAAGACAGTATGTTCTGCATCATCTTTTGCGCTTCCACAGTACTTACACATAGGGGTCACACACTTTCCCATCCGATGGAGATAATAACGGAAACATCCGTGTCCGCTGAGGAACTGGGTGAGAAAGTATGTGATCTCCCCGTGGTCGCGCTCGATCGATGGCTTGATGCAGGGCAACAGTCTTGCGGTCCATCTCCCCTTTTCGATAGTGGACCACGAATTCTGCCACTCCTCCAGTGTCCGCGCCCTCTCCTCCTTGCTGGCACGCTCCCTACCAATTTCGGACTTACGCTCATAGACGGCCTTCCTTTCAATGGCCAGCAGCCCAACGTGCCAAATTGAATAATAATACTAATAGTGATAATAATAATGATAATAATAATGATAATAATAATGATAATAATAATAATAGTGATAATAATAATAGTGATAATAATAATGATAATAATAATATATGTTTGTTCCATACCGAACGGCACCGAGATGGACGACCGACCCAATAGCATCAGTTAAATTATTAAATAATTTGGCCTTTTCAGTAGTAAAGCTGTTCGGTGGCTTAAATTCATCTTGCAAATATTCTGTGATTTGTCTCATAAGTAGAGAACAAACATTAGCTGATAAAATTACGCATCGAGTGGTACAAAATATCAATAAAGGCTGGCGCAGTGGGTTCGATTCTGCAAGTCGTGAAGAATCGTTTAGTGCGGATTCAGACCACATATACAAAGCGGAGTTGAAGTTGTGCACGGATTCGAGCGAACGAATTAGTCATCCGATTCAGGCAGATTCAGACAGCATATATAAATCCGAATCAGGAATACGACTTCGCTCGACCAAAATCGTTCGGTCGGTCGTGAATGAATCATTAACGAATCAATTCTTCTTGAAACACAGTTCATTCAAATCAGCGTACAGAATCGTTCCCATATCTATTACAAAACTATTAAAACTTTTATTGACAACAGTGAATTATTATTGAAAAAAAAATCGGAAATGAACACAAACTTTAGTACTCACCACTGGAAAATACTCCACCGGAAAGATCCGCACAGGAAAAAATCCCACACGGAAAGAGTCCCACATGGAAAGATCCCCACGCGGAAATATTCTTTCACAGAAAAATCTCCACGCGAAAAAAATTCCACATGGACATGATATCAAATGAAAATTAATAGTAAACTTAATTTTAATAATGGCATTAGAAATATTGTTTCATATGCATAGACTCGACAATATTATTAAACTCAAGTGGGCTCGAGTGGAGCTCAGGCGGTTTGAATTATGTTAGGAGGTTAGCTTATATCTATGTATTCTATTCTATTCTATTGAAAGTGAGTGGGTAGTTATGCTACCCTCCACTGCGACCGCAAGGATCTATTGTGGCTCACAATTAAGGTCGAACATCCGACCTTACAGCTCACCTTCCAAGTCCATCTTCTTGATGAAGTCAAGGATCTTGTCAGGTGAAGTTTTTTCCAGGTCCTTCAGGTTTAGCTTCGGTGTGCCAAACACAGTGGTCCTGATCTGGTCGCCAGCTGTACAGGCACATATGACGTGCTCTGCTGTTTCATCATCCTCTAGGCATAGGCGGCACTCAGTGGTGTCGCTTAGTCCTAGTTTATTAAGGTGATGCCTTAGACGGCTGTGTCCAGTGAAGAGAGCAGTTAATGTGTGAACATCTGATCTGCTCAGCTTCAACCATGAGGCCGTCCTGGCCGCAGATGGTCCACTTGTTACCGCTCTGAAATGTCTCATCCCAGGGCGGTTTTGCCTATGTATTACTATGTACATTACTATATCGTGTAACTTTTTCTGCGTGGAGTTCTTTCCACGTGGGAATTTTTCCGTGTGGGAAAATTACCCTGTGGGGAACTTTCCTCATGGGAATTTTTCCTGTGCTGTACTTTCCGATGGGGGTATTTCCAGTGCGGATTTTGCCGGTAGGGGTTTTATCTGCACATTTCTTTCTTAGAATTGTCCATTTTCTATGCTTTGAGATTTATAAAATTTTTGATTATGATTAGTCGAGTGAAATAGTGTTTTTCAGTGAGTTAAGATTTTATTTATGAATAAATGTCATTTGATTTTATAGAATGTTAAATATGCCAAACATCTTTTAATAAGGCAGTAAAAGTTTAATGCTAAATATGCCAACCATCTTTTAATAATTCAGTAATACTTAAATGTTAATAAAAAACAGTTTTTAATTGAAAAATCTGTAATGCATATTCTTACTATCATCAGGAGAGAAGCTCTTAAAAAATCAGCGACGAAGTACACCGAAGAATTCGTGATCAATGAGTACTTGATCGAAATACCCGACCCGTTCGAGTTTTTCGGAGAGCCCGACCGCGAGCATTCCTTGGAACTCAAGGATTTGTCCGAGGTGAACGAACAAGTCGCATACGCTAGCGCAGTTTTGCACAATCACTTTAACTACATCCGTTCACAAGATATCATGATCCATCTCCAGCACTACAAAAACGATATCGTGAAAGCTTCGGCGCAGCTGGAACGGTTGCCGAAGGCCTTCCGGAAGCCGAGGCCGAAAAAGGAATTGCCCGTGTGGAATTACGAGAATAAATTGTTGTTACAAGAAGTAAGTTACACATATTACTAGTAATGGGCAAGAACAATATAAAAAAAATAAATAAAAATAAAAAAAGAACGACTACTCAATTATTACAACTGATCAAGCTGTTCGATCGGTTACTGAAAATTCGCATTTGCCAGTAAAAGTACATAACATACTGCTTAGATTGAGTTAGTTAATGCTTCATTCGAGATCAATAAAAAAAATATCGGCTCTGTGTATACTTTCAAAAATGTAATGGTGTTAAAAAAATTTTTTTTAGTTGGCTTATGTGCAGAATAAAACTTACATTCGAAGGTATATTAAATTTAGAAACGAGGCCTATAAAAAGGCTTATGAAGAGGCGAAAGCTGCCAATTTATTAGAAACCTGTCCGTGTTGTTACAACGAAGAGTTATTGCCGGAAGAGTGTTATTTCTGCACGAAAAATTGCATATTTTGTAAGGAATGCGTCAAACAGGGAACGGAGACCGGCATCGGTGACGGCAATCTGACGTTTCCCTGTTTCAATGACTGCAAAGGGGAATTCAGCATGGGCACTTTACAGGTCAGAAAAATTAAGTTGCACAGGGTAACTTTTTACAATTTCTCTTCTCGTTTATAACATAATTTCACGATTTTATTGTATTTCATTTTTTAACAAAAACAAAATTCAGATGGTGCTGAATCCGTTGATATTCCACCGTTTGATGCAGCGGAAACAAATCGACGATCTGAACAAGGCTAACCTAACCGATATTTTGATATGCGCGTTTTGCAACGATTACGTTGCACAGCAGAATCCCGGCGACAGGATTTTCGTTTGTAAGAACCAGAGCTGCCTAAAAGAGACGTGCCTCGATTGCGGGCACGAGTCGCACGTGCCTCTGAGGTGCGAGGAGATCGAGTACGACGAGGACGTGAAGAGGCGCACCTACATAGAAAATAAAATGACTGAAGCTCTTTTGAGGTTAGTAACTAATTCTGGAAATGTTTAAAATTGATGTGTTTGAAAATAAAATATTCGAATTATTGAAATATTTGAATATTAGAATGTTTCATATATTTGATTATTCGAATACTTCAATTTTAAAAATTCCTAGCATTAATCTAAAAATGTATCCTTATTTTATGTTAATCCATTAAGTAATGGCACTTAATGGATTAACATAAAATAAGGATACATTTTTAGATTAATGCTAGGAATTTTTAAAATTGAAGTATTCGAATATTCAAATATATGAAACATTCTAATATTCAAATATTTGAATAATTCGAATATTTTATTTTGCACACACGCAACATTATTAATTTTTGGTTATTAAATTACTAAATAAATTAATTTGATAAATTATATTATTTGACCTGACTTGAAAATGTATGAAGAAAAATGTAAATATTTTGTTATGTAAATATTTCGATTGTTACTCATTTAAAAAAAAAAATAATATCAATGTATTTCTAACTTCACAATATTTCAGCGTTTTATGCGCGTGGCGCATGAAGTAAAATTTCGAGTTTAGAAAAGCCTGAAAATTTGGTTTGGCCGCTCCGCTTCGCGGAGCGACCAAACCAAATTTTCAGGCTTTTCTAAACTCGAAATTTTACTTCATGCTTAGTCTGGGAGTGGAATCACTCATTCTAAACTTCATACTGCACGTTTTTATATGAAATCGACGAATGCCTGAAATTTTACAGCATAACACTATGTGTATTTAAAAGAAAAATTTACAGTATTTAATACAATAAGTCATTCGTAGATATCATGAAAAAAGTGCAGAATTTTACCTAAACTCAACTTTTAGAGTTATCTCTATAATTGCTCGGCCATTAATGGGTTAATCTTGTGATGAATTAAGTATGTTTTTGATCTTCATATCAAATCAGTGTTTTATATGCCTGGCGCATGAAGTAAATATTTTGAGTTTAGAAAAGCCTGCTTCATTAAGGAGTAGAAAACCCTTGTTAGAAATCTGTTAAAACCTTTAATGACAACACCGAATTCTTAAAAAAATTAACAATACTATAATTAACGAAACTTGCAAAGTTTATGAAAATGACTACAGTTCATGCTTGTTTTCCATTTTTATTAAGGAATTAGTATTGTCATTAAAGGTTCTAATGGCTATCGAACAAGTGTTTTCCGACCCTTGATTAAGCATGAAGTAAAATTTCAAGTTTAGAAGAGCCTGAAAATTTGGATTAGCCAGGCTCACTTCACTCCACTTGTTAGTATAATAGGGGACTTAAATTATAGTGCATTACAAAAAATACCACTTGAATCTAATTAAACATAACCTACATTATGATTAGAAATATGTAACCCAAGTTCACAAAGTGACATCTAACCCAACCCAACAAAATTAATTCTAACCTACCTTCATAAAATGAAGGGCTTTCCTAAACTCGATATTTTACTTCATGCGCCAGCCGTATAAAACACTGATTTCAAGTGAAGTTTAAAATGTACTATTCATTTCGAAAATTCAAGGATTTAATTATTTATTCAAAAATATATTTAAAATATATAAGAATTGAAATAGTCGAATATTTAAATATTTGTTGGATATTCAAATATGTGAATAATTTAGTAATTGAAATATTCATATTTGGATATTTGACTATTTTAATTTTTTGTATTCAATCCAGAAATCTTATTAGTAACACATTCCTTGTTTCTATTGTTTCTTTTAAGAATGTTATAGTTTATCATTCAGGGCACATTTTGTTTGTTTACTAATCTTTATTACCTAAACTTTTTTTGTTCGTTTATTGATTGTCTGGAACAGCAATGTTATACGATTTGTGGAAGAAATTAATTTCATTATTCATTTATTTACTACTGGAAGCATTTTCCTCTTTCTTCATTGGGCGATTTGTTTATTGTATGGTTTGTTTGGTCATTCCAGGACGTGCAAGAACTGCGGCAAAAAAATCGTCAAAGATTCCGGCTGTAATAAAATGACGTGCACTTGCGGCACGACGATGTGTTATGTTTGCGGGGCGTCCAGCATAAATTACGATCATTTCGGAGTAACACCAAGGTAACTTTTTCTATTGCCTAAATCTCTGTTTTATTACTTTACTTTTTGTATATAACCAGTAATTACAAAATGTATGCTTCATTAATATACAAAATGTATGCTCCATTTCATTAACTACCTCACACACTAGTTACCTAAATAACTATTTTTTACTATGTCTCATTTCTGAGAAGACTAACAACATTTAAATATTGTTTGTTTTCCCCACTATATTTGATTTAGGGCCAGCTGCACCAAAAACGCTGAACTGAGTTCACCTCTGATCTCGAGTTTAAAATGACAGTTTCCGTTGTTCTAATGTCACTTTAAACTTGAGTTCAGAGATGACCCGATTTGGGGCAAATGGCCCTTAAAATGTCCACTCGCTTTTTTTTTGTATTAACTTTTCTTAAATAATATTTCAGGTGCGCTTTGCATAACGATCAGTCACAAATGCACATGATTAATGTGATAGAGGGCGCCAAGAGAGCCAAGGCAGACTTGGGCGTTGATGTAAATCCAACACTGCTTAAATTTGACCCCACAAGAGATTTGAATGTTTGAATCCTTCAAACTGACCCAACTACTGCCTAACAAAATTAAAATAAGATTTATCAAATTTGATTTATGTGATATAATTAGGATTTGATGCAATCTATCGAACAATTTGTTGATTTAAACCAGCGGTTCTTAACATTTTCAGAATTACAGAACACTTACATAATTACAAGATATTTGTAGAACACAATCATACAGAGAGTTTTATGTAACACCGAACATTTTCATAACGAGAATTTTTCTTTTAAGTATACATATGCATAAGTCGTACATTTTCCGACGCTTGGTTTATTAAAATAATTTAATTTGAAGCTTTAAACGAGTGTTTTCCACTCCCAGGCTAAGCATGAAGTAAAATTTCGAGTTTAGAAAAGCCTGAAAATTTGGTTTGGTCGCGTAGCGCGAAGCGGCCAAACCAAATTTTCAGGCTTTTCTAAACTCGAAATTTTACTTCATGCGCCACCGGTACAAAACACTGACAAATTACGAAGTTTAAAACACACCGCTAAACTTTACATTGAATCAGTGTTGTGTACTGGTGGCGCATGAAGTAAAATTTCGAGTTTAGAAAAGCCTGAAAATTTGGTTTGGCCGCTCCGCGCTTCGCGCTACGCGACCAAACCAAATTTTCAGGCTTTTCTAAACTCGAAATTTTACTTCATGCTTAGTCTGGGAGCGGAAAAGACTCGTTTAAAGCTTCAAATTAAATTATATTAATAAACCGAGCGTCGGAAAATGTACGACGTATGCTTATGTATACTTAAGAGAAAAATTCTCGGTATGAAAATGTTCGGTGTTACATAAAACTCTCTGTAGACTAAAACAACATTCTATAATTGTGTTCTGCAAATATCTTGTAATTATACAAGATATTTGCAGAACACAATTTTAGAATAAAACAATATAATTTGAAGATATTTGTAGGACACAATCATAGAATAAATCAATGATTTTTTGCTTTTTTCTTTTGGATTTTCGTCTTAAAAACCATTTTGATTACTTACTGATTTTCAAATGTTGGCGGAACGTTTCTCTGAGTTTACGGAGCACCAGTGTTAAAACCAGTTAAGAACCACTAATTTAATCAATTTAAAAATAATGATTTATATAAATGATTTATCTATCGAGTACTTTCCTTGTTAATAATATATAAAAAGTGTTTTCACATATTTAAAATGACGAGTGCCACTATAAAGTTATTGTATACAGCGTTTCTCTGAGTTTACGGAGCACCAGTGTTAAAACCAGTTAAGAACCACTGATTTAATCAATTTAAAAATAATGATTTATATAAGTGATTTATCTATCGAGTACTTTCCTTATTAATAATATATATAAAAAGTGTTTTCACATATTTAGAATGACGAGTGCCACTATAAAGTTATTGTATATACCGTGTGATCATTTAAAACATAATTTAGAGTAGGCTTTGAATTTTAAATTAGATTGGCACTATTGACTGTTAACACATAGTTTACCATAACCTCAAATTTATTCCATCATTCAATTAGCAATCTGGGCAACCGCACAAACAAAATGCTGCCTAGTCTAAATCATAATTTAAATGATCGCACGGTAGATTTTTTTAAAATTATATTATCGACAATATGATACTTTTTCTTTGTATTACATATGGGGAAAGTAAAAAAATCAAGTCTGATTTTTTGATAAGGTGCCAAATTTAGCTCATTTACCATTTAATACTTATATTAATTGTTCTATACAAAATGATAATTGTATGAAGTTCAATCAATGTTTCAACTATTATTAAAATTATTAAAATATAAATAGCATTTACTATGGTGATATATATTCTGAATTCATATATTTTATAAAAGTTTTAATTGATTTTACGAAATAAACAAATTGAATGGGATCTTGTTCATATTTTTCTCTTGAAAATGTTATTTGTCCCTCAAGTGTATAATACCCAACAAACAAAGTAGATGCACATTGTACGATATTGACATTTCAAGTTTTTAGGTTATAATTTAAGACCTTAATGCCAAAACTAACTGTCTTAAATGGAACTCATCAATCTGTAGAATTAGAAAACATCAATTTTCTAATAAAAATCTTTCATGTCGTGAAATATTAAACGATACAAAAAAACACTGGCAAAATTGCAAACTGATATATTGTAATCACAGCTGTTCCGAGTACAGGTAAAATGTGCTCGAGTACTGAGTACAATTACTCCACATAAAATGTACTCGAGTACCAAGTATAAGTATGTAGTTGCTTATACTAGTACAAAGTACTAAGATATAAAGTGGCTAAAGAATATGAGAACAATAAATAAACGAAAAAGTACAGTCTTTGGTTAAAAAAATGTTTTTGTATATTTTGAATTTCACATTAAATTAGTATTCTATACACATGGGGCATGAAGTAAAATTTCGAGCTTAGAAGAGCCTGAAAATTTGGATTTGCCAGGTTCGCTTCGCTCCACTTGTTAGTATAATACTAGCGGACTTAAATTATAGTGCATTGCAAAAAATACCACTCGAATCTGATTAACCCATTAAGCGCCATTGATGCTTACACGCAACATTATTAATTTTTGGTTATTAAATTACTAAATAAATTAATTTGATATATTATATTATTTGAACTGACTTGAAAATGTATGAAGAAAAATGTAAATATTTTATTATTTAAATATTTCGATTGTTACTCATTAAAGAAAAAATTATGTGAATGTATTTCTAACTTCACAATATTTCAGCGTTTTATGCGCGTGGCGCATGAAGTAAAATTTCGAGTTTAGAAAAGCCTGAAAATTTGGTTTGGCCGCTCCGCTTCGCGGAGCGACCAAACCAAATTTTCAGGCTTTTCTAAACTCGAAATTTTACTTCATGCTTAGTCTAGGAGTGGAAACACTCGTTCATAACTTCATATCGCACGTTTTTATATAAACTCGACGAATGCCTGAAATTTACAGCGTATACATTATGTATATTTATAAAAAAAATTTACAATATGTAATCCAATAAGTCATACATAGAAATCATAAAAATAAATGCAGAATTTTACCTAAAATCAACTTTTAGAGTTAATTCTATAATTGCTCGGCCGTTAATGGGTTAAATTAGTATTGTATACACGTGGGGCATAAAGTAAAATTTCGAGCTTAGAAGAGCCTGAAAATTTGGATTTGCCAGGCTCACTTCGCTCCACTTGTTAGTATAATACTAGGGAACTTAAATTATAGTGCATTGCAAAAAATACCACTTGAATCTGATTAAACGTAACCTACATTATGATTAGAAATATGTATGTACCAAGTCCACAAAGTGACATCTAACCCAACCCAACCCAACAAAATTAATTCTAACCTAACTTCATAAAATGACATAAAACCTAACCATGCTTAATCGAGGAGTGAGAGGACAACACTCGGAAGTAGTTTCAATGTAGTTACTTATACCAATACAGAGTACTGAGACATGAAGTGGCTAAAGAATAGGACAACAATAAATATACGAAAAAGTACAGTCTTTGGTAAAAACATGTTTTTGTATATTTTGAATTTCACATTAAATTAGTATTCTATACATGGGGTATAAAGTAAAATTTCGAGCTTAGAAGAGCCTGAAAATTTGGATTTGCCAGGCTCGCTTCGCTCGACTTGTTAGTATAATACTAGGGGACTTAAATTATAGTGCATTGCAAAAAATACCACTTGAATCTGATTGAACGTAACCTACATTATGATAAGAAATACAGGGTGGGCGAAAAAAGGCGCCGGGGTTTAAAAAAGAATTTATTGAAAATTTTTTGATTGCATACAGTTAAAGAGATAAAAATTTCATATTTCATATTTATTGATGCAACAACAATATACATGTTTTACACAGGTCAGTTCTTAACTAAATAATAATGTGGGGTTTAGCACACCCGTGCAGAGCCCCGAAGCGCGAAACAGCATCGTGAGTAGGGTGACTCACCAGAGTACGTAAGTGAGACGACCCGCGTACACTCCCACTACAGCGCACGCACACGAAAACAACCCCACCGCGCGATCCAGCTACAAGGGTGGAGACGCAGGTATAAAGACGCTAGCGCAAGCGATAATAGTCAGTCTAACAGCTCACCTACCACGAGTTCACCCATAGCCGTGGTAACTAGCTAGACTAACGAGTTCACCCATAGCCGTTAGAGACTCAGAGGAATAGCGAGTTCACCCATAGCCGCTAATCCATCAAACCAGTTACATGGAAAACCGTGGACACGAACTCACACCGAAGCGCGAGAGACGCCACGCAAGAAATCTGCGGAGGAAAGCGCAGCAACAGCCGTCGTTACCCAGGCCGATATCACCGCTGCCGCCGACGCCGACCAAGACAACGCGACCGCAGGAAAGACGACCGTGCCCGAAGTACGGATGCAACAGGACCACATTTCTGGACGAAGCCAAGCTCCAGAACGCCTGCAGTCACCCAGTCACTCCCCTGCCGAAAACCCCGGAGAAGATATTCTGCGTGACAGCACTACAGGATAGTCCGCCGCGATACCAAGGAGTGGACTGGACCCCTTCAGCATACCATCCTACGACCCACGACGATACCACGTCAGAGCCGCTTATCGTCGTAGAATCACTCATACTCATGATATTCAATAAATAACTGCTTGTAAATACTGTAAATAAATACCACCACGTTGAATACATCTTTCTTTACTCTCGTCAAAGTGGTCGGAGAAAACTTCTCCGCCAACACCAACACCAAAAATAATAATAAAATAAAAAAATAAACTACATATCAAAGTGAAAATAAAAAAGTAAAAAAGACTGCATTTTAATGCAGCGTTTAAACTGCAATTACAGTTTAAACGCTGCATCAAAACTAAATTCAAGATAATCCTCCCAGCAGTAAAAGGCATTAATTGATAAGAAATCCTTCAGTACTCGGTAGAACTTCTTGTGTGGTAATTCCTGGATGATTTTTGGCAGGACATTAAAAAATTTAATAGCGTAGAAACGTTCTCCCGTCCGAGCTTTAGTCAGCCTCGTAGCTTTTAAATACAGATTTGATTGTTGTCGAGTGCTATATTGGTTGATATCACTGCATGTCAGGTAATCATCGATGTTGAGTTTAATGTGGGAAAGGCAAACAAGTATGTAAAGTGATGGGAACGTCAATATATTCAGATCAATAAATGCTTGCCTGCAGTCGACTGTATAGTTGATCCCAGCGATGACTCTGATTGCTCTTCTTTGGAGACCAAAAATACGGTGTCGGATGGCGGAGTGTCCCCACGCAATAAGTTATCTTACTTTGGAAAAGAGAAAAGTATGTCGTCCGAACAACATCTTTAGACACCAAGGGTACTAGACTGCGAATAAGAAATATACTGGAACATAACTTTGCAGCAAGTGTGTCCCCGTGGGTACTCCATGTTAGAGATGAATCAACATGAACACCAAGAAACTTCGTAGAACCTTGCTGCCGCTCACTACCCTTAAGCGAGAAAGTTAGCGTAGCAGATTTGCTGTTGTTCAGTTTCAGGCGGTTATTTAGGAACCACTTTGAGACTTCATTAAGTGATTGATTGTGCAAAGTGGTAACAGATGTCAAATTTGGCGCTTTCGTAATTATGGAGGTGTCGTCCGCATATAATATCGTTTTGGAGGCTGATATTACACGGGGTAGGTCGTTAATGTAAAGTAGGAATAAAAAAAAAAAGACAAAAACTACTTTTTTAAAGTAGGAATAATAGTGGCCCTAATACAGAGCCCTGCGGTACCCCATGTTCTATAGCTGATGCTTCCGATATGTTTCCGTTGGATAACACACTCTGTGATCTTCCAGAGAGATAGGACAGTAAGAGCCTATAGCTGCCTGGGTGTATGTTGTAAAAATACAGTTTCCGTAACAGTATTTCGTGAGAGACACAGTCGAAGGCTTTAGACAAGTCCAGGAAAGTGGCCATTGATACTGAGCCATCCTCAAATGCATCAGTAATTGATTCACCGAGATTGGATATCGCCGCCGCTGTAGATCGACCCTTTCTGAACCCATATTGTTCATTTTCTAGGATGCCCGTATCTTCTAGATAAGTAACTAATTGGTTCAGCATAATTTTTTCAAATATTTTCCCAAATAGAGGCAATAGTGAAATTGGACGATAGTTATCGGGATCTTCTACCTCCCCTTTCTTGAAAATTGGTATTACGATGGCTCGCTTAAAATCATCTGGAAACACGTTGTTTCTTATACATTTATTAATCGTTTTGGTAAGTGGGGATAAAATAGCGCTGATTACCGACTTGATTAGATCAATTCGAAGTTCGAAGATATCTTTAGAAGAGCTATTACGGAGCTTCAACACCACATCTCTCAGATCATTCATTGATATTTCCTTAAACTTGAAGAAATCACTAATACGTTTAGGATTAATACACATTAAGTTGATAGGGTCCATATCTGGTTTAGGTAACGAATCAATAATTTTGTTTGCAATATCAGTGAAGTGAGCATTAAACATATTCGCAGAAATAGTAGGATTTGTTTTTGTTTTGTTCGGTCTAACGGAGTTAATAACTTTCCATATCGCCTTTGGCTCAAAGTTATTGTATTTAATGTAAGAGTTATTAACCTCCAGCTTACTCCTTTGAATAGCGTGTCTATAAGTATTTCTAAAATTGTTGATTTAACTAAATAAGTGTTCAAAGTAGGAACCAGACGTAGCCACTACGAGTAATAGGCGATTTTCGAACTCTTGAATAACTTTTACCAATGTTTCAGGTTGAATCGCATTCATTTCACTTGAAATTGCTTCCTTTAGCTGATTCAATGTTGTTGGAGGTGTTTTGAATATTTTATCCTTCAAAAATCCCCATAAATAAAAATCTAGAGGATTCAAGTCTGGTGAATAAGGAGGCCATTCCACGCCTCCTCTAGTATGTTTGATCGCATCTAAACTGATAATCCTTTGATCGAAATGCTCCTCAATTGATTCAAACACTTCTGCGGTTCTATGGGGTCTTGCACCGTCCTGCATAAACCAAAAATCGTCAATTTTCCCGATTCCTTGGGCTGTTGGTAGGAAAAGGTTATCCAAAACTCCTTTATAAACTGCTGATTTTATAGTGGATTCGAAGAAATAAGGCCCAATAATACCTAGAGAAGAAAGAGCACACCACACAGTAACTTTTTTTGGGTGTAATGGCATTGCTATTGCAATATGCAGATTTTCATCGGTCTAGGACGTTTCATCGCCGCCGATTCATCGCCGGGCCAGTTCATCGCCGGCCGTTTCATCACCAGGCCTGTTCATCGCCAATATTTTTATAAAGTAAATTTTGAAAGAAATATCATATCTAATGATAAAATTTCAAATATTACCCAATTCTGGAAATTGTCCACTAATTTAATATTAGGTTTTATAACCAATAATCGTTACTCAAACTTAATAAAAATCGAATGAGAATGCTGTCATTTTTTGATATATGTCATTGAGTGCAATTCAGATTAAAGTTTACTATTTGCAAGTATGGAAACACAAATTTTGACCAAAAGAGGGAAAGAAAAGTTTATCCACGGAGGACATATGTATATTTTCGACAAAAACAGTAAGTCCTATCCTAACCTATCCTAACTTATCCTAACCTATCCTAACCTATCCTAATTTATCCTAACCTATCCTAACCCATCCAAACCTATCCTAACCTATCCTTACCTATCCTGACCCATCCAAACCTATCCTGACATATCCTATCGCAATTGGCCTGGCGATGAACTGGCCTGGCGATTAACTGGCTTGGCGATGAAACGGCCGGCGATGAACTGGCCCGGCGATGAACTGGCCCGGCGATGAACTGGCCAGGCGATGAACTGGCCCGGCGATGAAACGTCCCATTCCCGATTTTCATTGCCCCAGTAACGATAATTTCGCTTGTTTACATAACCAGAAAGATGAAAATGTGCTTCATCAGAAAACCAAACCGCCCCGAAGTCAATTTCGCGTGCTTGTTTCATGTTTATCATCTGATTTGCAAAATTGAAATGCACCTCTATATTTGGTTCAGGAATGAAATGTTTTATTTGAATCCTGTAGGGGAACAGATCTAGCTTATTTTTCATGATATCACTAAGAGAACGTGTAGGGATTCCTAACTCTATCGATGCACGATGCTGTGATGTGGGTGCTGCTTAAAAATAAGTTCTAATCTCTTCTGTTGTTGTTTCGTCATACAATTTAGGTCGACCTGTTTTACCTGCATCGTTGTCATTGAGATTACCTGTTTCGTAAAATTTAGCGACCATTCTTCGGACTGTACTCTCATTCAATGGATTTTTTGACTTATGGCGTTGATTATAAATTCTTGCAGTAGCATTTATTATTTTCTTTCTCACTATACCATATCTACAACATCTCTAATCTCTGTTGCAGTGAATATTTGCCCATATTCACTGCAACAGAGTTGTAGTTCACAAAATCAAAAAATAAATTCAAAAACTCAACTGAAAATTAGACTAAGACGGCACAGCTTTCAAAACAAATAAACCCCTAGGTAGTTAACTAGGGACTGTCTACTTACTAAATCAAAAATAAAAAGTACTCGGAGGGACTTTTCCGCCACCCTGTACGTAACCCAAGTCCACAAAGTGACATCTAACCCAACCCAACAAAATTAATTCTTACCTAACTTCATAAAATGACATTAAACCTAAACATGCTTAATCGGGAAGTGGAAAACACTCGGTAGTAGTTTCAAATTGAACAACATATTTGTGATTTTACTTCAAACGTCGATATTATCATTTTATGTTAATATGGCATCAAAAATGTCATTCCTTTTTATGCCATAACCTTAAATTTTCAAGTAATCTAATCCAGTTAACCAAAATATATCTTTAGACTGTAAATTTGACTTGTACTTAAGTACCGCCCAGCTCTAATTGTAATGCAAACATTGTGTGGGAAAGGGAATGTAAAGGGAATGTTTAACGCAGGCTGTGATTTGATAAACATATGTCATTACTAACGCACAAACAAACCTTAACCAAGTTACAGAAAATTGAATCTCTATTTCAATATTAAGTAAGTGAGAATAAATTGTCTCTAAATCCCAGCAAATGTTCAGTTGTTTCCTATACACGGAACTTTAACCCCATTATATATAAGTACAAAATAGATGAAGTCCCACTAAATAGAGTTAATGAGATGCGGGATCTGGGTGTCCTATTTGATAGCAGGCTCACTTTCAACCAACATATTATGAATACGATAAGAATATGCAGTAAAAGGCTGGGCTTCATTATTAGAACAACTAAGGATTTCAAAGATCAACATACCCTAGTGCTACTGTTCAATTCACTAGTTAGGAGTAAACTCAATTACTGTGCTCCTGTATGGAGTCCCCATTCGCAGCTCTATATTCGGCTTGTTGAATCTGTTGTAAGGAGATTCTTAAAATATCTATATCTAAAAAATCATGGTTTCTATCCATATCAAGGTTATCCGTATAATGACCTGCTTTCAGAATTTAATATGATGTCTATTGTCAATAACCACAATTTAATAAATGTACTAACACTGCATAAACTAATTCACTACCAAATTGATGATGTCACTGCTACAGGCACTATCAATCCATGTACCTTGAGCTAACTCTAGAAACCCCTTAACATTTACATACCCCACACCAAACTCAAATCATCACGCTAACTCTCCCATTATAAAAATGATTCGCGCTTATCATCATACTGAATATAATGTAGACATTTTCAATTCTTCTCAAGACTTCAAAAGTAATGCTCTACAATATTTTTCTACTATGGCTTAAGGTTTTTTTTTCCTTCTAGTGCTCATCTTATCATGATTATTTCATTTCTTAGTTTTGTTATTTTTATTTATTTATTATTGTTATTATTTTTTTCCTTGATTCCTGTTCTTATTGTTTTTACCCTCACTCGTTTTCTTTAATATAGGCGCATATCTTTAATATTGTTGATGAAATAAATGTTAACGAATACTATATGTATTTAACTTAAGTTTGTATATTTCTTTGTAAGACATCATGTCTGTCGGAAATAAATGGTTATTATTATTATTATTATAGGGATTGTAAATTTGACTTTTTCAATTTTGTAAGTGAAATATAGGGTTTGTAAATTTGACTCTTTTAATTGCCGGTAATTCGGTAGATTTGTAAATCAAAACCAGTTTACCAATAATTTACCGATAAACCACAATACCAAAATTTGGGGAAAAATTTGGTAATTACATGAAAAATTATTAGCATTTAATAACTTACCGTAAACGAGGGTTTCCACTCCTTGAATAAGCATGAAGTAAAATTTCGAGTTTAGAAAAGCCTGAAAATTTGGATTTGCCGGGCGGAGCAAAGCGAGCCCGGCAAATCCAAATTTTCAGGCTTTTCTAAACTCGAAATTTTACTTCATGCGCCAGGCGTATAAAACACTGATTTAGTGTGAAGTTCAAAAACATGTACATCATCTTTAATTAAAATAACACGGATATTTAGTCTGTTATCAACGATTTTCACTGTGAATCGTAATTTTTTTTATTTGATTATGTACCAAAAATATATTAATTAGCTCAACAAAACAATAGCCGCGTTTAATTTATCGAAATACTGGTACAACTTCTGCAAATTACAGCTAAATTTTGAAGAGCATTTTTTACAATTTACTGGCATTACAGTCCCTGGTTCTATTTCTTTACTGATAAATGTGATTGTGCATGTGTCATATTTTAATTGTATTTTATATTTATAGTTTTAATTTTATATATTGTATTTTTTAATTGGACTTTGTCGACTTAATAAATGAAGATTATTTTTCGTGCTATATACCAGGAGGTTAAGACTTGTCATATAATAGAATAATAATATTATAAATCACATTCAACTCCAGATGTGGGAATATTTGACATTTTAATTGTATTTTATATATATAGTTTTAATTTTATATATTGTATTTTTTAAATGGACTTTGTCGACTTAATAAATAAAGATTATTTTTCGTGCTATATACCAGGAGGTTAAGACTTGTCATATGTTATATAATAGAATAATAATATTATAAATCACATCCAACTCCAGATGTAGGAATATTTGAACACCCTTTACATAACATTTTAGTAAAGAAAAACACGCAAATATGTTTTTAATTTTTTTTATATTTCAGTTTTAATAACTTATAACATCGACTGAATAACGCCGATATTTCGTCGATTTAAAGGTAAACCTGATTAAGTGCATAGAAAACAAAGGGCAATCAAATCGATTCCACCTTTAAACAGACGGTTTCTAAAAATACAGAAGGAACAAAATAAACATATTTTTTTTTACAAATAATTCCATCTTCTAAGTACATTCCAGCGCGGATCCGAATACACTTTGGTGCGTTTATTTATTATTGTCCGAACCTAACTTAAGGAACTTTTCTCCCGGCCCAACATAAAAAGAAAATCTTCATTGATAAATCTTCTTACCAACATCAAAAACGTACTTTTTAAACTGCATGGTCACGGCGATTTTCGTATCGTGAATAACACTGCCGGCCTGAATGCAATCACTGATGAAAACTTTGATTTTCCCGCTCTGCCCGAAAGTGCTTTCGATTTTCCCCACTTCGCCGCTAGAGAGCGTGACGGCGAAATTCAGAAATTTTTGTAAATCCGTCGTTTTGTTGAACATGTTTTTAACTATTACAGTGTTGTCGTTTACAATCCGCTCCACTGTGCCGGTTTTCGATTTCAGCTTGTAAATTTTCAACTTCTCTAAGAAATTACTCTTCTCCTTAGCCGATTCTAGGATAGTCCCCCAGAACGCTAATCTACACATGTTTTTGTTTATATCTATATCTAATTTGGACCCGATTAGAGTGGAGTTGTGCAAGGCGAAAACCGGCTTTTCGAATTCTAAAAGTAGGAAATAATCACCCTCGCCCTCTTCCGTGTCCAGCTCGCTGCAGAATTTGTACTCCGAATTAAAATTGAACTTGCTGGTCGTTTCGGAGTGGAATATGGTGATTTTCGCCAAGACCGTTTCGTGGCCCATCGTTATGTGAAATTTTGCTTTTGATCTTATGGGGTATTTGAAGTACTTGATGGGGTTGGCGCGGATTATCGCGAAGGAGATGAACGTGCCGTATCCCGGGGTGCAGGCGATGCCCCTCTCCAAGGATTTCGAGTCGAATTGCGATACGCAGATGCCCAAGCGGTCGCCCTGCATCGCCCTCTCGATCGGCCTTTTGAACATCTGCATCGACTTTATTTTCTTCGTCGCGCCCATTTGTGGAATGTCTATAATCTGAAAAGATGGATACAAACAATTATATTCACGCACTGTGCCATTTCTTTCTATCCAGCGGCGGCACGCAGCCTAACTTCAGGGTAGGCCAGAGACCCAAGGTAATATGTATCCGTTATTGAAAGGTGACTTTGTTGTGCAATTCCTTGTATTTACAAAGCGCGATCCCAACCTTAAACTTTGTGTGCCTTGGCGCTGTGGCTGACCCTGAAGTTAGGCTGCGAGCCGTCGCTGGTTTAATCTGATATTTGTAATAAGCGTTACTGTTTCTTTATTAATCATAAGGTAAAATTTCGAGGTCTAAACCACTAGCGGCTCGCGGCCTAACTTCATGTGAGGCTCAAATCCAAGATACAAAAAATGAGGTTGAAAGCACTACGTATCCATTTTGTTTATCAATACTCCTTACGTCACGGAATTGCGTCATTAATACATCCGTTTAGCAGCACAACGAGCGCACGTTTTAATTCCGAGATGGCATTTTTGTTTGACATGAAGTTGGCCACCGGCCGCCACTGTTCTAACCAGCGACGGCTCGCAGCCTAACTTCAGGGTCGGCCACAGCGCCAAGGCACACAACATTTGAGGTTGGGATCGCGCTTTATAAATACAAGGAATTGCACAACAAAGTCCCTTTCAATAACAGATACATATTACCTTGGATCTCTGGCCTACCCTGAAGTTTGGCTGCGAGCCGCCGCTGGTTCTAACCTCGAAATTTTATCCAATTTTTCAAGCTTTTTGATTGTTAACTGTTTCTTTTACTCACATCATCTACTTCGATGGATCCTTGTAATATCGTGCCGGTCATCACTGTTCCGTGTCCTTTGATGCCGAAGCAGTGATCCACAGCGAATAAAAACGGCCCGTCCGAGCATCTTTTTGGAAGAAACGAAAATTTCGACATGCACGCCACCAGCTCGTCGATTCCGATTTTGTTTTCCGGATGCGCCGAGACGCTGATTATGGGGACTTCCACGTCGGCGTAGACCGTCGTCGATAAAGTCTTTTTCAACTTGTTCGTCATCTGGAAATGATATCAAATCAGAAATACAGGGAGTTTTTCGTTTAAGTATACACATGCCAATTATGTGCTATACATTTTCAGATATTAGATGTTTTTTTAAAAAGAGCTCATTTTGAAGCTTTAAACGAGTGTTTGCCACTCCCAGACGAAGGATGAAGTAAAATTTCGAGTTTAGAAAAGCCTGAAAATTTGGTTTGGTCGCGTAGCGCGAAGCGCGGAGCCAGAGGGCTGAATATCAGGCGGCCTAACTTCATGTGAGGTTTAAATCCATGATACAAAATCTGAGGTTGAATTCACAACATATCGCTGATCCGGAAGAAAAACGTCACAAGTCAAAACACAATTTAGTTAAAATTGTTTCTTCAAAAACGGTTCAAAGAGCAGTGGACTAATTTCAATCCTCTGAATGGGTGTATAATTATTTGCTTAATTTGATATTTGCAATTTAGTTTACAAAGTCAAATTTATAGAATTTTAAAGTTTTGAAAAAAAAAGAGGTTTCTTGACTTGTGACGTTTTTCTTTCGGATCAGTGATATGCACTTTGATTTTCAATGCTCTTTACGTCACAGAATACGTCATTAAGGGCCAGTTGCACCAAACACGTTAAATTGGTTAAACTCTAAACTTGAGTTCAAAGTGACATTAGAACAATAGGAACTGTCATCTTGAACTTGAGTTCAGCTTGAACCTGAGTTTAACATTTCTGGTGCAACTGGGACTAATACATTTAGGCCCAGTTGCACCATAAAAGTTGAACTTAAGTTTATGTTGAACTTAAGTTCAAGATGACAGTTCTCATTGTTCTAATGTCACTTTGAACTAGAGTTCATGGTGGTTGATGTGTAAGGCCGAATTGAGCGAAAAAACGAGGTATATCCTACTAACTAATCGACCCAGTCGATTGATGTGTTAGGCCAATCCGAGTTAGTATTGCGCTAAGTGTCCTACTAACTAACCACACGAGTGAGGGATGTATGGTGGTTGATGTGTAAGGCCGAATTGAGCGAGGAAACGAGGTATATCCTACTAACTAATCGACCCAGTCGATTGATGTGTTAGGCCAATCCGAGTTAGTATTGCGCTAAGTATCCTACTAACTAACCACACGAATGAGGGATGTATGGTGATTGCTGTGTAAGGCCGAATTGAGCGAGAAAACGAGGTATGTCCTACTAACTAATCGACCCAGTCGATTGATGTGTTAGGCCAATCCGAGTTAGTATTGCGCTAAGTGTCCTACTAACTAATCACAAGAAAAAAAAAAGAATTTGATTGATGAGTGGAACGAGGTGAAAGGTCGTTCCACCAATTAATCGAGAATGTATGGCGATTGATGTGTAGGGCCGATGTGAGAGATTGTCCCACTAACTAATCGCAATTGTGTCGAGTGTGTGATGCTAACTCCGGGATGGTTTTTGTGGGTTTCCCATCTCGTAATGCGAATGCAGAGGTTAGTTAATTTTGTTCCCACAAGTAGAGTCATACAATTTTTGAGTTTAACTAAATGCACATGACTTCTAAGCACAAACTTTGGATAATATGTTTTGTGAATATAAATAATATAAGACATACCAATTCATTAGAAATGGTCAATAAACTTTGCATACGTTAAGCTCATATCCTGTTTTATTTATTGTCCACACATCCTCCTAGTCAAATTAAAGGGAAGAAAGACACAGTATTTACGATAATGCATATTGACACAAACAACGAACCTGGTAAATAAATTAAAGGGTTACTACACACATAACACAACGTAAATAATAATACAAATTATAAATTTGTACAATACCTAGGGTCGAATCATTACAAGATTATGTTGGAATTTTTAGCAAATATGTATATGTAGAAAATATGCTGAAAATAATATCATCAACAAATCTAACAGTTTTCAACTTCACAAATAATATTATATAGAGTGATGGAAATTCCAGCGGTGCAGTGGACTAACTAAGATTAGTTGTAGTGGATTGTATGCATGCTTACATTTACAGTAGCAATGCAGCGAATCTCGGGACTTACCCTGGTGTTCTGGGCTTTCGATTAGTTATAGTGGATTATATGCGAACTTACATTTACAGTAGCAATGCAGCGAATCTCGGGACACCCTGGTGTTCTGGGCTTTTGATCAGTTTTAGTGGATTGTATGCGAACTTACATTAAAGTAGCGGTGCAGCGAATCTCGGGAATTGCCCTGGTGTTCTGGGCTTTCTGTCTTTGAGCGTAAAGCACGCGTGTCTCCTTCCTGTTTTAACGACTAACTTAACTAACGATAACGATAATACGAGACAAACACACACGATGTTCTCTCTACCATTTTTGGTCTTCTTCGACGATCTCGCCGATCGTATTCTATATAAAGTCGCGCAAGAGCCCCTAAATAGGTTGCACCAGCGCAATATAAAAATTATATGTATTGCATAAATATTATGTATATATTATATGATTTGGTTTGCTCAGCAGTGGCCCCGCTGAGTATACGATTTTATTAACTAATTTAACTAAAAAGTACCTTTTCAACTAAACTATCCCTATTTTCCACCGGCAACAAATCAATCTTATTCAGCACGACGATCATCTTCCTGCAGGTGATCTCCCCTATGATCAAACACTCGGCGGTTTGGGTTTGGATGCCCTTCGTGATGTCGATCACCAGGAGCATCATGTCGATAATTTGGGCACCGCCGATAATAGTCTTTATGAGGCTGGCGTGTCCTGGGCAGTCGACGAGGGTAAACTGCATGCAGTCGGCCTGGACCATGTACATGAGGTGCTCGGGAATCGGAATGGAGAAACTGCTGAAGCCGAGGTCGAGCGTGATGCCCCGCTCCTGCGACTGGGGGTTCTTGTCGAAGGCGGCTGTGCTCGCGATCTCGCTCAGGCACTTCGCCAGACTCGTTTTTCCCGAATCGACGTGGCCCAAAATCCCCACGTTTAAATTAATCGCCATTTTTGTGTATATAGTTGTTGGTTCTTCTTATCACTGCATATTTGCTCTAAAATAAATAAAACAACAGTTATATATAATAATAAATTATACATGATCAATTAAAGTTTTACTTTGAAATAAATTAAAGAATATTAATTAAAAAAAATAGTATTCAGTGAATTAACTATTGGTTTTTACCCTTTTTGTAAACGTTGCTTGCCAAATGTAGTGTAGTTTCTCTTTATGATAAAATATACATAGAGTTTCATGTAATACCGAACATTGTACGATTTTTACTAAATCGCATTTGATTACTTGTCATTTCTAATAGTCATATAGGCAATCCAATTTACACTTCACCTCAAAATTAAACGTGTCAAATTGTGTTCAATGCTTAGACTCGTTTCAGTACGAATCGAAGATACGAGAATTATTAATGATTCCGATAGCTAACGCCATCTAATGCTTCATAGTGGCATCGCCACTATGAAGCATTAGATGGCGTTAGCTATCGGAATCATTAATAGTTTTCACATATTGGCTTGAAATAGTCAGAAATGTTCAGTATTCCTCAGCACTGGGTCGGGACCACACTGAAGAGGACCTTGAAATCCGAAACGCGTCTGTGGGTATCTGGTGCCGGAATACTGAACACAAATTCAATTTTGATACGAGATTTAACGTTCAATATGTGTTTGTAATGTTCGGTTTTACATAAAACTCTCTGTATGTTTGAAATTGATGTAACATCAGATTAATTCTGTATAAAGTGAGATAAAGTCTATTCACTTTTGAGTTTACTTATTGAATTTATTTTTTTCGATTTTCCCAGAATGTTTTAAATATTCGCTATAATTACTTAATTTTGAAAAAGAAGCTAATTTTCTTTAAAACATGTGAACCAGCGACGGCTCGCAGCCTAACTTCAGGGTAGGCCACAGCACCAAGGCACACAAAATTTGAGGTTGGGATCGCGCTTTATAAATACAAGGAATTCCACAACAAAGTCACCTTTTAATAACGGATACACATTACGAGGGTTGCCTTTTATATTTCGGGATTAGAGAACAAAAATAAATATTAATCATTGAAAATCGCTTTATTGTTTTTCAAAATATTCCCCATTAAGATCTATACTCTTTTGCATGCGTGTGAACCAATTGCCGAAGCACTTTTGCCACTCTGATTGAGGTATCTCCAAAACATGCATTCTGAACGCATCAACCGCTTCTTCAGGTGTCGAAAAACGTTGACCTCTCATTTTATTTTTTACGGATGGGAATAAAAAGAAGTCATTCGGTGCCAAGTCAGGACTATATGGCGGATGACTCATCAAATCGATGTTTTGCGAGCTCAAAAATGCAGTTGTTTGAGCCGATGTGTGAGAGCTCGCATTGTCGTGGTAAAGAGTGATCCGTTTTCGGCGGTTGGTTTTCCTGATTTCTTGGATGACAACTGGCAAACAAATGGTTGTGTACCACTCAGAATTGACTGTTCTGCGTTGTTCTAGTGGTACGGTTGCGACATGTCCAGTTTTTCCGAAAAAACAGGCGACCATTTGCTTGGAAGTGCTTCGTGCGCGAACAACTTTTGTTGGATTTGGCTCATCTTGAAACACCCATACGGTCGACTGCCGTTTACTTTCGGGCTCATACGCGTAAATCCATGATTCATCACTTGTCACGATGTCATAGACGTGTTTCGAAGCACCGCAATGTATTTTTTGAGCATTTCTTTGCACCAATCGACACGAGCCTTTTTTTGAGCGATTGACAAATTGTGTGGGATCCAACGCGAATAAATTTTTTTGACAGTCAAATGTTCATGCAATATTGCATGTATGCTGGTCCCACTAATGCCTAAGGTTGTCTCAGTCTCACGATAGGTCACATGACGATCTTGCAATATTTGTTTGCGCACAGCATCAATGGTTTCCGGGACAACAACTGATTTTGGACGACCTCCACGAAATTCGTCTTGGAGTGAACTACGACCTCGGTTGAATTCACCATACCATCGATAAACACTGGTCCTTGATGGAGCTTCATCGCCAAAAATTGAATTAAGTTCATCCATGCACTGTTGTTGAGTTAATCCACGTCGAAAAATAATCGCACGAAAATGTTCACGATTTAATTCTATTCTTTGGCCGAGATAAATCTTTTAAGTTAGTGTAAACGACACAAATAACGCTCATATGTCAAAACGTTCTGAGTACGTATAACCTCAAAAATTTCAAACTTTACGATAGAGCTCTCAGTTACCAGATTGCAACACTAGGGTTGCCCAATCCCGAAATATAAAAGGCAACCCTCGTACCTTGGGTCTCTGGCCTACCCTGAAGTTAGGCTGCGAGCCGCCGCTGATGTGAACACTTTATATAAGTACATTTAAAATAAAATTAAGTGTTTAGTTTGATTTCCTTCTTTCAGATTTGTATATTTATTAAAGTGTTTAATAATATTTCACGTTTGTACCCCTTGTTTAAGCATGAAGTAAATATTTCAGGCACTTGCTGATTATATGAAAGAGTTTAATTTAAAGTTTCTGACGAGTGTTTCTACTTCTTGATCAAGCATGAAGTAAAACTTCGAGTTTAGAAAACCCTGAAAATTTGGTTTGGTCGTGTAGCGCTACGCGACCAAACCAAATTTTTCAGGCTCTTTTAGACTCGAAATTTTACTTCATGCGCCACACGTATAAAATACTAAAATATAGTGAAGTTAGAAATACACTTAAAAATACTTTTTTAAATTGGGTAATAGTCAAAATATTTAAATAACAAAATATTTACATTTTTCTTTACACATTCTCAAGTCACGTCACCTAAGATTTTCTGGGCTTTTCTAAACTCGAAATTTTACTTCATGCGCCACGCGTATAAAACACTAAACTATTGTAACATTTATGGATATTTGAACTTTACTTGAAATCAGTGTTTTATACGCGTGGCGCATGAAGTAAAATTTCGAGTTTAGAAAAGCCCAGAAAATTTGTCTCGGGTCGCTGCGCGACCCTCGACAAATTTTCACAGGGCTTTTCTAAACTCGAAATTTTACTTCATGCTTAGTCTGGGAGTGGATAACACTCGTTTAAAGCTTCAAATTGAACTCTTTAAAAAAACAACGAATGTCGGAAAATTTACAGCATATGCATACGTTAACCTAACAGAAAAATTTACTGTATGTAAACACTACTTACGACAGCATCCGGATAATTTTTCTTTACACATTCTCTAGTCGTGTCAAATAATACAATGTATTAAATAAACTGATATTTTTGACCGAGACATTTTTATTATCAATCATTAAATCAAAATAATATTCAATCATTAGATCGATATAATAATCGATTATTTCATCGATAATAATCGTTGAGAAATGTATTGAAAATACTTTAAAATCAATCGTTGTTTTTGTTTCCACAACTACCGATTAAGCTAGTGATGGTATAATTCGAATGAAAATAATCAATTGTTCAATTAATTATAAAAATAATCGAATATCACAAAATCGTTCGAATGATCTCTCGTATCATTCGATTATTCGATCAATAAATAAAACATTAACGTTTACATTAATTAAAATAAATCGGAATTGTATTGTAGCGTAGGTTTGTGACCACACACAGTGTAAACATCACTTATATTTGACCTACATCTCGTTCATTTTGATCACCATCAGATTAACGCTGAAATAGCTATCAACTTCAGAATAAATCGGTGTTTTGCGTAGTTGGCGTATGAAATAAATATTTCGAATTTAGAAAAGCCTGGAAATTTGTATTGGTCGGCCCCGCTTCGCGGAGCGACCAAACCAAATTTTCAGGCTTTTCTAAACTCGAAATATTTACTTCATGCATAATCTGGGATTGGAAACACTCGAAAGAAGCTTCAAATTGAAAGGCTTAACAAAAACAACAAATGTCTGTAAATTTACAGCAAAACATTCGTGAAATGTATAAATTTCCTAAATATAGCGTTAATTATCCTAAAATTATATAAATATAGCCAAGTTAATTAATTAATTAATTAGATTTAAATTAATTAATTAATTAAATTGGCGATATTTATATAATTTTAGGATAATTATTATAATGCACTAAATAAGTGAAATTGATTAAACATTTTATTAGTTGATGAAACTTTAGAAAATTGTTAGAAGATTAATAACCATTCATTTTTCCTCATAAAAAAAATAGTTCCAAACTTTTTTTAATTTTGATGTTTTCATAACATTTTATTAGTTGATGAAACTTTAGAAAATTGTTAGAAGATTTATATTATAGCTGTTATGAAAACATCAAAATTAAAAAAAGTTTGGAACTATTTTTTTATGAGAAAAAAATGAATGGTTATTAATTATAATTATTATTACACCCATTAAAATTTCGCGTATTCACTGATTAGGCGTAATTTTATTATTGGATATGTATTTTACGAGTATAATTTCCTTAATTTAAAGAATAACGTAAGAATAATTAGCATTTGAAAAAAAAATCCATTAAATCAAATTATGACCCATATTCAAACGAATGACTCCGCAATTAATTAAAACCGAAAATTAGTGAATAGACGGTGATAATAATAATAATACTAATAGGAAAAAGTCGAATCAAAAAGCATGTGTTAATTAAGAAGTGTGCATGTAAATAAGCCATGAATAAGAGAAAATGTTGTCATTACTTCAGCCTTTGGTTTCAATGTTTGGTCTTGCTCTCTCGCGTTCGTGGGGGATTTTTTTGTTTTTGGTTTTTTTGTTTGTTAAAAGGAGCACCACGTCCGCACACTATAAAACTACGAAGTGTTATGAACTAGCGCTGTGCATATAGTATATCGACTAGATTGCTGTTGGAAGCCCGAGGGGAGGTTATTGATTATGCGCGCCTGCACACTGAAAAATACAACCCCTAACGCACTATTATTTCTAAAACGCGATTTATTACATTTGAGACTGATTTTACCAGTTCTACACAAACCATTCTTTAGAATGAACAGTTATCCCAAAATTTAAAATAATTGGCGACCACACATTGTAAAATACTCAAATTTAAAGACGAATAGGGATATTCCGAATACAAGTATTTATTCGATTTGGCGAATATTCACCTAATTTATTGGGAATAGGTGAATATTAATATTATTTACTATATTGTTAATTTTATTAAATTTAGTTGAATAACTTTAAACTTGAAATAGAAATAGTCGATTTATAAACTGGAAAAATATTTATTTATTTATTTACGGAAAAATCCATTATACATAATATGTTATAATAATACAATTCAAATTTCATAATACAAAATATATATAAATACAAAAACATGTCTACAAATTGGCAAATTAAAGAGAACAACAAACATTTAACCGCTTAAGATTAGATATAAATTTAGGATACGAATTAACAAAAAGATCGAAATTTGGATTTAGGGATAATTTATTTGACGTACGCATGAACCGAGAAAGTGGACTATTAAGACCGTAGTTAGATTTATGGAACGGAATGGAAAACAGTGTTGGATGTCTGATTTGTCGATTCGAAGGGTTAATACAGAAATTAATTTGATTAAATAGATATAAACAATCCGCTTGGTTACTAATTAATTTATAAAAGAAGCTCAAGTCCGCGAAAGTTCTTCTACAACATAATTTATCGATAGTAAGCTCCTGACGAACTAAACTTATATTTTTATTTTTGTTGTAACCTAATTTAAATAGCATTATTTTCAAAAATTTATTTTGAATTGTTTCGATCTTATTGCTATACGTTACTTGATATGGTGACCAGACACATGATCCATATTCAAGAACGGAACGAACATAAGCAAAATAAATGACTTTGAATGCTGTTGGAGATAAATCGACATGCATCTGTTAACAAAGCTGGGCAGGATTCGAATCATTCAGGATTCCAATCCTGGATTCGAATCCTTTTAGAGGATTCAAAAGAGGCATTCGAATACTTTAGTTCAACTGGATTCGTGATCCGGATTCGTTACATTTTTTTAAGAGGATTCGTATTCGAATCCAAATATGGGTGATTCGAATCATAAAAAGAATCGAATATTTATAAAAGGATTCGAATACTTAAAAAAGGTTTTGAATCGTCAAAAATAATTCGAATTATTTGTAAGGATTAACTTTAAAATTTCTTGTGTGTGTTTTTAAATTTCTCGTTAAATCACTGTTTTATACGCGTGGCGCATGAAGTAAAATTTCGAGTTTAGAAAAGCCCAGAAAATTTGTCTCGGGTCGCTGCGCGACCCTCGACAAATTTTCACGGGGCTTTTCTAAACTCGAAATTTTACTTCATGCTTAGTCTGGGAGTGGAAACACTCGTTCGAATCTTCAAACTGAATGCTTTGATAAGAACATTAAATGACTGAAAATGTTTTTAAAGATAATAATCTAGTTTTCGAAATTTTGTTTAATATTATTTAATTTGGTCAATTTGAATATAATTCCATGACTTTTCTGTGACTTTCCTGGTTTTAATGATATTCAGTGAATTTTTTATTTACGTAATTTTCAGGCATTCGTCGATTTTATAATAGAGTTCAATTTGAAGTTTTGAACAAGTGTTTCCACTCCCAGGCTAAGCATGAAGTAAAATTTCGAGTTTAGAAAAGCCCCGTGAAAATTTGTCGAGGGTCGCGCAGCGACCCGAGACAAATTTTCGGGCTTTTCTAAACTCTAAATTTTACTTCATGCGCCACGCGTACAAAACACTGATTTAAAGTGAAGTTCAAAAACACACAAATACATCTTTAATCAGAGTAACAGGGAATCAAATATTTAGTCTGTTATCAACGATGTTCAGTGTCAATAATAAATAATTGGGTTTTGAATATTTTTGTTAAAGCAACAAGTAACGACATTTATATTTTAATAGTTGCAAAAATATAATAAAATCAAATTTATTCTTAAAGAATTTGTATTCGTGATTGGAAATAAGACATTTATTTCATGCTTAAACAAGGAGTGCAATCACTCGTTGAAATATTATTGACCACTTCAATAAATATAAAGATCTGCAAGAAGGACATCAAACTAAATACTTAATTTTAGTTAAAATTGTCTTAAATATCTTAGTCAATGCTTACTTGCTTTAAAGATAATTACTATGTTTTTAAAATTATTAAACCACAATTTAATTCAATTTGCGAAAAACCCGTTATTATTGTAGTTGAACCATACTCTAAGGCAGTGATGGGGAAACTACGGCCCGCGGGCCAAGTCCGGCCCGCGGAAAGGTTTAATCCGGCCCGTTTAAGAGTGCCGTCGTGAGAATGTTTGAACGCGTTCTTACTTCGTAATGTGACGACCCGCATAAAATCTACCTACCTACGATTAAGCATTATTCTTGGGCCCGCTAGGATTGTCTGGTTATTACAAATGGCCCGTCTTAAAAAAAGTTTCCCCACCACTGCTCTAAGGTCTCCAAACCGAGTGTCTTCTTTTCCCTTGGATCTTCTTTATATACCATAAATGTAAGTGTAAACATTAATACTAAATTCATGCGCTAAGCATGTGAAACCAATTATTTGCATTCGCCGTTTCTCTAGAATTGTTCAATTTGAAATTTGTAAAAAGTGTTTCCATTCCTTGATTAGGCATGAAGTAAAATTTCGAGTTTAGAAGAGCCTGAAAATCTGGCTTAGTCGCGTAGCGAAGCGACCAAATCAAATTTTCAGGCTTTTCTAAACTCGGAATTATATACGCCACGCGTATAAAACACTAAAATAATGTGAAGTTCAAAAGTATACTTATTATAAATGTATGACCTGTTAACAAAATTCTTCTCCTTCTTCAGCTTCAAAACTCTATCAACAAAAACTTTGATCTTCTTCGGTTTTAAAACCCTATCAACAAAACGTTAATCAACTCTTCTGTTTCAGAGCCCTGTCTACAAAATCTTGCTTCTACTTCTTCTGCTTTCAAATCCTGTCTACGGAAACTTGCATTTTCCTTATCTGCTCCAATAGGGCAGGGTGCTATCAACAAAATTGTGCATTTTCTGCTTCTTCTACTTCAAAACTCTAGCAACATAAACGTCTTCTATTTCCTGTTAACAGAAACTTGCATCTTTTTTTTCTCCTTAAAATCTCTGACAGAATCTTACATATTCTTCTGCTGCTTTAAAATCCTGTTAACAGAAAGTTGTATCTTGTATCTCCTTCTACTTCAAATCCTTGTTAACAAAAACATGAATTACCTTCTTCTGTTTTAAAACCCTGTCAACAAGAACTTGCATCTGCTTCAGCTTCAAAACTCTATCAACTAAACCTACCATAGTCTTCTTTTTCTTTTGCTTTAAAACTCTACGCACAAAAACCCTGTCTACAGAATCTTCCATTTTCTTCTGCTGCTTCAAAATCTTATTAATAGATAGGATGTTGCATGTTCCCCTTCTTCTTCAATTCCCTGTCAACAAAAACATGCATTTCCTTCTGCTTCAAAAGCCCCTACATCTTCTTCTGCTTCAAAACGCCCTACATCTTCTTCTGCTTCAAAACCTTTAAATCTTCTTCTTTAAATTGAGTAAAGGTAAACACTTGTATATATAAATAACCTTTATTTGGCATATAACCCTAGCACTTCCAAATGTAATTATTTAAAAAAGCAATAAATTAACAATTCACTCTTAACTTATAAACTAAACTTATTAACTAAAGCTTAATCCTCCTCTTCCTACGTCCTCCTTTCCCTAGCTACTCCTCCCTGGCCTTTGATTTACCACTTCCATTATCGCGCCCATACCCTTCAGTATGGGCACTTGTATTGTTCCATGTTTTTATTTTCAGTTGCCTGGCACGTGTTTCGATCCGTTACGATCATTTTCAAAGCTAAAACTAATTTGAATTTGACAAATGTTACAATATATATATATATAAATCTATGGGCATTAATTGATGGATAATCCGGCGCTAATGATGATATCGGTGTTGTTGATTTCGTGTTGGTTATTCAGTAGATAATCCCCCCTGCTGATGGCTCGTTTGATCTCTAATTCTTTTAACAAGTTCAGCTTCTGACCTTTTCGGCAAATATGGATTGGTTTGATCTCTCCCATGTGGTGTCCTGTGGTTGTGCAATGGTCCGCTAATCCTGTGTTTTTTGTCCTGTTTATTATTGATTTTCTGTGTTCCCGTTGTCTTGTTTCAAAATTTCTTCCCGTTTGACCTATGTATATGCCATCACAATTTAAACAATTTATTTTATAAATCCCTGATGTTTTTAGTTTTTCCTTTGTTTCTATTTTGTTATTGATAAGTTTGTGACCTAAATTTGTTCTATTGACTGCAATTGCTTTTACATTGTATGATCTTAATTGTTTTCTAATTTTTGTGCTAGTATTGTTGACAAATGTTATCGCTGCAAATATATTATCTTCTGTATCTTTTCCGCTGCTCGGACTGTATAGGAGATGTTTCTTCTTTTCTTCCGCCCGGACTGTACAGGAGATGTTTCTTCATTATCTTCTTCTTTCTGGACCTTGAAGACTATATCCTGATTATACCCGTTGTTGTTGGCAATTTGGAGTATGGTGTTTAGTTTTTCTTTGTAATCATTCTCGGACATTGGAATTGATAACAAGCGATGGGTATATGAGTTTATTGCTGCTCGCTTGATCTGTTCTGACTGGAATGAGTTGTTCGGTATGATGGTGTCTGTTGTGGTTGGTTTCCTATAGATTGCGTATTGAAGTTTCTTGTTGTTTATGGCTACTGTGAGGTCTTAAAAGTTAATTTTGCCATTCTCTTCTTTCTCTATAGTGAACTGTATGTGTTTGCTTACATTATTAATTAATTGTAGGAATGTATCCAGTTGTCGATCTGATCCTCCCTGTATACAAAACACGTCATCCACGTATCTACACCAGTGTATGATATTATTCCTCAATGGATTGTTGGTGTTTAGTAGTTTTTTATGAAAATTTCCGCAAATAATGGCGAAGTCGGAAAGCCCATTGGTAGACTTTCTTTTTGTATGTAAAATTTGTCGTTGAAGCGGAAATAATTTTGCTCTACGCAAATTTCGATGGTGTTGTAGATCTCGGTTTCTAGCGGACAATGTCGTCACTAGAAGGAAACCTTTAGGTGTGCTACTGGATATGTCAAAAGCGTTCGATACATTGGACCTTAACATCCTGCTAAACAAGTTAAATAAATACGGAATTCGTGGTATAGCCTCCAGTCTAATTAAGAGCTATTTAGAAAATCGTAGACAATGTGTAAAAGTTGGGAATACTATCTCTGAAAGTCTCGTTGTCTCTAAAGGTATACCTCAAGGCAGAATATTGGGCCCTTTGCTTTTTATCATCTACATAAACGATTTAGTGTCTGTAGTCAGTAACACTGGTAGTTCCATTGGCATGTGCGCTGATGATACTAATATACTAATACGCTGTGAAAGTATAGAAAATGTTGTTGATAAATGTAGTGAAATTCTCTCGGTGTGTGATCAATGGTTATCCAAAAACATGTTACTCCTAAATACTGACAAGACTGAATTCATATTTTTTAAAACAAATCGTTCGAGGATACGATATCCAGAAAATATAGCAATAGTTAACAGAAACTATATTCTAAAGCAACATGTCAGGTTTCTTGGCATAACCATTGATGACACCCTGATTAGATTAGATTAGATATTCGTAGGGGTGGCCTCATTGGCCTGTACCACCGCGACCTTTTCAGATCTATTGTGGATCCCTATTATCCTAGACGACGTGCTCGAGCTTCGCCTCTTTGATTAGCCCTATTAACCCGGACAGTGAGCCTTGGGTGTAGCTCTCTGCGCTTGGTTTAGTGTTGCCCAGCTTTAGGTATCTAACCCGCGCTAGGGCCTCACATTGGCACAGGATGTGGAGAGGATCCTCCTCTTCTTCCTGGCAGAATCTATATATTGTATCCTCTGCCAGGCCTATTTTGCTCATGTGTTTGTTGAGCCTACAGTGTCCTGTTAGTAGACGTACTATAGCTTTAACCGTTTTTCTCTTTTGGTTGAGAAGATCGGTCGTGGAAGCCGGCGATTGTTTGTTGAGGAACTGTTTCGCCTGCCTCTGCCCTGGTGTGTTCGTCCACCAGATTTGAGTTTGTGTCTCCGTCCACCCTGAACGGAGCCTCACACATAACAAACATAGAGAAGTAACTAAGTTCCGTCTGCTATATGCTGCGCATTTTAAAACAGTCAGGAGCACCTCGGGATGTTTAAAAACTAGTGAACCAGTCCCTCTTTTGCTCTAAACTTCGATTTGGAATTACATACTATGGGTCCAGTTACCACCTAAACAGAATATTTTCTCTTCAAAAAAAAAAACTGTTAGAATTATATTTGATTTGAAGTACCTTGAATCGTGTAGGGGTCACTTCAGATCAAATAATCTATTAACTGCACACAGCATGTACATTTATGAGCTGATTTTAAACAGAAAACAATCAGACTCAGGTACTGCACACAATCACAGATATAATACAAGATTTTATAACAATTTCCCGTCACACCGTTTAACAATGTATGAAAGAGACCCACAATATGCTGCTATGAAATACTATAACAGTTTACCAGGTCAATTAAAGTCACTGAATAAAAACTATAAGCGTTTCAAACAGTCTTTGTTTCAACAACTTTGTGAAAAGGAGTTATACTCCATTGCAGATTTATTTTTTTTAATTTTGGGTTTTACGTCATCTATTTCCGCTGCTAAGGCCAATCATGACGCCGGAGATTAGGTCTACAGCTATCCGGGAATTTTGCCGAACCCGGTGGGAGTTCCAACCCACCGGTAGGGATCTTTAACGTGCACGCAACATCCAGGCAGTACACGGGTCCTACATGCAGATTATTGTAACACTTCTTGAAAACTTGTATTTACTCACTTTTATGTACTATTCTATTTTCTTCTACTATGACACGTTCTCTCTAATATGTAACTGTTCTGTATTGTATATGCATATTTTACGAGAATAAAGAATATTAAAAAAAAGTAGTTGTAATGATGTTTTAATTACAGATTTTAATTCCGGGACTGGTATAGATGTGAATAAACTTTTAACGTCGAATGATACCCATGTTGCTTTTGTCCAATATTAGGTGTTTTGTTGAATTCCATTGAGTACTTAATTGAAAATTTTGATCTGCACGGTATCAATTGTGGTAATTTGTTGTTTATATATGAACCCACTTTATATGTTGGAGCTTGACAATAAGATACCACAGGTCGGATGGGTATATTCTCCTTATGAATTTTAGGCATTCCGTATAGAATGGGTGCTCTTGGGTTCATTTCTTTTAGTTTAAATTTATCTTGTTCTTTTATGTTTGTTGTCTGTTTTATTGCATCTATTATTTGTTTTTGGAATCTCGGGGTTGGATCTTTGTTGACTATTTGGAAGCTGTTCTCGGCTATGAATGTTTCGACTTTTCCTATGTATTCCGTTTTGTTGAGTATTGTAATTGTGTTCCCTTTGTCTGCTCTGCATATTATTAGGTTGTTCAGCTTCTTCAGCCCTATTAACTAAACCTACCATCTTCTTCTACCTCAAAATTCCGTCAACAAGAACTTGCATCTTGTTCTCCTGCTTCAAAGCTCTGTCAACAAAAACTTACATTTTCTTGTGCTTCAGCTGCTTCAAAGCCCTGTCGACAAAATCTTGCGTCTTTAATCTTCTGGTAGCTTAGGGCCAGTTGCACCAAACAAGTTGAACTGGTTCAACTCTGAACTTGAGTTCAAAGTGACATTAGAACAATAGGAACTGTCAACTTGAACTCAAGTTCAGCTTGAACGTTTCTGGTGTAACTGGGCCTTAATGAACTTGGTTCAAAATTCTGTTGAGCAACTTGCATCTTGTAAATGTTTGTTATTGTACTTACTGTAAAAAAGTGTAGTGTTTTGCGACGTTGTGACTTGTAAGGTGACTAGTTATTACGACCATCGACTAATTTGTTCAACGAAAATAAAACGAATTACACTTTACTAAGGATTTCTATTCAACCTTCTTCTAACAAGTTTTAAAGCTTAATGATAAAAATATACAAGAAAATATTTACAAAATATTCACAAAGTGGGGGGTAAATCTTCGTCGTCGGGGGTGGATTTAGCGCGCGCAAGAAGCAGGTACCCGGCAATTCTTCACCATGACACTATCTGGCACAACCCCTAGCTGGCACCGTTGACCATTTCGCGCGTGTTTACGCATAAATTATGCTCTCCAGAACCAACCTTTTAAAATCACTTCGGTCCAAGGACGGGAATTATTCGGAGTACAAAAATTCGTCATCTGACCCGAACACTTACTATACTTTTATAGCTCTTATCCATGACAAGTGTAGACTTTTTGTAATATCACGAAATAAAAGAAAGCTACAAGTTTTTCAAATGTAAATAACTAAAGGTATTTACTACACTAATTCGTTTAATCATTCTTTATAACTTAATACAAAAAAAATAATCAACTATCTAATCTTTCTGCATTCTTGTGTAGCATAATCCAATTAATTTTCGTTAAGTTCAAAAAGTTTTATAATGCAAGGACGATTAATTAACCGTGCGAGCCGTGCTGGCCATATGTTTACATACATCTCTAATAGAAATTTTAGCACGTAACGCGAATGCCGGCAAATTACATCCTCATTGCAGCGAGAGTGCCCATTCACAATAAAATCCTCGGACCGACAGCTGGTTTCTTTATTGAAAGGTCTCGAGATGTAAAAAGCACTCAACATAAGGTCCACCTTGAAATACTGTAATAATTATAACCTAATATTGTTGTTGGCGTTTTGTTAAGTTTTATTTTCATATCACTCAGTTACAAGAATAATTCAAATTCAAAACTATTTGAATTCGAGAAAATAAGCTTACGCTTCTTATAGTTCTTATAATCACTCAGTTACAGTTAACATATTAAAAATTAAAATTTTTAAATAAATCAATTTTTAATAAAAGAGGAATTGACTTTAGTGCCTTGACAGGTGTAGAATATGTAAGATATTATTATATTGCAGGATTGCGAATGAAGTGAGATTTGGAATGACCTTGAACATATAAAATGCTTATTGCCGGATTGCGAGTAAACCGAGCATTTAAATGAGCTTGAACATAAAAACCCCCTTTCGAGTGAAGTGAGCTCTGAAATGTTCCTGAACATAAGTATGCCAATTACAAGAATGTGATTGAAGCAAGCTATGGAATGACCTTGAACATAAAAACGCCGGATTGCGAGTAAAGCGAGCTTTTAACTGAGCTTGAACATAAAAAAAGCCCTTCCGAGTGAAGCGAGCTCTAAAATGTTTTTGAACATAAATATACCAATTACAAGAACGTGAGTGAAGCGGGCTATGGAATGACCCTGAACATAAAAACGCTCAAATTTTTTTTTTTTTGTTTCTTTGGCCTCGGCTTTCGCCATACAGCCATCTACTATTGTATTGTTTTTTATATTAATTTAACTAATTCCACACACACTTATTTAAATCATTTGGACGCCACAATACATTCACACTACATCCATGGGCCCGGATGGAATAATTTATTATTCATAAATGATTCCACCGGACGGGATTTGAACCCGCGACCTCTTGGTCTGTGGGCAGGGTCTCTACCCACTCGGCCACCGAGGCCCCAAACGCTCAAAATAATATTTTGAGTGAAGCGAATGACGTTGAACGTAATTGAACAAAAATGTTGAGTGTATTGTTTCGTGCAAAATTGAACTTTAAGATATCCTTGGAGATGATATATTCCTGCAAAAGTGAGCTTCAAGATGTCCTTAAAGATGAAATATTCCCGCAAAAGTGAGCTTTAAAATCTGTATGACTACCAAATGCTCTATATTAAGACCATACGAGTGTCAGCGAGTTTTAAAATGTCCTGCAGATGAAATATCCCTGCAAAACTGAGCTTTAGAATATTCCTAACCAGAAAACATTGTAGCGTAAGGATATACAAAACAGAGCTTTCAGATGTTCTTTAAAACGAACAAATCCAGAGCAAGGTTTGAGCGTAGCGAGCCTCAGAATGTCATTTGAAGTGAACGTAAATAGGAAGGTTTATATGAGCATTAAGATATCCCTTGAAGAAAATATCCCGGGACAAGACTGGGTGCGTAAGTTGTGAGATGTCCTTGAATATAATATATCAAATACAAAGTTGTGAGCGTAAGCCAGCTTAAGCATATCCTTGAAAGTGAGTATGAAACATTGTACAACACTAGCTTGGGGGGGAGGGTCAAAGTCAAAATATATGCCATATTTAGTTAAAACTTATAATATGTCTATTATTTTTCAATGAAACGTCATAAATATTAGTGATGGGCAAGATCGATCAACAAAGATCGATTGATCGACCCGCGCCGCTCGATCTTCTCGTGCCGCTCGATCTTTATTATTTTGTAACCAACTATATTTTTTTGTAATAAATGAAAATAAAATAAATAAAGTATGTGTATTATGCAGAAAATTTTTCTTTTAAGTATACTTATGCATTTGAAGTAAACTTATTGACACTCGTTGGTTTTTAAAAGAGTTCAATTTGAAGATTTAAAGGAGTGTTATCCACTCCCAGACTAAGCAAGAAGTAAAATTTCGAGTTTAGAAAAGCCTGAGAATTTGGTTTGGTCGCTCCGCGAAGCGGAGCGGCCAAACCAAATTCTCAGGCTTTTCTAAACTCGAAATTTTACTTCTTGCGCCACGCGTATTAAACACTGATCTAATGTGAAGTTCAGAATAGAGGTGTTTAGCATACTGCTTTAGTAGTATATTTTGAACTTTACTTGAAATCAGAGTTTTATACGCGTGGCGCATGAAGTAAAATTTCGAGTTTAGAAAAGCCTGAAAGTTTGGTTTGGCCGCTCCGCTTCGCGGAGCGGCCAAACCAAACTTTCAGGCTTTTCTAAACTCGAAATTTTACTTCATGCTTAGTCTGGGAGTGGAAAACACTCTTTTAAAGCATCAAATTGAACTTTTTAAAAAAATCAACTGAAATCTGAAGATTTATAGCATATACGTTGTAAATTGGGACATGTATACTTAAAAGAAAAACTCCTTGCATAATTAATAAATAATATAAATATTAAATTTTGTAAACACGAATAATTATCAAGAAGTTGATATATATCGGATAAATATCGATATATATATATCCTAAATTTTGATAATTATATAAATATCATGATATCATCCCTCTCATGCCAAAAACATGAATCTGAAAATTTGACGTTTTCAGAAAATTGCATTTGAATGTTGAAACCACTGTGAAAATTAGGGGAAATAGATTGTTTTGAATATTTTCAGAGCAAATAGGCTTTTAATAATAAACTGGGTTCCCTGTGTTAAATTATTTTCATATTTTGGCACGATGTAGTATAGGCGAAAACACATTTAGATCACAAAAAAAACTGAAAAACGTAAAATTTGCAGATTCATGGTTTTGGCGTGAGGAGGACGATACATCGGAACCCTGGTGGCAGGTCGGGAGAATTCTAGTCTGAAATGTTTTTATTAATACTCACTTTTTCGTATTTGCAAGATTTTAAATTACAAATCAAAATTAATTATAATTACATACAACAAGGCATCAGTACCAACACAGCCGTACATATATATAAAATGATCTGTCGCCCTTTACTTGACTATGCCTCAATCCTTTATCACAACCCCCATCCTACCACCCTAAAGAATTTGCAAGTCGCCGAAAGATCGGCCCTTAGAGTGTTGACCAAAATCCGACACCCCCAAAACCCCCTACATAACCCATCCAATACCCTACTTTATGAACTAACAGCAGTCACTACCATCGAAATCCGACCATCACACTTAGCTGAAAAATTCGCCTCAAATCCTATCCTCTACAATCTCCTTCGCCCTTTATGTATCCCTCGAAACCAAAACATCATTCCCAAGCGTAAACGTTTCACCATCACCATTCATGATTTCATTGTATTATTCCATGACATTAGTGATCATGACGATTTGTGAACAGTAATCATCTGACAGACATTGGACGACACTAACAAACAAGAGGTTTTTTACACAAGAACGGACAAGGACAAACCATTATAATTCAGGCGGAAAGACCAATGGTCGATAGCCAATTGGCAGAAGAATTTATTTGTTATTTTAGCCATCAGAATTATTTTTATGTTAATTATTTATTGTACAATCTGCCAATAAAGATCTATATATATATATAATTACATCAAAAGGCATAATTTAAATTTATTATATGTATTAATTCATTTAGTCATAAGTAAAGAGTGTTTAAAAAATAGGTAATTTTTGTAGTGATGATTAAATAAGATCGACTGCGTGATCCGCTCGCGTCCCAGGCCTCCTCGAACTCCAGCATCGTCTTAACGACGGTCTTCTCGTCTAGCCTTCCAATTTTGCTTTCTAAGACTAGTCTTTCCGGCTGCCATTCCGGGCATATGGTCATGATATGCCTAGCCGTGTCCTCTTTGTCCCCGCAGTAATTGCATGTCTTGTTATCTGCTTTCCCTATCCGATGAAGATAGGACCCAAAGCTGCCATGTCCTGTGAGTAACTGGGTTAGATGGTGAGTTACCAGCCCGCGTCCCCTCTCCACCCATCGTTTGATGTCTGGGATTAGTGTTCTTGTCCAGCCCTCTCCCATAGACCACCGTTCCTGCCACTTGTCCATGGCCCTGTTGTGTGCTGTCTGCCTAGCCTTAGTACGGTCGCCCGTCTCCCTTTCCTCTCTGTAGGATTCTGTTCTCCCCACCACGTACAGGTCCCCAGGCATCGTCGATGATAGCACTTCAGCAGCGTCTGTCGAGACCGTCCTGTACGCCCGTATTATGCGTAGTGCACCGGTTCTCAGTGCCGTCCTAGCCTTGTTTCGGTTCCTCGCTGTCGACATTGCTGGCTCTGCCCATACCGGAGCCGCCTAGGCCAGCTTCGCTCTGGCCACCGTCGCTAGCAGCCGCCAGGGTCGGTTCACTCTTACGAACTTGTTTATATTATAAAAATAGTTGAGGAAAGGACCAGCAGGTGGCGCATCCAGTACTAGATTTGAAGGATTTGAATGTCCCGCCATATGCTCCATAGAAAATGTAACATCTAGATATTCCCGCTCATTCGGATATTAGTTTTCTATGATTCGGCTCATTCTTTGTTGTTGTTGAGAGAGATTATATTTGCATTTTGTAGGTTATAATCACTGCAATAGCATTATTTTGCGATTATTAGCAAATTATTCGATTGAAAGTATTTTCAAACGTTTATTTGTGTCTTCATTGCGATTTCCCAGATATCAGCGGTGGTGTAAGTCAATAAAGGTTAGTCATTTTTTAATTTTCTTTATTACATAAGGTTTGTTTGTAGTCTTGTTTTATATAATTAATACACAGTTTTAAGTCCTTAGTGCTAGTATAGTTTGTGTTTTTGTGTTATATTTATTGTGTGAGTGTGTGAAATTAATAAAAAAATGCCTAAATACCGTACTTGTATGGTTAAAAAATGTGAAGATAAAACTTCACCCAGGTATCAATTTCCAAATCCACAAAAGGATATGGCAAGATTCCAAATATGGGTTGATGCTTGTGATAATGAAGAATTAAGGAATTTAGGTCCGGATAGGATTTATGCAACGAAAAAAATCGGCGACATTCATTTTGCGAAGAAGTATTGTGGAAGTAACAACTTCATATTGTTAAAGTATTGAGAAGCACAAACCTTTCACATTTAAACCTTGCGAACACACCACTGAGATGATAAAAAAGATTATATACAACTTTAGCAAGTTATGTTGCTATAATTGGTGCAATGGTGTAAATAAAGTTCTAATGAACAAGGATGACCGAGTTGGAAAAAGGAAAAGGGATCCAATTTATAGCCAGGCATTGGAATATGCAAAGAAGAGGCAGAAGAAGAGGAAGTATAACCACAGTGCTTAGATACAGGGAATTTTTCTTTTAAGTATACACATCCCAATGTATACACTGTGAATTTTCATGTATTCGTTGATTGTATAAAAGCGTTTTATTCGAATTGTTTATCTTGCGAAGCAGCCCGACCAATACAAATTTTTAGCCGTTATAAACTGGAAATAATGAATAACTATTTTTCGATTTAACTGATGTTAGTGAAACTGGGCATATGTGTTTTTGTTCACTATGGACATGTGGATTAGACCTACTGGGGATACCACATATAAAAAAAATGAGCCAAATAGCTCTACCTCCTGGGTGTTTTGGAAAAGAGTTAATATATATTATGATTTATTTCAGTATTTATTTCGCCATAATAAAACATGTAAATCTTTTAATAGGTACCACATGGTTCAAGAATCGTCATGTGCATTACAAACAATAAACTGTTAATTTAATAATAAATGTATAAAACTAAACTTTAATTTTATATTTATTTTCCAATTTACCAAAATATTTTTTTCATGCAGGATATACTAAGGTAAGTAATTATTTTTTTTAATTAATTCATTATATCAATAAACACATTTATTTGACCTTAAAAGGAATATTGAACTTTTAAATTCACTAAAAAAATTATTTTATATCATTTTTGTTTTTTATTCTGACAATATTTATTATACAATTATAATTTCAAATTTTCAGTTTTAAAATAACGATTGTATAATTTAAAAAAAATTGTCATAATAAATAAACATATAATATATTTCAAAGCGGACAGTTTATTTTAAATATACGAGATTCCCGCCTGGTCCGCTGGCTCGGCATTTAGTACGGAGAAAGGACCACCAGTGGCGCTGAACGCAGTCTCGGCGACTATATGGGAGTGGGCCTTCTATATAGATATTAGTTTTCTATGTATGGCAGCCGCCGACTGCCCTCGCTCGGACCTCCAATATTCGGCATGATGCGTCCCATTGCAGTGTCCGCCCTTAACGCCGCTTCTGCCGCCTCGGCGCAGTGCCTGCTGTATCGCGGGTTGCGCTCAAGCCATACACCTAGATATTTGCAGTTCTTACCGATGGTTACCACTCTGATTTTCTCCTCCTGGGTCTTCCCCGCCCTTTTAGTTGACAGCCACACTGCCAGTGTTTTGTGGGCTGCTACTCTTAGTCCGTTTCCCTCCATCCATCGTAGGATTTTGGTTGACGCCTCACATGCAATACGTCGCACCTCATCCATGCTTCGGTGTCTCACCACGAGTGCCAGGTCATCCGCAAAGGCCACAGTGGTAGCTCCAGCCCCAACGCTCCATCATAGACTAAATTCCAGAGTGTTGGGCCAAGCACCGATCCTTGGGGGACACCCTGGTCGACCTTTCCGGTTGTGTCCTTCCCACCTGCACTGTGAATGATGCTCCTGTCGTTGAGGTACGCATTGATCATTGTGGCCATCCCCTTGGTTAGTCGCTTCGCTGCCTCGATCTTAACTACCTGCCACGGCAGGGTGTTGAAGGCGTTCTTAATCTCAAGTCCTACAATCACCGCATGCTCCCTCTTCCTAAGTGGCTCTTCATTCGCTCCACGTACCATCTTCTTCACGGCTGCGACCGCCTCAATGGTGGACCTCCCCTTCCGGAAACCGTATTGGTGTAGATGGAACCCTCCCTCCGCGATCCTATTAGTCAGTGCCGTCTCTAGTAATTTCGCCATTCCATCAAGGAGGCAGAGTGGTCTGTATGCTCCCGGATCATCAGGTGCCTTATTACCCTTCGGAATGAGGGCCCGCCTTGCTGTTTTCCACCTCCCGGGAAACACTCCTTCGTGGAGGCATTTGTTAAAGGTCTGGGTTGGCCTCGACAGCTTCTCTAATGGCCTCATTTGGCAGACTATCCAGGCCTGGTGCCTTCCTGCTAGGAAGGTTCCTAGCAGCCCCTTTTATTTCGTCTATCGTGAAGGGTTCCGCCGTGTTCGTCCCCAAGACTCCGCCAATTGTGTCGTCTCCCCTGAGAGGAAAGAGGGTATCCACCACTACCTGGGTGCCCCAAGGAACCACCGCTTCCGGATTGGGCGCTCTCTTCCGGAGCTTTCCGGTGACCAGCCTGTACGGCTTACCCTTTTTATTATTATTATTTTTTTTTTGGGTTTTACGTCATCTATTTCCGCTGCTAAGGCTAATCATGATGCCGGAGATTAGGTCTACAGCTATCCGGGAATTTTGCCGAACCCGGTGGGAGTTCCAACCCACCGGTAGGGATCTTTAACGTGCACGCAACATCCAGGCAGTACACGGGTCCTACATGCATTTAACGTCATATCCGAGAAGACGGAGTGTTTGGCATTTTTATCCTAACCTATATAAATGCAGACAACTTGTTAGGCCGGTATTTGAATCCCGGTCCGTGGCGTGGCAGTACAACACTCTAACCACTACACCACCAAGCTGCCCAAAGGCTTACCCTTGAGGGACTTCTTTGCCTTCTTGTCTTCCTCCAGCATTCCGTCGATTAAGTTCCCACTTCTCCTGTCCCTCATTAAGGCACGGCGCGACCCACCCTGTATACTGTTTTCTAGCTTGATATTGCATGAAAAAAAAGATCCGCGTTTTCTTCAAGAGCACTCGACAGTTAAAACCTCTAATAAAGTTGTACCCGCACTTAAAGTCTAAAGTTGGAATTCATCAATCATTTAGAAAATCAGTCGGGAACAACCTGTGGGAGTCGCCTTTTTCACTGCGATTTCCATTCAAGACTTTTAGGCGTGTAAATCACAATGAAATTTTAACATGTGCACAATGCACGATGTTTACCAAGGCATTATCTTTTATTGAGGTTTCTGTTTTGAGTTCTTTAATTTTTCTAGTTATTATGAAAATAACAAAAAAATCAATTGTGCGTGTCAATTTGCCGCACTAAATTAATTATACAAGCTTTGCGTGCGTAATAGCCGACTTTTTTTTAATGAAAGTACCTTTTCCCGTATAATTTACATAATGCGGTAGATTGGGAGTGTGATTTTTGATACGTTACGCTCATAAAAATGATTCTGTTTGTTCGATTTTTTTTTTTGAGAGAAACAACTTTGTGAACATACATTTTCACAAAGTTGTTTCTCTCTCAAAAAAAAAATCGAAAATCTTTATTTGTTTTGTATAATTAGATACTTTTTGGACGCAACTTTTAATAAGTAGGATTTTTTTCTTCTTCTTTAGGTGCCATCTCTGTTTCGAAGGTTAGCAATCATCAAGGTTATTCGTACTTTGAATAATTGGTTTGTTATTATGATATTAAATAATTATGGCAAATACATATTTTAAAATTAATTCCCTGAAATAAAAACCATGAAAAATAGCAGTCGATTTTCAGGCTCTAGGCACGCAAAGTATACAGAGAGTTTTATATAACACCGAACATTTTCATAAAATACGATTTGACACCTTTAATTTTTAGGTTATGTGTAAACTGGGTTGCCTACATGACCATTACAAATTGTGCTAATCATTTGCAGTTAATGCCTCAACTTGTACATACAGGGAGTTTTTCTTTCAAGTATACCTGTCCCAATTTCGGCGTAGATGCCGTAAATCTTTAGATAATCGTTGTTTTTTTAAAGGAGTTTAATTTGAAACTTAAAATGAGTATGTTCCACTCCCAGAGTAAGCATGAAGTAAAATTTCGAGTTTAAAAAAGCCTGAAAATTTGGTTTGGACGCGTAGCGCGAAGCGCGGAGCGGCCAAACCAAATTTTCAGGCTTTTCTAAACTCGAAATTTTACTTCATGCGTCACCGGTACAAACAGTGACATATTACTAAGTCTAAAACACACCGCTAAACTTTACATTGAATTAGTGTTTTGTGCCGGTGGCGCATGAAGTAAAATTTCGAGTTTAGAAAAGCCTGAAAATTTGGTTTGGTCGCGTAGCGCGAAGCGCGGAGCGGCCAAACCAAATTTTCAGGCTTTTCTAAACTCGAAATTTTACTTCATGCGCCACCGGTACAAAACACTGATTCAATGTAAAGTTTAGCGGTGTGTTTTAAGCTCCGTAATATGTCAGCGTTTTGTACCGGTGGCGCATGAAGTAAAATTTCGAGTTTAGAAAAGCCTGAAAATTTGGTTTGGCCGCTCCGCGCTTCGCGCTACGCGACCAAACCAAATTTTCAGGCTTTTCTAAACTCGAAATTTTACTTCATGCTTAGCCTGGGAGTGGAAAACACTCGTTTAAAGCTTCAAATTGTATTCTTTTAATAAACCGAGCGTGGTAAAATGTACAACGTCTGCATATGTATACTTAGAAGAAACATTTTCGTTATGAATATGTTCGGTGTTACATGAAACTCTGTATATAGACAAAAATGTACAACGTCTGCATATGTATACTTAAAAGAGAAATTCTCGTTATGAATATGTTCGGTGTTGCATGAAACTCTCTGTATATAGACAAAATGTAAATTCTTCCAAAATTCGACAAATTTGATCAATATTCAAAAAAATATAAAAACTCCACAGCAAAGCCTAAAAATTTGCATTGGTCGCAAAATTATCAGGCTTTTTAAATCTCGAAATATGTACTTGCGCCAGGCGTATAAAACACTGATTTTGTGTGAAATTTAAATTATTACTCGAAATATTTACTTCATGCGCCAGACGTATAAAATACTGAAGCAATTTGATTTTTAAATTTATATCAACATTGTAAATCTTCTTCTCTAAAATTTTCCCACTAGAACGCGTAAAAACACTGATTCACAGTAAAGTTAAAAAAACACACGCATACAACAACGATTATAGGCAACCTAATATACGTTAGAGTTATTGGGTGGCCTATAATCACTGTTTTACACAATTTGTATAGCTCAGAATTTGCATATTAGATTGCTAAAAGGCCCGCCGTGGCCGCGCGGTTGAGCCGCTGGTTTCGCCAATCGTTCACGGCGGTGATCTGGGTTCGATTCCCAGCCGGGGCGAGTAATTTCTCTAACGAAAAATATTCGCCCCGGAGTCTATGGGTGTGTGTGAATGTGTTGTGATGTCCAAATATATAGTTATATGTACTTAGTAATAAGTTAAAAACAAACAAATGTATACAAATAATAAAAATTGATGATGGCTAATAGTTTAGTAACTAAGGCCAGGCAAAAGCCAAAAACCCAAAAAAAAAAAGATTGCTAAAGCCGTATCCTAAATATTTCATGGATTGATTGTTAAATAATTAGGATAATTACGTTTCTAATGGAAAAATTAAAGATTTTACAATTGTTATTCAAATTTCAAACGCTCGTTAAATTTTGGCGTAATTGTTCAATTTTAAACTATTAAAGCGTTTTTCATTCCTTATTTTATTTTATTTTTATGAACATTACTTTTTTTATGGCATTTTTTATCGTAGTTTGATCGTACATAAATGATTAATAGAGTAATTAACACGCATTATTCTTTTAACCAACTCTTAATTCGAAATTAATGATTATAATTGCAAAGTAAATAGATCTATAGCGTCCCACTTTTTTTTGCTTTCGTTGCAGACACGCAATCGATAACTGTCAGGGATCGTAGCGTTTTGTGTCTCATTATGCGGTGCAATGATGTCATATTTTAATTAAATGTCGTATTTTACCCACATTCCACGGCTGGACGATTAAAATTTGTAGGATACTCACATAATATAGTTGAAAATATTATTTGTTTAATAAATGTACGTACAGTATCATGATATTGCGCTATGGGATAGAAAGACCTTAGGTCAATAGCACACATTTACGAAATAACTATAGTATGTTCAATAAAATAAAACCTCTAGAGTGCCATGATTTGATGTTTTTTGAAATTTAGGTTGGCTACACGCTTTAAGAATTGACATATAAAACATCAGACATTATAATTTTAATGTATAATCTCAGAGGTGCCAACCTAGAATATTTTCCATGGCACTCTAGAGATTTTTTTTATTGAACATACGATATATTCCATAATTAAATTATGTATTGTGTGTGAAATGAAAATGAAAAATGTTCTGTTTTAAACACGTTTTAAACCTGTTTTAAACATGTTTTTAATTGTTAATGTTTTAAACGCTGTTTCAATGAAAAAACACGTTTTGTTAAAGAAACTGTTTGTTTTAATTAAAATGAAAAACAAACGTTTTTTTAACAACCCTGGTTTGTTAAAAAAACGTTTGTTTTTCATTTTAATTAAAACAAACAGTTTCTTTAACAAAACGTGTTTTTTCATTGAAACAGCGTTTAAAACATTAACAATTAAAAACATGTTTAAAACAGGTTTAAAACGTGTTTAAAACAGAACATTTTTCATTTTCATTTCATTTTATTTCATTTATTTAAACGGGAAACACCTATTACATATAATACATACATAACAAATACTTAACATACAGGGCATTTTTCTTTTGAGTATACATATCCCGATAATTACACCATTTTTTAAATTTGCGGAAATTCGTTGTTTCAAAGGGTTTAATTTGAGGCTCTTAACGAGTGTTTTCCACTCCCAGACTAAGCATGAAGTAAAATTTCGAGTTTAGAAAAGCCTAAGAATTTGGATTGGCCGCGTAGCGAAGCGGAGCGGCCAATCCAAATTAGGCTTTTCTAAACTCGAAATTTTACTTCATGCGCCACGCTTAAAAACACTGATTCACAGTGAAGTTCAAAAAACACACGCATACAACAACGATTATAGGCAACCTAATTTACGTTAGAGTTATTGGCTTGCCTATAATCACTGTTTTAAACAATTTGTATAGCTCAGAATTTGACTTACGTTTAAGTACATCTACATATTAGATTGCTAAAGCCATTTATTTTAAACTTTTCGATATTTCAGTGTTTTATACGTGTGGCGCATGAAGTAAAATTTCGAGTTTAGAAAAGCCTAATTTGGATTGGCCGCTCCGCTTCGCTACGCGGCCAATCCAAATTTTCAGGCTTTTCTAAACTCGAAATTTTACTTCATGCTTAGTCTGGGAGTGGAAAACCCTTGTTTAAAGATTCAAATTGAAATCTTGAAAAAAAAAAACAACGAATGTCTTAAAATTTACAGTGTGTGCGTATGTATACTTGAAAGAAAAATTCCCTGTATTTAAAAATCAAATGTATGCACACACAATTGTGATGTTTTTATGTAATAAAATGTTATGTTTAATAATGTAATTTGAAATATCTTCAACAATTTAGCTAAAATTTAAAAATATAAACAAAAAATATTAATGAATTAGTATAAAATATAATTTAGTACATTTTAGATAATAAAAAAAAACGTTTTAAACAAATTTAACGTTTAAAACATGTTTTAAACAAATTTAAGATTAAAAACATGTCTAACACAAAACCGTTTAAAATACGACGGCTGTTTTTAAACATGTTTAAAACTCTGCTTCGCGCTACGCGACTAAACCAAATTTTCAGGCTTTTCTAAACTCGAAATTTTATTTCATGCTTAACCTATGAGTGGAAAACACTCGTTTAAAGCTTCGAATTGAACACTTTTAATAAAACAACGAATATCTGAAAATTCACAGCGTACGTTTTAAACAAATTTAACGTTTAAAACATGTTTTAAACAAATTTAAGATTAAAAACATGTTTAACACAAAACCGTTTAAAACTCTGCTTCGCGCTACGCGACCAAACCAAATTTTCAGGCTTTTCTAAACTCGAAATTTTATTTCATGCTTAACCTGGGAGTGGAAAACACTCGCTTAAAGCTTCAAATTAAACACTTTTAACAAAATAACGAATATCTGAAAATTCACGGCGTTATAATTGGGATATGTATACTTACAAGAAAACCCCCCCGTATATTTTTTTAAGCAGGGTGTGAATATTAGGGTATGTTTATCGATCGAGCGGGATATTGGGGAAAGTCACGTAAAACGTGCAAATATTAAAGTTTCACATTCCGCACGTGTGTACAATATAAAATTTATCCAAATGGCCCAAGCGTGTATTTTAAATGATGTTTGCGCTTACAAATCTCGCTTGACGCGAGTGTGGGTCGTAATCGGGGGCATTCGAATTGCTTAGCGCAGATTACTTGTTGAAATTTTAACAAGTTAAAATGTTTTATGAAATAGGGACAAATATTAATTTGAAAAAAAACAGAGTTGCTTTTTTAAATAGAGTTAAAAAATACACAAATTAGAATTAACGACGCACCTTTAGATCGCTATTATATGGACGTTTTGAACGCGGGGCGGGACGGGAGCGGGCGCAAGCGTTTGTGTTTTAACACATGGGTTTATATGAGAGTTCCTAGACGGACGGGTGCGAGGCGGAGAAAACGCCAGCACCCGTCCGTCTAGGAACTCTCATACAAACCCATGTGTTAAAACGCAAACGCTTGCGCCCGCTCCCGTTCCGCCTCGCGTTCAAAACGTCCATATAAGAGTATAAGTACCAAATAAGAAATAACAGCGAATTAGGTCATGTTGAAAAAAATATTTTATCAAGTGAGTCTGCAAGGAGGACAAGACGACGACGATCGTTTCGCTCTTTTTATGAGCTCCTCAGGCCGCCACATCCATCATCCCATACACACTTACTTGATATGTAGAACTTGTGTATATGTTACACTCAAACATCAAAAACGCTCAATGAGCAAAATAAACGACCACAACGCGTTGCGGACTGTGCTAAACGACCCAACACCGAAGTAACATTATTTTTCGCGACGTGGCCGGTTATCACAGTCCGCAACGCGTTGCGGACAACGTTCAAACGGCCACGACGCGTTCTGGATGATATAGAAAGCTCATAAACCGATCGTGCTTTTAATATTTAACAGGAATGTCAGACAAAATAAATGAAAATTTGAAAACTTTTATTGTATGCTTAATTCTACATGAAACTTTATTTAGAATAATAGCCAACTGAAACGCAGGTAATTAACAAGACTATTCACTTATTCCTAACCTAACCTCAATCATCTAGAACGCGTCGTGGCCGTTTGAGCATTGTCCGCAACGCGTTTCGGACTGTGCTGAACGGCCACAACGCGAATAAATATGTTATTTCGGTATTTGGTCGTTCAGCACCGTTCGCAACGCGTTACGATCGTTTATTTCGCTCAGTGAGCGTTTTCGATGTTTGAGCGTAACATATATATACCACTGATCTCTATATAACACTGGATTGGGTATAAGCCATATTCCGCTATCTAACAACGTGTCCATTTTAACGGCAGCATATTGAGGTTTTGTGACACGTTTGAGCGGCAAATTCAAATCACTTCAATGCACATTTATAGTATACATGCAATAAATATTTGTTTATATAAGTAAATGTGCATACATGAACAGTTTATAGGTAATTTTTTATACAGCGTGCAATGATTATTTATTTATAATTGAAACACAATACTATCATTTTCTGAGAATATTTGCAAACTTTATAGTATCAGTATTTTCACCTTTATTTTAAACATTGTAGTATTTTATAATTACATCAATAAACGCAACTGTTTTTGTACTCTTGGTCGAAAATAGTCGGGATAGTCGGGGTCGTGTATTTCTTGTTTTGCTTGAGTGCAGATGCAATAAAATGTTTCGAACCAGCGACGGCTCGCAGTCTAACTTCAGGGTCGGCCACAGCGCCAAGGCACACAAAATTTGAGGTTGGGATCACGCTTTATAAATACAAAAAAATTGCACAACAAAGTCACCTTTCAATAACGGATATAAAGGGTGGGCCATCTAGTGGTTTCTTTTTAAAAATGCAATAAAATGAACAAAATTATTTTTTTTACATGTATTATGGCTTTATTTGTAAGAGCAAACATTTCCATTAATTATGGAACACAACTTCGTTCAAGTGGCTGCCTCGGCTGGCTTCGCAGTAGCGCATTCTGTCACTCCAATTTTCCAAGACCTTGATGGTTTCGAGCTGTAGCTCACGGATTGCTTTGATGATATTGGCCTGAAGTGCTTGAATCGTTTCTGGATTGTTAGCATAACATCGGTCCTACACGGTTCCCCACAAAAAAATCCAAAGGGGTTAAATCGCAGCTCCGCGGCGGCCAATTGACATCGCCAAGACGGCTGATAACACGATTTGGGAATTTGGTGCGCAAAAGATCGATTGTGGCATGGGCTGTGTGGCATGGCGCGTCATCCTGCATGAACCAGAAGTCGTCCAAATCCATGTCTTCAATTTCATAAAAAAAAAGCCGGATAACATGGCTCTGTAACGCTCACCGTTGACCGAAATGTTGTTTCCAGCCTCATTTTCGAAGAAAAATGGTCCAATAATGCCACCACTCCACAATGCGCACCAAACTGTCACTCTCCGGGGATGCATTGGCTTCTCGACAATAACGTGCGGGTTTTCCGAGCCCCAGATGCGGCAATTTTGTTTGTTAACGTAGCCGCCAAGATGAAAATGAGCCTCGTCAGAAAAGATGATGTTTCGCCCAAAATCGTTGTCCAATTCAAGCTACTCTAAGGCCTAAACTGCGAAGCGATAACGAAGCGGATGGTCATGCGCATTCAATTGGGTCAATGGGCCTTGTAAGCGAATAATCCGAGATCTTTGTGCAGAATTCTCCTCAGGCTAGTGCGTGCAATGTTGAGCTGTTGAGATCGACGGCGAGTTGATGTTCGTGGATTGAGTCTCACACTCTCGGTTACAGCAGCCACATTCTTGTCTGTGCGCACCGTACGAGAACGAGGACCATGAGTGTTGTCTACTAGCATGCCAGTCTCACGAACTTTTTGCACAAACTTGCGTACAGCAGGCGTGGTGGGTGATTCATTTCGGCCAAAACTTCTTTTCAACAAACGCACTGTTTGGGCTGCACAGCACTCACTTTGAAAAAAGATGTGTCAAAATAACCTATGATTTAAAAAGAAACCACTAGATGGCCCACCTTGTATATTACCTTGGGTCTCTGGCCTACCCTGAAGTTAGGCTGCAAGCCGCCGCTGTTTGGAACACAATCTTATTGTTTGGTTATTTTTGTATTTGCAAACCCATTTGTTCCAGCCATTTTGTGGACGATTCTTCATTGAATGGAAATCTTAGAAGTAGTCACATTATAATATAACAATATAAATAGATGGTATTTACTTTAACAGTTTATTTCGATGTACTTACTTGTGCAGCATCAAATTTCCCGACGAGTCGGGTTTTCTTCCGCAGAAAATGCACTAGAACACCATGTTAACAAACACTGATTGACGCGTTCATTTCAAATGTCGCGCCATATTGTTGTCACAAAACCTCAATTTTGACCAACATGGCTGCGCCCATATGGGAACGCGCCCTAGATGTGATATATGGGGATTAGTGATATATACTGACTTCGCTAACCATAAGCCGGTTTTAACATCAGTATTTATTAATGCTACTGCATTGATACAGGCATTGATCTCATTTTGCTTTCACAGTTAGTGTCAGTTTCAGCGACGGCTCGCAGCCTAACTTCAGGGTAGGCCACAGCGCCAAGGCGCTGAGGTTGGGATCAGGCTTTATAAATACAAGGAATCGCACAACAAAGTAACCTTTCAATAACGGATACATATTACCTTGGGTCTCTGGCCTACCCTGAAGTTAGGATGCGAGCCGCCGCTGGTCAGTTTTTAGTTTAAACCATCGACTAGCATCGGAGCAGCGAGAAACCCGAACCAATGTGATGAAAATATTCAGAACGCCGAATTAAATTAAACAAATCAGATTTAACGACCCACCTATAAGTACCAAAGAAGAAATAACAGCGAATTAGGTCATGTTGAAAACATTATTTCATCAAGTGAGTGTGCAAGGAAAAAAAAACTCCATATTTTACTTCAAAACTACTGTCAATTGTAGGAATAATTCTCGATTACTAAATTGTAGGTATAAATTCTCAGTGGTTCTAGAGTATAATGTTAAGCAGCGTTTCTCAAACTGTGGGTCGTGAGTCAATTTTTAGTGGGTTGTGACACAAGATATCCTGAATGTATTTATTAGTATATTTATTAGTAATCGGCAAGATCGAGTATCTCAATAATCGAGTGAGCGATTATCTAGCACCTGAAGTCATTTGTTAGAATCGAGTAGACACCTCGAATTTTCATAACCTAAGCAGTATATTTTGAATTTCACATTAAATCCGTCTCTTACACGCGTGGCGCATGAAGTAAAATTTCGAGTTTAGAAAAGCCTGAAAATTTGGTTTGGCCGCTCCGCTTCGCGGAGCGACCAAACCAAATTTTCAGGCTTTTCTAAACTCGAAATTTTACTTCATGCTTAGTCTGGGAGTGGAAAACACTTGTTCTAGTTTAAAATTGCCAAACCTAACCTAACAAATCGTAAATCAATCTAATATAAAAAAAGTTACATATGTTATAACATAATTTTTCAAATCTGGATAGTGTTAGCTATATGACACACTACATAATCCAAGGACGCAGTCAGGGGGCGGGGGGTATGGGAGTTCAACCCCCGCCCCCGAAATTTTCAAAATGTTAAATTATTCTATGCAAAAGCGGCTCTGTAAGAGCAAAAACAATATTTATACTATTAACCCCCCCCCCCACCTCAAATTTTATATATATATATTTAATTTTTTCCTGGCTATGGCCTTGACCTAATCCTAGCTAGGCTAGCGTATGACTTGATCTAAGAAATTGGTTATTAACCCTAACTTAAAAACAGTTACCCATAATCTAACCCAACTTCACAACCTGTCATCTAACCTAACCCTATCATAAATGCAAACTATTTGGATTAAAATTAAATTTGTGTTTAGTATTTCCCACAGACTCGTTTCGGACTTCAAGGTCCTCGTCAGTGTGATCCCAACCCAGTGCTGAGGAAAACTGAATATTTCTATTTCAAGCCATTATGTTAAAATTATTAAGACATTTCGAAAACTGCTTTCCGGAGATAGAGTTTTTCTCACCCTTCATTGGGTTGGGTTGATTGTTGATTGCTTTAATATCTGGCAGCAACGGCTCGCAGTCTAACTTCAGGGTAGGCCACAGCGTCAAGGCACACAAAATTTGAGGTTGGGTCCGCACTTTATAAATACAAGGAATAGCACAACAAAGTAACCTTTCAATAACGGATACATATTACCTTGGGACTCTGGCCTACCCTGAAGTTAGGCTGCGAGCCGCCGCTGATATCTGGTGATTTACACAACATATGGTTTGTCTCAAAAACAGGAGGACCACAACAAAAATCAGCTTATCAAATTACGCGACCTTATTAGGTGCTGAAAAGTCAAATACAAACTAAAGCATAAAGATCTAAACAAGCGAAATTGCGGCTGTCATGTTAAAATCACAACTGACGTTTCTTTGCCGATTAGCGATTTGCGTCTATTTACACATTTTGTGTTCAACCAGTGTTATCAATGTATTAAAATTTAGTATTTTTGTATTGCCTCTCCACTTTTATCAATCTTTTCGCTTATATTTTGACAAGGTAAACCGGAAAGTTTGTTTTGGTTCTCCTACTTTTACGACAAAGTATTATTAACCAGCAATTAATATACGAAATTAACCTGAATGTTCCTTAAGTTATTTTAGTAATTGACAATTAATACTACTTAAAAATTGTTAATCTAAACCCAAGATTATTATAGTTGCTAGCAGCGGCGGCTCGCAGCCTAACTTTAGGATAGGCCAGAGACCCAAGGTAATACGTATTCGTTATTAAAAGGTGACTTTGTTTTGCAATTCCTTGTATTTATAAAGTGCGATCCTAACCTCAAATTTTGTGTGCGGGCCGTCGCTAGTTGCTAGTCACTTAGGGTAGTTGTTCTTAAGGGTGTAACTGGCAGTAACCCATTTTAAATAGCTTAACCTATGAAATTGCCAATCAACTCAACTTAATATACTATCTAATTTAAATAAGTGATAATTCTTGTAACTAGAAAATAACTCAAACGGCCAAACCAAATGTTCAGGCTTTTCTAATCTCGAATTTTACTTCATGCGTCACGCGTATAAATCACTGAAATGTGAAATTAGAAATATACTGCTGAATCAGTATTAAAAATAAAATGCTAAAGCAGGATCAAAAATATACTAATAAACAAGATTTTGAGTTTTACAATATTTCAGTGTTTTATACGCGTGGCGCATGAAGTAAAATTTCGAATTTAGAATCCCACTAAGCAAACACATTTAAGTAGCGTTTCATCAACATTAAAACAGCGTTTATTGTTATTACAATGTTGATAAAACGTTATTTGTTTGTTTTTTGCTCAGTGGGATAGCCTGAAAATTTTAAGGCTTTTCTAATCTCGAAATTTTACCTTATGCCTAATCTGGGAATGGAAAACACTCGTTTATAGCTTCAAATTAAACTCATTAAGAAACAACGGACACCTCAAATGCATTCGCGTTGGGATATGTATACTTATAAAAATAATCCTCTGTATGTTTATGACTGAAATAGAAATTAGAAAAATTAAATAATTCTTCTGATGTATGAGTAGGCAATCCAATATACATACACAAAGGAGAACAAAAACAGCTGCGACTCGCCGACGAAAAAAATAGCGGTCCACGCGCTATAAAACTAACGGTACACACGCTCAATCCTACGCTCAAACACACTCGCATCCACAGAAATCCACCAGCGAATAAATCACATGTGTTCAATTCAATCAAACAATTTTACAGTTCCGACAAACCGACCAACACATCCAACAAAAGCCGTCTTAATTTACTCACTCTCTTCGCCGAGAAGAAAAGTTGAATCTCGCGCTCAGTGCGCGGCACCGTATCGATCCAGACGCCTCCGGCCGCTGCCTTCACTCCGCTGTACCATAACCTCAAAAACTGACAATTAACGTGTATTTCCCAAGCCGGCCGCCGTTCCCGGAGTGTTTCTCAACGTTCAGCGCGACACGGACACCCCAACGCACGCGGTGCACCAGGAGGCGATGCTGTGATCCGTACCGTTCGCCCGGAACCCGATCCCGGAAAACGGGAGTTTTCCTTCTCGCGGTGCTTCTTGTGTGTAATGACAACCTCCTGTCAAATCGTCATATTAGGAATGCATTAGGGGGATACCTAGTGTCGGTGCGTTTCGGAGGCGCCTCTGTGTTTTCTTTTATTTTGAGGAAAGGTGAGTGATTTTAATTTTATAATCTTTTGTGATTATGTGTGGGTTGTGATTCTTGCGTGCCCAATGGTTGACATTTCTATTTTTTATTTTAATTATTATTCAAGGAAGCAACCTTCGGAAACGGTTCAGCTCGGATCATTACTTAAGTCATGTCGCGTTTCTAATTTTAATTCGCTAATTGACCGTGTCGTTCTTTTGTTTATTTATAAACTATAACATCCATAATGCGCGCAGTTAATTTTAACTGAGTCAAATGTGTTTGTTTTGAGTGTGAATCTACAAAAAGTAAACAGTGTTTTTTTTCTTCCTCATTTTCATTGATTGCTATAAATAAGCTGTATAATTAAACACTAGAATTAGTTGAGAGTTTTAAATTAGGCTGTTAAAACTCCTATAATGTCTATTAATAACATGAAATATAAATTTACGTTAATGGTCGTATAATTAAGTTAAATTTTCCTATTTCCATTGATTGCTATAAATATTTTATGCTTTAGTGAAAGAGGTTGGAATTAGAATACAGTTTTTAGTAATCTCTTAAAACTCTTATAACGTCTATTAATAAGGTTTTTTTTCTATTTCCTGTGATAGCTATAAATATTTTCTATCTTATTAATAGACATTAGAAGATTTACTTTTAATCACGTTATAGAATGCTTAGCAGGCTCTTAAAACTTACTTCTAATGTCTATTGATAACACAGTGGCAGTCTTGAATGTTATTTCATTGATATTTATAATTTGTGAGCCAAACATTATGTTTTGGATCAGGTGGGTCATGAATCAGCTGTAACGCTCGTGTAATACAATATACAGGGCCAGGGCCGGCTGGACGGCGGTGCGAACGGTGCGACCGCACAAGGCCCCGCGCCACTGTTTTTGAAAAACCGTTTTCTTTTCTTTTATAATCCGATTACTTCAACTTTTGTAAACATACCTGTAGCATAAAAACGAAATCTGAAATTCAAAGATCAGTAGAAAATAAACTAAGTAGATTTATCATTTTTGGTATGACATACTGAATTTAGTAAATATTGTGAGCAAGATAGTCCAACATTCGAATATAGATATCAATATTGCAAACTTCTATTTTTAATGTATTTTCAAAATATCGTGAATCGGGATTCAAATCTTTTTTTATGATTGCAATGGAAATTGCTAAAGAATTGAAAGTTACACCTAAATTTAAGAACGGGAGAACTGGCGTAAAAACATATCAATTTTGTTATGAAGGAACCGATCAACCGATTTTATCTTGCGTGAAATTTATTATTCAAAGACAGTTTTAAAATTTAGGTTAAATTTCACTTTAGAATTTTACATTTTTCTTGATTTGGTAAATATAATAATTTTTATAAATGAAATTGCCAATTCTTGGTTGCAGAATACTTCAAACATTAAAAGTGCGATTCTTTTCGCAATCTACAACAAGTTAGTCTTACAAAGACTATAGTCTTTGTAAGACTAACTTGTTGTAGATTGCGAAAAGAATCGCACTTTTAATATAATAATTTTTGTCAATTCATCCCAATTTTCACATTTCTAAAGTTTTTGTAAAATTTTATGTTGTGTGTTGGTTTTAACAATTTTATTTAAAATGGTAATAATTATTTAAAATTTGTAATTTTTGTTAAATATTGACAATATACTTTCACATATTCCATATAAACATTTGTATAATTAAGGAACATGTGATCAAACCTAAGTCGAAGTATATTTTGAACTTTAATTTAATTTTAAAACACTTTAAATCAGTGTTTTATACGCGTGGCGCATGAAGTAAAATTTCGAGTTTAGAAAAGCCTAAAAATTTGGTTTGGTCGCGTAGCGCTACGCGCTACGCGACCAAACCAAATTTTCAGGCTTTTCTAAACTCGAAATTTTACTTCATGCTTAATCTGGGATTGGAAACACTCGCTCGAGGTTTTAAATTGAAAGTTAAAAGAAAAGTGTTTATCAATGCAAAAAATGAAAAGATAAATACTGGGAATTTTTTTTCTAGGTACACATATCAAGATTTTTGAATGTGAATATTCAGACATTCATAGTTTTTCTAATAGCTTGCAATTTGAAGCTTCTAACGAGTGTTTCAAATCCCAGATTAAGCATGAAGTAAAATCTGGAGTTTAGAAAAGCCTGAAAATTTGGTTTGGTCGCGTAGCGCGAAGCGCGGAGCGACCAAACCAAATTTTCAGGCTTTTCTAAACTCGAGATTTTACTTCATGCGCCACGTGTATAAAACACTGATTTACAGTAAATTTTAAAACCGACGAGAACATTTCCAGCCACGGATTTTGGCGCCTCTACCATCTCACTTATTATGAACAATCTCATTAAAAAAATCATATCTCCCAAGGCACATACTTTATTTTCAAAATGTCTTTTTTAATTGTTTAATCAGTATATCTAGAACAATTATAAATGATCAGAAAGTTAAAACTCTTATTTGTTATATTTTTAAACAATATATTGCTGTCGCGCGCATGGCCACCACACATACCAAATTTAAAAAGTTCATATCTCCCGAAGCACATACTTTATTTTCTAAATGTCTTCACTGATTGTTTAAACAGTATATCCAAAACAGTTATACATGATCAGAAAGTTATAACTCTCAATTGTTATATTTTTAAATAATATATTGCTGTCGTGCGTATGGCCACCACACATACCAAATTTTAAAAAAATCATATTTCCCAAGGCACATACTTTATTTTCAAATTGTCTTCACTGATTGTTTGAACAATATATCTAAAACAGTTATAAATGATCAGAAAGTTATAACTTTCAATTGTTATATTTTTAAATAATATATTGCTGGTGTGTATAGCCACCACACATACCAAATTTTAAAAAAATCATATCTCCCAAGGCACATACTTTATTTTCAAATTGTCTTCACTAATTGTTTGAAAAATATATCTAAAACAGTTATAAATGATCAGAAAGTTATAACTCTCAATTGTTATATTTTTAAATAATATATTTCTGTCGTGCGTATAGCCACCACACATACCAAATTTTAAGAAAATCATATCTTCCAAGGCACATACTTAATTTTCAAATTGTCTTCACTGATTGTTTGAACAATATATCTAAAACAGTTATAAATGATCAGAAAGTTATAACTCTTAATTGTTATATTTTTAAATAATATATTGCTGTCATGCGTATAGCCACCACATATACCAAATTTTAAATAATCATATCTCCCAAGGCACATACTTTATTTTCAAATTGTCTTCACTGATTGTTTGAACAATATATCTAAAACAGTTATAAATGATTAGAAAGTTATAACTCTCAATTGTTATATTTTTAAATAATACATTGCTGTCGTGCGTATGGCCACCACACATACCAAATTTAAAATAAATTATATTTCCCAAGGCACATACTTTATTTTCAAATTGTCTTCACTAATTGTTTGAACAATATATCTAAAATAGTTATAAATGATCAGAAAGTTATAACTCTCAATTGTAATATTTTTAAATAATATATTGCTGCCGTGCGTATGGCCACCACACATTCCAAATTTAAAAAAAATCATATTTTTCAAGGCACATACTTTATTTTCAAATTGTCTTTACTGATTGTTTGAACAATATATCTAAAACAGTTATAAATGATCAGAAAGTTATAACTCTCAATTGTTATATTTTTAAATAATATATTGCTGTCGTGCGTATGGCCACCACACATTCCAAATTTTAAAAAAATCATATTTTCCAAGGCACATCCTTTATTTTTAAATCGTCTTCACTGATTTTTTGAACAATATATCTAAAACAGTTATAAATGATCAGAAAGTTATAACTGTCAATTGTTATATTTTTAAATAATATATTGCTGTCGTGCGTATAGCCACAACACATACCAAATTTAAAAGAAATCATATCTCCCAAGGCACATACTTTATTTTCAAATTGTCTTCACTAATTGTTTGAAAAATATATCTAAAACAGTTATAAATGATCAGAAAGTTATAACTCTCAATTGTTATATTTTTAAATAATATATTGCTGTCGTGCGTATAGCCACCATACATACCAAACTTTAAAAATATGATATCTCCTAAGGCACATACTTTATTTTCAAATTGTCTTCACTGATTGTTTGAACAATATATCTAAAGCAGTTATAAATGATCAGAAAGTTATAGCTCTCAATTGTTATATTTTTAAATAATATATTGCTGTCGTGCGTATATCCACCACACATACCAAATTTTTAAAAAATCATATCTTCCAAGGCACATACTTTCTTTTCAAATTGTCTTCACTAATTGTTTGAACAATATATCTAAAATAGGTATAAATAATCAGAAAGTTATCTCTCAATTGTTATATTTTTAAATAATATATATTGCTGTCGTGCGTATAGCCACCACACATACCAAATTTTAAAAAAATCATATCTCCCAATGCACATACTTTATTTTCAAATTGTCTTCACTGATTGTCTGAACAATATATCTAAAACAGTTATAAATGATCAGAAAGTTATAACTCTCAATTGTTATATTTTTAAATAATATATTGCTGTCGTGCGTATAGCCACCACATATACCAAATTTTAAATAATCATATCTCCCAAGGCACATACTTTATTTTCAAATTGTCTTCACTGATTGTTTGAACAATATATCTAAAACAGTTATAACTGATCAGAAAGTTATAACTCTCAATTGTTATATTTTTAAATAATATATTGCTGTCGTGCGCATAGCCACTACACATACCAAATTTAAAAAAAATCATATCACCCAAGGCACATATTTTATTTTCAAATTGTCTACACTGATTGTTTGAACAATATATCTAAAACAGTTATAAATGATCAGAAAGTTATAACTCTCAATTGTTATATTTTTAAATAATATATTGCTGTCGTGCGTATGGCCACCACACATACCAAATTTAAAAAAATTCATATTTTCCAAGGCACATACTTTATTTTCAAATTGTCTTCACTGATTGTTTGAACAATATACCTAAAACAGTTATAAATGATCAGAAAATTATAACTCAATTGTTATATTTTTAAATAATATATTGCTGTCGTGCGTATAGTCACCACACATACCAAATTTAAAAAAAATCATATCTCCCAAGGCACATACTTTATTTTCAAATTGTCATCACTGATTGTTTGAACAATATATCTAAAACAGTTATAAATGATCAGAAAGTTATAACTCTCAATTGTTATATTTTTAAATAATATATTGCTGTCGTGCGTATAGCCACCATACATACCAAACTTTAAAAATATCATATCTCCTAAGGCACATACTTTATTTTCAAATTGTCTTCACTGATTGTTTGAACAATATATCTAAAGCAGTTATAAATGATCAGAAAGTTATAGCTCTCAATTGTTATATTTTTAAATAATATATTGCTGTCGTGCGTATAGCCACTACACATACCAAATTTTTAAAAAATCATATCTCCCAAGGCACATACTTTCTTTTCAAATTGTCTTCACTAATTGTTTGAACAATATATCTAAAATAGGTATAAATAATCAGAAAGTTATAACTCTCAATTGTTATATTTTTAAATAATATATTGCTGTCGCGCGTATGGCCACCACACATATTCTAAGAATTTATTTGTATACATGACGGCATGTATATCAATAAATTATTGTATATCAATAAAAGTCATGTATTGATATACAGAGTGAGCAACAATTGTTGCAGATTGATAGGTTGGCAACCAAATACAACAGATAATATGAAAAGAAAATCCCCTCGATTATTTTTCCAATGGCGTAGTAAAAGTTTTTTCCCAAAATAAATTAACTATTTAATCATAATAATAAATTTAATTTTACAATGTTAATTAAATATATTTTTTTAATCATTGACCTTTCTACCACTGTGTGGTGTAAGGCAAAATATACATATATATGTATACAATATACACCCATATATACAACACATTTTGTATTTATATTATTTGTTGTCCAGTAGAGTACAAACTTCTCCAGTTTGTCCTGTCTTCCGTAAGGTTTTTAATTCCTTTCCATTTTATTAAATACACAAAGTAAATTAAGGTAATTTAAGGGTTTATGTATTTGTTAACTGATAAACGAATGTATTAGGACAAACACATTCCCTAAATGTCTGCAAAGGGCTCTTGTCATTCCTGTTCACAAGAAGGGTAGCATATCGGATACAAATAACCTTAGGCCAATATCTCTTTTACCCATTTTGTCAAAACTACTAGAAAAGATACTGTACTTACAAATGGTAGACTTTCTGGATGAAAACAAAATCATATCGGACCATCAGTATGGCTTTCGCAGGGGGGGATCTACGCGGGATGCACTAATGTCCTTTGTCGAGGAAATCTATGAAGGATTCGAGAATCGCACTTTCTCAGTTGCGACCTTCATGGATCTTAGCAAGGCATTTGACTGCGTCTCGCATGATGTACTCCTGCAGAAGTTATGTATATGTTCAATAAAATAAAACCTCTAGAGTGCCATGGAAAATATTGTAGGTTCCCAACTCTGCAAATATACATCATAATTATTATGTCTGACGTTTTATAAGTGAAAAAAGATAAAATCATGGCACTCTACAGGTTTTTTTTTATTGAACATACGATACTTTTACAATTTTCATCCCGATAGCTGCCGGATGCTGAACTCATATCTAAGCAAAAGACGTCAAGCAGTACCGTCTCTTCCGAGCAGCGAATTCATTATGGTGTACCTCAAGGTTAGATTCTGGGTCCACTATTATTTCTAGTGTATATAAATGACCTACCATGTCAACTAAATGACGCATGCACTATTATATATGCGGATGACACAACCATCAAGAGTCATTCCGCCGATGAAGCATCCGCTCATGCTGCGAATAATATATCAGTGGACACAGCATCCAACTGGTTTCTTGCTAATCGATTGTGTCTGAACCCCGACAAGTCTACAACAATGGTATTCTCCTTAAAACCAAATATTTCACCGACAAGCTCAAAGTTCCTGGGCGTAATACTAGACTCTAAACCAGTGATGGGGAAACTACAGCCCGCGGGCCAACTCCGGCCCGCGGAAAGGTTTAATCCGGCCCGTTTAAGAGTGCCGTCGTGAGAATGTTTGAACGCGTTCTTACTTGGTAATGTGACGACCCGCATAAAAACTACCTACCTACGATTAAGCATTATTCTTTGGCCCGCTACGATTGTCTGGTTATTACAAATGGCCCGTCTTAAAAAAAGTTTCCCCACCACTGCTCTAAACTGTCATGGAATAAGCATGAAGAATACATTTCCAATCGTCTTAACAGCAAAATATTTCTGCTACGCCACTTGAAAAACTATCTACCTGTCAATGCCCTAAGATCTGCTTATTTTGCTCTCTGTCAAAGTGTCATTACCTATGGTTTACTTGTATGGGGTCATGGCAGTGTAATGACAACCTTCTTTAAACTGCAGCGTAGAGCAGTACGGGTAGTCGCATCGGTAGCCTACCGCGACGACTGCCGTCAATCATTTATAAAATTTAATATCCCTACGCTACCATCTCTGTACATATTAGATTGCTTACTGTACATGTACAAAAATAATTCGAAATATTCACGACATAATCACAACCACGAATACCATACCAGATCAAGCAATCTTATATGTCCAGAATATATGCGATTGTCAAAAACAAGAAACGCTGTCAATTACATTGGACCAAAATTATATAATGCTCTTCCAAATAAAATTAAATCTTCTCCATTACTTAAATACAGATCCACTATCAAACGCTATTTAATATCACATGCATTTTACAGCATTAACGACTGCCTCAATAAAAAATTCGATGGCATATAAGGTCATTGATCTCTGAGTTAACATGTATCTTATTCTTATGCATTGTGTATTTGCTTTTTTTTTTATTTTAATTTGTATAATCTTAGTATCTGTTGTAAAATTTTAATATGTATGTATGTTTATGTCTTGTATTTTATACTTTATTGTGACTTATGTAAAAACTGTTATAGTTGTGGCATCAATAAATTATTATTATTATTATTATTTGAAATAATAAACGAAAATGTGGAAATGGAAATTTAACTTCTCTGCAAACTTTGTTGCTCACCCTGTACATACATTTATTGGTATAAAAGATGTTGAATGTTATCGTGCAATAATTCGATTATTTAATTTAAAACCTAAAAGTGCCAGATGAGAAACTAATTTAAGAAATTAAAACCTAAAATCTTGCGATGGTTTGTAAAATTATTTGTGGATATTAAGCGAACATTGCCCTTTCATGTTCATGACGCGTGTATTAAATACCTAACTAAAAACATCGAACATGTTGAATGTTTTATATTTTTATCGAATCTCTGTAAAATTTACATCTTGGTGTAAACACGAGATGTATCTTAGCAGGCACACATGCTATTAATTTCTTGCGGAAACGCCGATTTCAATGAGAACATATCTCAATCGCTGCGTGTAATAAAACAACTCGGGTCTTTAAGCGGGTCATTTGCATCCGTTTATGAGCTATTTATTCAAATTACCTTTATAAATATGTAATCCCAGGCACGCGTTAATCAATAGCGAAATTTGTCAAGGACATTCTGATATAGCGCAACAATCAGTCATATTGTCAAGGACATTCATTTACTCGTGTATTTAAAAAAATCTCAAATAGTTCTTATAATTTAAAGATTATGAATATTACAAATAAGTTTTCCAGAAGCAAAACCAGCCATACACCTATTTTTTTTTTAATATAAAAACGAATTAAAATTAATATCGAATTTCTGCAAACATTTTGTCTCATTGAGACAAGTCTCCAAATATTCATTGAAACAACTACTTCTCGAGCTAATACCCCGACAGATTTTTTTTATTTTCAGGTTATAGTAACGCTGTATTCTACTCCTCTCATGCTACAATTTTAAAAATAAATGGAATATTAAAACCTATCCTAAACCAAACCAAATTTTCAGGCTTTTCTAAACTCGAAATTTTACTTCATGCGCCACGCGTACTCAACACTAATGTGATGTGATGTGATGTTTAAAATACACGTTTTTTGCAACAGTGCGTACTAAAAAAGGTCGCTAGCAGAAAATTCAAAAATAAATGATTTGATTGTCAAAAATTACAAGCTATTTGCTGTTGTCATTTTTAAAACAGAAACAACGATACAGTGTCACAACTGTCAATCAGCAGAAAACGCGAAACCAGTGCGTACTGCGATCACTACTCTGGATCACTAGTCGCTTTTTACAAACGTGGATTTTTTAATACACCCTTTAGTGTATTAACAAGAGCTAGTATCACTGAATAATCAATAGCGGGTAGAATGTTTTAACACCTTTTACTATATTTAGGGGTAAATAATAACAAAAACTAACTAGTAGTAAAATACAATTGTATCATTTTATTTGTTTAGCGGAATCGGAAATTAACTCTTCCTTGTTTCCTCTGGCGTTGACAACTAATGTAGATTGTAAGAAAATTGTAGTGTCATAGAATTTAATTAATGCTCGCCATTTTCGCCAGTTTACCTTTTCCAACAATGGTTCAGGCGTATCCAGTTCACGAATTGTCTGTGTTTTTAGAACAATGAAGCCGTTCATGTCTGCATGTTATGAAAACAAATTAAAGACGGTATGAATTATTGCAGCAAAAGTTTGCATTGTTTAATTGTACGAATGTGTAAAATGCGAGTTTGGAATGTGTTTTTACTATTTGCTTGAAATAGTACGTGTGTGAACAAAAAAAAACAGAAATAATATATAAATCATCCTAATTTTATATAACTATTATAATGTAGTGATTTATTATCTTCTGTGTGAATGGGAAATTTGGATTTTGTAGGGCGCCTGATCAACATGTTCGTTATTTGTGTTCGATGATGGGCTTGACTAAATAAACAAATTAATTTTAAATGATAGAATTAATTTGGTATTGTGGAGGCTTCTACTTTGTTATACATGTTAAATTATCAATAAAAAACGTTTTAACTTTGTTTGTATAACACAATTTATTTACTTCATGTTTGATAATGGCAAGCTAAATTTGCCGAAACTACAGTCACATAAAAAATAAATGGTGTTATACAAACAAAGTTAAAACGTTTTTTTATTGATGAATGATAGAATTTAAAATATAATTTTAAAATATAAGTTTCCACTCCCAGATTATGCATGAAGTAAAATTTCGAGTTTAGAAAAGCCTGAAAATTTGGATTTGCCGGGGCGCGCGAGCGAAGCGAGTCGCGCCCCGGCAAATCCAAATTTTCAGGCTTTTCTAAACTCGAAATTTTACTTCATGCGCCACGCGTATAAAACATTGATTTCAATTGAAGTCCAAACACCCACCCGTTCACATTCAGTAAAATACAAATAATATTGCTCTGACGCGTAAATTAGTAATGATATTTTTGTTTAATTAAACAATTTAAAAAAAGTTGATTCTAAAATCTTCAGCTTTGAGCGTATCTACAGAACGTAATGTTTAAATTACAGAAGTGTGCTTAAGCTCATTTAATTTTAAATCTGCTAACTTGAAGTAATGACGTAGAGAAATTTTTTTTTTTTGGCTGTTGCCTGGCCTTGGGAAGTTGCCCATTAGCCATCATCAATCTATATATTTTTTGTATCAATTAATTTATTACAATTTACAATTTGTAGTATTTAACTATTCATTCGGACAATCACACACATTCATACTACACCCAGGGTCACGACGAGATATTATTTTTGAAATAAAGTCTCCCCGTGCACGGGAATCCAACCCGAATTTGTGGCTCGCCGAGCGATACAGCCCGGCGACGTTACCGCTCGGCCACCACCTGCCCCGCGTAGAGAAAAATTAATTCAATATGCGTTTTTTTTATACGGTGAGGATTTTTTTTCGCTGAACATGGGTTTCCTATGTTCAGTTTTTGAAAGTCCATGTCAATACATTGTTTCATTAATTTTACGGCAAATCATCTCAATACTATAGGAGAGTTAATGTTTGGGCTGGAATAGTTGACACCACCCTTAGTGGCCCCTTTTTTATTGAGGGCAACCTAACTGTTGTTAAAATTTTGGAACTTCTTTGAAGAAACATTACAACCATGCGTTCTCAGTATTGAAGACTTGTAGTTTGTCTCCAATATTGAGAACGCATGGTTTCAAATGAACGGCGCTCCACCACATTCCATAGGCCCTGTTACACGTTTCCTGAATGAAACCTTCCAGGATCGCTGGATTGGAAGATTCGGACCCATAGCTTGGCCACCTCGGTCCCCCGATATATTACCAAACGATTTCTTTCTTTGGGATTATCTCCAATCCAAAATCTACAATAATATAGCAATAGAGAGTACAGAAGAACTAAAAAACAGAATAAGTACCGCCTGCCATGAAATAAATCCAGTTTTTTTAAGAAATACTGTATAAGGATTTTACAATAGCTTAGCATATTGCTTGGAGCAGGAAGGTGGTCACTTTAAACTTTTGTGCTAAACCTAAAATAAAATGTCAGTCCCTTCAAAAGCATAAATAAAATATCTGTAAGTTTGGTTGCCTAATCCGTGAAATTAATGAAATAATGTATTGACAGTGACTTTCTAATAATGAACATAGGAAACGTATGTTCAGCGAAAAAGAAACCTCACCGTATATATAAAAAGTCGTTTTAGGAATTTTCCACTATCTCCATAATTTATCTGGCTTGTAAATTGTCTACTCAATTTTGGTATTTCGAAGAGTGTATAATTTTTCTTGAAGTACTTTTTCGATGCTTAAAAATTGTGTTTAATACAAGCGGCCGAAGTTGAATTTTGTTGGATTGAATTATTTTTCACAATTTTTAAAAGTGCTAAAACTAAACGGGAGAATATTTATTTCAAATTCAAATTCCTTTATTAACGGTAATAAACCTTTTTACATCAAAATATAAATATTATAAATAACAATTAACAAATTGAGAGTTGTTTGTAATGTTGAAAAAGGGTGTCCAAAAAGGGTGAGTGCAGAGCGATACTGCGAGAAGGTTAGGAATTTTCTAGCTCCATCTTTGAAACAGTTTGGTAGCTGTAATGCAGAAACTAAGTTTCAACAAGATGGAGCCACGAGTCAGACATAAAACCCTTCAATTGAAGCACTAAACGACCTATTCCCCAATAATCTCATTTCGCGAAGAGGTGATGTTAACTGGCCACTACGCAATCCAGACCTGAGTCCTTTGAACTATTTCTTATGAGGAAAAAGTAAACATCGATAAACCAAGGACATTGACACAGTTTAAGGATAATATCGCAGCAGAAATGGCATCGATACCTTAAGCAATGTATCGTCGCGTAGTGGAAAATCTTAGCTCAAGATTAGAGGAGTGCCAGGAGCTAAACGGTAGACATTTAGACAACATTATTTTTAGTAAATAATTTTCCAATTGTCTGTAATTAAAAATCAATAAAACATTTTCTTTAAATATTTTGAATTGTGGAGGCTTCTACTTCGTTATACATGTTAATTTAACACAATAAAACACTTTTAACTTTGTTTGTATAACACAATTTATTTTTATGTGACTGCAGTTTCGGCAAATTCAGCTTGCCATTATCAAACATGATTTTTTATCTTTGCATTATTTTACTTTAAAACTGCACTCACCCTTTTTGGACACCCTGTACCTTAAGGCGATACTGGTAGGCCCCCCCCCCGCATTGTGGGATCTTGCACCCCTTAGTTACATAGCTGTAAACTTTACAAATTCTTAGTAATGATTTTAAAACATTATTATTCTTATCATCCCAAGTTTCATTCAAAAATACAAACATATTCAATATCTACGTGTAATTTTATAAGGTACTTTCGCATAAGGTCGAATATGGTATTCGAATCCCATTAGGTCGAAGCGAAAAGGTAGAATTAATAGACGAAAATATCATTACTTTTTTCGAAACAGTTGCGATTGACACTAATATCCTTCAAACTAATTAAATAAAAGTTATTTCACAGAAAAAGTTGTTTTTTTTGCACTACAAATTCGACCTTATGGGACTTCTACCTTTTCGCTTCGACCTAATGGGATTAGATCTTATGGTATTCGACCTTATGGGGGCGATCCTTTTATGATACTTAAAAAGACTGTTATTCCTTACTTCACTTTTTGAAGTGAACTAAGGAATAACAGTTTTTTTTAGTGTAATAATCACTTCACGTAAACTCAAAAACATACAGTTATTAATTTTATAATAATACAAAAAATCCATAAATGCCATATTATGTCGTATATCTCGATTGCCATATTCTGGAATTTATCGATAAACATGAGAAAACAAAAAATAATTACAGGTCAAACACCCCGTAAAAGCATACAACATTTATTACAAAATCAATAAGGTAAAAATCCATTGACATTAATATGAATGATGAAAACAAAAACATATTGTCTCTTGAAACATCATCTCTTATTTTATATTTTATTTTGTATGCCAAATAAAGGTTCATTTATATAGTATTTTTGTGTAATGACCTTGACAATTACATAGGCCCTTTCGAAAATGGAAACAGACAAAAAATGACCGCACCAAAAATGGCTCGGTGACATTTCGAAACCTTGCACCGGCCGTGATTTTTAATATCGGAATAAATTAAACTTAACGAGGATTGAAGAAAGAGATTTAAAGGATATCCTCTCTTTTTCTCTTCCGATGGCCGTTTTACACAATAAATTTAATAATTGGAGAATCGAAAATTCGTCAAATTTGACTGAAATCATAATTCAGTTGATCATCGTATAAAATCCTTTTAAATTTTAACCCCTTGAGTTACCATTTAAAATTCCATTTAAGGATGTTTTTCTTTTGCGTATACCAAGCTAAATTGCTCCAGGCATTGAGATCAAACACACGCAGTATATTTTGAACCTAAGTTTAAATCAGTGTTTAATATGCGTGGCGCATGAAGTAAAATTTCGAGTTTAGAAAAGCCTGAAAATTTGGTTTGGCCGCGTAGCGCTTCGCGCTACGCGACCAAACCAAATTTTCAGGCTTTTCTAAACTCGAAATTTTACTTCATGCTTAGTCTGCGAGTGGCAAACACTCGTTAGAAGCTGAGTAAGCTAGTTTTAAAGCAGACGATAAGCAATACATTGACTTTTTTTATGAATACAAAGAATTCCTGCAAATATACAAAACGCTTGTAATTATAGGGATATGTATACTTTAAAGCAAAATTTCCTGTATATATTTTTTCATATGGAGTTAAAAAATAATAATTATTACATCTATGGAATTTTTTTTTCTTGTTTTTTGGCTTTTGCCTGGCCTTAGTTGCTTTGACTATTGGCCAACATCAATTATTTATTTTTAACTTATATTATTTAATTTATAACTTATTTTGTAAGTTGTATTAACATATATTGGACGGCACAATACATTCACACCACACCCAGGGACACGAGTTATTATTTTTAAATAACAACTCCCCGCGCACGGGAATCGAACCCGGTCTGTGGCTCGCCGAGCGATTTACCGCCCGGCGACGTTACCGCTCGGCCATCACCTGCCCATCTATGGAAATATGAAGAGATTATTTTCCGAGGTTGGCTAGTTACATCCTGTATGTATAGGGATGTAACTAGATGTGTTGTAATCAATAGTTTTTTTTTTTCTAATCACAGCAATACTTTTCTAAAAATAGGAAAATGGGAAAATATTGGATTAATTTTTTAAATTTATTAATAACGTTGCTAAGGGCAATGTTTGTAATTTGTAATTTGGATTAATTTTTTGAATTTATTAATAACGCTGCTAAGAGCATTGTTTGTAATTTTCATAGTAGACTAGTCTGTCGTGGGTCTGACGTTTTCATCATGTCATAATTTGAAATGTCGTACGTGCTAACGCAAGCGGTGAAAGCCTGTAAATGTTTGGTTCCAGCCAAGCAAAATTTCCTGTATATATTTTTTCATATGGAGTTAAAAAATGACAATTATTACATCTAGGGAAATATGAAGAGATTATTTTCCGAAGTTGGCTAGTTACATCCTGTATGTATAGGGATGTATAGCCAACCAAGGGAATTATATTCATATTTCCCGTGTTGTAATCAATAGTTTTTTTTCTAATTACAGCAATACTTTTCTGAAAATAGGAAAATAGGAAGATACTGGATTAATGTTTTGAATTTATTAATAACGTTGCTAAGGGCAATGTTTGTAATTTGTAATTTGGATTAATTTTTTGAATTTATTAATAACGTTGCTAAGAGCAATGTTTGTAATTTTCATAGTAGACTGGTCTGTCGTGGGTCTGACGTTTTCATCATGTGATGATTTGAAATGTCGTACGTGCTAACGCAAGCGGCGAAAGCCCGTTAATGTTTGGTTCCAGCCAAATCTCAATCTGCATATAAAAAAATGTATGCAATTTTCACGAATAATCGAGGAGCCAACATTCCGTGAACGGTGCTGAAGATTTGGTATGTTGTCATAATTTTTGTTATTGTTGAGGTATGACTTGTTTATTCTATCCGTAGTCACGGAAATATATTTTACTGCCGTTTTTTGAAGATTTGGTATGTTGTTATAATTTTTGTTATTTTTGAGGTATGACTTGTTTATTCTATCCGTAGTCACAGAAATATTTACCAAATACGTTGTGGCCCAAATTATCAATGTCCCGGTTCATCAGATACAACAGTTGGGAGTTTACTGCCAACTGTTGGGGAATACTCTAATGACCGGATTGTTAATCGTGAACGTGTTTGGGATTTTTACAATCGAACAAAATTGACCGACCGGAGCACCGTTCATTAGATACCAACATACATCACAAACAAATCCAAACATGTAGAATGTTGAACATTTTGATGAACGGGCTGAATGCTAAGATTTTTTTAGTGTAATAATCACTTCACGTAAACTCAAAAACATAAAGTTGCTAAGATTACTGTTACATTTGAAAGAAAAAGAGCGTGTTTACACGCGGCTACTATAAGCTAAAATTAAAAACGCGCGTACGTGTGAATGCGTCAATTTGATTCTGTACTTTGTGAGCAATCGCGCCACATTTTGTGGCGTGACTGTGTGTGAATACGTGCAGCATTAGTCATTTGTCGGGCGTTTGTGGCGCGACAAAAAGTGGCCAGTGTGAATACGCTGAAAATGTGAACGGTATCGAGGAAAACATTTTCTTGTCACTCTTTGACAATCCATATTTCCCTAGGGAAAAGTGGCCAGTGTGAATACGCTCAAAATGTGAACGGTATCGAGGAAAACATTTTCTTGTCACTCTTTGACAATCCATATTTCCCTAGGGAAAAGTGGCCAGTGTGAATACGCTCAAAATGTGAACGGTATCGAGGAAAACATTTTCTTGTCACTCTTTGACAATCCATATTTCCCTAGGGAAATATGGATTGTCTAAAAGTTTCAAATTTCCCTAGAGAGATATGATATATGATATATATATATATATATATATATATATATATATATATATATATATACATATATATATATACATATATATATATATATATATATATATATATATATATATATATATACATATATATATATATATATATATATATATACATATATATATACATATATATATATATATATATATATACATATATATATATACATATATATATATATATATATATATGTATATATATATATATACATATATATATATATATATATACATATATATATATATATATGATAACATATCGTAACCAAGGCAATATCACTCATTATTGTATCAATCAGAGAAAAAGTATTTATAAGAATCTCATATTGATAAATACAAGATTGAACAGTAATCATTCATTCACCGGTTAACTATATGCGCGTTTCAGGCTTCAACGCCATCATCAATATAGTCCCGAACCAGTGCTTGAAGAATACTGAACATCTTTGATCATTATATCACGGTCTATGTAATTTTCATACAACACGACGTAAACGCCATCCATTTGCTACACTTAGCAAATGGGTAACAGATGGCGTTTACGTCGTCGTGTTTTGTGTAGTTTTTATTGACAATTTGTTTAATTAACATGAAATAATTAACAATTTATATTCAGGTAATAAAATTACCTAAACAAATGATACTTGACATAATAAACTTATTTCACTTGTAAATTGGTTAAAGACCATTTCACATTAAATCATTGTTATATACGCGTGGCGCATGAAGTAAAATTTCGAGTTTAGAAAAGCCTAATTTGGCTCGGTCGCGTGGTGCAATAAAATAGTTTGTTCTATCATTTTCAAAATTCACAATCACAATAAATACAAATTAAACATCAAGTCATCTTTAATATTGGGGTTCTACTTATTACATTCGGCACCTTTTTATGTGCGTTTCTCGTTTAACGAAGTTCGGTCATTTTCTTTATTATCTATTTCTGCTAATTAACAGCGTTGCATCGCTGTCCGTTCAATTAATTTGAAGTGAATAGAAATTGCTGCTCGTGACACATAAAATACCTCGTAAACACGGCGATTTCCTGTAAATGAACGTTTAATCGAACAAAGTGACATTCATTTTCTTTTTTTGCGTCCTCGGATTTCAAGATTGCTTTTATTGAAAATATTTATTGTTTCGGTTTGATATTAATACAAGTGTTTGATGCACAAACATATTATTTATAGATTTAGGGACAGTTTTATAGTGATTTTACTTAGGCTCAGTTTAAATCACATCATGGTAAATGTAATTAATAATAATAATAATAATAATAATAATAATAATAATAATAACTTTATTTGTATACTCAGTAACATAAAGGTACTCTAAAGAAAAAAAAAACTATAAAATCATGGTACACAAATCACGAGTGATTTGTGTACCATGATTTTATAGTTTTTTTTTTTTTGTAGAGTACCTTTATGTTACTGAGTATACAAATAAAGTTATTATTATTATTATTATTAATTACATTTACCATGATGTGATTTAAACTGAGCCTAAGTAAAATCACTATAAAACTGTCCCTAAATCTATAAATAATATGTTTGTGCTCGTGATTTGTGTACCATGATTTTATAGTTTTTTTTTTTTTTTTTTTTAGAGTACCTTTATGTTATTGAGTATACAAATAAAGTTATTATTATTATTATTATTATTCAGTATCGGGTAATAAATACCCAACTGTTCTTCCATCTTAACCTAGACACTATTAAAGGTAATATATATAATTATATGAATTTAATAATTTTTCCTTAATTTAAACGGAGTTTAAGGTAAGCTTGATTTATTCAACTGTCTGTTACTATATTTAGGGGTTAAGTTACGGCATGACCAAAATATGATTTTTTGTCAAAGTCTGAACATTTGGATGAAACTCGAAATTTTACTTACCTAACCCATTAAGCGCCGTTGGTGCATACACGCAACATTATACATTTTTTGGTAATTAAATTAAAAACAAAATATTCACATTTTTCTTCATACATTTTCAAGTCTGGTCTAATAATATAATATAAAAAATTAAGTCATTTATAATTGTATATATTATATTATTTGACCAGACTTGAAAATGTATGAAGAAAAATGTAAATATTTTGTTATTTAATTTTTTCGATTATTACTCATTAAAAAATATACATCAGTGTATTTCTAACTTCACAATATTTCAGCGTTTTATACGCGTGGCGCATGAAGTAAAATTTCGAGTTTAGAAAAGCCCCGTGAAAATTTGTCTCGGGTCGCTGCGCGACCCTCGACAAATTTTCTACGCGGGGCTTTTCTAAACTCGAAATTTTACTTCATGCTTAGCCTGGGAGTGGAAACGCTCGTTCTTAACTTCATATTGCACGTTTTTATAAAAAATCGATTAATGCCTGAAAATTTACAGTGCAAAAATTTTGCTTATTTAAAAGAAAAATTCTACATACTGTGAATTTTTCTTTTAAACATGCAGAATGTCATTAATCGATTTTTTATAAAAACGTACAAAATGAAGTTTAGAACGAGTGTTTCCACTCCCAGACTAAGCATGAAGTAAAATTTCGAGTTTAGAAAAGCCCCGCGTAGAAAATTTGTCGAGGGTCGCGCAGCGACCCGAGACAAATTTTCACGGGGCTTTTCTAAACTCGAAATTTTACTTCATGCGCCACGCGTATAAAACGCTGAAATATTGTGAAGCTAGAAATACACTGATGTAAATTTTCACGGGGATTTTCTAAACTCGAAATTTTACTTCACGCGTATAAAACACTGAAATATTGTGAAGTTAGAAACACACTAATGTATTTTTTTAATGAGTAATAATCGAAAAAATTAATAATAAGTTATTCATGGAAATCATAAAGAGACGTGCAGAATTTTGCCAAAAATCAACTTTTAAAGTTAACTCTATAATTGCTCGGCCGTTAATGGGTTAATCCAGTAGTAGAAACCCTCTCTAATGGTTAACCATTAAATGCTATTAATTGTCCATGTAAGTATACCTACTCTGATGGTATACTTAAATGTAGAAGTTGTTTCAATGGGTATTTATTGCATCTTCTTGTTTATAGGCGTAATTCTGTGTGCATGTAATTTTACTGTACATCTACAAGAAATAAATATGATTTATTATTGTCTTAGGTTGTCTTATTAATTAAGACGTATTGCTTGCATTTTACACGAACATTTTCATAATTTTATTTATTAGGTTTGAAGTGTGCACACTATAAGTAATCTTACTTTCGTGTCACTGACGATGCCACTATGAAGCATTAGATGGCGTTAGCTATCGAAATCATTAATAGTTTTCACATATTGGCTTGAAATAGTCAGCAATGTTCAGTATTCCTCAGCACTGGGTCGGGACCACACTGAAGAGGACCTTGAAGTCCGAAACGCGTCTGTGGGTACCTGGTGCCGGAATACTGAACACAAATTCAATTTTTTTACTTTCTCGATTTCAAATAGATTTGAATTTGAATTAGTCTTCCCAAATGTTATTTGTATGATCTTCCTTTCTGTCATAATCGAGATTTTGTATGCCATTTGATAAAATTAGTTTTTGTCAATGTTCACTGTGTCCAATTTTCATCCTAGAATTTTATTCATATGATTGTCTTTTGTATGTCCTTAACGGTGTCAGCAATGAAAGTTAATTGCACTCGTGTCTGCCTTGCGAGTAATGTATCGTCGCGGAAAATAAAAACTAGATTTTTAGTAACATCACTTCCCTACATAAGAAAGATGTGAAACTAGTTTGGATTCTCTGTCTATATCTCTTAAAAGAACGAGACGTGAAAGTGCATTTTATGTTGAATTCTAAAGAATCCGAAATGTCTTCAAACACGGTCTAATTTGCAACTGAAATTTTTGTGTTCACAAAAGGAAGCTCAAGAATGTATGGAAAAATGTAATAAAAAAGTAATCGCCTTTAGCGGGCCAGTCCGTGCGCCAGCAGGATCTACAAATTTTCTGCTATTTTAATTATTTTAGTGGGCAGGTGGTGGCCGAGCGGTAACGTCGCCGGGCTGTATCGCTCGGCGAGCCACAAATTCGGGTTCGATTCCCGTGCACGGGGAGACTTTATTTCAAAAATAATTTCTCCTCGTGACCCTGGGTGTAGTATGAATGCGTGTGGATTGTTCGAATGAATAGTTAAATACTACAAATTGTAAATTGTAATAAAATTAATTGATACAAACATATATAGATTGATGATGGCTAATGGGCAAGTTCCCAAGGCCAGGCAACAGCCAAAACAAAAAAATTATTTTAGTAATATCATTGACAAAAAAAACTGTATTCACAAAAAATAAACTAAAATAAAGCTTATTTATTCCTTATACACCTCTGTGATTTAATAAAAATCAAGCATTGAAGGCAGTTGCATTTTTTAGATATGTAGTTAACTAGGTACTTATTTACTAAGCACTAGGGAAGTAACGCCGTAAAATCTAACTAACGAGGATACAGTTAGTTTGGGTGTAAACGGCTTGGGCTTTTATTTTAAAAGAATTCAATTTGAAGTTTAGAACGAGCGTTTCCACTCCCAGACTAAGTATGCAGTAAAATTTCGAGTTTAGAAAAGCCCTAAAATTTGGTTACGCGACCAAACCAAATTTTCAGCCTAATAGAAAAAACAAACCTGGATGTACACAAATAAATCTGCACCTTGGTTCAAGAACAGCCAATGTCATTTTGGCTAGATTTAAGTAATTCGGCCCAAATCATTCCTCTGGAAATTGATCTAAGTTAATGCTTTGGCTAGATTTAAGTAATTAGGCCCAAATCATTCCTCTGGAAATTGATCTAAGTTAATGCAATCTCGCACTTTTTTTTTGTTTGTTTGTTTGGCATAGGTTCTGTACACAAATAAATCTGCACCTTGGTTCAAGAACAGCCAATGTCATTTTGGCTAGATTTAAGTAATTAGGCCCAAATCATTCCTTTGGAAATTGATCTAAGTTAATGCAATCTCGCACTTTTTTTTTGTTTGTTTGTTTGGCATAGGTTCTGTACACAAATAAATCTGCACCTTGGTTCAAGAACAGCCAATGTCATTTTGGCTAGATTTAAGTAATTAGGCCCAAATCATTCCTCTAGAAATTGATCTAAGTTAATGCAATCTCGCACTGTTTTTTTTGTTTGTTTGTTTGGCATAGGTTCTAGCCATTCAGCCACTAACGATGATTGTATTAATTTAACATATATTTGGACGTCACGACACATTCACACCACACCTAGGGACACGACGAGAAATTATTTTTAAATAAAGTCTGAAATCTCGCACTTATCTGGCATTTTTTACTTTCGGGGCATATGCACAACAAAGAGAAAGTATTGTTGTCTCGAAAATTTTCAAATCAAACATTTCAGTGGATATATCAATTTTGAGGTCCCCTGAGTTGATTGAGACCATTTTTGAAAAATGTCTGTCCTTCTGTCGCCACGGTAAAGTCTAAACCAATTGATTTGTTAAGATTTCAGACAACGAAACTGACGTTTTAGATCTTTTAGCTTTATTGCATTTGAACAACCTGAGAAGGTTTTGGGTTCATTTTTTGTAGTTGGAAAATCGAAAAAAAGGCATGTTTTATGTCATGAAAGAGCTAGAAATGTATCCGGATAGGTTTAAAAATTATTTATTTTTTTATTTAAGTATACTTTTATATATGCCATATAAACATTTGCAAAATTAATCAACACGACGTATATTTTGAACTTCACTTTAAATCGGTGTTTCATATGCGTGGCGCATGAAGTAAAATTTCGAGTTTAGAAAAGCCTAAGGCCGGTCGTCCACTGGAAGCGACAACACGCGGCTACGCGCTCACGCGATCCTAGCGGCAACATGCGTATACGCGCGACAGATCCCGACGTGTGTAAATCCAATGAATCTCGTCCACTGCAAGCGTGCGCGGACATGCGGATTCTCGCGCCGAGCGTGTAGCTGCGTCAAGTCCCAAGGAAATGGGATCTGTCGCTCGTAGCCGCGTCTAGTCCTGCGCCTTTACGCTTCCATTTTACTAATTTCGTTATTTACACAGCGATTTATTTCATATTTTCAATAAAAGCAAATAAAGGATTAGTCGACTCATCCATTTAGTTGATTTTTCTATAATAGCATGAATTTCATTAAAATAAAATGAAAGAAAATAGAATAACGTGTGATTCTTTTTAGTGTACTATTTATATTATTTATGAACATTTAAATCAAGAGAAAGGTTTTGTTAGAAATAAAAACATGCTCTGTGCTAAATTTTACAGCAGTGCTTATGACCTCTGTAAATCATAAAAATGTCCTCTGTAAAGTGCTGCCGTCTCTTGCATTTTTCTTAATACTCATGGCGTTTTCTGTAAAATTACAGAAATCTTGATATCATATTGTTACTATCCATTCAACACACGTTCTTAGGTTTCGTTTGATTGTGTCGGTTGTGCTGTTATTTGAACATTTTGTGCTTATGTATTTTTTTGGAATGATTATATTTTTGTAATTTCTTGCAATGTTCAACTAATACCGATGGGCCGGAGAGTTCCGGGTCGCGTGTAGGCTGGATATTGGTATTTGCTTGATGGTGTTTGGTGAATTTCGGGCGGGCGACGCTCAGGATTTTGTCAGGCCCGTCGGTCGGCGGGTGCGGCGTTTTGTATCGCTCATGATCGTTTCAATTTCAAATGTAAATATTTTATTGTTGGAGATGATGAAATTCTCCCAGTGATTCCCTCTTTTTTAATATTGGGTTTACCCAACATGATCGCCTTTTTCGAATTCCAATCATACCCCTAATCACATTAAAAATATATTTTAAATTCACAACATTGACGGTTCTAACAAACTGAGCAGCGCGAAGTCACATGCAGTGTACGACCCCTGTCGCGTGTAGCCGCTACTCTTGCAGCCGCCCGTTGCCGCTCGTATCGCGTGAGCGCGTAGCCGCGTGTTGTCGCTTCCAGTGGACGACCGGCCTAATTTGGCTCGATCGCTCCGCTTCGCTACGCGCCCGAGCCAAATTTTCAGGCTTTTCTAAACTCGAAATTTCACTTCATGCTTAATCTGGGACTGGAAGACACTCGTTTAGTTTTTTGAAAATGTCGATAAATTGTCAAGATATAAGGTAGTTATAGTTAATTTACAACGCTTTTGTAAATTTCCAAGGTTTAATTAAATTTTCAAAATTTTGACGGTCTTCCTGAATTTCCTAAGTTTTCGTCAATTTTAAAAATGTTTATACTTTTCATAAAAATTTTGAAAATGAACGGAACTCTTGGAGTTTCATGAAAAGCCTTTATCTTTTTTTAAGTTAACGAATATTTAAGAAATTCATGAAAATTAGAAAGAATTTGAAAATTGAAGGAAATTTTGAAAAATTATAACTATCAAAAGTTTTAAAATCAACGAAAATTTATGAAATTCAGGAAAACCGTCAGAATTTTGAAAACTAACTGAAATCTTGGAATTTCATGAAAAATCAACATTTCTTAAGTTAACGACTATTCCTGAAAGGAACTGTGTGAAAATTGCCAATAATTTGAAAATTCAAGGACATTTTAAAAATGGATGAAAGGTATCGAAACCTTTGAAGTTAACGGAAATTCAAGAAACACGTCAACATTAAAAAATTAAAGGAAATCTTGTTATAGGAATATGGTTTTTTGAGTTACGTGAAGAAATAAATTAACTTGAATGAAAACACTAATACTTTCTTCACAATAAGTTTTTTTTTTACTTATTGTGAAGAAAGTATTAGTGTTTTGAATGAAATCACTAATACTTTCTTCACAATAAGTAAAAAAAAAACTTATTGTGAAGAAAGTATTAGTGTTTTCATTCAAGTTAATTTATTTCTTCACGTAACTGTGAGTTAATTTACGCGAAGTGTTAAGAATTGAGAAATTCACTAAAAATCGTCAATAATTTACTAAAATTTTGAAAATTCATAACCAATTTAAAAATATTAAACGAGCATCTTCCACTCCCAGAGTAAGCATGAAGTAAAATTTCGAGTTGAGAAAAGCCCGAAGAATTTGGGCATTTCTCAACTCGAAATTTGACTTCATGCGCCACGCTACAAATCACTGGTTCAAAGTGAAGTAAATGGCATTTCACCTTAAAATATCACGAATGCTAACTGTCATAAAAATTCTAAATAAAACTATAGCTAAAATTTCACTATTGTTGTCAGTTTAAAACGAACAATTGACTATTATCGTCACTTTAAAAATAACATTTCACTATTATCGCCACATTTTTACATACATTTAATTAAAAATATCACGAATGCCAACTGTCATAAAAATTCTAAATAAAACCATAGCCAAAATTTCACTATTGTTGTCAATTTAAAACGAACAATTGACTATTATCGTCACTTTAAATATACACACATTATAACATACGTTTGATTACTGTAGTCTTTTTATAGTCGAAATGTGAGAATTATAGTGATCTATTATCGTCACATTATAACATACATTTGGTTATTGTAGTCTTTTTATAGTCAAAATGTGAGCATTATAGTGATCTACAGTCCCGATACTGCCAACATGTGACTATTATTCTCACTTTGATACGAACATTTTACTATTAACGTCATATTATAACGAAAATTTGACTATTGAAGAACTGCAAGAGTCAAGTTCTTAGGTCAAAATGTGATCATTACAGTGATCTATGGTCCATGATAAGCCCAACATTTGACTAGTATCGTCACTTTGATACGAATACGTCAATTTTCAATTGTTTCAATGATAAAACAAACGAGTGTTTTCTACACCCAGACTAAGCATGAAGTAAAATTTCGAGTTTAGGAAAGCCTGAAAATTTGGCTCGGGCGCGTAGCGAAGCGGAGCGACCGAGCCAAATTAGGCTTTTCTAAACTCGAAATTTTACTTCATGCGCCACGCGTACAAATCACTGGTTCAAAGTTAGGTAATTGGCTTCACTTTAAAATATCACGAATGCTAACTGTCATAAAAATTCTAAATAAAACTATAGCTACAATTTCACTATTGTTGTCAGTTTAAAACGAACAATTGACTATTATCGTCACTTTGAAAATAACATTTCACTATTATCGTCACTTTAAAAATAACATTTCACTATTTTAGCCACATTATAACATATATTTGATTATTGTAGTCTTTTTATAGTCAAAATGTGACTATTATAGTGATCTACAGTCCCGATACTGTCAACATGTGACTATTATTCTCACTTTGATACGAAAATTTTACTATTAGTGTCATATTATAACGAACATTTAACTATTAAAGAACTGCAATAGTTAAAGTCTTAGGTCAAAATATGACCATTACAGTGATCTATGGTCCATGATAAACCCAACATTTGACTAGTATCGTCACTTTGATACGAATACGTCAATTTTCAATTGTTTCAATGATGAAACAAACGAGTGTCTTCCACTCCCAGACTAAGCATGAAGTAAAATTTCGAGTTTAGAAAAGCCTGAAAATTTGGCTCGGGCGCGTAGCGAAGCGGAGCGACCGAGCCAAATTAGGCTTTTCTAAACTCGAAATTTTACTTCATGCGCCACGCGTACAAATCACGGATTCAAAGTGAAGTAATTGGTATTTCACCTTAAAATATCACGAATGCTAACTGTCATAAAAATTCTAAATGAAACTATAGCTAAAATTTCTTTATTGTTGTCAGTTTAAAACGAGCAATTGACTATTATCGTCACTTTAAAAATAACATTTCACTATTTTAGCCACATTATAACATATATTTGATTATTGTAGTCTTTTTATAGTCAAAATGTGACTATTATAGTGATCTACAGTCCCGATACTGTCAACATGTGACTATTATTCTCACTTTGATACGAAAATTTTACTATTAGTGTCGTATTATAACGAACATTTAACTATTAAAGAACTGCAATAGTTAAAGTCTTAGGTCAAAATATGACCATTACAGTGATCTATGGGCCATGATAAACCCAACATTTGACTAGTATCGTCACTTTGATACGAATACGTCAATTTTCAATTGTTTCAATGATGAAACAAACGAGTGTCTTCTACTCCCAGACTAAGCATGAAGTAAAATTTCGAGTTTAGAAAAGCCTGAAAATTTGGCTCGGGCGCGTAGCGAAGCGGAGCGACCGAGCCAAATTAGGCTTTTCTAAACTCGAAATTTTACTTCATGTGCCACGCGTATATAACAATGATTTAATGTGAAATGGTCTTTAACCAATTTACAAGTGCAATAAGTTTGTTATGTCAATTATCAATTGTTTAGGTGATGAGGAAAGTGCTATGACGGACACATCACTATTTTTATGGCCTGAATCTAATCTTAATTATATATTACGATTTTTGTATCAGCTGTAAAGAGGGGACGTGGGGGAATGTAAAAGCAGGCAAATTTAGTTTAATTTTGGAAGGTAAAGCGTTTGTTTTTTGTGTTTTTTTTTCTTCTCTCTTTTTGTTAATTTGTGTTTATTGGTTAGTATTTTATAATACATTTTTGTTCATTTTGTACACTGATGATGCCAAATAAAGGTTATATATATATATATATATATATATATATATATATATATATATATATATATATATATATATATCTGTATATATATATGTATGTATATATATATATTTATATATATATCAGCTGTCCAGCTAAAGACTTGAAAACCCAACATTTTTGATATTGGCTGTTCTTGCACAAAGATACAGATATATATGTGTAAGTTAATTTTTGATGCCAAGTAAAGGTTATATATATATATCTGTATATATATATATATATATATATATATATATATATATATATATCTGTATATATATATATATATATATATATATATATATATATATATATCTGTATATATATATATATATATATATATATATATATATATATATGTATATATATTAATTTTTGATGCCAAGTAAAGGTTATATATATATATCTGTATATATATATATATATATATATATATATATATATATATATCTGTATATATATATATATATATATATATATATATATATATATATATCTGTATATATATATATATATATATATATATATATATATATATATATATATATATCTGTGTATATATATGTGTGTATATATATATATATATATTTATATATATCAGCTGTCCAGCTAAAGACTTGAAAACCCAACATTTTTGATATTGGCTGTTCTTGCACAAAGATACAGATATATATGTGTAAGTTAATTTTTGATGCCAAATAAAGGTTATATATATATATATATATATATATATATATATATATATGTATATATATATATGTAGATATATATATCTGTATATATATATATATATATATATCTGTGTATATATATGTGTGTATATATATATATATTTATATATATCAGCTGTCCAGCTAAAGACTTGAAAACTCAACATTTTTGATATTGGCTGTTCTTGCACAAAGATACAGATATATATGTGTAAGTTAATTTTTGATGCCAAATAAAGGTTATATATATATATATATCTATATATATATATATATATATATATATATATATATATATATATATATATATATATCTGTGTATATATATGTGTGTATATATATATATATATTTATATATATCAGCTGTCCAGCTAAAGACTTGAAAACCCAACATTTTTGATATTGGCTGTTCTTGCACAAAGATACAGATATATATGTGTAAGTTAATTTTTGATGCCAAATAAAGGTTATATATATATATATATATGTATATATATATCTGTATATATATATATATATATATATATATATATATATATATATATATATATATATATATATATATATATATATCTGTGTATATATATGTGTGTATATATATATATATATATATATATATATATATATATATATTTATATATATATCAGCTGTCCAGCTAAAGACTTGAAAACCCAACATTTTTCATATTGGCTGTTCTTGCACAAAGATACAGATATATATGTGTAAGTTAATTTTTGATGCCAAATAAAGGTTATATATATATATATATATATGTATATATATCTGTATATATATATATATATATATATATCTGTGTATATATATGTGTGTATATATATATATATATATATATATATATATATATATATATATATATATATATATATATATATATATATATATATTTATATATATCAGCTGTCCAGCTAAAGACTTGAAAACCCAACATTTTTGATATTGGCTGTTCTTGCACAAAGATACAGATATATATGTGTAGATTTTTCTTTACTCTCTGAATTCTACTTTCGGACTAGCTTACTCGGCTTGAATTTAGATTAATATTAAAAGTTTCAGCAAAGGGGATTTGCTTTTAGGAATCCCATAGCAACATCTTCTTTAAATACGAAATAGAAGAATGCAACGCGTTAATGACGAACGAAGTCAATACCTGCTCATTCTTGAAACAATCTTCTCTAATGCACCACTCGCGATGTGACTGACTTCGGTTACGTTACGGTACCCGAACAGACAGCGAGTCTCGTTGCTCACCAGCTAAGTAGTTTCTTCCTCGGTCGGTTCTTCGGGCGTGCGTTTATCGTATGTGCGAGGAGGTAGTGCGCCGAAGAAACCGCAGACGTCCGGACGTGGATTAATTTTGTGAGACAATAAGTGAAATTAAAAGCAAAACATACAAACAAGTTTTTTTTTTAAATTGTAAAGAAATTGTGATCAACATGGCGGGATTAAAGAAAGGATGGTCGTCGTGACTTCAACGGAAATCTGCATCCCAGTCACCTACCGGCAGAATTGTCTAAGGGGAAGGTACGAGTTGAAGTCTTCTTCAGTGTTTTTAGTACTTTGGTTATTGTATGGTAATAAGTGTGCTTCTGTGTGTGTATGTGTGCAAATTACTGCACGCGAGTGCAACACGCCAAGGGTGCATAACCTAACTAATAAGGATGGTGAATATTAATTATCACTTCTTTACACGTTTTTTTTTTATATTTACTATAATTGATTTGACATGTTTTAGGCATCGCAAAAGGGTTCAATTTGAAGATTCGAACCAGTGTTTTCCACTCCCAGACTAAGCATGAAGTAAAATTTCGAGTTTAGAAAAGCCTGAAAATTTGGTTTGGTCGCGTAGCGCGAAGCGCGGAGCGACCAAACCAAATTTTCAGGCTTTTCTAAACTCGAAATTTTACTTCATGCGCCACGCGTATAAAACTCTGATTTAAAGTAAAGTTCAAAATGTACTACTTAGATTTGTACGTTTATTCATGGCCGATTTTTTAAGGAACCAAAATTAGGTTACTTAGAAGATATAAATATTTGTAAAAACTAATTAGCCAAAAAAAAAATATATTCGTAGAAACTAGGTTAATTTCGCTGAAGAAATAGAAGAAATTGGGTTTATTAGACAAAATAAATATTCTTCAATTTGGTTGGCGTTTACTTTGTAGTACATCTTCATAACAATTTAATTAAAACACTTAGCTTTTTTACCACATAAATGTGGTAAAGCAGAGTTGTTTTAATTAAAAAAAAAAAATTGTAAAATGTATCAAAAATTGCAAAATCAAACATAAAATCAAGTTGAGTCGGCTATGAATGAGGGATGTTCGATAGCTTGAAATATCGATATTTTTATGCAAAATTATCGATATTTTTTTTTCCAGTATATCGCTAGTATCGATACCCTATAGTCAATATCAAACATAAAATCAAGTTGAGTCGGCTATGAATGAGGGATGTTCAATAGCTTGAAATATCGATATTTTTATGCAAAATTATCGATATATTTTTTTTCCAGTATATCGCTAGTATCGATACCATATAGTCGATATCGTTACATGCTATACTCGTTATTTATTAGACGCCTTCTATTGTATTACATTAAGAAAGAAATGAAACACATTTTACATAAAGTAAAATCTACGTCCACTCGGAGTTATGTTTTAGGGAGAATTACCTGTGTTTAATGAAGCGCTTTTCTATTTAAAACTTTCTGAAAAGACAAGGTTAAAATGTAAAAAAATATCATACCTACATATTCCAAAAAAAAATGCTGGACGCTATCGAATTTCAAAAGGCTTGATAAGCAGTATATTTTGAACTTCACTTGAAATCAGCGTTTTATACGCCTGGCGCATGAAGTAAAATTTCGAGTTTAGAAAAGCCTGGAAATTTGGTTTGGTCACTCCGCTTCGCGGAGCGACCAAACCAAATTACCAGGCTTTTCTAAACTCGAAATTTTACTTCATGCTCAACCCGGGAGTGGAAAACAGTCGTTCGACAATTTTTTGTTGGATATTTAAGTGTTTTACACGCGTGGCGCTTGAAGTAAAATTTAGAGTTTAGAAAAGCCTGAAAATTTAAATTTGAATATTGTGATTAATCCAATACTGGGCACATCGTTAATATCCAATTTAACTGAAGTTTACTGTTCTGTAGGTTTCAGTTTGTTCTCGTTTGTTGTTCCTTCTTTTGAAATAATTTAGATTGCTCACTGACAGATTTGTCAAATAAAATTTTTAAAAAAATGTGGACATGCGGTCATGGTACGCGGAGCGACTAAACCAAATTTTCAGGCTTTTCTAAACTCGAAATTTTACTTCATGCTCAACCTGGGAGTGGAAAACAGTCGTTCGACAATTTTTTGTTGGATATTTAAGTGTTTTACACGCGTGGCGCTTGAAGTAAAATTTAGAGTTTAGAAAAGCCTGAAAATTTGAATTTGAATATTGTGATTAATCCAATACTGGGCACATCGTTAATATCCAATTTAACTGAAGTTTACTGTTCTGTAAGTTTCAGTTTGTTCTCGTTTGTTGTTCCTTCTTTTGAAATAATTTAGATTGCTCACTGACAGATTTGTCAAATAAAATAAAAAAAAAAAATGTGGACATGCGTTTATGGTACGCGGAGCGACTAAACTAAATTTCCAGGCTTTTCTAAACTCGAAATTTTACTTCATGCTCAACCCGGGAGTGGAAAACAGTCGTTCGACAATTTTTTGTTGGATATTTAAGTGTTTAACACGCGTGGCGCTTGAAGTAAAATTTAGAGTTTAGAAAAGCCTGAAAATTTGAATTTGAGTATTGTGATTAATCCAATACTGAGCACATCGTTAATATCCAATTTAACTGAAGTTTACTGTTCTGTAGGTTTCAGTTTGTTCTCGTTTGTTGTTCCTTCTTTTGAAATAATTCAGATTGCCCACTGACAGATTTGTCAAATAAAATAAAAAAAAACTAAACCAAATTTCCAGGCTTTTCTAAACTCGAAATTTTACTTCATGCTTAACCTGGTTCATGCTTAACCTGGGAGTGGAACAGTCCTTCGTTTTTTATTGGATATTTAAGTGTGGCACATAAAGTAAAATTTCGAGTTTAGAAAAGCGTAAAAATTTGAATTTGCCGGGGCGCGACTCGCTTCACTTGCGCTCCCCGGCAAATCCAAATTTTCAGGCTTCTTGAAACTCGAAATTGTACTTCAAGGAATGGAAAGCACTCGTTAGAAATTGAAAACAAAATTAAGTGGGTTAAGTGAAGACATGGCCAGATCCCTAATATCAAGCACACATGTTCATTTATTAAACAATTATCAATTTTCTCATTAAATCAATTTCGTAATTGCCCGTTGCACAATAACGCACTTAACTTAAAATAGGGTGTGTTAATTGATTAGCAATGCCAACAATAGATTATGAGCTGTTCCCGGCATACATATTCAAAGTATTATATTGTATGTCCCACTGAACTCTAACTCCTCATATATAATATTCTTGGTGTTATGCAACGTTTATGTTATCAAGAAAAAATCTGGACAAGAAAGTTGCCATTGTCATCGCGAAAAGCCTGTTTTATTAATGAGGTTAAGGAGGCGAAACGTTAATTATTACAGACGTGCCTTTTCGCCAAGTTGTTAAGCCTTTTGTGTGTGAAATGCAAATTGAGACATAAGAATACGCGGATTTGATTTGTGTTCAAGTTTGTAATTTTTCGCATACTTGTGCCGCCTGCGATAATATATTATCCGGAATATCAGCTACAAAATTTCTTTTAAGTCTGAGTACATTGTCAAGACATTTACGTATTTTACCGGCGGAAAATAAAACGTTAGTAAAAAATACATCGTTGGTATGGAAACATGGTTAGCGCACGGAACGAGCGCGCAAACAAATGTTTTCCGTGCGTTGATTTGAAAAAGTAACGTTTTCATTATTCTAGAGGCATATGGAAACAGTGTTTTCAGATAAGTATAATAAAAAATGATTATTTGTTTTTTATGAATTATTCTATCATTCGATGAATTGCTTCACAGGCACGCTTTATTATTGATCCTACTGAATTCTGATTAAGGGGGTATTACCACTAGGACACCGTTATTTTTACGGTTTTTCAGAATTTTTGTTTACTTCTTTCAATCGTCTGGCTTGACCTCTAAATCTGGCCTCAAATAACGCCGTGTCCATTTTTTCTCATGGCCGCAAAGATTTTTTCGATTCTGTGATCTGAAACATAAAATGAAATAGCAGTCATTAATCTGTATTAAATTATCTGGAGTTTGAACCACCGACAAAAAAAATCTCGATAAATAACAAAATGGAGGCCATTCGAAAAAAGTGGTCGCTTTTTGCCCCCCTTTTTTTGACTTTAAGGGACTTTAAGAGACATCATCATAACATCCAATCCACAACCACTTTAGAACCAATTTTAGAATCAGACAACAATAAGAAATGTATAAAAATAATTCATGAGCCAAAAACCAACCAACATTTAAATAAAATATTCAAAAAATACAATTTCATTCCTGCACATTACACCAATACCAAACTTAAAATTTTATTGGGTAGTACTTTTGAAAAACAAGACCAGTTGCTGAATTCAGGGATTTACTCAGTCAATTGCAATAATTGTACTAAATTGTATATTGGACAAACAAAAAGAAACGTGCACATCAGATTCAAAGAACAAATGTACCACATCAAAAGCCAAAACCCAATTGCTCATCATACTTTGACAACAGGCCCCAAATTCAACATAAATCAAGTCAAATTATTAAAAGAATCTAGCAGTTATCAATTAAACATGTTGGAAGCGATAGAAATGATGAAAAATAAGACAGAACTACTCAATTTCGATTTATGCCCAATAACGAACCCCTTATTAAATTTATTACCCAACAGATAATCCTCATTAACACCATTGTGAACCCTCCCAAGTCCGAAGCCGAATAACCCCCATTTCCAAGATACCGCATTCCTTTCAAAATTCAAATTACTTTTTTGGTTTTTCCGCCCAATCCGACTAGGTATATATTGTAAACATTTATCGTTTTATATTCACTTAGCTATTGATAATGGGTACTTAGTACCCGAAATGTACATCTAGCAAGAAAAATAAAAGTGAAGAAAGGAATATAACTGTGTTTAATTAAGTAACTTTAAGGCTCCATGAAAAATATCAAATATTAATACATTTGAATGACGGTGGTTCAAACTCCAGAGAAAAATGTGGAGAGCCGAAAACTAAAAGCTCAAGTCGATCCGTTTCATAGTTTGAAAAAAAAGTTTCCGGCCAGCGAAAAAAAGTGGTTTCGAGAAAAACGCCTTTAAAGTTTTGACACAAGTTTTAACCATTTTTGGAGATGTTTACCTTTAGTCAGCTATACCAACTTCGTACAGTAGGCATAAAAACTGGGTTTAAATGATTTGCTCCTGCCAGCGTTGTTGGATGGCCTTCTGAGCTGCTGGAGTCAGGCAAAATTAGGCCCACGTCTCGCGCTCCGCACCGGAATGCCTTGGCTTGCAGGCCGATATGGATTCCCAGTGTCTCCATCGTCTTAAAAACTGCCGAGTATCCGTCGTTGAAGATGCTGGTAGCTAGGAAGGATGCGATAGCGACGGTTTTTGCATCACAGTTGAGGTGCTTCGAAGTCAGCTTCCGGACACAAGCATTCAAACTTTCGTTTGCAGGCTGATATGGATTCCCAGTGTCTCCATCGTCCTAAAAACTGCCGAGTATCCGTCGTTGAAGATGCTGGTAGCTAGGAAGGATGCGATAGCGACGGTTTTTGCACAACATTTGAGGTGCTTCGAAGTCAGCTTCCGCACACAAGCTTTCAAACTTTCCTTTCAGTTCTGCGTATTTCCACCCAGCCACCTACTCAGCATTGTTTACTTCAACAAGCGAAAAACTAACTAACGAATTCGCGTATCGTAAAAATTTGAGGCATGAAACTAGATACCATCAAGTATCATTGTATGCAAATAAAATAAAATCAATTTTCTAAAACTTCCGAATGGTAATACCCCCTTAAGTCTGTCTATTAAGTCTTCTGAATCGTTCAATTAAGTCCTGAAATATCCTCCGTTGATTCTTCCATTTGATGTGGAGAGCCGTTTCGAATATCTGTAATTGATACATAAATCCTTCTGAATAGTAATCAAATTTGCAATCAAATCAATCAATGGAGATACTTCTAAATTAATAGGCGGTTCATCAAGATCAACGAAAAAAATAACAGATACTCAAAATAATTATAGAAGAATAAATTCTATGATTGTTTCAAGTATACAGAGATTTTTATGTAACACCGAACATTTTCATAACGAGAATTTTTCTTTTAAGTATCCATATGCATTTGTTGCACATTTTTCGATGCTCGGTTTATTAAAAGAATTTAATTTGAAGCTTTAAGCGAGTGTTTTCCACTCCCAGGCTAAGCATGAAGTACATTGCACATTTTCCGATGCTCAGTTTATAAAAAGAATTCAATTTGAAGCTTTAAGCGAGTGTTTTCCACTCCCAGGCTAAGCATGAAGTAAAATTTCGAGTTTAGAAAAGCCTGAAAATTTGGTTTGGTCGCGTAGCGCGAAGCGCGGAGCGGCCAAACCAAATTTTCAGGCTTTTCTAAACTCGAAATTTTACTTCATGCGCCACCGGTACAAAACACCGATTCAATGTAAAGTTTAGCGGTGTGTTTTAAACTTCGTAATATGTCAGTGTTTTGTACCGGTGGCGCATGAAGTAAAATTTCGAGTTTAGAAAAGCCTGAAAATTTGGTTTGGCCGCTCCGCGCTTCGCGCTACGCGACCAAACCAAATTTTCAGGCTTTTCTAAACTCGAAATTTTACTTCATGCTTAGCCTGGGAGTGGAAAACACTCGCTTAAAGCTTCAAATTGAATTCTTTTAATAAACTGAGCATCGGAAAATGTGCAATGTATCCATATGGATACTTCAAAAAATGATTCTCGTTATGAAAATGTTCGGCGTTACATAAAACTCTCCTGATAATGCTGTAAAACGCGAAACTAGTCGAGTAAATAGTAAAGTAAAAAATTGTGAAACAAACCAAGTGTAATTTAATTTAAACCTTCATTATCAATATTTAAAAATGTTTCACCAAGTGATAAGTGAGAAAATTATTCAAGAAATATAAAACTCTCTGTATGTTATTGATTACTCCGTTTTCCTTGATTTTTCTGAGACTCGATGATTGTCGAGGCCCCTTTTTTGAAAATCTATTATCATCACTTAATATAATAAACTATTATTGATTTTCAAATTGTATATTAAATAACTACAATTGTTTCGCTACTCCGTAGCTTCTTCAGGAGAAGAAATATTGTTGAGTGCTTGATTCAATTTTGTGAACCATGGTTTCCTAAAGAATGTTTTTGATAGATTAATAAATAAAAATCGAATTTGATCGACGTTCAAAAATTAAAGTTCCTTTTATTCGTATTGTGTTCCAATCATAAAATATCGTATGTTCAATAAAAAAAAAACCTCTAGGGTGTTATGATTTTTTTGTAAAATTTAAGTTAGCCACACGCTTTAGGAATTGACATATAAAACGTCAGACATAATAAATATAACGTATAATGTCAGAGTTGCCAACCTACAATACTTTCCATGGCACTCTAGAGGTTTTATTTTATTGAACATACGTTACATACAGTCCACTACTACAACAAGGAGAGCTGAGCTTCGACAAATATAATTATTCAATTGTACTGAAGATTCAGAAGGATAACTAAATAAAATCATAGATATTCGAAGTAATCACAGACGAATTAGTTGTATAATTCTTTCGAGTAAAGTCAATACATTACCTTTTTACTGTGACGTCACGGAAATCAATACAGTATCATTAACTATCATAAATTTGTTGTAATACGCGCCAACCACCACAAATACATCTTACTTTATACATGTGTGCCATTGATTGTATGTATACTTAATTTTGTTTTATGTTATTATATTTAAGTTTAAATGTTTGATATATTTTCCCTGTTATTAGATCCTTTGTATCTGTTGGGAAATAAACGAATTATTATTATTATTATTATAAACGCATGTCCACATTTTTGTTTGATTTTATTTGACAAATCTATCAGTGAGGATTCTAAATTATTTCTAAAGAAGGAACAACAAACGAGAACAAACTGAAACCTACAGAACAGTAAACCTCAGTTAAATTGGATATTAACAATTTGCTGAGTATTGGATTAATCACAATATTCAAGAAAATATACGTTTACAATCACAACGAATCTTTCTTGGTTCTGCGACAAATTGTAAGTGGTCAATCTCTATGGATCCTCTTCATTTCTAGCATTTCGGTTGCCTAGAATGCTAATTGAATGAAGGAATACATTTGAGGTTATGGTAAACTATGTGTTGAAAGTCAGTTGTGCAATCTAATTTAATTATTATTATTATTATTATTATTATTATTATTATTATAAACGCATGTCCACATTTTTGTTTGATTTTATTTGACAAATCTATCAGTGAGCATTCTAAATTATTTCAAAAGAAGGGACAACAAACGAGAACAAACTGAAACCTACAGAACAGTAAACCTCAGTTAAATTGGATATTAACAATTTGCTGAGTATTGGATTAATCACAATATTCAAGAAAATATACGTTTACAATCACAACGAATCTCTCTTGGTTCTGCGACAAATTGTAAGTGGTCAATCTCAATGGATCCTCTTCATTTCTAGCATTTCGGTTGCCCAGAATGCTAATTGAATGAAGGAATAAATTTGAGGTTATGGTAAACTATGTGTTGAAAGTCAGTTGTGCAATCTAATTTAAAATTCAAACCCTACTATAAATCATGTTTCAAATGATCACACTGTAGTACTCGCAGTTTCTTTTAACTACAGTGACTTAATTTAACACAGTGGCGACAACACCCTGTCATCCGCCATGATGAGGCAATATTAATCAAGAGAATAGGTTATAATACAAACATCTGATTTTCAATTGTGACAGCGAGTGTTGTCATCTTTCTCTTGAAGCGTCAACCATAAGCGGAAGCTATTCCCTTAATTTTGAAATAGGATCATATGATGGTTTACACCTCAAATGAACGTGTTTAGATTGATTCTACACTCGACCGCGAAAAAACGCGCTACTTGAAAATTCACGTTTTTTCGTGAATATTCAAACAGCCATAACTTCGGTCGATGTGGATGAAATTTGATGAATTTTTGAGTTTTTGGAACGCTAAAGTTTTCTCTTTAAGGACACATAAGTGGATATAACGAAATTTAAGCACTTCTGCATTTAAAAGTCCTACCAACAAAAAAATGTTCAGAATGTTAGAAATGATAAAAGTTGAGAAGTTATACTGTGCCCAAAAAAAATCGTAGCTCCACTTCAAAAAGAGCGCAACAAAATTCCATCATTTTCCTTTGAAATAAGCGAAAAATCATGTCGATCCAATGATTTGGCTCGAAGTTATGGCAGTTTTTTTAAAAAGTGTATTTTGGGGCATAACTTTGGCGGACAGGCATAACTCTGCTCGCAAACCTGTGACATTATGCGATTTAAAAAGATTGAAGTTTTCTCTTTAAGGGCATGTTAGTCAGATCTTCAAACATGCACATTTTACCCCCTTCTACCCCCTAAAGGCGATGAAACGTTTTTCACTTTAAAACTTTTAACTTTGTTAACTTGTACAATGCGCAAAAAAAATTGTGGCTTCGAGCAAGGGACATCCAGAATAAATTTAGTCCTTCTCCTTTAATATGCGCAAAAATTCAGATCGATAAATTGATTTGGAGTAAAGTTATGACAATTTGAGAAAAATTGATTTTTTCCCCAAACTCAATGAGCAGAAGTTAATTTTGGCCTGAAATAAGGCAAAAGCCTTACATAAACTTGCATTTCACCTCTACCGAAAAAACCTACTGCCAAATAAATGTTTTGACTGGGTGACAATTTTTTGCATTTTCATTGCAAAATGAAATTTGACGCTAAGTTATGCATACACCATTTAAAAAAACTGCCACAACTTCGAGCCAAATCATTGGATCGACATGATTTTTCGCTTATTTCAAAGGAAAATGATGGAATTTTGTTGCGCTTTTTTTGAAGTAGAGCTACGATTTTTTTTGGGCACAGTATAACTTCTCAGCTTTTATCATTTTTAACATTCTGAACATTTTTTTGTTGGTAGGACTTTTAAATGCAGAAATGCTTAAATTTCGTTATATCCACGTATGTGTCCTTAAAGAGAAAACTTTAGCGTTCCAAAAACTCAAAAATTCATCAAATTTCATCCACATCGACCGAAGTTATGGCTGTTTGAATATTCACGAAAAAAACGTGAGTTTTCAAGTGGCGCGTTTTTTTTTTGCGGTCGAGTGTATTTACCTTTGCGAATTTTTGGGGTAAGTGAAATAAAGCAGAACCTTTAGAATAAAATTGCTATGACTAACTTTAGACCTCTTAGCTACGCCGCTGTTTGTCCGCCATTTTGGGTCAGAATAACTAACAACCAATCAAAAAGGGCACCAAAGTAGTCACCACTGTGTTTAATCAAGGCACTGTAGTTTTAACTATAGGTATCGTATGTTCAATTAAAAAAAAATCTCTAAAGTGCCATGGAAAATATTTTAGGTTGGCAACTCTGAAAATATACATTATAATTATCACGTCTGACTTTTTATACGTCAATTCTTGAATTGTGTAGCCAACTTAAATTTGAAAAAAAGGCACTCTAGAGGTTTTTTTTTTATTGAACATATGATATATTTTGATTATAATTTGTGAGTTTTGCATGGTATGATTTTGACGCTCCATTTGATAGATAATAATAACCTTGATAACCAGTGGTCGCCACTAATTATCAAGGTCATTCATAAAAACATTTCGAGAATTGAATGATTCATATGATATATTTTAATTTTTAATTCGGCGTCAAGACATGCATACCAATTGCGTAACAGTATCAAGCCCGAAAGCTGTTCCATAAAGAATTAAAATACCGCTATTAAACTCATTCCAAACGCAGAAATTTAAAACCACATCCTCTGGAAACACGACAAAACCCAAATTTGCATAAATCCAGTGATTTGTCGATTCACGAAAGTCCACCTTCGAACGTGAATTATTGCAACCTCGAGTGCATTTAGAGGTGTCTTCTTCCTTAACGGTTTCGGCTGCTTCTTTTTTTAATTAACAGTTACTGTTATATTCCATTTTAAATTGGCCGTTATTATTTCAAACACACACACTCACACATATAGAATAATCTAATTGTCGGATTATATGGTTTACGCTCGGTGTGTTCTTTCATGAAATTCAGATCGTCTGGATTATATGGGTCGCGTGTTGTTTGCATTTTCGAAAGTGTGCGATGTCTGTTTTCGCATTTCAACGGTTTTGACGGTAGATTAAGTTTTTTCGAAATAAAAATTTAGTGCTTTCTTTGCATTATTTTATGCGCCGTGGGCGTGGCTTGTTTGTACTGGATTGGAAAATTACAAGGAGAACGTTGTAAATTCGCATTATCAATAATTTACCTGTCGTTATAGATGGGTATTTATCGTTGATAATTGCACCATTGGGTTGCAATAAATTTTATGGAGTTGTTATTAGTTTTAAAATATAGTTTTAGTGGTTGAATTATAGGTATTGTAGTCTTAAATAAGTTAATCGATGTAAATATTATTTTTATAAGTATATATCAGAGCTGGGACGAATCCTGGTAGAAAGGATACGAATCCGAATCACCTAATATGATTCGAATCACGAATACTTGAATAAAGGATTCGTAAGAAATAAATATGATTCGAATTAAAGATTCGAATCCTGTTTTTTAGAATCACGAATACAAATCCTTCAAGAATAAATTTGATTTTATTATATTTTTGCAACCATTGATATATAAATACCGTTACCAGTTATTTTAACAAAAATATTCAAAACCTAATTATTTATTATTAACACTGAACATCGTTGATAACAGACTAAATAACTGATTTCCTGTTACTCTGATTAAAGATAGTATTTGTGTGTTTTTGAACTTCACTTCAAATCAGTGTTTGTACGCGTGGCGCACGAAGTAAAATTTCGAGTTTAGAAAAGCCCGAAAATTTGTCTCGGGTCGCTGCGCGACCCTCGACAAATTTTCACGGGGCTTTTCTAAACTCGAAATTTTACTTCATGCTTAGTCTGGGAGTGGAAACACTCGTTGAAAGTTTCAAAATTAACGCTTTTATAAAAAGTATGAATGCCTGAAATTGCACAGTGTATGCATAGAGATACGTATAGTCAAATACAAAATTCCCTGTATTATACCTACATAAATCATTTTGATTAATGTAAAACTTATTTTTATTTTTATTATCATGACTAAATTCTAAAAAATAATTAAACTACGATAAAGTGTTTCAATTAAACTTATGTATACATACATAGGATTCAGCCAGGATTTTGACCAAGGAGGGGCAAAAATATGCCAAAATAAGGATTTACCTTAGAAATAGCAATTATTAATATTTTATTTTATTTTTTAATACAGCTTTGAATTTCTGGTTTTAGCCAGTAGTAAAATTTAGAGCTTAGAAAAGCCTCAACATTTGGATACATAGGATTCAGCCAGGATTTTGACCAAGGAGGGGCAAACATATGCCAAAATAAGGATTTACCTTACAAATAGCAATTATTAATATTTTATTTTATTTTTTAATACAGCTTTGAATTTCTGGTTTTAGCTAGAAGTAAAATTTAGAGCTTAGAAAAGCCTCAACATTTGGATTAGCCAATACATGGGCTTGAGCCATGATTTTGACCAAGCAGGGGCAAAAAATATGAAAAATTTAGTTCAAATCCCTAGAAATTGCAATTATTAGTATTTTATTTTTTAATACAGCTTTAAATTTCTGGTTTTAGCAAGAAGTAAAATTTAGCGTTTAGAAAAGCCTCAACATTTGGATTAGACAATACGTGGGCTTGAGCCATAATTTTGACCAAGCAGGGGCAAAAAATATGAACAATTCAGTTTAAATCCCTAGAAATTGTAATTATTAGTATTTTAATTTTTTAATACAGCTTTAAATTTTTGGCTTTAGCAAGAAGTAAAATTTAGAGTTTAGAAAAGCCTTAACGTTTGGATTTGCCAATATATGGCCTTGAGCCATGATTTTGACCAAGCAGGGGCAAAAAATATGCCAAATTTAGTTTAAATCCCTAGAAATTGCAATTATTAGTATTTTATTTTTTAATATATCTTAGAACTTCTAGTTTTAGCATAAGGTAAAATTTAGACTTTGGAAAATCCTCAACATTTGGATTTGTGTGTTTTTGAACTTCACTTCAAATCAGTGTTTGTACGCGTGGCGCACGAAGTAAAATTTCGAGTTTAGAAAAGCCCGAAAATTTGTCTCGGGTCGCTGCGCGACCCTCGACAAATTTTCACGGGGCTTTTCTAAACTCGAAATTTTACTTCATGCTTAGTCTGGGAGTGGAAACACTCGTTGAAAGTTTCAAAATTAACGCTTTTATAAAAAGTATGAATGCCTGAAATTGCACAGTGTATGCATAGAGATACGTATAGTCAAATACAAAATTCCCTGTATTATACCTACATAAATCATTTTGATTAATGTAAAACTTATTGTTATTTTTATTATCATGACTAAATTCTAAAAAATAATTAAACTACGATAAAGTGTTTCAATTAAACTTATGTATACATACATAGGATTCAGCCAGGATTTTGACCAAGGAGGGGCAAAAATATGCCAAAATAAGGATTTACCTTAGAAATAGCAATTATTAATATTTTATTTTATTTTTTAATACAGCTTTGAATTTCTGGTTTTAGCCAGAAGTAAAATTTAGAGCTTAGAAAAGCCTCAACATTTGGATACATAGGATTCAGCCAGGATTTTGACCAAGGAGGGGCAAACATATGCCAAAATAAGGATTTACCTTACAAATAGCAATTATTAATATTTTATTTTATTTTTTAATACAGCTTTGAATTTCTGGTTTTAGCTAGAAGTAAAATTTAGAGCTTAGAAAAGCCTCAACATTTGGATTAGCCAATACATGGGCTTGAGCCATGATTTTAACCAAGCAGGGGCAAAAAATATAAAAAATTAGTTCAAATCCCTAGAAATTGCAATTATTAGTATTTTATTTTTTAATACGGCTTTAAATTTCTGGTTTTAGCAAGAAGTAAAATTTAGCGTTTAGAAAAGCCTTAACATTTGGATTAGCCAATACATGGGCTTGAGCCATAATTTTGACCAAGCAGGGGCAAAAAATATGAACAATTTAGTTTAAATCCCTAGAAATTGTAATTATTAGTATTTTAATTTTTTAATACAGCTTTAAATTTTTGGCTTTAGCAAGAAGTAAACTTTAGAGTTTAGAAAAGCCTTAACGTTTGGATTTGCCAATATATGGCCTTGAGCCATGATTTTGACCAAGCAGGGGCAAAAAATATGCCAAATTTAGTTTAAATCCCTAGAAATTGCAATTATTAGTATTTTATTTTTTAATATATCTTAGAACTTCTAGTTTTAGCATAAGGTAAAATTTAGACTTTGGAAAATCCTCAACATTTGGATTTTCCAGGCGTAGTAAAGCGGAGCACACGGCAAATCCAAATGAAGTAATTTCTCATTCGCAGGGTGAAGCAAATGAGAAATAATAAATAAATATTTAAAAACGCTGTATTTTGATTACGAATTATTTCTGATTGTGATTAATAACATTTGTATTAATTTAAACTATAAAGAATGACCATCATTAAACAACATTACAATTAATGATTCTAATGACACACATCTTTAGCAGTTAAAATAAACTACACAATCACACATAAATCGTGTCCACTGCAAATAAGCACACAATACTTATTCGTGTCGCAAGTTTTCAAACGGGACTTTTGCGTGAATTATGTCAGAATGGCTATCCCAGAATGCCGCCGGTGACATTGCCGGCATTTCTTTAATGCCGCGAATTCTCCTGAAAGATTACGCAAAACGATAACGACCATTTCTCTGAAGATTATGTCAGTTGGTTTGCGTTCTGATAGTAAAATTGTAGGAATAACGAGGAATTTAATCTTGATTCGGCAACTGTTAACAAGTAAATAATAATTGTCTAGGAATAATTTTAGAAATATGGACGAAATTTCCTGGAGTTAGAAATTGTTTTACAGGAATAGGAAAGTGTAAATGAGGAAGTAACACTTTAATAGAAATGACCACTGTGTATTTGTAGATGATACTACCGCATCTATTTATATCAACAGTAAATATAACTTTCATTATTAACGTAAGTCAGTATTTCTAAACTAGAAGAATAGGGATAGGAGAAAATCAAACTAAATTCTTAAACTGTGATACTTTCCGAATGTACAACTAATTTGTTCTACAAAGATGAAGTCAAATAGTCATTGCAACAATTACTCCGGGGGGTCATACCCCGACGGATAATGGATTATATGTACAAGCGAAAAGTATCGCACTTTTAATATTTTTAAAAATATTCTACAACCAAGTGGTAGCCATTTCATGTACAGGGAGACAATTTCTCTGAAGATTATGTCAGTTGGTGTGCGTTCTGGTAGTAAAATTGTACGAATAACGAGAAATTTAATCTTGACTCGGCAACTGTTAAAAAGTAAATAATAATTCAAACATTAAAAGTGCGATTCTTTTCGCAATCTACAACAAGTTAGTCTTACAAAGACTATATCAAACACTCATTGAAACAACTACTTCCCGGGCTAATAATTTGACCCAAATTGTTACATTTGCAGTAGGTTACTGTATGTAACAGCAAACACTTGTTGTATAATTCAATGTCCGTCGGGGTATTAGCCAGGGAAGTAGTTGTTTCAATGAGTGTTTGATATAGTCTTTGTAAGACTAACTTGTTGTAGATTGCGAAAAGAATCGCACTTTTAATGTTTGAAGTATTCTGCAACCAAGAATTGGCAATTTCATTTATACTTAAATAATAATTGTCTAGAAATTAGTTTTAGAAAAATGGACGAAATTTCCTGGAATCAGAAATTGTTTTACAGGAATAGCAAAGTGTAAATGAGGAAGTAACACTTTAATATAAATTACCACTGTGTATTTGTAGATGATACAACCTCATCTATTTATATCAAAAGTAAATATAACTTTCATTAATAACGTAAGTCAGTATTTCTAACCTAGAAATATTTATTTCATGCTTAATCAAGAAATGAAGAATTAAGATAGGAGAAAATTAAACTAAATCCTTAAACTGTGATACTTTCCGCATTGTACAGGGTAGTCTAATTTCGATGTTGCTTATAGACATCTCGGTAATTATAAGAGTTAGAAAAAAACCGAATGCACAGTCGCGATCTCTTTTTTTGAGACTAGGATAATGCCGAAAACAAAAATGCACCATCTTGTTTTTTTCAGAAGTCATAAGCCAAAATCGGGTTTTCTTGATTTTTAACTTTAATTAATATCTTGCGTAATTTGTGAGATTGACAAAAACTATAAATTATGAGTAGAATCCAGTGCCGTGGGAATTTTTTTATTTTATGCACACATTTTCGAGTTATGGCCAAATTAGTTTTTTTTTAATTGTAAATTGTAGTTGGCTTTGACATAGTTAATAATAGTGTTTTTCACTGATTTCAAAAATATATACTTTTGTAAATTTATCTTAAAAACTGTTTACCATAGAGTAGAAACTAGCTTTTATTCTGCTAAATAATGTAATATGGAAGACAATAGCCATTTTTGATCATTTGCATGCTCAGTTTTAATTATGGTTAAAGGTTTTTTAAATAATAATAATTCTTTATTGAGTAATAAATATTTTATTAGGCAGATCATAATTTTATTTTCAATATTTATTAAACATTTTATTTAATAAGAAAAAAAAACTTATTTTGAATGTTCGAACTGAATGGCCATTATTTTTAGTGCATCTTTGGTATCTACCTCTTACAGCTCGAATGGCGTTATGAATTTGAATGTTGGGAACATTTCCTATGAAAGTCATGAAAATGCTGCTTTAATACTTCTAAATTAATGTAGGCTGCTTGTAAATTTTGTCCTTGAGGAATCCCCGTAAAAAATATAACGGTCTCAGATCTAGAGATCTAGCAGGCCACTTAACCGGTCTAAATATTCCTAACCCCTAAATTTGGATTCAACAGCAATCTGCTTCATCTTGTTGGAAAAACAGAACTCTTTGCTGTTGCAATGGAATATTTAAATAAAATTGAGCATGCAAATGATCAAAAATGTCTATTGTCTTCCGTATTATATTATTTAGCAGATTAAGTGCTAGTTTCTACTCTAGAGGAACACTATTTTTTAAGATAAATTTACAAAATGATATATTTTTGAAATCAGTGAAAATCACTCTTTTCAACTGTCAAAGCCAACTATGATTTATATTTAAAAAAAATAATAATTTGTCCATAACTCGAAAATGTGTGCATAAAATAAATAAATGCCTACGCCACTGGATTCTACTTAAAAAAGTGTCTTGAGAAGGTATTTATCTTACAAATTACGCAAGATATGAATAAAAGTTAAAAATCAAGAAAACCCGATTATGCCCTATAACTTCTGAAAAAATCAAAATGGTGCATTTTTGTTTTCGTCATTATCCTAGTCTTAAAAAAAGAGATCGCGCTTGCGCTATGTGTTTTTTTCTAACGCTTATATTTACCGAGATGCCCATAAGCAACATCGAAATTAGACCACCCTGTACAATTAATTTTTTCTACAAAGACGAATGCAAATAGTCACTGCAACAACTACTTCCGTGGTTAAAACCCAGACGGATAATAGATTATATGTACAAGGGAAAAGTATCTACCTTTTAATATTTTTAAAAATATTCTACAACCAAGTGATAGCCATTTCATATACAGGGAGTTTTTCTTTAAAGTATGCAATCCTGATATACTATATATTCTGTAAACCTTCTGATTGTTTTTGAAAAGCGTTTAAATTGAAGTTTTAAACGAGTGTTTTCTACTCCCAGATTAAGCATGAATTAAATGATGAATGAAGATAGGAGAAAATTAAACTAAATCCTTAAACTGTGATACTTTCCGCATTGTACAATTAATTTTTTCTACAAAGACGAATGCAAATAGTCATTGCAACAACTACTTCCGGGGTTAAAACCCAGACGGATAATAGATTATATGTACAAGGGAAAAGTATCTCACTTTTAATATTTTAAAAAATATTCTACAACCAAGTGATAGCCATTTCATATACAGGGAGTTTTTCTTTAAAGTATGCAATCCTGATATACTATATATTCTGTAAACCTTCTGATTGTTTTTGAAAAGCGTTCAAATTGAAGTTTTAAACGAGTGTTTTCTACTCCCAGATTAAGCATGAAGTAAAATTTCGAGTTTAGAATAGCCTGAAAATGTGGTGTATTCGCTCCGCCAAAGCAAATTTTAAGGCTTTTCTAAACTCGAAATTTTACTTCATGCGCCACGCATATATAACACTGATCTCAAGTGAAGTTTAGAATATACTAAACTCGAAATTTTACTTCATGCGCCACACGTGTATTTTGAACTTCACTTTAAATCAGTGTATTATACACAAGGGCGGATCCAGAGTAGGGGCGCACGGGGCGCGCGAACCTTGCCACCAGAAAAAAATCTTTAGTAAACATTTAATTAAGGCTGAAGTAAACTAAAAAATGATTCTTTGGCGTTTTTCGCCCAGTTCAATAAAAACTCTTTCGGGATTTTGAATTGTGGTAATGAAAAAGAACCGAGTTGAGTTTAACTGGTCTTTTACACACACAATTGTATAAGTAACTGCAGGGTGTGCTAAATTTAGAAAATCTGTCATGTGTAATAATGAGAATGCTGTTGTATAAGTATGTTTTTCATGGTTGATCTATCTTAGTCTAATCAGGGCTGTTATGTTTAATTTAAAATATTTTATATTCAAGTGCGCCCCCTCCTCACTAAAATCCTGGATCCGCCCTTGATTATACACTGATTTAAAGTGAAGTTCAAAATACACCGCTTAAGTTTAATTTCACGTTAATAAATTATACAAATGTTTATTTTTGAATTTTCACGATTTGATTACACGAAATAAACATTTGTAAAATTTATTAACGTGAGATAAAACCTAAGTAGTGCATTTTAAACTTCACTTTAAATCAGTGTTTTATACGCGTGGCGCATGAAGTAAAATTTCGAGTTTAGAAAAGCCTTAAAATTTGGTTTGGCCGCTCCGCTTCGCGGAGCGACCAAACCAAATTTTAAGGCTTTTCTAAACTCGAAATTTTACTTCATGCTTAGTCTGGGAGTGGAAACACACGTTCTAAACTTCATATTGCACGTATTTATATAAAATCGACGAATGCCTGAATATTTACAGCGTATACATTAAGTTTATTTAAAATGAAAAATTTACAGTATGTAATATAATAATAAATCATTCGTAGTAATCATTAAAATGAAGTGCAGAATTTTAGTAAAGCCTGAAAATTTGGTTTGGTCGCTTCGCTTCGTGGAGCGACCAAACCAAATTTTCAGGCTTTTCTAAACTCGAAATTTTACTTGAGGCACAACCTGGGAGTGGAAAACACTCGTTAAAGCTTTAACTTGAACGCTTTTCAAAAACAACGAATATCTGAAGGTTTACAGAATATGTAGTATATCAGGATTGCATACTTTAAAGATAACCTCTCTGTATATAAAAAGGCTCTCACTTGGTTGTAGAATATTTTATTAGTGAGTTTTGTTTGAGTTTAAATGAATATCCAGAAATTAAGATAGTATTGTATGAATTGTTTCATCTTCAAGAAACCAAATATACTGGTTCTGATGGATTGCCGACTAAACTTCTCCAGGAGTGTGCGTTTTTTTAAGCTAAGGACTAGGGCTAGGGAAAACTGCGCCTATTATGCCGATTTTTAAATGTGGTAAGAGAAATATTTCAGCAACTATCGACTAATCTCAATTATCTGTCATATAGCAAAGATTTTTGAAAAATGTAGAACAAACCTGGTCTGAAACCATGTTGATTTTCATCTAGGTATGGATTCACATAGGTAGACAGATACTCATATAAATCCATACCTGGATGACCCATATAAATCCATACCTGGATAAAAATCAACAGGTTTCAGACCAGGTTTGTCAACAATGACAAATTTACTAGTTAATGCAAAATACGCGACGAATGCTTTAGCAAAAAAATAACAGTGTTGTCTGTCTAGGCTGATTCCTCCAAGGCGTTCGACACTGTTGATCATGCTATATTAACACAGAAATTACCTAAGTTTAGTGTCGGTGGGTTACTATTTAGTTAGATCACATTATACCGGACCGGTAGAAAATAAATTGTACGCATTAGTAATAACACAATTTCCAAAGACATTCAAGTTACTTCAGGTATCCCTCAAGGGTTGCATTTGGTTCCCTTGTTATTCAATGTGTTCAGAAATGGTCTGGGTAGCTGCTTTAAACATTGTCAGTACCTTCGTTATGCTGATGATATAATGATCTTCCTGGCCATCAGAAATAACGAATCCTGTGAGTTGTTACACAGTAATCTTCTTAATTTTAATGTCTGGTGCGAGATAAACCGAATAAAATTAAACATCGAAAAGTACACAAGTGAACAATAACATTAAATTTTTAGTTGTTTGGTGTTGTAGGCGTTCACTTAAATACACTTGTAAATAAAACACTTTTTACTTTGTTTAACCACTGGATCTTACATTTAATTGTGTGACTAGAGAATGACTACTAGATAGTCGAAACTAGTCACACAATTAAATGTAAGATCCAGTGGTTAAACAAAGTAAAAAGTGTTTTATTTACAAGTTAAATTTTTAGACCTTTCAATAACAAAAACTAATCAATCACTAACATTTGAAATATATCGCAAACCTACGTACAGATCGGGTAATCCCTAACTCCAACCATCCGCAAAAACGTAAACTGTGCGCATTTAATTCTATGATTTTTCGAGCTTTTAATATCCCACTTTCAGAATCAGCATTTAATGCAGAAATTAGTACTATTAAAGCCATAGCCAATTCAAATCGATATTTAACATCAACAATAGACAGCTTATTAATAAAACTAAAATGAAAAAAACTTCGTAAATATATATATGCAGGCCAGGAAACATCACAAAATCAACTAATTTATAAACCCCTTACCTTCTTTGGCGACATTTCATTAAAAATTAAAAACATTCTATCAAAACATAATATAACAATAGCTTTGAAATCATTTAAGAAAATAAAGAATGTTATTTTTAACCCAAAAACAGCAATAGGAAATACTCACAGATCAGGGATATACAAACTTACTTATAAAGATTGTAGCGGAGTATATATAGGACAATCTTGTCGTAATTTTAAGGTAAGACTTAAAGAACATCTTTGTTCTTTTCGGCTTAATTTGATTGATAAGTCCTCGTTTGCCAAACATATAATTGAAATCAATCATACTTTTGGCGAGGATGTATTGTCAATTTTACATTCCGCCGAAAAGGGCCGTAAGATGGACCTCCTGAAGTCTTTAGAAATTCACAAAGCCCGCGCTAATCCGGAAATCCCCGTCATCAACGACCAGCTTGACCTAATATACAGGGTGTCCCCGAATGGTCTGTACAACGCTGTACCACATATTCTCTGAAACAAAATAAGACGATTTAACTAAACTTATCTCTATCAAAAAGTGGTTCCTAAGCCATCTACAAGGCCTCAAAGATATTATTTTTTTTCATTATTTTTCAAATATTTTTATTTTGGAATTAGGTAAGAAAACCTAATTTGGCACATTTAATTACATTGATACCATGCACTTTTTGCGATATGTTTCTCTATCCTACGTTTAAAGTAAGTGGTCAAACTAGGACCATCGACTTCTTAAGATACCTAAATCTTTTTATTCAACAGGTCAAATCATAAGGAATACTATTTTTCTGCAAGATCATTCAATTTTACGTATTTTTTGTCTCTTATAAAATTTTGCTATTTTCCCCACAAAAAAAATATTATTTGTCAAAACAACAAAGAAATAAAATTCTAAAAGAAAACTGATTCTTTATTTACAAAAATAGAAATTGAGACACCTGTGAAATTCAGTTATCGGTGATTTTGTGACAACTTCAGTCATGTACTCAATTAATGAATTAACTAATATTGTTTTAGTTTTTGGGTTTTGTGAAGGTAATAGCCGCAAATGTGTAAGAGTGTACAGTGAAAGATTTCCAAATCGCCGAATACCAAACCATCAAACATTTGCTTCCGTAGAAAGGCGACTTCGAGAAACTGGCCGCTTAGAATACTCTGCGAGGGATTGTGGTAGAAGACGCACTGTACGAACTGTGGATGTTGAAGAAACGATTTTAGAACGGATAGATGAAGATCCATCTAAAAGTACCCGGCGTTTAGGTGCTGAACTAGGCGTATCTAAAAATGTTGTGCATAAGGTGTTTAAAGAGCAACTGCTATACCCATATCACATTCAAAAAGTTCAAGAGCTAATGCCTCAGGATCACGATAAGCGATAAAAATATTTTTTTGTGGGGAAAATAGCAACATTTTATAAGAGACAAAAAATACGTAAAATTGAATGATCTTGCAGAAAAAAAGTATTCCTTAAAAAAAATAAAAATATTTGAAAAATAATGAAAAAAAAAATAATATCTTTGAGGCCTCGTAGATGGCTTAGGAACCACTTTTGGATAGAGATAAGTTTAGTTAAATCGTCTTATTTTGTTTCAGAGAATATGTGGTAGAGCGTTGTACAGACCATTCGGGGACACCCTGTATACACCAATTTTTAAAGCAATTATAAGACCTTAATTTTATGTATATATACCTGTACAATTGTTAGTTTAAATCACTTTGAGTTTGAAAATGACAAGTTAAAGTTGTCGAAACTATAGTCACTTAATAAAGTCTCAGTTGTACAAAGTTAAAATCGTGTTTCATTTGTGACAATATTTAAGTACATTGCCCGGCGCATTCACCATTTCTCATTTATACTTTATTATAGATTGTTTTTCTTTTATGAAAGTGATTCGTGCAATTACCTCGAAATTATTTTTACCATTCGCTTTTGTGGTATTTTTTTTATCTATAAAAAAATCATTACCATTTTATCTCTTGGTGAATGCAGCAGCATTGTACGGGTCATAATAACTCTCACTGACCTCACACAAATAATGAAGCCAACGCGTGTTGCATATTAATAACGCACATCATTCACTATTTATAGCTTTCGATTATGATAACTTGATTGCCTCCGATGCCGTGAAAGTAGATAACAGGTGATATTTTCATGTGAATTGTTCGCTGGTATCAATTTTCCAAGTAACAAATGTACAAACGAAAGCTGTCAAGACACATACGAACTTGTCATCTAATATCGATAAAATATTACATTTGTCTCCATCTTATAAAGATAAAATATCACATGTTTATCCTTAATATTATTTACAGGACAGGCAATGAAACATACTTATATGAAGCACTAAAAACAGAAGTAAAACAAACCAAGTAACTTCTATCAATTATCAATATTGTAAATATGTTTCATCAAGTGATTATTGTGAACCAAATTAAAGATATCGTACACTATTACAATTGAAAATGGTCTAACAAACCGAAACTAGTCGGAATAAAGTTTTAATTTGTGAAACAATACCAAGTGTTTTTTTATTTAAATAACTTTACATATTCTAATATGTTTCACCAAGTGCCAGATGAGAAATTAATTCAAGAAATTACAATTGAACTTAATAACAATACAATCGAGCTCACAGAATCCTGTATTGTGGGGATTCTGCGTTCCCAATATCCATAATTCGATTAGGATTGCGTAGATAAGGATTCCTGAAATTATAATATCAAGCTGAATCGGCACGAACCTAAATGTACCATCGGTGGATATAAAATGTTGGGACAAATTGAAAATTGGGTAATGTCAAATATAACCAAATTTATACCGGTTAAATCAGGTTTTTTAAAGAAAGGTTATAATATGGAGTGACAATAAAAATATGTAAATGAGAGTAAAAGAAAGGGATTTTCAGTTTTGATACATCAAATAGAATTAACTGACATGTCCAAAGTTTGACACACACTAAACAAATTTTACGTGTCCCAGCGTTTTCTTTCCACCGATGGTACAGTAGCGAGAAAAAAAAAAACTAGTATTATACTTGGCTATGTGAACTAGACTCACTTTGATTTTTCATTGTCAATCAAATTGACATTTCCGCCGATTTGTCAATTTGATTGATAATGAAAAATCAAAGTGAGTCTAGTTCACATAGCCAAGTATTTTGCTGTAGTAGTTTTTTTTTCTCTCGATAAAAAAACTAGTACAGCAAAATACTTGGCTATGTGAACTGGACCCACTTTGAATTTTCATTGTCAAAAAAATTGACAAATCGGCGGAAATGTCAAACGAAATTTAATTACCGTCGATACGCCTCAACTGACTGAAACGCAAAAAGCGATAATAACGACCCGTTTAGAGACGGTATTGGCATTAGAGACATTGCATTGGTAAAATTCTGCACTTCTCTTTATGATTTCTATGAATAACTTATTATTAATTTTTTCGATTATTACTCATTTAATAAAATACATTAGTGTGTTTCTAACTTCACAATATTTCAGTGTTTTATACGCGTGGCGCATGAAGTAAAACTTCGAGTTTAGAAAAGCCCCGTGCAAAATTGTCGAGGGTCGCGCAGCGACCCGAGACAAATTTTCTACGCGGGGATTTTCTAAACTCGAAATTTTACTTCATGCTCAGTCTGGGATTGGAAACACTCGTCCTAAACTTTATATTGCACGTTTTTTTTTAATAAAAAATCGTTTAATGACTGAACATTTACAGTGTATACATTTTGCATATTTAAAAGAAAAAGTCACAGTATGTAGAATTTTTCTTTTAAATATGCAAAATGTATGTACTGTATATTTTCAGGCATTCATCGATTTGTTATAAAAACGTGTGATATAAAGTTTCGAACAAGTGTTTCCACTCCCAGACTAAGCATGAAGTAAAATTTCGAGTTTAGAAAAGCCCCGCGTAGAAAATTTGTCAAGGGTCGCGCAGCGACCCGAGACAAATTTTCACGGGGCTTTTCTAAACTCGAAATTTTACTTCATGCGCCACGCGTATAAAACACTGAAATATTGTGAAGTTAGAAATACACTGATGTATTTTTTTTTTAATGAGTAATAATAATTCCTCGTTATTCCTACAATTTGTACTGGTTTTTTTCTCTCGATAAAAAACTAGTACAGCAAAATACTTGGCTATGTGAACTGGACTCACTTTGATTTTTCATTGTCAAACAAATTGATAAATCGGCGGAAATGTCAAACGAAATTTAATTAACGTCGATACGCCTCAACTGACTGAAACGCAAAAAGCGATAATAACGACCCGTTTAGAGACGGTATTGGCATTGCATGTCAACAAAAACACCGTTGTGTTGGTCAAGAAAAAAAAATGTTAATCTGTACATGACAAGTTTGTTTTACAAGAAAAAAAAAACGATATTTTAGAAATGGCTAAAGCTCCCTGTTGTACTAGTTTTTTTCTCTCGCAACTGTACCATCGGTGGACATAAAATTTTCAGGTTATATTTCTTCACCTGAAGAAGCTACAGTGTAGCGAAACAATTGTAGTGAGTTAAATAAAAAGTGAAGTAAGGAATAACAGTCTTTCTATTTGTGATTAATCACTTCACGTAAACTCGAAACAATACAGTTAGTTAAATAAAAAGTTGAAAATCATAAATAGTCTGCTATTATATTAACTAAAATGTTCTCACAAATCGAATATTGGGTAATGTCAAATATAACCAAATTTATACAGGTTACGTCAGGTTGTTTAAAGAAAGGCTATAATTTGGAGTGACAATAAAAATATGTAAATGAGTGGAAAAGAAATGGATTTTCAGTTTTGACACATCAAATGACAATTAACTGACAAGTCCAAAGTTTGACAAACACTAAACAAATTTTACGTGTCCCAACATTTTGTTTCCACCGGTGGTAGTATATTTTGAACTTCACGACATTTCAGTGTTTAATACGCGTGGCGCATGAAGTAAAATTTCGAGTTTAGAAAAGCCTGAAAATTTGGTTTGGTCGCTCCGCGCTTCGCGCTACGCGACCAAACCAAATTTTCAGGCTTTTCTAAACTCGAAATTTTACTTCATGCTTAGTCTGGGAGTGGAAACACTCGTTCGAAACTTCAAATTGGACACTTTTATAAAAAGTATACTTTCAGAATAAACAAATAATTAAAACGGTCGTAATTACATCTGAATTCAATGCAACGTGAAGAACTACGATTTCTCTAAACACAGAACATATGTATTTCTAATGAATTCAACAAATTTAATGCGCACGTCACGTTCATTAGTTTCATTACACCTGTAATATCAGTTACAATGAACGCTTGATAATTGCCTCTCATGAATGCAATAAAACCGCCATCGTTAATTTTACCAATCCTCCTAAAACAGATATGCATTTTAACGTTCCCTTATGGTAAATCGATAAAAGCGGATTTATTATGGTGAATCAGGAACGGATTTATTTGCGGAATATCGAGAACATCGACCTCGTAAAATCGCACGTTACATTGCAGATTAGGCATTCAAATTGCTCGTGTTATTGCGCTGCCATTTCGTAGTAGTTATTCAATTTTTTTATTTTCTTGAAAATGGAAAAAATACAGGTTTTAGTCGAGTTATTCAGTGCATCTGTTCTCTGGGAACGTTTTGATGAGAGAGAATAATGGGCTTCTTTCATGGTACAATGTGTGCTTACTGGTTAGTAATTTGATCGTTTGGTAAATTGGTTTTCACGCACAAGTATAGTAGAAAAAGATGAAACTGTATAAAAATATGTGCTATATTGAAATTATTAAGAGGAAGTCGACCGCTCTCTAAACGTATAAAACTAAGCATATTGCCGTCTTAATTACATCCTTGTTTAGGGATGAAATATTTTGAAAAAATAGGTATACTTCAAGGAAAGTACAATCTTTAAGCCCGCCTCAATAAAATATTTTATACTTTTACCGTTATTTCATAAAATAATATCAAACATTGGTAAACTAGCGAAATCGCGTTCCTAATTTTATTTTTGTCTGCAGTATCTATAAAAAATATTGTAAAACTAAATCAGTCACATTGTAGATAATTCCTTTGCAAAGATATGTGATTTTTTTCATTTATCTATTTGGTTAAATATAGTCACTAGGATGTCGCGCGTAAAACAGTTTTTCAAATTTTCTGAAACTTCAATATCGCGCGACATCCCAGTGAATTTATTGTACGATAGAAATAATTGGAAAAAAATTAAATTCTTCGAAAAGAATTCTTCTACAATGTGACTGATTTAGTTTCCCAATATTTTTTATAAATATTGCAGAAAAAAATGATATTGAAGATGCGATTACGCTAGTTTAACAATGTTTTATATTTTTTTATAAAAAAAACGGTCAAAGTGGGAAATATTTTACTAAGACAGGCATTAACATTCCACTTTCCTTAAAGTATGCCTATTTTTTCAAAATATTTCATCCCTAAACAAGGATGTAATTAAGACGGCAGTATGCTTAGTTTTATACGTTTAGAGAGCGGTCGACTTCCTCTTAAGTCTTAGGCTCAATTGCACGTTGAATGATCACATTCACGTCTTTTTTTTTGAGGCCATTTACATCAAAAATATTGAATCTAGTTTAGCTTTGAATTAAGTTTAAAGTAATATTAGATTCAGAATCTAATGTCATTTTGAACTCGGTGCAAAATCTAATGTGAATTTAAACTTGGTTCAGAGATAAACTCGATTCATGTTTAGTGTAACTAGCCTCGAAATTGAGGTTAGATTATTCGAATGATCAGAATACTGGTTCAATGTTTTTGGTGCAACTGGCCCACTCCAAGTAAACGAAGTGAGCTTATTTTCGAATCGCAGTTCAGATTTTTGCTTAACCCATTAACGGCCGAGCAATTATAGAGTTAACTATAAAAGTTGATTTTTGGTAAAATTCTGCACTTCTCTTTATGATTTGTATGAATAACTTATTATTAATTTTTTTGATTATTACTCATTTAAAAAAAATACATTAGTGTGTTTCTAACTTCACAATATTTCAGTGTTTTATACGCTTGGCGCATGAAGTAAAATTTCGAGTTTAGAAAAGCCCCGTGAAAATTTGTCTCGGGTCGCTGCGCGACCCTCGACAAATTTTCTACGCTAGGCTTTTCTAAACTCGAAATTTTACTTCATGCTTAGTCTGGGATTGGAAACACTCGTCCTAAACTTCATATTGCACGTTTTTCATAAAAAATCGTTTAATGACTGAAAATTTACAGTGTATACATTTTGCATATTTAAAAGAAAAAATCACAGTATGTAGAATTTTTCTTTTAAATATGCAAAATGTATGTACTGTAAATTTTCAGGCATTCATCGAGTTGTTATAAAAACGTGTGATATAAAGTTTCAAACAAGTGTTTCCACTCCCAGACTAAGCATGAAGTAAAATTTCGAGTTTAGAAAAGCCCCGCGTAGAAAATTTGTCGAGGGTCGCGCAGCGACCCGAGACAAATTTTCACGGGGCTTTTCTAAACTCGAAATTTTACTTCATGCGCCACGCGTGTGAAACACTGAAATATTGTGAAGTTAGAAATACACTGATGTATTTTTAGTTAATGAGTAATAATCGAAAAAATTGAATAACAAAATATTTACATTTTTCTTTATACATTTTCAAGTCTGGTCAAATAATATAATATATAAAATTATAAATGAGGGTATTTTATATATTATATTATTTGACCAGACTTAAAAATGTATGAAGAAAAATGTAAATATTTTGTTTTTAATTTAATTAACAAAAAATGTATAATGTTGCGTGTATGCACCAATGGCGCTTAATGGGTTAATGTAGCATTCAGATAATTTTACACAAGCTAATTTGCGAAAATAATCTGAGTGTGTAAATCAGCCTGTGAATTATTCGCGTATCGATGTTTCTTCCTTGTGATATTTTTAACAAATACGTAACATCTCTTTATGAGAAACGGGTCTTGGTGAAAAAATGTTGTAATGGAATGCTTTCAAACGAAATAAATTAGCACAGCTGATTCCATTAATTCCCGTCTCACATCGCTCGATGTGCTACAGTGAACAACATGACTTCTCATTACTGTTCATTCATTTGTTATTCAGTTGAAAGAAAAAAGAAAAGTCGGTATGTACTTCAAAAGATAAGTGGAAAATTGTATTACCACATATGAGTTAACCTAAGCTAACCATTGGATGACAGGTTAGATTAATGTAAAGAAAGGGTATACTTAGCAGTGTTTAACTAAATAGGTTACGTTACTATAACCTAACTGTTTCCCTCTAGAGATCGGCCAAGTAAGCTATGGCTCTGACAAATGTTTTCATAGTTTATTACTAATATTATGATTATAATACTAGGTGTAGACGTCTTTAAAATTTGGAAGCAACTGTTTCCTAAGTAGTCATATTATGGATCCTGTATTGAATAAATCCTTTATTCTAATTATTCAGCCAATTTACTAGGTGTAGACGTCTTTAACATTTTGTAAGCAACTGTTTCCTAAGTTGTCACCGATGTGAAGATAGCCACGGATTTTCCAGCCACGGATTTTGGCGCCTCCGCCATCACACGAATTATGAAACAGATTCCCCAGAATTTCAAAACTTTATAACTCCTAAACCACATACTTTATTTTCAAAATTTCTTCACTAATTGATTAAACAATATACATAGAGCGAGTATAAATAACCAGAATGTTGTAACTCTTAATTGTTCTTTATTTAAACAATATATTGCTGTCCCGCGTATGTCACGTTTCATACCAAATATTAAAAAAATCATATCTCTAAAAACTTCTATTTTATTTTCCAAATTTCTTCACTAATTGTTTAAACAATATATCTAGGCCGAGCATAGATGGTCAAAATGTTGTCACTCTTATTTGTTAACTATTTTAATAATATATTGCTGTCCCGCGTATAGCACCGTTCATACCAAATAATAAAAAAATCATATCTCTAAAAACTCTTATTTCATTTTACAAATTTCTCTACTAATTGTTTAAACAATATATCTAGAACGAGAATAGATGGTCAAAATGTTGTCACTCCCATTTGTTAATTATTTAAATAATATATTGCTGTCCCGCGTATAGCACCGTTCATACCAAATAATAATAAAATCATATCTCGTAAAACTCCTATTTTATTTTACAAATTTCTTTACTAATTGTTTAAACAATATATCTAGAACGAGCAAAGATGGTCAAAAAATTGTCACTCTCATTTGTTATTTATTTAAATAATATATTGCTGTCCCGCGTATAGCACCGTTCATACCAAATATTAAAAAAAATCATATCTCTAAAAACTCCTATTTTATTTCACAAATTTCTTTACTAATTGTTTAAACGATATATCTAGAACAAGCATAGATGGTCAAAATGTAGTCACTCTTATTTGTTTATTATTTAAATAATATATTGCTGTCCCGCGTATAGCACCGTTCATACCAAATATTAAAAAAATCATATCTCGTCAAACTTAAATAATTAACAAATGAGAGTGACAACATTTTGACCATCTATGCTTGTTTTAGATATATTGTTTAAGCAATTACTAAAAAAATTTGTAAAATAAAATAGGAGTTTTAAGAGATGATTTTTTTAATATTTGTTATGAACGGTGCTATACGCGGGACAGCAATATATTATTTAAATAATAAACAAATAAGAGTGACTACATTTTGACCATCTATGCTTGTTCTAGATATATCGTTTAAACAATTAGTAAAGAAATTTGTGAAATAAAATAGGAGTTTTTAGAGATATGATTTTTTTAATATTTGTTATGAACGGTGCTATACGCGGGACAGCAATATATTATTTAAATAATTAACAAATGAGAGTGACAACATTTTGACCATCTATGCTCGTTCTAGATATATTGTTTAAACAATTAGTAAAGAAATTTATAAAATAAAATAGGAGTTTTAAGAGATATGATTTTTTTAAATATTTGGTATGAACGGTGCTATACGCGGGGCAGCAATATATTATTTAAATAATTAACAAATGAGAGTGACAACATTTTGACCATCTATGCTTGTTTTAGATATATTGTTTAAACAATTAGTAAAGAAATTTGTAAAATAAAATAGGAGTTTTAAGAGATATGATTTTTTTTAATATTTGGTATGAACGGTGCTATACGCGGGACAGCAATATATTATTTAAATAATTAACAAATGAGAGTGACAACATTTTGACCATCTATGCTCTTTCTAGATATATTGTTTAAACAATTAGTGAAGAAATTTGTAAAATAAAATAAGAGTTTTACGAGATATGATTTTTTTAATATTTGGTATAAGCAGTGCTTTACGCGGGACAGCAATATATTATTTAAGTAATTAACAAATGAGAGTGACAACATTTTGACCATTTTTGCTAGTTCTAGATATATTGTTTAAACAATCAGTAAAGAAATTTGTAAAATAAAATAGGAGTTTTACGAGATATGATTTTTTTTTAATATTTGGTATGAACGGTGCTATACGCGGGACAGCAATATATTATTTAAATAATTAACAAATGAGAGTGACAACATTTTGACCATATTTGCTCGTTCTAGGTATATTGTTTAAACAATTAGTAAAGAAATTTGTAAAATAAAATAGGAGTTTTACGAGATATGATTTTTTTAAATATTTGGCATGAACGGTGCTATACGCGGGACAGTAATATATTTTTTAAATAATTAACAAATGAGAGTGACAACATTTTGATCAACTATGGTCGTTGTGGATATATTGGTTAAACAATTAGTAAAGAAATTTGTAAAATAAAATAGGAGTTTTACGAGATATGATTTTTTTAATATTTGGTATGAACGGTGCTATACGCGGGACAGCAATATATTATTTAAATAATTAGCAAATGAGAGTGACAACATTTTGACCATATTTGCTCGTTCTAGGTATATTGTTTAAACAATTAGTAAAGAAATTTGTAAAATAAAATAGGAGTTTTACGAGATATGATTTTTTTAAATATTTGGCATGAACGGTGCTATACGCGGGACAGTAATATATTTTTTAAATAATTAACAAATGAGAGTGACAACATTTTGATCAACTATGGTCGTTGTAGATATATTGGTTAAACAATTAGTAAAGAAATTTGTAAAATAAAATAGGAGTTTTACGAGATATGATTTTTTTAATATTTGGTATGAACGGTGCTATACGCGGGACAGCAATATATTATTTAAATAATTAACAAATGAGAGTGACAACATTTTGACCATATTTGCTCGTTCTAGGAATATTGTTTAAACAATTAGTAAAGAAATTTGTAAAATAAAATAAGAGTTTTACGAGATATGATTTTTTTAAATATTTGGCATGAACGGTGCTATACGCGGGACAGTAATATATTATTTAAATAATTAACAAATGAGAGTGACAACATTTTGACCATCTATCCTCGTTTTAGATATATTGTTTAAACAATTAGTAAAGAAATTTGTAAAATAAAATAGGAGTTTTACGAGATATGATTTTTTGTTAATATTTGGAATGAACGGTGCTATACGCGGGACAGCAATATATTTTTTAAATAATTAACAAATGAGAGTGACAACATTTTGATCAACTATGGTCGTTGTAGATATATTGGTTATACAATTAGTAAAGAAATTTGTAAAATAAAATAGGAGTTTTACGAGATATGATTTTTTTAATATTTGGTATGAACGGTGCTATACGCGGGACAGCAATATATTATTTAAATAATTAACAAATGAGAGTGACAACATTTTGACCATATTTTCTTGTTCTATATATATTGTTTAAACAATTAGTAAAGAAATTTGTAAAATAAAATAGGAGTCTTATGAGATATGATTTTTTTAAATATTTGGCATGAACGGTGCTATACGCGGGACAGTAATATATTATTTAAATAATTAACAAATGAGAGTGACAACATTTTGACCATCTATGCTCGTTCTAGATATATTGTTTAAACAATTAGTAAAGAAATTTGTAAAATAAAATAGGAGTTTTACGAGATATGATTTTTTTAAATATTTGGCATGAACGGTGCTATACGCGGGACAGTAATATATTATTTAAATAATTAACAAATAAGAGTGACAACATTTTGACCATCTATGCACTAGATATATTGTTTAAACAATTAGTGAAGAAATTTGGAAAATAAAATAGGAGTTTTTAGAGATATGATTTTTTTAATATTTGGTATGAAAGGTGACATACGCGGAACAGCAATATATTGTTTAAATAAAGAACAATTAAGTTACAACATTCTGGTTATTTATACTCGTTCTATGTATATTGTTTAATCAATTAGTGAAGAAATTTTGAAAATAAAATATGTGGTTTGGGAGTTTTTTATTTATTTATTTATTTATTTATTAACGGAATCTCCATTTTATTACATAAGTGTACATATACATATTGAGCAAAAATAACAAAAACCATATAAAGAGTTACAATGATTACAGCCAAGTTATGAAGTTTTGAAATTCTGGGGAATCTGTTTCATAATTCGTGTGATAGTGGAGGCGCCAAAATCCGTGGCTGGAAAATCCGTGGCTATCTTCACATCGGTTAAGTTGTCATATTATGGATCCTGTATTGTATGAATCCTTTATTCTAATTATTCGGCCAATTATCTAGGTGTAGACGTCTTTAACATTTTGTAAGCAACTGTTTCCTAAGTTGTAATATTATGGATCCTGTATTGAATGAATCCTTTATTCTAATTACTCAGCCAATTTACTGAAGATTTTAATAATTTAGTTCTGAAGTTCTTGACAGCCCACGAAATTATATCTAGGTCGTGTGGACAATAGACTTTTACGAGCTAGATTTTAAACTACAACAATTTCATTTCGCTCTAGGCCAACTCTCTGCTGCATGTATCTTCCAACTGTGTCATCAGCCTCCCCACAGAATCTGAATCATGACTATATAATGCCACTTCTCTTTAAACCCACCCCCTTTTCATACAATTCCTCGGCTCCACATAGGCATGCAGTTATTAAACATTCATCCAGCTTTTCACTAGTAGTAGCGTCCGCTGAAACTTTTCTTATCATTAAAAATCCCATCAAAAAGTATACGTGTGTGTATGTGTGTATGTTTGCATTTAACTCTACAAACTCCACAGCCAACGAGTCCACTCCGCATTTCAGCTGGCGCATTCCACGTTGGTCCTTATCGCGGTCAAGACATCAGTTAAATATTAGTTTTAAGTGTTGTATCAATGGAAATTGTGAATGTTTTATAAGATTTGTAAATTAATGGTGTAATACATTAATAACAAACATAATAATAATAAGGGGTGTTCAGAAACCAGTACCACAGACCAGACCACGGTGCTAGTAAAGTTTGGAGTAGTCTGTGAGTTTCTTCATGTAATCGATTATTGCATTGTCTTTTTTTATCACTGCTCCAGAATTTTCCTGCATAAGTACTAGATTAGGCAGTGAAACGTATATATTAATGAGAGCATTAATATATACAGAGAGTTTTATGTAACACCGAACATTTTCATAACGAGATTTTTTTTTAAGTATCCATATCCATATTGCACATTTTTCGATGCTCGGTTTATTAAAAGAATTTAATTTGAAGCTTTAAGTGAGTGTTTTCCACTCCCAGGCTAAGCATGAAGTAAAATTTCGAGTTTAGAAAAGCCTGAAAATTTGGTTTGGTCGCGTAGCGCGAAGCGCGGAGCGGCCAAACCAAATTTTCAGGCTTTTCTAAACTCGAAATTTTACTTCATGCGCCACCGGTACAAAACACTGACATATTACGAAGTTTAAAACACACCGCTAAACTTTACATTGAATCAGTGTTTTGTACCGGTGGCGCATAAAGTAAAATTTCGAGTTTAGAAAACCCTGAAAATTTGGTTTGGCCGCTCCGCGCTTCGCGCTACGCGACCAAACCAAATTTTCAGGCTTTTCTAAACTCGAAATTTTACTTCATGCTTAGCCTGGGAGTGGAAAACACTCGCTTAAAGCTTCAAATTTAATTCTTTTAATAAACCGAGCATCAGAAAATGTGCAACGTATGCATATGGATACTTCAAAGAAAAATTCTCGTTAAGAAAATGTTCGGTGTTACATAAAACTCTCTGTATACATAAATATAACTTTAGTGTTAAACATTTGATTTCTATATGTAATGTCCAATCTTCACAGACTCAAGTTCTAAGATATTCAATCTTGTTAACCCTTTCTACAGGTAAACCATTGAAAGTTAGTTGGGCAATTCAATCTATAAAATGTCAGGGAAGCAAATTTTGAATAGAACCAATATTCTTATTGAAATGAGGTATACCTGTTATAAATCATAATTTCTGTCAATATGAGGATGGAAGGAATATTAAAACAAATTAAGCATTCTAATGAAATTATAGCTGCCCCACCTAAAAGATATGCTGCCATTGTTACCCAATAAAATAATATCTTTTGTGTTTTAAACATAGTGGTTGTTGTCCTTAAGATTTTCTTTTAACATACAACTCGTGTCTAATAGTTTTTTTTTATTTTCCTAATGTTAGATTGAAGATCCAATACGTGATGCCGTCGGCTCGGCTGACCCTCCGCGAGGAGGACGTCGTGCGACTGGCCCTAGAATTCCTCCACAACAGGGAGCTCCACATCTCCCAGCTGAGTTTAGAAAGAGAAACCGGCGTCATAAACGGCGGATTCTCGGACGACGTCCTCTTCCTCCGGCAACTGATTTTGGACGGTCAATGGGACGACGTTTTAGAATTCATCCAACCCCTAGAAGCTTTAAATACTTTCGAAATGCGCAAGTTCAACTACGTAATCCTCAGGCATAAGTATATAGAGTTGTTGTGCATTAAATCAGAGGCGAATGTTCAGGGGAGCAGCGTCGACAACGCTGTTGAGGAGGTTGTTAAAGTTTTGAACGAGCTGGAGAAGTATGCGCCTTCGAAAGAGGAGCATTCAAATATGTGCTTGTTGTTGACGTTACCTAGGCTTACGGATCATATGAGTTACAAGGATTGGAATCCGAGTAACGCTAGGGTGCAGTGTTTTCGGGAGATTTACCCCCTGGTTGCTGAGTTTCTACCCGGTGATAGAAAATCGACTGATTCTAACGCGAACAGCTGCGCGAAAAACGATAGGTTAATCCAATTGATCATCAAAGGTATTCTTTATGAATCCTGCGTGAATTACTGTCAGGCCAAAGCCACTGGTACTAAAGAAGCCCAAGCGCAGGATATGAATTTTTCTAAATTATTAGACGGCAGCGTGGGTTTCAGCGATTCAGATTTGAGTTTGTTATCCTGGTTGCAGAGCATACCTCCTGAAACGTTTTCCGTACCCTTCGAACAAAGGACTTTAAATGTTGATGTCGAGCGGATCGAACGACCCTCGTTGGAAACTTCCTGGACTGAGCATATGCTGATCACACCGATTAAACCAAAGACCTTCCCGCACTCAGCGATGCCTTTTACGCGGCCCAGATCAGCCGCTGATATCATGTCGAGATCCCTGATGCCAGCTCTAGACGGCTTACCCTATGGTCTAGCCCAAGGAAACGCGGCGCATAACGGAAACCCCAGGGTGATGGCCCTCTCAACCGGCGATATAAACACGCAAAACAACTCCATGTCCAGATCGAGCTTCGCCAGCTTCCACCTCACGGGAATGAAAAACACCAAATTAATGAACTCCTCCGTTGATAGGCTTTTTGAAAACGAGGGCGAGGTCTTCTTGAGCAACTCCTACGCGGAATTCCAACAGCTCCCCTCCATACAAGAACAAAGCACGCCCAATAGCACCATTCCCAATTCGAAACCCGCGGGGAGGACGCGTTCGAAGAGTCCGGAGAACAAGCTGATTTCCACGCCGGAACACAAGGGTAGGGAATCGCCCGCTTCCGTCGGTACTTCCAGGTCTTCCAGGAGGGATTCGTTGAACGAGAGGCCGATCACGGCGCAGAATCTGGTGCTCTCTCCGCCTCAGCCCCCGTTGAACGCGCAGGTGGTCGAGGGGGATGTCGCCGTGGTAGCGGGTTTGGAGCAGAGCTTCAACGGGGATCTGCTGAAGGAGTTCCAGAAGCAGAAGCAGAAACTCCAGGAGACGCTGGCGATGAGGGAGAAGGAGCGGGAGGAGTTGCTGAGGCAGTTGAATCTACAAGATAATGAACTGTGAGTATTTTTGTTAATAATATTATTACAAGGAAAGTTCAGTAATTGGGACACACAAGGTTTTTTTTTTTCTAGAAAATAAATCAGAGAAATACTTATTATTTTTATTTTTCAACAAAGTCATCACGAACACTACCACAATTATCGCATCGCTTTATTGATGCCCCAATGCCTGCTGTATAAACGTCTATAAGTATGCACATATGACTTGGCTTAAATCCGGGCATCAATCCAGTCGCGTCGTTTCAACTTTTCATTACAATTGTGTAGTAACATGCTGTCATCATGCTGGCATCAGGCTGGCATTATGGCTGGCTTTAAGACAAGATTAAATCCAGCCTAATGGATTGAATCCTGTCTTGAAGCCTCGATCGGCGCGATTTAACCCACATTAATGCGATCATGATGAGAACGAACGAAGATTGAAGCCGTTTTCGCGCTTGTCATCATGCTAGGATTGAGTGCAAGATTGAGACCAGGATTAAGGCCAGGATTGAGGCTAGAATTGATACCAGGATTGAGGTCAGTCTTTAAGCCAATCGCGATCGGGTGCCCAATCTTTGGGCTGCATTTTTAGCCCACAACCAATTTGGTGTTCGTCTAAAACTTTTAACTTATTGGAGTAGTGGAGAGAAAGAAATGTACTTCTTGATATTATTTTAAGAATTTTATTTTCTATACATGTTTCGGCTTAGCCTTCATCTGTAGAAAACTAAAAACAGATTTACACTAAGTTTAGATTATTTATAATTTTGTATAAGGTACATTGAAATAAAACATAGTTAAAATAAGTCACGTAAATAAAATGATCGAGATAGTTTTATAAATAAATAAAATGGCGGCTAATCTTGGATAAAAATTATTATGTATTGGGATAGATGTTGTAGGAGTATTATTAGGTAATATATATGAGATATTTATATTAATTAGTATTATTCTGGGGGAAGTATAAGAGTTTATTTTATTCAACACACACACTATTTTAAAACTTTTAAGCTCTCCTGCTGGCATTTTGCTGGCATCATGTTGGCATTATGCTGGCATCAGGCTGACATGCTGGCATCAGGCTGGCATTATAGCTGCCTTCAAGACAAGATTCAATCCAGCCTGATGGATTGAATTCTGTCTTAAAGCCGCGATCAGTGCGATTAAATCCACATTAATGCAATCATGATAAGAACGAACGAGGACTGAAGCTGTTTTTGCGCTTGTCTCATACTAGGATAGAGTCCAAGATTGAGACCAGGTTTAAGGCCAGAATTGAGGCTAGGATTAATGCCAGGATTTAGACCAGGATTGAGGTCATCCTTTAAGCCAATCGCGATTTCGTGTGTCCACTCTTTGGGCTGCATTTTTAGCCACATGCAACCAGTTCGGTGTTTGTCTAAAACTTTTGAGCTCCTCTGGGACAATTTATCCAGTTCTACACTGCTACACGCTACAAATACTTTTCATTGCAAACAGGAATAATTTCCTTATTGATGTCATTTGTCCATAAAAAAGGATTTTTAATAAACAGCACGCTGCTCTTCCACAGTACACTCTTCGAGCACAGTTGCCATTTTAACATTGCTGTGCACGAGCACGATAACTGTTACTTAAGTATCATCAAGTTGGATTGTGCTACCACCTAATGACACCTCTGGAAATAGCCTACGGCTATGGGTGCGCAAGGTAAGAGGCAAGCCTCGAGCGCAAGAAACGCAAGAAAAAGGCAAGCCTTCAGCCTCGCCGCTTGCCTTTTTTTGCGTAACTATGTTTTGACACTATTTCAGCTTTCCCACATGTTTGTGACCTAATTATTCATTTTTCCTCATAGTTATTTTTCTTCATCTAATATGAAAACTTACTTGTAACATAGTGAATGTCTAGTATACTAAGAATTTTATGTTTAAGTATGCATACCTGGATATCTACATTGTAAATTTTCAGGCATTCGTTGTTTTTAAAAAGCGATTAATTTAAAGCATCTAACAAGTGTTTCCACTCCTTGGTTAAGCATGAAGTAAAATTTCGAGTTTAGAAAAGCCTGAAAATTTGGTTTGGTCGCTCCGCGAAGCGGAGCGGCCAAACCAAATTTTCAGGCTTTTCTAAACTCGAAATTTTACTTCATGCGCCACGCGTATTAAACACTGATTTACAGTGAAGTTTTAAATATACTGCTTAAGCAGTATACTAAAGCAGTATATTTTGAACTTTACTTGCAATCAGTGTTTTGAACGCGTGGCGCATGAAGTAAAATTTCGAGTTTAGAAAAGCCTGAAAATTTGGTTTGGTCGCGTAGCGCTACGCGCTACACGACCAAACCAAATTTTCAGGCTTTTCTAAACTCGAAATTTTACTTCATGCTTAGTCTGGGAGTGGAAACAATCGCTAGAAGCTTTAAATTGAACGCTTTTCAAAAACATCGAATGTCTAAAAATGTACAAATCGGGTTACGTATAGGTACTTAAAAGGAAAATATAAATACAATATTTTTAATTTTAACATTTGCAAATGCGAAGTTTATGAAATTGACAAGAAATACTATTGAACTGAAACAATTAATCGTTCATATAAAAATTAACGTTATTAAAGCTTGTTGCATTTTACGCACTTAATAAGTTTTACCTTTAAAAAACGCTTTGCGTCGTATCTATTTTTTACCATAACTTTATTTACTACAATTCATTCATAATAATCAAGAATAGTTTTATAGCGGGATTTTTTAAGTATACCCAAAAAAAAAATTCCAGGCTCATGAATTTTAAAAGTACATGATTTGGTTAAACGGAATAAAATATTTAAACATTTATTAAAATGAGATCAGTTATTTTTTGAACTTCGCAATATTTCAGTGTTTTATACGCGTGGCGCGAAGCGGAGCGACCAAACCAAATTTTCAGGCTTCTCTAAACTCGAAATATTACTTCATGCTTAATCAAGGAGTGGAAACACTCGTCTTAGGCTTCAAAATTTACCGCTTTTATATAAACAACGAACTGCTGAAAAATTAGAGCGTATATGTATACCCAGAACAAACAAATCCATGTATGAATTTGATTATAAACGCAAAATTTTAAGTTGACGGTCTATTTACTAAAATGAATTAATTAATGTGCTAATTACATTATTATTGTTTACTTCGTCATAGTACACCGTATGCAATTTAATACACAAGTAGTTTACGAGTATATTATGTTGCCTATATTAAACACTGTATTTTGCGCGAAATATGGGACTAAAGAAAATGCACTGTGGTTAGGATAGAGCAAAAACGAAACGTTCTTGTGGGTTTGTATAAAGTTTTAGATTAGTTTAGCGTTAGAACTCTAGGCCACTGAAATAAACAGTCATAAACGCTCCAATTTTTTGTACCCCTTTATTTGTTATTATTATTATTTTACTGGTCTCGATAGTGAAACTTTTAACTAATTTAATATTGATCTAAATCTACAAGCGCTTTTTATTTTTATTCCATCGTCACCACAATACTCTTTCTTTGCGTAAAGGTTATTAAAATGCCAATGGAAACGAACAGTGTAAAAGAGCAATAATATACTGGTATAAGCTATTGATATTCAAAGCGAATTAGGTACATATTTATAGCCATATTTATTTATATTAAAAATGGGATTCTTTACGCTATCTACTACTAATTTTTTCAAGTCATTACATAGACTAAAAACACATGTTAGAAGCTTGAAATTGAACGGTTTTATAAAATAAACGATTGCCTGGACATTTGCAGAGCCGCTTATAAATAAATATTGATATTTCCATTGAATTTCCATAGAATGGTATTTTTAATATTTCTTAATTTATGTTATAATTCTGCATTGGCAATTTATTTTACATTTTATGTCATTTTTTAATTGTTTAGAAATTACTTAGAAATATTAAAGTTTTTTCGAGTTTAGATGAGCCTGAAAATGTAGTATTGTCATGTTCAAAATATACTGTTTATTTATTACGTTTATTGCCTTTTCAAAATTCAAAATTCAACGATTGCCTGAACATTTGCAGAGCCGCTTATAAAAAGATATTGATAATTCCATTGAATTTCCATAGAATGGTATTTTTAATATTTCTTAATTTATGTTATGTTTCTGCATTGGCAATTTATTTTACATTTTATGTCAATTTTTAATTGTTTAGAAATTACTTAGAAATATTAAAGTTTTTTCGAGTTTAGATAAGCCTGAAAATGTAGTATTGTCATGTTCAAAATATACTGCTTATTTATTATGTTTATTGCCTTTTCAAAATTTAAAATTTTTGCTATGTATAGGTACTTGGATGAAAAATATCCCTGTTTATGCCTTAACTTTTGTAAACCTTTAAATTATTTAACTATTGTAAACCTTTAAAAAGGGTGCATTCCTAGCATCGTTTTAACTTATGTTTTATTTATTTATTTTTTAATAAAAAATATAAACACTTGACGACAATTAGAGATTGATTTTGGTTTTAGTTAAAAGTCACTCCCTCTGTCTCGAAATAAGTGGACTATTGTGGGAGCGACCAAACCAAATTTTCAGGCTTTTCTAAACTCGAAATTTTACTTCATGCTTAATCTGGGAGTGGAAACACTCTTTAGAAGCCTTAAATTTACAACAAATACAAGGAATCCCTGCAAATTTACCAAACGCTGCAATTATCGGGATATGTATACTTAAATGAAAAATTCGCGGTTTGATTAATGCTAATGTAGTTGTAGCTAAAATATTAGCATTGTCCTTATTTCAGGAAACTGAACCTGAAAATTTGTGTTTAAGTGTTACTGTGAAAACAGTGGTTTTTACAAAAATGTCCAAAGTCCAGTTTCCTGAAGCATTTTATTTTATTAAAATATCGTATGTTCAATAAAAAAAAACCTCTAGAGTGCCATGATTTTATCATTTTTAAAATTTAACTTGGCTACACGCTTTAGGAACTGACATATAAAACGTCAGACATAATAATTATAATGTATAATTTCATAATTGCCAACCTACAATATTTTTCATGGCATTCCAGAGATTTTATTTTATTGAACATACTATATAATCAAATAATTATTTTTATTTAAGTGTTGCATTTTTTAAATTTTTTTTGCGTAAATATTCAAGAATTTTTCCTAATAATTAAAATAAAGGAGCGTTAGCAATTTCAATTAAAATAAAATTATGGCTTAATTACAGAGAACGTGCATTACACAACTTTTATACGCGACGCAAATGCAACTTCACTGGACACCGCTCGTGTGGGCGTTTTAACAAGCTAGCAATTAATCTCTTTGTATTATTAAACAACAGCAACAATAAAAAAATAGTACACAAACAACTTAAATTACATGCAACTATTATCTAGATTTCAGATGAAACAAACGACACTTACTTCATATGCGAACAGCATATAAAAATTTACATAAATCACAATTAAATTAATTATAATCGTTTATTCAACAATAAAAATCATTAAATAAGCTTTTAACTAGTAGCAATAAATAATTTTTATCTTTAAACTTTGTTCGACAATAAAAATCATTAAGTATGTGTATAATTAGTAGCAATACGTGATTTTTAGGCATTTGTGCAGGACAAACTGGCAGGTCTTTTGATATCATGTTAAAAGAGCACAAAAAAATATAGATAATAAAAAACAAACCACCGGTTTTTCTAAACACTGTATCACATCTAATCATCACTTTTCTTCAAACCATTTAAAAATTCTACACACAGGTAATAAGGGAGTAACGCTTAATTATCGAGAGGGTTTAGAATTTTTAGAAAGTAAAAATGTGACAAATAGAAAGACTGTTATTCCTTACTTCACTTTTTATTTTTATGTTAGATGTACATTTCGAGACACAAGGTGCTCATTATCAATAACAAACTTGTTATTGATAATGAGTACCTTGTGTCTCGAAATGTACATCTAACATAAAAATAAAAAGTGAAGTAAGGAATAACAGTCTTTCTATTTGTGATTAATCACTTCACGTAAACTCAAAACAATACAGTTAAGTAAAAATGTGGTTAACGACAACGAAGACCTTTGGAATTCCCTGATATTAAATGCCCTTATTACCTAATAAAACTCAAAACTATATATTCTGAAACAAATTCATTTGTACATCATTCCTGATAATGGGCCCGTTCATCAGAGAGAACATTTGGAAGTTTACTGCCAACTGTTGGAGAATTCTCTGATGACCGGATTGTTAATCGTGAATGTGTTTGGGATTTTTGCAATCGTACAAAACAGGCCAAACGGAGTACCGTTCATTAGATACTAACATACATCACAAACAAATCCAAACATGTTGAATGTTGAACATTTTGTTGAACGGGCCCAATGGCATTAAGCCGAAACTAGTAGAAAATATATACATATAAGTGAAACAAAACCAAGTAAATTTAATTTACAAACCAATATATTTGTAATTATTGTTTCATTCCTTACTTTACTATTATTTTTTTATTGTAGGCTATTTGTGAATTTAGAACACAAAGTGTCCTTTATTAATAGGAAAATTACAATATTATTTATTTCATTTATTGACAGTGTCAGTTTAAACCTGTGAAGATCTTAGGCCCAGTTGCATCAGAAACGTTGAACTGGTTCATCTCCGAACTCTAGTTCAAGATGAGAGTTCCTATTGTTCAAGTGTCACTCTAAACTTTTAAATTGAGGATTTATGAAGATCATAAGTATGAATTAATTATTAATGACTTTTATCTTTAAACCGAGGATTTGCGACGAGCATAAATCTCATTTAAACTAAGTATCAAAAAGACCGATACAAATTAATTGCGCGCAATGAGTTTAATTTATTTCATTTATTGGCAGTGTCAGTTTAAACCTGTGAAGATCTTAGGCCCAGTTGCATCAAAAACGTTGAACTGGTTCATTGGCGGTGTCAGTTTATTGGCAGTGTCAATTTAAACCTGTCAAGATCTTAGGCAGAGTTGCATCAGAAACGTTGAACTGGTTCATCTCCGAACTCGAGTTCAAGATGAGAGTTTCTATTGTTCTAGTATCACTTTAATATTTTAAATTGAGGATTTATGAAGATCATAAGTATGCATTAATTATTAATGACTTTTATCTTTAAACCGAGGATTTGCGACGAGCATAAATCACATTTAAACCAAGTATCAAAAAGACCGATGCAAATTAATTGCGCGCAATGAGTTTAATTTGTTTACACACACAATTCAATTATTCACTTCATATTTTTTCGCATAGCATTCTAGTCACGGAATGTAATTACCGTATTACATGATTTTCCTCCCGTCTCTCTCTTGCTAATAAAATCGCGATGAGTTTATCTCCTTCGGTGAGTGTGGACGGTGATTAGCATAACGATGATAACAATTCTGGTAGCATTCAACAAAGATCAGTTTGCTGATGAATTTTGTGGGAGTGTAACGCGTTATTGTTTTAAGTAATAATCATAGTACGTGGGTTATTGGAATTTTTCTCAAATTGTAATAATTTTAATTATTGCTATCTGTTCATTAAAACTGTGTTGTATAAATAAGTGGTATAGTTGGAAACAAAAGGTAAAATGTTGAGTTAAAAAAGGCACATTTAGCTTTGCCGGCGCGAAGCGAAGCGTAGCTTGGCGGGAAGTACAAATTTTCAGGTTTTTCTAAACCCGAAATTTTACTTCATGCGTCCTGTGTATAAATCGTTGATTTAAATAAAGTTCATAATATACCGTTTATGCTTTGTATCAAATTAATACATTTTATAAACGTTTATTGCGTCTAACGAAATCTTGTCTTTCAAAATTTGAACTTCCTGGAGCAATTTGTAAACTTTAACTCATTAAGCGTCCTTGATGCATACCGCAACATTATTAATTTTTTGTTAATTAAATTGCTAACAAAATACCAACCAACAAAATATTTACCATTTTCTTTACATTTTAATATAATATACCGTTTATGCTTTGTATCAAATTAATACATTTTATAACCGTTTATTGCGTCTAACGAAATCTTGTCTTTCAAAATTTTAACTTCTCTGGAGCAATTTGTAAACTTTAACCCATTAAGCGTCCTTGATGCATACCGCAACATTATTAATTTTTTGTTAATTAAATTACTAACAAAATACCAACCAACAAATTATTTACCATTTTCTTTACATTTTCAAGTCAGGTTAAATAATATAATACATCAAATTAGCTCGATTTGATGTATTATATTATTTAACCTGACTTGAAATGTATGAAGAAAATGGTAAATATTTTGTTATTTAAATATTTCGATTATTACTCATTTTTAAAGTGTATTTCTAACTTCACAATATTTCAGTGTTTTATACGCGTGGCGCATGAAGTAAAATTTCGAGTTTAGAAAAGCCTGAAAATTTGGTTTGGCCGCTCCGCTTCGCGGAGCGACCAAACCAAATTTTCAGGCTTTTCTAAACTCGAAATTTTACTTCATGCTTAATCTGGGAGTGGAAACACTCGTTCGAAACTTCATATCGCACGTTTTTATATAAAATCGATGACTGCCTGAAAATTTACAGCGTATACATTATGTATATTTAAAAGATAAATTCATAGTATAATACGTAACGAGAGTGGTATGCAGCATATTACATATGAGCGGAAATGTTGCGCACGAGCCGCGCAGCGGCGAGTGCAGTATTTCGCTAGGATGTAATTGCCATACCACTCGAGAAACGTACGATACTCTACCTACGCCCTAACAAAATAAACAATGAGCATAAAAGGACAACTTATTTATTGTAATAATTTTTAATAGTACCATGACAATGATGAAAACTAAATTACTACTTGATCAATATACAGGAAATAAAGCCGTACATTTTCCGTCATTCGTTGTTTTTTTAAAAGAGTTCAATTTGAAGCTTTAAACGAGTGTTTTCCACTCCCAGACTAAGCATGAAGTAAAATTTCGAGTTTAGAAAAGCCCCGTGAAAATTTGTCGAGGGTCGCGCAGCGACCCGAGACAAATTTTCTGGGCTTTTCTAAACTCGAAATTTTACTTCATGCGCCACGCGTGTCAAACACAGATTTCAAGTGAGGTTCAAATATACATAGAGTTCACAATATTTTAGTGTTTTATACGCGTGGCGCATGAAGTAAAATTTCGAGTTTAGAAATGCCCAGAAAATTTGTGTTTAGAGTTAACTTTATAATTGCTCGGCTGGGTTAAAGAAAAAATCCAGTGAGAATGATATTTTTAACTTTACTTGAAATCAGTGTTTTATACGCGTGGCGCATGAAGTAAAATTTCGAGTTTAGAAAAGCCTGAAAATTTGGATTTGCCGGGGCGCGACTCGCTTCGCTCGCGCGCCCCGGCAAATCCAAATTTTCAGGCTTTTCTAAACTCGAAATTTTACTTCATGCTCAATCAAGGAGTAGAAACACTCGTTAAACGTTTTTAATTAAACGCTTATATGAACACAACGAATGCCTGAAAATATCATACACAGCGTATACATCGGAACATGTGTTCCTAAAGAAAATAAATCCCTTTATAATTTTAATACAATAAATTTATATACTTTATATACTTATATACAAATCAAGTTAAATAAGAATTTAAATATTTCATTGTATAATTCAATATCCGGCGGTGTATTTGCACGGGAAGTAGTTGTTTCAATGGATATTTATCGTCTTGAGTTGTCTTATTAATTAAGACATTGTTTGCATTTTCACGAATTGTTTTTTCGTAATTTTACATATTACAATAAATTTTGTACTAAGATATTCTGTAAGTTTAGTTTCAGTATTGTTTTAAAGCTTAAAGTGCATATGAAATTAATAGCACCATTTTACCTTTACATTGATATAATTCGATTAAGAAAAAAAATCGTTTATAATTTACAATCGAGATCCAACTTGATCACTTAATTGGATTTAATCTACTAACGCAGTTTTAATGAAAGCTAATAACGGTGGCAAATTTAATTGGCTCGGACGATTAATTGAATTTTCTTTCATTGAATCCATTCAAGTGTTAGATCACACTCGCAAAGATTAGGCTTGTGTTTCGAAAGCGCTTTTTTGCGGTTTGAGTGGTTATGCGTCACTTGTGGTGATAAGAGAACTTTAGGAATTTCGATTGGTCATTCTTTAAAAATATGTATTACCACAACTATTTGCACCCTCCGGTAAGAGCTAAATTGAACGAGCACGGGCACAGGAAAGTTGTGACTTACATCGATAAGTCTTCGTGTGAAGTTCATGGACCGAATTCTAAAAGGTATGATAAAAATTAATTAATAGTCTTGTTAATAACTGCTAAGAAATGATTTTAGGAAGTTTTATCACTACTAACTATTCAAGACGTTTTTATTTCATACAAGACTTAATTAGCGACCGAGATTTCCGAACCTCCATTTACCTAGCCCACTACTTAATTTTTAAAAAAAAAACAATGCAGCATAATGCATCGAAAATATTTTTTTTCTCGAAATTGGGGTTGGTACAAAAATTGTCATTAACACCTTTTGAAAGTGCATTGTTAGTGCATGATTTAGGCATAGTTTTTTTTTTTCGATTTAGTTTATATATACTAGGTATCCGTACCGCCAGCCCACCCACCAAAAATTCGTTTTTGTCGCTAAACTAAAGGGGCACAAAAAATGTTCTTATGGTAATAAGAAGTGAGTAAGACCCGAGACAAATTTTCACGGGGCTTTTCTAAGCTCAAAATTTTACTTCATGCGCCACGCGTATAAAACACTGATTTGTAAATCAATGTTCTATTGATAATGAAGGTTTAAATTAAATTACACTTGGTTTGTTTCACAATTTTTTACTTTACTATTTACTCGACTAGTTTCGCTTTTTACAGCATTATCACTCCACTCCTGATAATGCTGTAAAACGCGAAACTAGTCGAGTAAATAGTAAAGTAAAAAAAAGTTGTGAAACAAACCAAGTGTAATTTAATTTAAACCTTCATTATCACTTAATTAAACACAGTTATATTCCTTTCTTCACTTTTATTTTTCTTGCTAGATGTACATTTCGGGTACTAAGTACCCATTATCAATAGCTAACTGAATAAAAACCGATAAATGTTTACAATATATACCTACTCGGACTAGGCGGAAAAACCAAAAAAGTAATTTGCATTTTGAAACGAATGCGGTATCTTGGAAATGGGGGTGTTGGGGATTATTCGGTTTCGGACTTGAGAGGGTTTACAATGATGTTAATGAGGGTTATCTGTTGGGTAATAAATTTAATAAGGGGTTCATTATTGGGCTTAAATCGAAATTGAGTAGTTCTGTCTTATTTTTCATTTCTATCGCTTCCAACATGTTTAATTGATAACTGCTGGATTCTTTTAATAATTTAACTGTATTTATGTTGAATTTGTGGCCTGTTGTCAAAGTATGATGAGCAATTGCTGATTTGTCAGGGTTTTGGCTTTTGATGTGGTACATATGTTCTTTGAATCTAATGTGCACGTTTCTTTTTGTTTGTCCAATATACAATTTAGTACAATTATTGCAATTGACTGAGTAAATCCCTGAATTCAGCAACTGGTCTTGTTTTTCAAATGTATTACCCAATAACATTTTAAGTTTGGTATTGGTGTAATGTGCAGGAATGAAATTGTATTTTTTGAATATTTTATTTAAATGTTGGTTGGTTTTTGGCTCATGAATTATTTTTATATATTTCTTATTGTTGTCTGTTTCTAAAATTGGTTCTAAAGTGGTTGTGGATTGGATGTTATGATGTCTTATGTGTCTGTTAATTAATTTTTTTTGTTAATTAATTTTTAATTAAGTGACTTAACACCTTCACGTAACTCATACAACTACATTAACCTTCATTATCAATATTTAAAAATGTTTCACCAAGTGATAAGTGAGAAAATTATGCAAGAAATCAATGTTTTATATGCGTGGCGCATGAAGTAAAATTTAGAGTCAGTGGTAAGCAAAGAAATAGTCGGTACGATTTAGGGCCAATGCTTCGAATTCTTCTATATATAGATTATATGGAGATTTGATGATTAATTAAACCTCTCCACTATGAAAAAAATCCCTTGTTGACGACGGACGGTCCCGAAGAGCCGCCAGCTGAAAAACACAATCTTCACGATCATTTGTGCTTTTAGTACATCCAGGTCGTTCCTCATGTGATTCTGTCCATCCTTGCCAACACCGACACTGCATTTCACATAATTACCAACATTACAAATGGATAATCCTGCTTCTCAGCGACCGATTATTCTACCCCATCGAAATTCTTTCACTGAGTTAAAACATGCACATCTTCGAACAGGTAGCATTCTCCTACAATCAACTAAGAGTAATTTGTTTTAAAAGTCTGTTTTAAAGTGCCGAATGATTAATTAATGTCAAGATAAAAAAAACAAAGAATTTTTGTTTCATTTTTTATGGCATCTTGATTTATTAGTCTAATTGAAATGTTCATTCTTTCTCAGCACGGATAGAATATATATTTACTGAAAATTTCATCAAAATTAACCCACGTTTAGTGGGTGTTTATTTACTTATGGCGCGCAGTATAGTTAAGTAAGTTAGGTACATTTTTTAATATTATTAGAACTACCAATAGAACGTGTTGATAACACGTTTTTCAAAATTATAAAACATTTAGTAACTTTATAACGAAAGTGTTAGATGTTTTAACAAATCCTTGTTAATAAAACGTCATTTTCTGGCTTAAAATGTAAAATTAATTAAGTGCTTTTGATTTTGTACCTATGTAAGTGGTCGTTTTATGAAGTAATATTTTATTCGTGAAAGTTTTACTTTGCCCATTTATTACTGGTAATAAAGATTATTTAAATTGCTTTAATGATTAATATTATTGAATAAACAAAATATTAGTTAATCACGCCATAATCTTATGCGCGAATTTCCGAGTGGAAAATTACAATAATTAGACAATATTAATGATGGATGAATCATTCGATTAAACACACAAAATGTCAACAAGGATGTCCCGCACAAATACTTTAAATAGAATGGGAAAAATGATGTCATAATGAGGACATTTTTATTAAAATAATGTATGTGAAATTTATACAGAAATATCACCATGGCTGAAGAAAAATTATTACAGTGAAGTTAGAAATCTTAAGTCTATTTTTATTAAAAGAAAACATGTACAGTCGGCTCAACCTAAATCTGAACGCCAACATTTAATGGTGTAATTCACACTTTGCATCATAGTCGTTCGTCACAATTAAATTTGACAGCTCTCAAAAATTATTGTCAAACATATCCGATGACGCCTCTCTTTGTAATACCACTGGCTAAAGCCAGAATTACAGGAATGAATTTTAATAAAAAATACCATGACAACCAAAGAGCGTTCATAGTTGAGTTGCGTCGACTGTACATGCAAATGTTATATAGAAATCGCACCAAAATTGAAGTCATTACGTTAAAACAAAGTTAGAAATCTTTAGTCTAAAGACTCACTGGATTTATTTTGATTTCGTTTTGTAACAATTGTGATATGATGTAAACAATAAGTACTTTAGTGAATTAAAATTGAACTGCTGTCAAATCTGTAATGGCCGTATTAATAAACGTTAATAGAATGTTTTAAAATGCTCTACTAAGAATAAAGAGATCCCTAGTGAAACAAACGAAGTGTTTTAAATACCCAGAATTGATCCTTATGAAGTTCCTAAATCTGTCTGCTATTATATCATGATATTTAACACTGAAATATTGTGAAAATTAAAAATGTCCTTGTTTAGCACAGGGTGGCGACCAACCCCGGGAAAGTCAGGGGATTTTATTTATTTATTTATTTATTTATTTACGGTAAAAACCATTTTAACATTAACATAGAAAAAAAAAAAATACACTCTAAGTATACAAAACTAATTCATCGGGAAAAGTCAGGGAAATTCGGCCTTTTTAAGGAAAAGTCAGGGAATTTTAAAATTAATAATAATGATAAATATGCAAATAATACAATTAAAAAATTGACAAATTGTTATCAAATCAGATCAAATCAATTTATTTGGTGCTTTACAAACGTTTACACAAGTCATATACATATAAATATTATTTATCAATCCTTGTAAAATTTATAAAATTATTATTAAAACACATAAACATTGTTTCACACAAGTATAAAATATGAAATATATGCTTAATAAATATAGAACGTTTTTTTAAAAGTTAAAATACAACACAATCATCAATCACACAAAATAACATACATTAATTAAAATAAAATAATTATATAATAAAATTATGTCATAAATACTCATTTAAAGAATAAAATGCATTCTCAAGTAATATTTTCTTGATGCTTATTTTAAACAATTTACCTTTGAGAAGTTTTATTTCATGTAGCATTAAATAATATTTAAAAAAAATTAAAAATGGTTGTGTCCATCATAGCACTTTCCTCGTAATTTGAACAATTGATAACTGACATAGTAAATTTATTTCACTCTAACCAAGTAGCTGGAGATTTCACTTGAAGTTAGTGATTTATACGCGTGGCGCATGAAGTAAAATTTCGAGTTTAGAAAAGCCTGAAAATTTGGATTTGCTGGGGCGCGACTCGCTTCGCTCGCGCGCCCAGCAAATCCAAATTTTCAGGCTTTTCTAAACTCGAAATTTTACTTCATGCTTAATCTGGGAGTGGAAACCCTCGTTTGACGATCAATCAGATACTTATTTTGCAGTTTCCTTTTTTGTAAAATTTATGACATTAAATAAATAGAGTTGATATTATTTTTTAGAGGTAATTCAGAACATGGACAAATTTGTGTGCATTATTTATGTGTTACTAAACTTTGACGAACAAATGGGAATATTCATATTTTTGTACAAAAATTATCAATATCTAATATTTAGAAATAACGTGAAAAGTTAACAAATATAATAAATTGATTGAAATTATTAATACTTTACAAATAAAAATATAATTATCACTGAAAATCTAGGGCAACACTCGTTTGAATAAAAAGCATCATAGTTATGAAATGTTAATAAAATTATAGAAAGACAACAAACGATTATTTCAGTTTATTATTTAGTGTTTTTATTAAAATTAGTACATTTTTTCTATCTATGTAATCTGAAATTGGCTTTGTTTGCTACGCGAATAAATAAAGAAATAAATAAATAAATGTTTATGAACATTTGTGTATTTACTTACTTTCGTTAATTTATTACGTTTTCGTCAATTTTGATCAGTCATACAATTTAATAAGTTTTTTAATTTTTTAAAGTTTAAAGTTAAAGGAGAACGTACTTATTTTCTAATTTGATAAATCATCATAACCATTGTGATTTACGAAAGTCTTCCAAAAATTTAACAAAATTATTAAACTACTGAAATTTACGATTTTTTTAATAGCTCTATGAATATTGGACAAAATTTTAAGAAATTGCAGGTTTATTGTAATTTTACGAAAACTATTAAATTACTGAAATTCACGACTTTTTCGAATACATTGTAAAAATTATTAAATTTAAAGAAATTACAGATATAATTCTGGATATTTAATTAAAACACTTGGTTTTGTTTCACTAATTTAGTGAAACAAAACCAAGTGTTTTAATTAAATATCCAGAATTATATTCAAAAATGTTTCACCACGGGTTAAGTGAGAAATTAATTAAAGATAAATTACAGATATATTGTAATTTTTAGAAAATTATCAAACTACATAAGTATACAATTTTTTTTAAAACAATCTAAATTGAAAGAAAAATTCAAATTTGACGATAATTTGAAGAAAGTACAGTTTTGTTGAAAGTACTAAAATTCACGGTTTTTTAATACTTTATGAAAGTTTTGTAAATTGAAAGAAAGATTAAAATTTGAAGGACATCAAAAAAAATCAGATTTGTTGTAATTTTACTTTATGAAAGTTGTGTCAATTGAAAGAAAGATTCAAACTTCAAGAAAATTTAAAGAAATTACTAAAATTCACAATTTTTATTAAAACAACAAAAGATTCAAATTTGACAAAAATGTAAAGTACCGATTTGTTGAAATTTTGGTCCAAATTACTAAAATTCACAATTTTTTCAAAACTTTCTTAAAATGATGTAAATTGAAAGGAAGATTCAAATTTGAAGGAAATATTTTACTAATATTATCGAGTAAACGAAATTCACGATTTTGTTTAAACTTTGTAAAAATAATGTAAATTGAAACAAAGATTCAATTTTGATAAAAATTATCACCATCATACAAATTTGGAGAAACGGTTTTATTGAAATTTTACGAAAATTAACAATTTTCCTGACCAAAATAATGAACATAAACTCTTTAAACAAAGGCGAAAACAAGCGAATTATTAAAATTCAATAGCATTCTAACGAGTGTTTTGCAGTCCTAGGTTAAGCATGAAGTAAATATTTCGAGTTTAGAAAAGCCTGAAAATTTGGACCAATCCAAATTTTCGGGCTTTTCTAAACTCCACATATTTACTTCATGCGTGGCACGCGTGTTTAATACTGATTTAATGTGAAGTTTAAAAATACATAAAGCATTTTTAATTATTTAAAGGGCATGTGTCCCAATATACCGGTTAAACCTTGGTTTTTAAAGTGTGAATCTTTATCAAAACGATTCATTAAAACAATTTGCAGACTACGATGCAATCATGGATTATGTCCTTTTTATTTATATAAAATTAATATAAGGAATGACCCTTTTTGTGAATGCGGTGAGAGAGGAACGTTGGAGCATATTGTTATGGGCTGTGTAAGATTTAATCACGATCGAGCAATTCTTTTTGACACTATATCGAGAAAACTGACTCTCCCTTTCAATTACGCAACAATATTACAGTCAAATGACTTATTTATATATAAACAAATTTTCAAATTTTTGGAGAATGTAAAATTGTCAATTTAATTAGTAGTTTGAATGGTATTATCTGGTACTCTCCTTTGTAGAATTCCTTTGTAGGGTATCCTATGTTCCGTGGCTTAGTCTTGTTTGTTAAAAAAAAAAATGCCTTGACGAGCCCCCAGGCGAGAAGAGTGTTATCCCTGCGTTTTCTCCCAAGTGTGTTTGAGCTGTGTGAATGAATCGTAATATGAAAAATAAATATATGATGTTGGCTAATGGTTGCAAAACCAAGGCCAGGCAAAAGCCATTTGAATAATAAAAAAAAAAAAAATTATTTAAAATTGACATAAAGAAAAAACATTTAATATGAACATACATTTGTCGTAACTCTTTTAGTTTTATGGTTATCTTAAAAATGGTGAATTTTGTAATTTTATTTGTTTATGTTTTAGAGAAGTTATCGTTTTGTTTTTAATGAATGAAGATAATTCTCTGTGGTGATTTCTGTTTGACTGGTTCGGAAATCGCCACTGTTTCCGATGCGGGTGAATAAGTGAAGTAATAAAATTCGTAGCACTTAACGTTATATATTCACCGTAAATAATATATACACAATATATACAGAATAAAGTTTAACTAAATTTGAATGCGTTTTAAGTATTTTTATGAGTTGAATGTAGTGTAAGTTAACAAGGTGCGATGTGTTTAGTTTGAGATTTTTGAAGCAACTGCTTTACATTTTGAAATTCTAAATTTGAGAAATATGCAAAGAGTGGGGGTGCGTTGTGCCGTATATTTCCAAGTTACCAATTAGATAAAAGAAGGGAGGTGCCTTCGTTTACCTAAACTTGTAATTTTCCGTTAAGGGATGCATTTCTGAGAATTGGCCACATGGCCTTGTACATATCTGAACGCAGACTTTCTCCGAAATACGACGTGACCAAAACAACACCCCTTCGTCATAAAAAGGGTCCGTGCAGATTTACAAAAGCCCATTAACTGAGAAGAAATTCGACACGTCCTTGTTAGCTTACATTCCTTAAAATATTAAATAGACTAATAGAGCAATAAAATGTCACAGCAAGCAGAACTAATATATAGAAAGCAATTCAGCACAATAGTATAAAAATAAGGTTGAAACATGTTTAGGAATAGAGTTATACGTAGAAAAGTATTTAAAAATAAAAACGTATTTACAAATTCACATTTCAAGAAACACACAATTTCACAAATAATAATTGTCGCGAGATATTCGCAACAGTTTAATTTTATGGCTCTATCTCAGTAAGCATTAATATAAAGTAATTAGAATAATCAATTTATTATTCCTACATTATTTGGCCACAGCAGATTTTCATAATTGAGAATAATTGGCACAAATATTGAAAAATGGTGGAAAGTATATTTAAGTGAGGAAAACCAACAATATTTAGAATTTAATTTAATAATTCAACACATAAAAAGCATAAAACCTTTTTTAATACTTTCTCGATATTTTCAATTGCTGACGTATAGACATGACAATCAAGGATTTTTTTTTAAGTACTTATTCATATTCATACTTATACATATTCCGATGTTCACCATGTAATTTTTCAAGTATTCGTTGATTTTATAAAAGAGTTCAATTTAAAATTTGTAACGAGTATCGTCCACTCCCAGGCTAAGCATGAAGTAAAATTTCGAGTTTAGAAAAGCCTGAAAATTTGGATTTGCCGGGGCGCGCGAGCGAAGCGAGTCGCGCCCCGGCAAATCCAAATTTTCAGGCTTTTCTAAACTCGAAATTTTACTTCATGCGCCACGCGTATAAAGCATTGACAATATTGTGAAGTTCAAAATATACTGCTTATGTTTTGATGAAATTTTAGAAAAGTATTATCAAATCTTGCTTTTCGTAAATTCGTGCTTTATAATATGTTTTCTTCTTACCTTTTAATATAACTTGAATCACTTTTTTATCCCCTATATTTAATTTGGTTATATAAAATTATTATAAGGGGTCAGGGAAAACATCTGGCATCAGGGAAGAGTCTGGGAAAGGTCAGGGAAATTTAACATTTCAAATTGGTCGCCACCATGTTAGCAGTATATTTTGAATCCTGCTTTACCAGTTTATTTTTAATACATACTTAGCAGTATATTTTTAATTGCAGAATATTTCAATTTTATATACGCGTGGCGCATGAAGTAAAATTTCGAGTTTTGAAATGCATTTCTAAACTCGAAATTTTACTTCATGCTTAATCTGGGATTGGAAACACTCGTTAGAAGTTAAAAATTGAACGATTTTATAAAATTAATGAACACCTGAAAATGTACAGCGTATACACTGGTACTATGATTACTAAATTGTTTTCATTAATTTTTCAACCGCAGAATGATATTGTCTAATGGCTTTTTTTGTTCAACTTTAATTTATTTGCTAATTATTTCCTTCGTTTTGAAAATATATCGCTCTTATTACGAGTTTCAAATAATTTAACAGAAAACCGCAAATTGTTTTTTTTTATGAATCCATTTCGATATATTTGGTTTCTATAATTTCTCACATACTCAAGCGTTTACTTTCTACAAGAGACGGTGTAAAGTAATAAAGAAATGAGATCTGCGATAATAAACGAGGAAAATCTCCCCTCGGGCGTTTCCTGTTTGCTTTTCTCGTCCGTTATTTTACAAGAAAACCGCAGACGAACATCCAGTAAATGGAGCATTTGAAAATCATTTCAAATTTGTTTATGAAACCAATGTATTTATATTTGAAATAAAACAACGCAGTTGGGAGGGTTTCACTTTTATTGTTGAACACTGCAACATGTTTCACCACACAGTGGCTTCATCAGGCAGATGAAATAATAATAATAATCACTATTTCATCTGCCTGATGAAGCCACTGTGTGGTGAAACATGTTGCAGTGTTCAACAATAAAAGTGAAACCCTCCCAACTGCGTTGTTTTATTTCAAATAGTATTATGGAGTTTCATCATGTATCCGCCTCATCAATTAAATACAATGTATTTATCATACTCTCTTTCTTTGGATTTTCAGGAAACAGCCAATTGCGAACAAAGCTGTGAACGGTACAAATATACCCAACAGGAACAACTCCACGTCTCCAAGGCCGAACATTAATGGAAACTCGGAAAACTACAGGTAAATATCTTCATCTTTCTCCGAGTCTAATTTTCTCAAAAATTATACAAAAGTGTTAAATAATTATTGATTATACTCTTCACGAAAATCAAAAACATATTTTTTTTTTTCATAAGCCAATTACAACAGAAATGAAAGTCTCCAATAATATTTACACTTCCGGCTACGATAACGTTCCCAGATATATCCTTTAATCCTTGCCCTATGAAATCCACTCCCATTACATCAGCATTTTTAACCACGTTTACAAATTACAGTTAATCCCGAAGGAATGGAAGCAAGGTATAATCACCTGTTTTCACAAAGCAGGCAACGATTCTACACAAGTGAACAGTTACCGTCCTATAACCTTGCTTCCAGTCCTCGGGAAGCTGTTTGAATCAATCATAAAAAATAAACTTATGCAACATATCTCCAACATACTCCCACCCTACCAATTTGACCTCCTAGAACACCGCTCCACTACAATCCCACTATCCATTCTAACTTCCAACTGCCAAACAGCATGCCTCGAAGGTCAAAAATCTGCCATCTTATTTTTGGATGTACAAAAAGCGTTTGACTCGGTATGGCACAAAGGCCTGCTGTTTAAATGCAACGCCCTAAAAATCCCATCCCACCTAATTAATATTCTTGATAGTTTCCTACACAATAGATCACTCCAAGTTAAAATCCGTCGATCCATTTCTATCCCATTTACACCCCAACAAGCTTTACCCCAAGGATCACCTCTCTCGCCACTCCTACACAATAGATCACTCCAAGTTAAAATCCGTCGATCCATTTCTATCCCATTTACACCCCAACAAGCTTTACCCCAAGAATCACCTCTCTCACAACTCCTGTATAATATCCTTGTTTCATATCTATACAATCCTGACTCAAAATACTTTAACAAATCCTTTATTATACGCAGACGACACGGCTATATCACATGCCTCTACTCTCCCCAAAGCACTTAGCACTCTGCAGGGCCTCATAGACACCATACAAACATGGTTCGCTAAATGGCAAATCTCTTTAAATCCCAACAAATCACAGCTTCTTATTCCATTTCACCGATCCAACTCATCCCCATTTACAATATCAGTAAATAACCACATCCTTTGCCCCTCAATCTTCTGTAAATACCTAGGCATAACCTTTGACACTAAACTCACTTTTAAAACCCACTCCTCAATTCTTAAAGCAAAGATCAGACAAAGGGCGTCATATTTCAGAAGTCTCACATATAAGAAACAAGGCATTAGCACTGAAACAACAGTTAACATATATAAGATGATATGCCGCCCTTTGCTTGACTACGCTGCAATCCTCTCCCACAATCCACACCCATGTACCCTTAAAAATTTACAAATTGCTGAAAGGTCGGCCCTCAGAGTGCTAACAAAAATAAGACACCCACAAAATCCTCTACATAATCCTTCAAACACCCTCCTATACAAACTAACTAAAATACTCCCGATAGAAAACCGCCTCAACCAACTTTCCCAAAAATTTGCCTCTAATTCATTTCATTACAATCTCCTTAATACCCTATGTATCCCTCGTAATAAAAATATTGTCCTTAAACGAACATTTCCCTGCACCACAATTTATAAATTCATCTCTTCACTTCATGACATTAATGATCACGACGTTTGAGACAGCCGTTAGACAAGTACTGGACATTAATGATCACGACGCCAGTATGACAATCACTCGCCAGTATGACAGTTCAATTCAGACAAAGACAGTAGTTAACAATTACAACTATAACATTAACTGACAGAGACAGAACTAAACAAATTCAGGCGGAAAGACCAATGGTCGATAGCCGATTGACAGAAAAATATTTAAGTTTTAAAATTTGTTATATTTAAATGTTTTTGTACCACATTTGTGTCAATAAAGATGTTAAATATATATTTACATTTCAGTCTGAATTTTAAAAATGTCAAGATATTACCGAATCTCATTAGTGCTTTCCCTATAATATCTTGAGAGTGTTTGTTCCCTGCACAACTTTCTTAAACTTCTGAGACCTGTAGGAATTCCGGTAGAGTTGTACCATGTCTCTACCTGAATTCCCACAGGTCTCAGAAATTCAAGGAAGTTGTGCAGGAGACGGAAACTGTCAAGATATTACAAGGAACGCACTAAAGCTTGTATTAGACGACACTATTTTCTTGTACAAGAAAATAGTATACTATTTTCTATCATGGTGTAATACACAAAATATGTCCAAACGAAAATCTTGTACAGTTTTTTATAATGGAAATAGGACATGTTCTATTTGGTACACCATGATAGAAAATAGTATAGTATTCTCTTGTACAAGAAAATAGTGTCGTTTAATATAAGCTTTAGTGCGTTCCTTGTAATATCTTGACAGTTCCCGTCTCCTGCACAACTTCCTTGAATTTCTGAGACCTGTGGGAATTCAGGTAGAGACATAGTACAATTCTACCTGAATTCCTACAGGTCTCAGAAGTTTAAGAAAGTAGTGTCTTCTAATACAAGCTTAAGAAGATCCTGTAGTATCTTGACATTTTTAAAATTGTGCCTCACCACTTTTTTTCTTGTTAATTTCAGGAACTTGCCTATGAAGCAAGATGGTGATCCTAGGGGACTTCAAGAAGGACTCTACGATGCAGTTAAAGTGAGTTTTTTTTGTGATTATTTGTGATTTTTGTTCAGATTGAGGACCCCTTTTTTAAATGACCAATTTAAATAATCACTGATGTTATTTCTATTTTGAATAACAACATAAATCACACGCGTTCGACCGAGGCGTGATGTAAGTGTACAACATTTGATTTATCGAAAGCGTTCAATCTTCAATCACTCGTTCGATAATTGAATAAGATCGTGTCGTTTCCGTGATTAATAAGCCGAATCGGTCCCGGTTTGGAATTCGTAACATTCCTTTATGAAATATGTAGGTGTTGTATTGAAAACAAGGTCAAGAAAATCGAGCAACGGATTCGCGTTAAACGGATTGGAGAAGACGTAGATGAAGAAGAAGTAGACAAAAAAAAACAAGTCGACATGCAAATCAACTGGAAATTACAAAATTGTCTGTTTTGATAACTGCATATTTGTTTCGAGACAATCGAGTAACGGATTCGCGTTAAACAGAAATGGGATGACAAGACGTAGAAGAGAAGAAAAAAACTAGTCTGCATGCAGATGAACTAGGAATTTCAAAATTGTCTGTTTTGAAATCTACATATTTGTTTCGGTTATATTTCATACGAAATTCAGAGATTCGGATTGTAGGAAACGTAAGAAATAAAAGTGTTTCAGTAGAATTATTGCCTTAGTAGTCTTAATAATTAGGACTTATTGTTTGCAGTTTATACGAACATTATCGTAATTTTATACAGGGTGTCCGTATTTCAACAGAATGTATGGGAATCTCGGTTATTTGAAGAGATAGAGAGTCGGTTAAATTGGGGCAAAGTTGCGTAATTGAGGGCCCAATAATAATTTAAAAACAAATTTAAAATATCCTTTTTCGTTTTTGAGATATTGTCAAAAAACGGATTTTTGGAAATTTTGTTTTTGTTTTTTAATTCAAAAGCTATTGAATCCAGACATTTAAAACTTTGACATTATACAGGCACTTTTTAACGATAAATCTAGTAACATATTTTATTTTAGGATAACTGTAACATTTATCCAGGGACCATAGCTAACTTTTGTTTTTTCTTATGGGCGCCATTTCAGATTTTCATATTTTTTGCAAGATTTTTATCTTCTGAATTCAATGATGTACACTTATAGTATATTGTACATTTTAGATGTAAAATTTTAATCTTTTGTTTTTTGTAAAGAGTGCCTTGGAAACAGTTGAGTAACTCAATTATTTGACAACTCCTAGGACCCATAATTTGCTTACATATCACCCCTGAAGACGGGCATTCGACGATACAGGTTTTAACAGTTGTGATGTATTTAACGAGTGTCTTCCACTCCCAGACTAAGCATGAAGTAAAATTTCGAGTTTAGAAAAGCCCCGCGTAGAAAATTTGTCGAGGGTCGCGCAGCGACCCGAGACAAATTTTCACGGGGCTTTTCTAAACTCGAAATTTTACTTCATGCGCCACGCGTATAAAACACTGATTTACAGTAAAGTTAAAAACATATAATGCTTAGATGTGATGGTGATCAATATTTACCGAAATGTAGCGAAAAAATGCAAAAATTACTTTTTTTCTGATCAGTTTTGAAATAGTAATAATAAAAGTAGAATAAATTTAGTTTCTGGAACTTTTATGTGATAATCGATACTTATTATAATTATTACAAAAGACTGACAGTTATTAATTAATTTTGAGTGCTAACAATGATTGACTGCTGTCAAGATTTTATTGATTAACAGATATGACGTCATTGTTTCCAAGGCACTCTTTGCAAAAAAGAAAATATCATAATTATCAAATCTAAAATAGGGGGCCTCGTTGGCCGAGTGGGTAGAGACCCCGCCCACAGACCCAGAGGTCGCGGGTTCGAGTCCCGTCCCGTGGAATCATTTATGAATAATAAATGATTCCATCCGGGTCCATGGTTGTAGTGTGAATGTGTTGTGGCGTCCTAGATGTAATTTCGATATAGAATTAGTTATAACAATAAAAAAATATAGATTGATGGCTAATGGTCATAGTTACTAAGGCCAATAAAACAAACATTAAAAAAAAAATCTAAAATAAATTATGAGTGTGGTAGATCTCTGAGTTCAGAAAAAAATATTCTTTCAAAAAATAAGAAAATTCGAAATGGCGCTCATAAGATAAACAAACGTTTGGTCCCCGAGTAAATGCTATAGTTATCTCAAAAAAATATGCTACTAGATTCCTCATTAAAAAGTGCCTGTATATTGTTAAAGTTCTAAATGTCCAGATTTAGTAGTTTTTGAATAAAAAAATAAAAATCAGTTTTTTGTTGATATCTCGAAAACAAAAAAAGATATTTCAAAATTGTTTTCAGATTATTGTTAGGCCCTGAAATACGGAACTTTTCCCCAATTTAACCGACTCTCTATCTTTTCAAATAACTGAGATCCCCATACATTCTGTCGAAATACGGCACCCTGTATATTATAAATGCTTTTACTTCTTCTTCTTTTGAGAAATAAATGGCGCCGGCTTCGAAACACCAGCGGCCAGTCACAGCATTCAGATTTATAAAATTATTTTTCTTAAGATGAGTTTTCAAAATGGTTACAGTTAAATACACTTTAAAGTGGATAAAATCTCCATAAAAAGTAAATAATGAACGTTAAAATAATGGTTTAAACTCAATTCAAAAGTAATACATACGGTGGAAGTAATACCGTGGAGCAGTTAGAGCTCCAAGTGCTCGAATTTTAAAAGTACTAAATTAGGTATAAATGAAATTGCCCATACTTGATTGCAGAATATCGCAAACATTAAAAGTGCGATTCTTTTCGCAATCTACAACAAGTTAGTCTTACAAAGATTAAATCAAACGCTCATTGAAACAACTACTTCCCGAGCTAATACCCCGACGGACATTGAATTATACAACAATTGTTTGCTGTTACATACATTAACCTACAAATGTAACAATTTGAGTAGGCCATGTATAGATGCGTTTCGAGATTTATCTATATAAACAAAAAATGTATTAAGCAATTGATATTTTATAAATTGACGATTTCTGTTTTAACTTTTTCTGGCTATATTTATTTAATAATAGTATTCGCAGTAAGCTTGTAAATAATTTAGAAAATTAAATCGAAAACGAATATATTTTAATTAATTTACAAGATTTTTGTTAATTTTTGATAAATTTCTTCAACTCCTTGTTCATTTTTAAGTACATTTAATAAGTACACTTCTGTGCAATAAAATTAAGCACACAAAATATGTTATAGTTTAAAACGGACATGATGAGTTTCCTAGTTACGAAAATATGTCAATTTTCTTAATTTCAAAATATCGCGTCATTTAGACAACAATTCAACAATTGAATTTTAACTAAAATAGAAGATGGTTTTTCTATTAGACGAATTGCTCGATTGATGAACATCAGTAAAGAATTAATCTTAGTTTTGTTTTTTTAATAAAGGTGTTATTTTTAAGTTATGGTGTTTTATCATTTATTGAAACTGCTGCTAGGTAATTAAAACAAACCCGAATTATACAACTAGAATAATGTGAAAAATAGTTATAAGATTTAATTTTATTGCACAGACGTGTACATAATTTCAGTAATTTAAACATATTTTAATTATTCTACAAACTTGATCGTATTTGATTTGTTTTGGCACAGATCTAAGCAGTATATTTAAACTTGATATTAAATCAGTGTTTAATACGCGTGGCGCATGAAGTAAAATTTCGAGTTTAGAAAAGCCTGAAAATTTGGTTTGGTCGCTCCGCGCTTCGCGCTACGCGACCAAACCAAATTTTCAGGCTTTTCTAAACTCGAAATTTTACTTCATGCTTAACCAAGGATTGGACACACTCATTAGAAGCATCAAATTGTAAGCATTTGGCCCTTTTTCTCAATTGCGCATTTTTTTTTACTAAGTCGAAAATAATAACATTTTAATTCCAACAAACCGGCGAAAGGAAACTCGATTCCTCCTCTTCTCTGTCTTCATCTCGTTTCTAAAGATGATAGATTAACAATAATTCGCGGGTAATTATTTAAATTGTCGGCGAGCGGAGGATTAATTAGATTTAATCGAAGGTTTTTATTCGTACGTGCGTTCTGTGTAATTGTCTGGCAAAGTGAAGGCTCTCGTTCTCATGACGATGAACCTAACCTGAAGAGCTCGAATATATTTTTTTTTAGAAACTCTTAATTCTCACATCATAACAGTCTGTTTACATTGTATTGTTTTGAGCGTTTTGGGTGTAATTATAATTGTGTGGAAGCATCGTTGGTTATTCGTGTGGTAATTATTAAATTTGCCGCCCGATTTTCGGGTGTTGATTAATTACAAATGTTTAAAGTGTTTCCAGGAAAATGATAATTAGAGGCAGATTACATAAAATAAGTAGCCAAAATTTATTAAAATTGACAACAGTACAGAATTGTCGTCAATTTTAATAAATTTCATAAAAATCTCTGGATACCAGAGCTGCGCAGGATTAGAATCATTCAGGATTCGAATCTTGGATTCGAATCATTCAGGATTAGAATCCTGGATTCAAATCCTTTTAGAGGATTCAAAAAAGGCATTCGAATACTTTAGTTAAACTGGATTCGTGATTATATTTTTTAAGAGGATTAGTACTCGAATCCAAATGCGGGTGATTCGAATCCTCATAAAAGGATTAGAATATTTATAAAAGGATTTATATACTTACAAAAGGATTTAAATCGTCAAAAATAATTCGAATTAATTGTGAGGATTAATTGGAAAAATGTGTTTTGTGTGTTTTTAAATTTCTCGTTAAATCACTGTTTTATACGCGTGGCGCATGAAGTAAAATTTCGAGTTTAGAAAAGCCCCGTGAAAATTTGTCTCGGGTCGCTGCGCGACCCTCGACAAATTTTCTACGCGGGGCTTTTCTAAACTCGAAATTTTACTTCATGCTTAGTCTGGGAGTGGAAACGCTCGTTCGAAACTTTAAACTGATTGCTTTGATAAGAACATTAAATAACTGAACATTTTTTTAAAGATAAAAATTTGGTTTTCAAAATTTTGTTTAACATTATTTGAAGTAAAACTGACATGGTAGTCACAATCTGAACTGTTAAAGTTTTCCGACATTTCTCTGATTCAAGATATTTTCTCTGACTTTTCAATACAACTTTCTTCAGTGGGAAACCCCCAGTTTGTTAAATTGTTTGCATTGTTTTTGTCAATATTTAAGTTGGTTTTATAAATTTGTACGTGTTTTGTAATTTTTATGATGACTGTTGATTTCGAGAAATTTAATAATAAAATGAATTTTTTGTTAGTGCTTTGGTCAATTTGAATAAAATACCATGACTTTTCTCTGACTTTCCCGGTTTTAATGATATTCAGCGAAATGTTACTTCATGCTTAGTCTGGGAGTGGAAATACTCGTTCAAAACTTCAAATTGATGAATGCCTGAAAATTACGCAAATAAAAAATATATTTACGTAATTTTCAGGCATTCATCAATTTTATAATAGAGTTCAATTTGATTGTTTGAACAAGTATTTCCACTCCCAGACTAATCATGAAGAAAAATTTCGAGTTTGGAAAAGCCCCGCGTAGAAAATTTTCGCGGGGCTTTTCTAAACTCGAAATTTTACTTCATGCGCCACGCGTGCAAGACACTGATTTGAAGTGAAGTTCAAAATTTACTCGTTAAGTTTGATCTCACGATAATACACTTTACAAATGCTTATTTCATTCAACCAAATCTGCTTTCAAAATTCGAGTAATTTGGTTTGTAAGTATGATTAAAACAAAAAATCCAAAAGCGACTTAATTTTAGCGCTTGAATTTTGAAAGATTTAGATTTATTACAAATAAATATTTGTAATATTTTTAACACACAAAGACATCTCTAATCAGTAAATAATCAGTAAATATTAGTAATTAGTAAATATTAGTGAAATTTAACCAAGTGTTTTCTTTATTAAATCATCTTTAATCAGAGTAACACGGAATCAGATATTTAGTCTGTTATCAACGATGTTCAGTGTTAATAATAAATAATTAAGTTTTGAATATTTTTATTAAAACAACTGATAACGATTTTTATATGTTAATGGTTGCAAAAAAATAATAAAACCAAATTTAATCTTAAAGGATTTGTATTCGTGATTCGAAAAAACAGGATTCAAATCTTTGATTCGAATCATATTTATCTCGTACGAATCCTTTATTCGAGTATTTGTGATTCGAATCATATTAGGTGATTCGGATTCGTGATTGGAATCCTTTTCACGAGGATTCGTCCCAGCTCTGCTGGATACCAAAGAAAAATCATAAAAATTAAGTTACATTGTATATAAAGAAAACATTTAACTTTTTTAACATACCATTTTAATTAATTATAATAAAAGTGATCGCTAATTTGACTATTTATCTAAATATGTTTGATCTGGTTTGAGTTACGTAAAGATATATATATATATATATATATATATATATATATATATATATATATATATATATATATATATATATATATATATATATATATATATATATATATATATATATATATATATACAGGGTGGGCCACGAATAACGCCCATTAAAAGTTTTCGGGATTCCTGACTGAGGAAAAATTTGAAAAAATTCTACATTGCACGGTTGAATGCGATCACCTCATGGAAAATATTTCGACTTTCTATCACTTCCGGTTGTACCGGAAATGGCTACCAACTTTGTTATTTTAAATAGAACATCCTATATATTAATTTTTTTTTAGATTCCCCGTTCAATTGTCTACCCTCTCATATGAATTTATGTCCACTTAACTCTTACAGTTTTTGAGTTAAAAATTTATTTGTCAAATATTGACCTCAAATAGACGTTTTGAAAATTGCCTATAACTTCTAGTAAGAACAAGATAGACAGACGAGCGGCATCTTGAATTGTTACTCATAGATCCCTCTAGAAATAAAAAAATTGACATCTGTCAATTTTGACAATAGGTATTTCAAAAATGTCAATATTTCAGTGCCCACTTAAAAACATCATAATTCAATGTTTTCAAATGGAATGACCAATATTTTATCTGATATGGTGATTGGCAAGACAATTTGCAAAATAAAAGTATTATGTCTCCCTATATCTAGAGCAAATAGTTTTTGAGTTATTTCGAAATTTCTTTCCTCCCAGAATGCTTGCACAATTGAATAATTCCTGTACTATTCAAAATTGACAGATGTCAATTTTTTTAATTCTAGAGGGATCTATGAGTAACAATTCAAGATGCCGCTCGTCTGTCTATCTTGTCCCTACTAAAAGTTATAGGCATTTTTCAAAACGTCTATTTGAGGTCACTATTTCACAAATAAATTTGTAACTCAAAAACTGTAAGAGTTAAGTGGACATGAATTCATATGAGAGGGTAGACAATTGAACGGGGAATCTAAAAAAAAATTAATATATAGGATGTTCCATTTAAAATAATAAAGTTAGTAGCCATTTCCGGTACAACCGGAAGTGATAGAAAGTCGAAATATTTTCCATGAGGTGGTCGCATTCAACCGTGCAATGTAGAATTTTTTCAAATTTTTCCTCTGTCGGGAATCCCGAAAACTTTTAATGGGCGTTATTCGTGGCCCACCCTGTATATATATATATATATACAGGGTGGAAACCTTAACTGGAATAAATTAGGTATTTATGAAACGAGAAGTTGCAGGAAAAAATCCTCGGACAGGTCGATTTTTGTTCTTTATTGCGCACTTTTTAGCGTCTTCAAAACAAGTATGACATCACTAGCCTTTCACGTATGACGTGATAGCTAATTTGACTATTTATCTAAATATGTTTGATCTGGTTTGAGTTACGTAAAGAGATATATACAGGGTGGAAACCTTAACTGGAATAAATTAGGTATTTATGAAACGAGAAGTTGCAGGAAAAAATCCTCGGACAGGTCGATTTTTGTTCTTTATTGCGCACTTTTTAGCGTCTTCAAAACAAGTATGACATCACTAGCCTTTCACGTATGACGTGATCGCTAATTTGACTATTTATCTAAATATGTTTGATCTGGTTTGAGTTACGTAAAGAGATATATACAGGGCGGAAACGTTACCTGGAATAAATTAGGTATTTATGAAACGAGAAGTTTCAAGAAAAAATCCTCGGATAGGTCGATTTTTGTTCTTTATTGCGCACTTTTAGGCGTCTTCAAAACAAGTATGACATCACTAGCCTTTCACGTATGACGTGATCGCTAATTTGACTATTTATCTAAATATGTTTGATCTGGTTTGAGTTACGTAAAGAGATATATACAGGGTGGAAACCTTAACTGGAATAAATTAGGTATTTATAAAACGAGAAGTTCCAGGAAAAAATCGTCGGACAGGTCGATTTTTTTCTTTATTGCGCACTGTTTAGCGTCTTCAAAACAAGTATGACATCACTAGCCTCTCACGTATGACGTGATCGCTAATTTGAATATTTATCTAAATATGTTTGATCTGGTTTGAGTTACGTAAAGAGATATATACAGGGTGGAAACCTTAACTGGGATAAATTAGGTATTTATGAAACGAGAAGTTCCAGGAAAAAATCCTCGGACAGGTAGATTTTTGTTCTTTATTGCGCACTTTTTAGCGTCTTCAAATCAAGTATGACATCACTAGCCTTTCACGTATGATGTGATCGCTAATTTGACTATTTATCTAAATATGTTTGATCTGGTTTGAGTTACGTAAAGAGATATATACAGGGCGGAAACCTTAACTGGAATAAATTAGGTATTTATGAAACGAGAAGTTCCAGGAAAAAATCCTCGGACAGGTCGATTTTTGTTCTTAATTGCGCACTTTTTAGCGTCTTCAAAACAAGTATTATGACATCACTAGCCTTTCACGTATGACGTCATAGGCAATTTTTTAAATTTTACTAAATTTGTAGCCCTTTTTGTTCTCTTTACGACTATCTAAAAATATTTTGTTTTTTTTTAATTTTTTTATTTCAAAATATAAACAATATTTTTTTTTTAATAAATGTATTTAATGTAACAACTGTTCAAAATAAATACCGTGGCAAATAGCCAATCGGTGATGAAACCCATCCCTTACATTTTGAAACATTTCCGGTGAAATATTTCTCATTTCATGCCTGATACGTTCCTTCAGATACTCCATTTTTGTTTAATTTTTGAAATAAAAATATTAAAAAAAACAAAATATTTTAATATGGTCTTAAAGAGAATGAAAATGGCTACAAATTTAGTAAAATAAAAAAAATTGTTTCCATTTAAAAAAAATGCTTATGACTTTATACCTAAAAGGCCAGTGACGTCATACTTGTTTTGAAGACGCTAAAAAGTGCGCGATAAAAAACAAAAATCGACCTGTCCAAGGATTTTTTTCTGGAACTTCTGCTTTCATAAATACCGAATTTATTCCAGTAAAGGTTTCCACCCTGTATAATTAAACCTAATAAAACACTTTCTTCACTAAATCATAAATAAATGTTTTTAGTAAATAAAGTGTTAGTATTTTTTTAAGTTTAATTATGTTTAAATATATTGTAGTAGATCATACTTTTTCCAGTTTTTACAAATTTTCTCAAAATTGTAAACAATTTCGAAAATTGAAAAAAAGTTAAAATTAATCGCATTTATAAAACAATAAATGCCTGACATTTTACAGCTCATGATCGAGATATTTAAAAGAAAAATTGGCTGTATAGCTTAACCTATGTAGCTAACAAGTTAGGTCAGTGTAGAATCTAATCTAGTATGTAAGTGTCATCTTACCTAACCTAGGTTAGACTCAATCTATCCTATCTACCTGGCACCTGATAATAACCTTACTTTCTTTAAGATGAATTAATTTCTAATTTAATTCGTGGTAAAAAATTGTTGTACCAATAATAATAATAATAAATCGCTTATTGAAAAATTAAGAGTATTACAACAAAATATTAATTTATAAACAATGCAATTGTCAAAAGAAACATAATTAAAATACTTGATTTGTTTCGCTGATTTCATCAGTAAAACAGTCATTTTTTATTATTAAACCTAACTTTAATCCAATAGAACATAAAATATTAAATATGTGTGCATAAATGTGATTTTTAAATACAGGGATTTTTTTGAGGTATACATCTGCATACACTGTGAATTTTACGACATTCGTTGTGTTTTAAAACGATTTTAATTTGAACTTTTAGACGAGGGTTTTCCACTCTCAGACTAAGCATGAAGTAACTATCACCTAATTCTAACCTAACTTATGTAACTATCATCCAATTCTAACCTAACTTATGTAACTATCATCTAATTCTAACCTAACTTATGTAACTATCATCTAATTCTAACCTAACTTATGTAACTATCATCTAGCTAACAGACTTTAAACAAAATTCAAGTTAGTAACTGACATGACATGCAGGAAGTTTTTCTTTTAAGTATACATATCCTAATTGTATGCTGTATATCTTGAGATATTCGTTGTTTCTTAAGGAGTTCAATTTGAAGCTTTAAACGAGTGTTTTCCACTCCCAGGTTAAGCATTAGGTAATATTTCGAGTTTAGAAAAATTTTAAAATTTCCAAATTTTCAGGCTTACTAGAGGTTCTATGGTGCAACTGGACCTTACTAATCAGTACAGCACCTATAAGCATTACATTTCATAATAGGAATAGAAACACCTAATTATCTAACCCAATGCGTCAGTTCTAGTCAGGGTTGTTATGTTTAAAACACTTTGTTTTACAACAGTGGTTTAAACATGTTTAAAAACAGCCGTCGTGTTTTAAACAGATTTGTTTTAAACATGTTTTAAATCTTACATTGCATTGTTTTAAAGTTTAAATTTGTTTAAAACGTTTTTTTTTTATTATTTTACATTTGCTAAATTATATTTTATACTACTTTATTAAGATTTTTTGTTTACATTTTTAAATTGTTGAAGATATTTCATATAACATTATTAAACATAACATTTTATTACAAGAAAATATCAAATATGTGTGCATAAATGTGATTTTTAAATACAGGGATTTTTTTTTCAGGTATAATAATATTTTTTTTTTTAGGTAAAATTCACAGTGTATCTCCATTACGCCATTGGTTGTTTTTTAAAACGATTTTAATTTGAATTTTTAGACGAGGGTTTTCCACTCCCAGACTAAGCATGAAGTAAAATTTCGAGTTTAGAAAAGCCTGAAAATTTGGATTGGCCGCGTAGCGAAGCGGAGCGGCCAATCCAAATTAGGCTTTTCTAAACTCGAAATTTTACTTCATGCGCCACACGTATTAAACACTGAAATATCGCAAAGTTTAAAATATATGGTTTTAGCAATCTAATATGTAGATGTGAATAAAACGTGAGTCAAAGTCTGCGCTGAAGAAATTGTTTAAATCAGTGTTTATAGCCAACCCAATAACTCTAACGTATATTAGATTGCCTATAATCGTTGTTGTATGTGTGTGTTTTTTTAACTTTACTGTAAATCAGTGGTTTTAAGCGTGCCGCATGAAGTAAAATTTCGAGTTTAGAAAAGCCTAATTTGGATTGGCCGCTCCGCTTCGCTACGCGGCCAATCCAAATTCTTAGGCTTTTCTAAACTCGAAATTTTACTTCATGCTTAGCCTGGGAGAGGAAAACACTCGGTAAAAGCCTCAAATTAACCAACCGCTTTTAAACAACGAATTCCCAAAAATTTAAAAAATGCTGTAATTATCTCGAAATGTATACTGAAAAGAAAAATGCCCTGTATGTTCTGTTTTAAACACGTTTTAGACGTGTTTCAAACATGTTTTAAACACGTTTTAGACATAGTTTTAATTTTTAATGTTTTAAACGCTGTTTCAATGAAAAAAACACGTTTTAGTAATAAAAACTGTTTGTTTTAATTAAAATGAATAAAACGTTTTTTTTTTAAACTGTTAACTGTGGAGGCTTCTACTTCGTTATACATCATTATTTACACAAATAAGACAATTAACTTTTTCAGTTATACAAACAAAGTTTTTTTTAACAACCCCTAGAACCAGGGTTGTTAAATTTTTTTTTATTTTAATTAAAACAAACAGTTTTTTTCAATAAAACGTGTTTAAAACATTAATAATTATAAACAGCGTTTAAGACATTAAAAATTAAAACTGTGTTTAAAACGTGTTTAAAACATGTAAATGTTCGTTGATATAAATTTAAACCGGGAATATATTTCTCAAACTTATAATTACAAATCACAACCAATTGATTTCCTGCCATCCTGAAAATTGTCCGATTACTCGCAATCCAAACCATAAATCAAGCATTTAAGAAAACTGGTTTTATACCGATAGGAAATTGATACGTGCTAAAGAGTCGCATTCGATATCCTCTAATTACTAACCCGCTAACGGTTCTAACTACTTGCGCAACAAAATTTGCATTTTAACAGCGAAAAAAATCACCTTTGACTAAGGTCACTGTAAAATAAATAAAAATCGCCGATTGTTTGCACGGTGAAGAATTTTTGCATTAGTTTTTTGCCTCGCCGAGTGGGTGAGTTAGGTGTGGGAAAGATCAGTTTATACCGCACAGCGCGGCCTCCTCTACCATAGTCCGCGGTAAACGTACAAGAGGAATGTGCCCAGAGTCATGGGAACCTGCTGACACACTCTTGCTTGCTTGCCTGCCTCCCTGCCACTAAGGAAAAAATAAACAAAAATAAAACACGAATTCGCAGTGAAGTACAAGTGCTTTTAGTGCGCGGAGCCACCAAGGCATTACAAAATGTTTCGAAAATAATGTGACCATCATCAAAACACCAAGTGACTCATAACCTTGTCCATATTCGGTATTCGACGATTAACACATGACTAACTGCTCCGGCGATTGTCATCGCGAAGCGCAGCATTGTTTTACAAACAATTAGTGGTTTTCAATTAATTCCGAACGGTCGAAGCAGGAGGAATACCATGGGTACCGCTATAAACCACGCTGCGGCGATAAAGCGGCTCGAGGCCCTCTTCAGCGATGTCAAGCTGGAGAAGAGCCCGCCGCTCGCGGAAGTCGTCCAAGTGGAATCAAAAGTGCATTCCAAGTGCGACGTGCACGGAAAAAACGGCACCAACCGCAGAGGTTCGCTGGGCAACATCCTTCACGCTTCCCCGAGGAAGGATTCCAACAGTTCGGCGAAGAGGGATTACGTGGCCGGGCAGCACTCTTTGAAATCGCACGGGTATCACAATCATATTTTCGGGGGGAACATGGGCCCCAGAAGGGAGTCCATGCCCGCTCTGAGTGTTACCAATAATTATTACAGGTGAGAATCGAGAGAATTTTGTGTAGGATACAGAAGAAAAGAATATTTTCAAATATGTATGCAATTGTAAAGAGTATTTGTATTTCTGGAACTGAATTCATATTTAATTAATTTCGAATTATGTTTTAATTAGCTGGATTAAAATGAACTACTCATACAGTAATGGACAAAAATATATAGACAATTATATTTTCTTCGATATATTTTAAGGGTATTCAAACATGAAGTAAATAAACATTGAAATCTAACTATAGTGGGATTCGGGAGAGATGTCCTATGACTCATTGATGTGGAATGTTTGGTTCAAATTTTTTAGAGAGGATGTTGACAGTTGTATCTGCAACGATTTTTCCTAGTTGTGTCAAATTTTGACGTTACATGACAATGCCATACTGTTTAGGTCGCGAGTATATTAGTGTTCTTTCTTTTAGAAAAGCTTTAAATCATAATTTCTTGTAGATTTGTTCTTTTAAGTATACATATCCTAATTACGTGTTGAAGATTTTTAAATAATCGTTATTTTCTTAAAAGAGGTCAATTTGAAGTTTAATCGAGTGTTTTCCACTCCCAGGTTAAGCATGAAGTAAAATTTCGAGTTTAGAAAAGCCTGAAAATTTGGTTTGGTTGCGTAGCGCGAAGCGCGGAGCGACCAAACCAAATTTTTAGGCTTTTATAAACTCGAAATTTTACTTCATGCGCCACGCGTATAAGACACTGATTTCAAGCGAAGTTTACTCGTTCACAATATTTCAGTGCTTTCGGTGTTTGATACGCGTGGCGCATGAAGTAAAATTTCGAGTTTAGAAAAGCCTGAAAATTTGGTTTGGCCGCTCCGCGCTTCGCGCTACGCGACCAAACCAAATTTTCAGGCTTTTCTAAACTCGAAATTTTACTTCATGCTTAGTCTGGGAGTGGAGAACACTCGTTTTAAGCTTCAAATTAAACTCTTAAAAAATCATCGGATTAATCTGTTAATACAGGGAATTTTTCTTTCAAGTATACATACAGGGAATTTTCTATTAGGTATACATATGAATACGTTTTTTTTAAAGAGTTCAATTTGAAGCTTAAAACGAGTGTTTTCCACTCCCAGACTAAGCATGAAGTAAAATTTCGAGTTTAGAAAAGCCTGAAAATTTGGTTTGGTCGCGTAGCGCGAAGCGCGGAGCGGCCAAACCAAATTTTCAGGCTTTTCTAAACTCGAAATTTTACTTCATGCGCCACGCGTATTAAGCACCGAAAGCACTGAAATATTGTGAACGGGTAAACTTCGCTTGAAATGAGTGTTTTATACGCGTGGCGCATGAAGTAAAATTTCGAGTTTAGAAAAGCCTGAAAATTTGGTTTGGTCGCTCCGCGCTTCGCGCTACGCGACCAAACCAAATTTTCAGGCTTTTCTAAACTCGAAATTTTACTTCATGCTTACCCTGGGAGTGGAAAACACTCGTTTAAACTTCAAATTTACTTCTTTTAAGGAATCAACGAATATTAAAAAATCTACACCACGTAATTGGGATATGTACACTCAAAAGAAAAAATGTATACTCAAAAGTAATTATGATTTAAAGTTTTTCTAAAAGAAAGAACACTAATATACTCGCGACCTAAACAGTATGACATTGTCATATAACGTCAAAATTTGGTACAACTAGGAAAAATCGTTGCATATACAACTGTCGACATACTCTCTAAAAAATTTGAACCACACATTCCACATTATTGAATCATAGCACATCTCTCCCGAATTCTACTATAAATACATTTTCAGTCACTTGTTGTTTCAGTTAATTAATTTTAAACTTGTAATGAGTGTTTCCACTCCTTAATTAAGCATGAAGTAATATTTCGAGTTTAGAAAAGCCTGAAAATTTGGTTTGGTCAAACTAAATTTTCAGGCTTTTCTAAACTCGAAATTTTACTTCATGCGCCACGCGTATAAAACACTGATTTCAAGCGAAGTTTACTCGTTCACAATATTTCAGTGCTTTCAGTGATTAATACGCGTGGCGCATGAAGTAAAATTTCGAGTTTAGAAAAGCCTGAAAATTTGGTTTGGCCGCTCCGCGCTTCGCGCTACGCGACCAAACCAAATTTTCAGGCTTTTCTAAACTCGAAATTTTACTTCATACTTAGTCTGGGAGTGGAAACCACTCGTTTTTAACTTTAAAGTTTACTTCATGCGCCACTGGTATAACACTGCAAAATATAATAAATATGCCCTTAGATTGAACTTCATCCTTCTACTTTAATAACAATATTTCACGACTTTGATGAAGTAATCGCATAAAATTTGCAGCAAGTAGGTCTTTAATTAGTAACAATTTCACACGGATGCTAATAAAATTATACACACACTCACAAAAGAGGTAACACAATTCTCATGGGATACTAAATGTAATAAACGCGTATTAATCGTGTCGAACATCAATGAAAAGGCAGAAGACGCCTAGGATGTGTCGTAAAGTTCGTACCAATATTATAAATAGCAATTTTTTAATCAAATCCTTGAGTTTATCAAATATTCGTCCCAACTAGTCTTGTTTAATTATATTCTACAAACTGTATGCAATTATTTCATTCAAGTGTAGAAAAATTTTCACAAAATCAAAAGATTCACGAGAAACTAAGTGCCAAAAAACTATTTACTTGCCGTTAAGAATATTTTATTAAGCCAAGATTAATACAATATTCTTAACGGCAAGTAAATAGTAAATATGATCTTTTTTGCCAGTTAGTTTCTCGTGAATCTTTTGATTTTGTGACAATTTTTCTACACTTGAATGAAATAATTGTATACAATTTGTAGAATATAATTAAACAAGACTAGTTGAGACGAATATTTGATAAACCCAAGGATTTGATTAAAAAATTGCTATTTTTAATATTGGTACGACATTTTAGAACTTGATACTCTTGGCTGCTTACTTGATAAAACCGTATTTCAATATTAGGTTACTTTGTTTCATATTTTTGTGTCCAGACGCTTGTTTTGTTGCATATTTTCATTCTTCAGTTTTACCTTTGAAAATGATCGTAACGCACCAAACTCGTGTTAGGCAATTTGTTTCGTATTTTTGTGCCCAAAACGCTTGTTTGCTTGCATATTTTCATTCTTAAGTTTTACCTTTGAAAATGATCGTAACGTATCAAACCTGTCAGGCAATTTGTTTCATATTTTTGTGCCCAAACGCTTGTTTGCTTGCATATTTTCATTCTTCAGTTTTACCTTTGAAAATGATCGTAACGTATGAAACCCGTGTCAGGCAATTTGTTTCATATTTTTGTGCCCAAACGCTTGTTTTATTGCATATTTTAATTTTTCAGTTTTACCTTTGAAAATGATCGTAACGTATCAAACCTGTTTTAGGCAATTTGTTTCGTATTTTTGTGCCCAAACGCTTGTTTGCTTGCATATTTTCATTCTTCAGTTTTACCTTTGAAAATGATCGTAACGTATCAAACCTGTGTCAGGCAATTTGTTTCGTATTTTTGTGCCCAAACGCTTGTTTTCTTGCATATTTTCATTCTTCAGTTTTACCTTTGAAAATGATCGTAACGTATGAAACCCGTGTCAGGCAATTGTGAATACAAATTACGAACAAAACAAGTACCATTTTTGTTACCCTGTTAATGTTATTATCCAATGGATATTATAGATGTCGATAGAGCAATTTTAACAATCTGTTTTGATTTGCTCTCTTTCTCTACACAAAAAAAACATTGATATAAAATTACAGAAAAATCTATTAATTATTTATCTATTTATTATGGGTAAAATTTAACGCTTTTGGTAGTCACTAGTTCCAGCACCATTCATGTTCTGATTATGGGACAATATTACCTGTTACATCAAAATAATCCTTAGGGCGCTGTTATATGGACGTTGTGAACGCGAGGCGGAACGGGAGCGGGCGCAAGCATCTGCGTTTTAACACATAAGTTTATATGAGAGTCCCTAGACCATTGATGGGGAAACTACGGCCCGCGGGCCAAGTCCGGCCCGCGGAAAGGTTTAATCCGGCCCGTTTAAGAGTGCCGTCGTGAGAATGTTTGAACGCGTTCTTACTTCGTAAAGTGACGACCCGCATAAAAACTACCTACGTACGATTAAGCATTATTCTTTGGCCCGCTACGATTGTCTGGTTATTACAAATGGCCCGTCTTAAAAAAAGTTTCCCCACCACTGCCCTAGACGGACGGGTGCGAGGCGGAGAAAACGCCAGCACCCGTTCGCCTAGGAACTCTCATATAAACAGATGTGTTAAAACGCAAACGCTTGCGCCCGCTCCCGTTCCGCCTCGCGTTCAAAACGTCCATATAAGAGCGCCCTAAAATTTGGGAGATTTTAATGTCACCAATTTAAAACGATTAAGATATTTAGTTTATTTGTAAAAAAATCCTGAAAATAGCTATTTTTGAGTAATTTATTTACTCCTTTTTAGGCAACAAAAACTTGTACTACGTAAAATTCAAGGGTCTTTATACATTCTGCATTCAATTAGCTCAACATTCATTACAAAAATGTCCATGATATATTACGTTTACTTTTTTATGCTGGAAATAGAAATATAAGTCTATCTCACTCTAGCAAATGCCTGGGCAGAGCTTGTCTTACTCTAGATTAGATTAAATTAGATATTCCTAGGGGTGGCCTCATTGACCTGTACCGCCGCGACCTTTGCAGGTCTATTATGGATCCCTGCTATCCTAGACGACGTGCTCGAGCTTCGCCTCTTTGATTAGCCCTATTAACCCTGACAGTGAGCCTTGGGTGTAGCTCTCTGCGCTTGGTTTAGTGTTGCCCAGCTTTAGGTGTCTAACCCTTGCTACGGCCTCACATTGGCACAGGATGTGGAGAGGATCCTCCTCTTCTTCCTGGTAGAATCTACATATTATATTATATGGTAATTGCAAAAACTATGAGTGAACTAAAGGAAATGAAAGAGTGGCTTGAAAGGTATTTTGCGAAATTGAGATTGACTGTGAATGTAAAAAAGACAAAGTGGATGGTATGTAAGAATAGGGGTGGAAGAAGGAAGGTAGAAGAACTTAGATAAATGGGTGAGGAAGTAGAGCGTGTGAGAGAATTTAAATACCTCGCGTATATGTTTGCTGAAAATGTTAGCAGAGCCCGACATATTGATTTTGTATGTAAGAAGGTGAGAGTTGCGATGGCACGGATGCGGAGGATATGCTTGGGGAGAATGTTGGGATGAAAATGGTATGGTGGGGTGCATGTATAAGAGCGATATTGTTGTATGCAGCTGAAGTGTGGGGAGTGAGTAGGAATGATAAGATTAAAAGGGTACACCTGCAATACTTGAAGAGAATAATTAGCCTGGAGAGGACGACTCCAAATTATATAGTATTGCAGGAGTTCCAGAGAATGTCAGCAGAATGGGTGGCTGCGAAGAGAGTGGTAAAGTTTGAGAGAAAGGTAAGTGTGTTGGGGGAAGAAAGGCTGGTAATAGAAGCGTAGTATGAGTGTTACAGGGAATTTCAAGTGGAAGGTGTGGGTGTTAAATGGATGATGGAGAGAGAAAGATTGGACCAGAAAGTGGGCTGGTCGGGGTTGATGGTGAGGGAGAAAGTAGCGCGGGGAGAAAGGCTTGAGGTTGAATATAGTGAGAGGTTGAGGGATGTTGATCTACAGGAGCGCCAGGAAAAAATAAGAAAAAGCAGCTACAACCCTCACTATAAAATAATTCAAGTGCACTCAGGACCGCTGTGCTATTTTAAGACATTAAGTGCGGAGGAGGTACGATTGCTAGCTCAGATGTGGAAATGAGGAGAGAGGAAGGAAGGTATGGATGGGAGAAGTATATATGAGATGTGTATTTTGTGGGAGAGAGAAGGATGAATGGGAGCACTGGATGAATGTATACCCAACAATGAGGGTAAAAAAAGGTATGAAACGTAGTACGCGTGTCGAGAGTTTGTTTCCGTGAGACCGGAAGAGGGATAGAGGTGGTGAAGGCAGTAATGAGAGTAAGGCCAGGGAGATGTAGTTAGCTGCTTTGCGACGGGTAGAGAAGAATGTAGTTTTGATTTTATATTTTTATTTTATTATTACTATTATTTTTATTTTAAAGAGAAAATGTCAGTTTTTTTTAAAATTTTGTTTGTATTGGATTATGCCAAATAAAGGTTGTTCTACTACTACTATATCCTCTGCCAGGCCTATTTTGCTCATGTCTTACTCTAGTAAACCGTAACCTTAAATTCGTTCTTAACCTGTCAATGTTATTTTCCTATAGATATCTTTATATATGTTGATACAGCAATGTTAACAATCTGTCTTGATTTGCTCTCTACACACGCACATAAACAAAAATAAACATGGATACAAAATTACAGAAATATTTATTAAATTTGAAACAATTTGCTTTGAATTTTCTTCACTCAGAAGTTTTAGTTTACTTAAATAAAAGACAGGTTCAGTTGCACCGAAAATGTTGAACTCGAGTTCAAGCTGAAGTTGAGTTGAAGATGACAATTCCTGTTATTCAATTGTTAACTTGGGTTCAGTGTTAAAACAGTTTAACGTGTCTGGTGCAACTGACCCTTAATGATTTTCAACATTTTTTTTAATTTCGCTACAATTGTTCGTAACTATGTTAGTTTTAGTTCAAATAACATAAATAAACAATTGCATACGTATTTTAATATTCTTTATCCTCGCAACCTTCAAAAGGATCTACAATAATATTAACAATATTGATAATTGAATAAAAGTTACTTGGTTTGTTTCACTACTATTTTTTGTATTCTCTCCCAATAGTTTCGACTTATCGTCATTCTCAAGGAGTAATACAGAAAAATTTTCCGTATTACTCCTTAAGACTGACGATAAGTCGAAATTAGTCGGAGAGAATAAAAAAAATAGGAAAATACGGTAATTTATATAAATAAATCTATTTATCGATTTTTTGTGAAATAAACCAAATGACTTATTTAATTATCAATATTGTAAACATGTTTCATCAAGTGATCAATGAGAACCAAATTGAAGATATAATATTAACGTTCTGAAAATCATCAACCTCAAATTTTTCATCAGACGAAGGGGTTCGTTGGGTTTGCCGAACACGCCGCCCAAACGCGAGCTGGAACACCCCAGTAATTTCCCTTCGATGTTGCGAAAAGACCCGTTGGCCTCGTCCATGGGTTCGCTGCGAAAGGATGGAACTTTGAACGGTCCTTGGAATTCGAGACGAGATTCCCTGGGATCGGCGTCTTTGCGGAAAGACGGCAACTTTTTGCAAGTACCGAATCAAAACAGGAGGAACAGTAACAGGAAACTGTCGACGGATTCTTTGGACAGCAGGAGGAACTCCTGGGATCCGGGCAGGAGGGGAAGTTCAGGGAGTTCGATCGGATGGGAGGATCCTATTTGGGAAAATACGGTAATTTATATAAATAAACTCAATCTATCTATCGATTTTTTGTTTTGAATCGTTGAAAATGTGTAATCACTAACTTTATTGGTGTCCAATAAACAAAATGTTATTACAGAGGTCTTAGTAATCGTTTACATAGAGGAGGTGTTTTGTCCGATTGTATGCTGTCTCCTGGTTTTAAGACACAACCGGTAGTTTCGGAAATGACGTTTAAATAAAATAATAGGTTTCCAAAAAAACTTTTGTATTTAAACACCGAAAATGTAATAATTTAGACACAGCCGGTAGTTTCGGAAATGGCTTTTAATCAAAATAATAGGTTACCAAACAGCTGTTGTAACACTGAAAATGTAATAATGTATTACAGTTTCAAAATGTACAAAATATTTTAAAAGAGTATAAGTTGTAAAACGCGTGTTTCTTGTATGGTGACAAAATGTTTGTGCGGAAAATATACAAAATCAAAACTTAAAAAATAAAAATAGGCGGGGGTGCGGTATTTGGCGCATGTTCAGAGAATGAAGCGTTGGCGGTTGAAATGTAGATTAGGGGTTCGAAGAAAAGGACCCGATAAAAACATCCACGCAGTCTCTGAATAATACCCAAGAATGCAATTTTTTGGGCAGAGATTTCTTGTATTGTTTTGTTTCAACAAAATGAGCTTTGAAAACAAAACCATCACGATTGGCTTTAAAGAAAATACAATTCGCATAACATTAATCATACTATTTTTAATGTAAATTGCATTTTTTAATGGAGAAACTGAGAAATATTGCAGCATTATGGGTGACAAAAATAGTGTCGATGTTTTGATAGGGTCCCCGAAGAAATGATCTAGAAACCCAGCGTCAGAGTGCCCGTTTGTACCTGTAGCATTTAGAATTAGGGTTAATTTATTGCAGATATTACTATCAAGTGCCTCTCGAGATAACCTCCCCAAGAATGACACAATGCCAGCAATAAAACATAAATTAATTGGACGAATAAAGCACTAATAACCTTTCTCCACACTTTTATTTGAATTACCAAATGTACATTTCGGACACAAAGTGACCGTTATCAATGGATTAACACAGTGTTAATCCGTTGATAATGGTCACTTTGTGTCCGAAATGTACATTTGGTAATTCAAATAAAAGTGTGAAGACAGGTGATTAGTGCTTTATTCGTCAAATTAATTTAATCTTCACGTAACTCACAATCAATTTATTTAAAACATAAATTATTGAGAGAATCATAAAAATATAATTGAACAAAAAGTTATTCACTCCTGAACAGAAGTATTTCACTATTTTGTGTCATTAAACTCCCTAGGGTGAAAATAAACACCCTGTTAGATTGTTGCGGATAAAATTTTGAATATCCCTTATAAATAGAAAGTTATTCTTGGAAATATACATGTTGTATTCACATGACCATTTCTTTGATATAGTATTTTATACGCAATAGACAGATTTTGGCGGAGATTGTTTATGCTAATCGTTTCTAATTTGAATCGAAAAAAATCAAAACTCGTTCCGCCAATTTCGGTTTAATGATACACTTATCGCCGCCCACAGTGGGATTAGAAATGGCTCCGTTTGTAAATAATTATACGCTCCTGTCGCTTTGTACAGAGGACAATAAATATTTGTAATTAATACCCAACCTCTAAACTGGCCGTCGGGACTTTTATGGGAACGCGAGAGTGGAACAGAAGTTTTGGACAGGATTGGCGTTTTTAGAAAGGAAAACCTATACATATAGATACGCTGTAAAAAATCAGATATTCGTTGTTTGAAAAAGACAGAGTTCAAATTGAAGCCTTAAATGAGGGTTTTTCACTCCCAGACTTAGCATGAAGTAAATTTTCGAGTTTAGAGAACCCTTAAAATTTGGTTTTCAGGATTTTCTAAACTCGAAATTTTACTTCATGCACCAGGCGTGTAAAACACTAAAATATTGTAAAGTTCAAAGTATACATCTTTATCATACTGCTTTAATTAATTAATTAATTCTTTATTACGGGAGACCATTAAAAAATACAACAATATATACATAATAATCACAAAACAATACAAAAACAAACAAAAAATTCACAAATCAACACACTCAGAAACAGAAGTTACATCTAATAAAATATAATATATAAATAATATATATTGAACTTCACTTGAACAAATATCAATTTGCGAACATATATAGTTTCATATTTATGGTTTCTTTGTCTCAGCAAATATAAAATTGCAAACATATTTACCTTTTGATTGCTCGGTTTAACAAATAATTCATTAAGAAAATTATCACATTTCTTGTTTTAGAAATGAGTTACCCGGATGCAAAACCAACCATACCCCTATTTTTTTGTTTTCAAGGTTATGGTATCCCCTCGTCTTAGGGTACACTTTTTTTAAACAAATGGACCTTCAAAACTCATTCTAAACCTTTTGAAATTAAGTTTTAAAAATCCTGTCGAGTGCGAATCCAGTGGCGAATCCAGAGAGCATTTTTTTTTAATGTATTTATTATACCGTGCGTTTTATTTAAGTATGGCCAAAGGGGTTTACATGGTAAAAATTCAAAACATTTTTTGTTTTTAATAATAAATAAATAACTTTTCTACAAAATGTTCATTGTTAAAAGGACATAAACATGTTAGAAATCTTTATTTTGGCTTTCAAGTTTAGCAAAACAAATACTTACATTATGACAAGTTAATTTTGTAGCTTCATTATTAGTATTATTAATACAGCGAATTTTTCTTTTAAATGTACATATTCTAATAATTACAGCGTTTGATAAATTTGTACTTTTTTTATAATTTAAACCTTCTAACGAGTGTTTCCACTCCCAGACTAAGCATGAAGTAAAATTTCGAGTTTAGAAAAGCCCCGCGTAGAAAATTTGTCGAGGGTCGCGCAGCGACCCGAGACAAATTTTCACGGGGCTTTTCTAAACTCGAAATTTTACTTCATGCGCCACGCGTATAAAACACTGATTTTAAGTTCGAAAGTAAAAAAATACTTCTAAAGCGGCATATTTTGACATTTACTTGAAATCAGTGATTTATAGGCATGAAGTAAAATTTCGAGTTTAGAAAATCCTAAATTTGGATTTGGATCAAAATTCTTGAGGCTTTTCTAAACTCGAAAATTGACTTCATGCTTCGTCTGGGAGTGGAAACACTCGTTAGAAGGTTTAAATTATAAAAAAAATACAAATTTATCAAACGCTGTAATTATTAGAATATGTACATTTAAAAGAAAAATTCGCTGTATTAATAATATTAATAATTAAAACTTCAAATTGAACGCATTTATAAAATCGACGAATGCCTGAAAATTAGCAAATCTGTGTATGTGTACTTAAAGGAAAAATTCCTCTTTGGGATCAGATGGACATGGTTTAGCAAAACAAATACTTACATTATAACATTTTCGATTTTGTTGCTTAATTATTTGTATTATTAATTTCAACGTTGAAAGCTAAAATACATAAACCTAATCTTTGATTTGGTTGGCGTTCACTTTGTGGTACATCTTTATAAAATAATATTAAAACACTTAACTTTGTTTTACCACTTTAATTAACTTTTTACAGTGACTATAGTTTCGACTACAAGCTAGTCATTATCAAACTAAGTCGACTCAGTTTGATAATGACTAGCTTGTAGTCGAAACTATAGTCACTGTAAAAAGTTAATTAAAGTGGTAAAATGAAGTTAAGTGTTTTAATATTACATAAACCAAACATATTTATGTCCTTCTAGCATTGTACATTTCGCAGAAAAAATGTTGATTTATTAATTAAACCAAAAAACTGTTTCAAATTTATACAACAAAAGTTAACATGGGGGGTACATTTTATACCATGTAAATCCCTATGACCATACTTAAATAAAACGCACGGGATATAAATATATACTTTATTCTCTAAAAATACAGGGTGGCGACCGGGAAAACCGGAAAAGTCAGGGGATTTTATTTATCGGAAAAAGTCTTGGAAAAGTCAGGAAAATTAGACCTTTTTAACAAAAAGTCGGGGAATTTTTAAATAAATAATAATAGTAAATATGCAAATAACACGATTTAAGAACTGACAAATTGCTGCTCTGTTTAAAGCACGCATTAAATAATATTAAACAAACAAAAAAAAAGAACAAATCACGCTAATATTAAAAGAATCATTAAAATTAATTGGATCAACAAAAAATCATGTCCTTATTAAAATAGTTAAACAAATCACAACCAATATTATTATAGGTATTCTAAAAGTTGGAGAAAAATCAAAAATTTCATATAAAATAATAATAATATCATTTTTCTTGTCCCTATTCGATACAACGCTCATTCAACACTATTGTTTGCAAATGCAAAATGCTGCAAAATCAGTTTTTGCCACAAGTTTGCTAAAACACGTTTTGCATCTGGGGGACTCTAGTAATAATTTACTAAAATTATCACATTTCGTGTGTTTTAGAAATAATATTAAATTACGAAAATATTCAGATTTTATTTGTTTCGACAAATATAAAATTCTGTTAATATTCACCTTTTATTTGTTTACTTTATTAAACGAGCACACCTTTCCTCGTACTGTTGTTTTTATTTTGCAAGATGACGCATATTCCACGAGCAACTGTCGCCATTTTCAGTAAGGTCACCCGGTGTGTCTTTGCGAGTCCGAACAAGGATTTTTTCTTTGAAAAAGTTTTTCAACGTGTTTTCTTCGACTCGGTGATACACTTGCTCTAAAAGTACGAAAAAGGAGCCCGCAAGGTTTTTCGCCATATATCGAACGGGTGAAAATGAGTTCTTGGATAGAAACAGTTCTGCGGTTTGGTTAGGAAAAATTGGAAGTGCGGCTAAAATTGCGGGTAATCTGGGTCGAGGGAATTAATGGACTTATGGTGGTATGCTGGTAGTTTTTTTGTGTGTAATGGCAATGTGTGGTTAAAGTAATTAGAGTAAGTGCGCTTTAATTGGTTTAATTGCGTGTGGTTTATGGGTTTTTTAAGTTACTGTATCAAACTTTATTTTTACGTTTTTTTTTCTTTTAAGAAAAAGAACCATTCACTCCAAACTAGATATTAAATATGGTCTTTGAACTAATTGTTCATATTGACCAGCCTTATTTTTAATGATTACTATATGGACGGTACGTACACACATTCATACCAAGTTTTTTTTTTTAAGAAAAAGAACCATTCACTCCAAACTACATATTAAATATGGTCTTTGAACTAATTGTTCATATTGACCAGCCTTATTTTTAATGATTACGTTACACACATTCATACCAGGGTCCCAGGGTCACGACGAGAAATTATTTATTAAATAAAATCTCGCCGTGCACGGGAATCGAACCCGAATTGTGGTTCGCCGAGCGATACAGCCCGGCGACGTTACCGCTCGGCCACCACCTGCCCTATTTTTACGTTAATTTAAGCTATATTCTTTAATTTTTGTTTAAATATACATATCCCGATGTATACGCTGTACATTTTCAGTCTTTTGTAGATTTTTTAAAAGCGTTTCGATGTTTCTGGAACGAGTGTTTCCACTCCTTGATTAGCCATGAAGTAAAATTTCGAGTTTAGTAAAGATTTAAACGAGTGTTTTCACTCCCAGGTTAAGCATGAAGTAAAATTTCGAGTTTAGAAAAGTCTGAAAATTTGGTTTGGTCGCTCCGCGAAGCGGAGCGGCCAAACCAAATTTTCAGACTTTTCTAAACTCGAAATTTTACTTCATGCGCCACGCGTATAAAACACTTATTTAACGTGAAGTTCAAAATATACTCGTTAATTTTAATCTCACGATAATACACTTTACAAATGCTTATTTCATTCAACCAAATCTGCTTTCAAAATTCGAGTAATTTGGTTTGTAAGCATGATTAAAACAAAAAATCCAAAAGCGACTTGATTTAGGCGCTTGAATTTTGAAAGATTTAGATTTATTACAGATAAACATGTGTAATATTTTTAACGTGAGCTTAAACTTAAGCAGTATGTTTTGAACTTTACTTTAAATCAGTGTTTAAACGGGGGGCGCACGAAGTAAAATTTCGAGTTGAGAAAAGCTTGAAAATTTGGGTCATTGTTTTAAACAATTTGTTCAGCGCAGAATTTGACTCACGTTTTATGCTTATCTACATATTATATTCCTAAAGCCGTATATTTTAAACTTAACGATATTTCAGTGTTTTATACGCGTGGCGCATGAAGTAAAATTTCGAGTTTAGAAAAGCCTAATTTGGATTGGCCGCTCCGCTTCGCTACGCGGCCAATCCAAATTTTCAGGCTTTTCTAAACTCGAAATTTTACTTCATGCTTAACCTGGGAATGGAAACACTCGTTTAAAGCTTTAAATTGAACCCTTTTACAAAACCAACGAATGCCCTGAAAATACAGCGTATACATCGGGATATATATACTCAAAAGAAAAATTCCTCGCTGTATACATCGGGCCAATCCAAATTTTCAGGCTTTCCTAAACTCGAAATTTTACTTCATGCTTAGCCTGGGAATGAAAACACACGTTTAAAGCTTTAAATTGAACCCTTTTACAAAACCAACGAATGCCCTGTAAATTTACAGCGTATACATCGAGATATGTATACTCAAAAGCAAGTCCTTCCTGTATACATCGGGTATGTATACTTAAGAGAAAAATTCCTGGTGTAATTATTGCAAACTAAGCTTCACAATCAAGTTAAATGGATAATCATTAAATATCCCCATATTTTGTTGAATTAATTTCTCATTTGGCACTTGGCGAAACATATTACACTATTTCAAGTAATTGAGAGGAAAAACACTTGGCATTGTTTCACAAATTAAATTGATTTGCTGAACAATGCCAAGCGTTTTTTCTCTCAATAACGTTACAATTCGATATTTGTACTTTTATTTAAAATGGCCGAAAGTGAACAAATTTTACTATTGGGCCCATTCATCAAAATATTCAACATGTTTGGATTTTTTTTTTTCTTTAATAATTTCTCATTTATCACTTGGTGAAACATTTTGAAATAATATTAAAGGATAAATTAAAAACACTTGCTTTGTTTCACTATTTGTTAACAAATGGTGAAAGAAACCAAGCGTTTGTAATTTATCCTTTAATATTATGTTTGGATTTGTTTGTGATGTATGTTGGTATCTAATAAACGGTAATCCGGTTGGTCTATTTTGTACGATTGCAAAAATCCCAAACACATTCACGATTAACAATCCGGTCATCAGAGAATTCTCCAACAGTTGGCAGTAAACTCCCAACTGTTGTCTCTGATGAACGGGCCTATTGTAATAAATATCAGCTCTGTGGTGTAATCTAGCGTCGAAGAGAGGAATTATGAATTACCTCAAAGTAGGAAATAGTAACTTTCTCTTCTGCTGCCGTGATTCTATCGTTATATCTCGCACTTTCTCCACTAGATGGCGTCTGTATTCATTCTTTAAATTCAATCTCGAGTATTTTAATAACAGGAAAACCCAAAATATAATTACATTTATTCGGACAGCTTAATTATTTTTTGTATCAATTGCCATAATCTAGAAGAGATGTTCTCAATATTTTACGGAATCACGAAACGTTTAATAATAATAATAACATTTATTTACGGCAATGCCTTTTTTACAAAAATCATAACAAAGAAAGTAAAGTAAATAACATAAAAATAAAGTAATTAATTCTACAAGTATATATTAACATTCACTAATCAATAAACATAGATTTTGAAGATACGCTTATAAAAAATCGGTAATAAGAGCCGACAAATCTATTCATTTTAGATGAAACTTAAATGTATTTAATGACGCATCAAATAATCTGAAATGAGGGGAGGAACAAACTAAATTACATGTTCTTATCATTCGATTAATAGAGTAGTACCTGGTATAGTTTGTACGATATAAATCCTCGTTAAATATTTTGATGTGTCTTGTTATAGACGGAATATTAAAGTTTAACTTACCCAATAACTCGCTACAACATATCAAACCGTGTATAATTTTGTACACACAGATCGACATATATACGCCTCTCATGCAATGAGATCAATTGTAGCGAACACAACATGTAACTACGACTATAATCAACCCTTCTAATTCCTGATAATGAAGGTTTAAATTAAATTACACTTGGTTTGTTTCACAATTTTTTACTTTACTATTTACTCGACTAGTTTCGCGTTTTACAGCATTATCAGGAACTTCTAATTCCATTTTTGAACGATATTCGCATAAGGAACTTGTTTTGGACTCGTTCAATTTGATTAATTTTATTATTATAATACGGGGACCAAATACAAGAACCATTTTCCACCAACGTAATAAAAAGTAGTTTTCGAGCATTCACAGAAAAGTCCTTAGAAAAACGTGTAATGAAACCAAGTGTCTGCAATGACTTGCAACATATAGTATCAATATGCTATATAAAAGGTTACTTTACAGTCAAATATTACTCCAAGATCTTTAATGTGTTCGACTGAAGAAGCTAGGTCGTTCCCGTTGATGGAGTAAATATTTTTAGAAATTTGACCTCTACCGAAAGAAATTGACGAACACTTACCAAGGTTTAGAAACAAATCATTATCACTACACCATTCATAAATGTTATTTACGTCATTTTGTAAGAATGTGACATCCGAGTTATTTTTTATTTCACGAAAAATCTTCAAATCATCTGCGAATAGAAGGAAGTTGCAATTTTTTATGTATTTATTTATATCGTTAACAAATAACAGGAACAGTATTGGGCCACAGTGAGAACCTTGAGGAACCCTCGAAGTCACGTTAATAGCTCTGGAGGTGAAGTTATTATTTTTGATAGTAAAGAACATAACGTGTGAAAAAAGGACCCAACAGTGTTAATTAATTGAAGAAAATATCTATAAAACATATTAAAAAGCTAATTTAGTGACGATGTAAAATATTCGTTTGCGACGATTTGTGATGTTTTTCATTTATATATTAACTAAAATAAACTCACTAGAATTGTACGTAAAACAGTCAGGGTTGTTATGTTTAAAACACTTTGTTTTAAAACAGTGTTTTAAACATGTTTAAAAACAGCCATCGTGTTTTAAACGGTTTTGTTTTAAACATGTTTTAAATCTTAGATTTGTTTAAAATATATTTTAAACGTTTTTTTTTATTATCTTAAATTTGCTAAATTATATTTTATACTACTTCATTAAGATTTTTTGTTCACGTTTTTAAATGTTAGCTAAATTGTTGAAGATATTTTAAATTACATTATTAAACATAATAATAATATTTTATTACAATAAAATATCACAATTGTGTGTGCATAAATGTGATTTTTAAATACAGGGAATTTTTTTTTTATTTATACATATGCATACACTGAAAATATTACGACATTCGTTGTTTTTTTTTTTAATATTTTAATTTAAATCTTCAAACAAGGGTTTTCCACTCCCAGACTAAGCATGAAGTAAAATTTCGAGTTTAGAAAAGCCTGAAAATTTGGATTGGCCGCGTAGCGAAGCGGAGCGGCCAATCCAAATTAGGCTTTTCTAAACTCGAAATTTTACTTCATGCGCCACGCGTATAAAACACTGAAATATCGTATAGTTTAAAATATACGGCTTTAGGAATATAATATGTAGATATGCGTAAAACGTGAGTCAAATTCTGCGCTGAACAAATTGTTTAAAACAGTGATTATAGACAACCCAATAACTTTAACGTATATTAGTTTGCCTATAATTGTTTAGACTTTAATGTTTGTTATGTTATGTTATGTTATGGGGTCGGTGGGTCGTGTGGCCTCTGGGCCTTTCGAAGTTACCTCGACCTAAAAGATCTTTTGTAACGACTTTAATGTTTACTATAATTTAAAGGACCAAATGGAAAGCTCCCTTTAATTATAATATCATGTGTTGATTTTGAACGATTTATTTAAAGTAAAAACCAAGAAATGAATCTCTATCGCAGAGGAATAAAATTATAGAGAATAATGAAAATGTATGTTTGCGGTTCGGTTTCTGGATGGTGAGTGATGCGTTTTTCTTATCATGCTCTCTTCAAAGCTGTTGGGGGTGGTTGTTCTTCCTTCTTCCGGAGAGTAGGAGATTATCCAGGTGCCACCCCATCGGTGTTTATAATTTCCGGGGGAAGAAAGTTCGCATGCTCTGTTGCCGCTAATTTTGTCCGTGCTATCACCATGTCCTTGGGATGTCCGCCTTGGCCTTTTTAGGGCCCTTTTGTTCGCCTAGAACGTGTCCTCGCATAATTTGTCGAATAAGCTCTTCCGCAAAGAAGCTTTCTGCTCCTTCCAGGGGCGGTCCCATCGGACACAATGACGTCATACAGTCTGTCTTCTCTCCAGGGTTCCTGAGAGCGTAGATAATGAGCGCTTCATCCCTCTCAGGTAAAGAACCCGCCCCTTCACAAGATCCGTTAATCCGCGATCGCGGCAAAGTCCTGAATTGGCGGCAACAATAATCGTTGTTCTATGTGTGTGTTTTTTTAACTTTACTGTAAATCAGTGTTTTTAAGCGTGGCGCATGAAGTAAAATTTCGAGTTTAGAAAAGCCTAATTTGGATTGGCCGCTCCGCTTCGCTACGCGGCCAATCCAAATTCTTAGGCTTTTCTAAACTCGAAATTTTACTTCATGCTTAGTCTGGGAGTGGAAAACACTCGTTAAAAGCCTCAAATTAACCGCTTTGAAACAACAAATTCCCGCAAATTTAAAAAACGCTGTAATTATCGGGATATATATACTCAAAAGAAAATTGTTAATGTCTTAGTCGCTGTTTCAATGAAAAAACACTTTATGTAAAAAAAAACTGTTTTTTTAACAAACAAATTTTTGGAAAATTTAAAATTGTGCCACATCTCAGTCAGTTTGTTTTAGTAAATAAAACAATAAAGGCTGAAAGACCCCAGGGTCGATAGCCAATTCGCAGAATTAAATATTTGTTTCTTGTATATACTTATTATGCATTCTAATTGTTGTACTGTGTATTCTGTAAATAAAGATATTATATATATATATATATATATATATATATATATATATATATATATATATATATATATATATATATATAAAACAATAAATGAAAGACCTAACTTGGTGGCCATTTGTATAAAATAACTCTTAATTCATTAAAGTGTATTATATGTTGAGTTAATTTCTCACTTAAACCGTGGTGAAACATATTCAATTAATAGTAAAACTTTAATTAAAACACTTGGTTTGTTTCACTGATTTTCAGTTTTCAGTGTTTGCTTTTTCACACCATGTATTCAACTAACTCTGATAATAACCAATAAATATGATTCTTACAAAAAATCTAATATTTATTTTGCGCTGTTTGGTATTTATTATCTTGTCCCGAGTGAATTAAATCCGAACGGTACCGCTAATTCTGTAGAAAGAAAGCGAAATGAAAGTGCCAATTCGTAGCACGACAATTGTTCACACTTTTGTCACAGTGGACGGCTGATAATCACCATTATTTATATAATCTTGAACGCACAGACGCAAACATCACTGTCACTTTAAGAAAATATGTGAAAGTTCATGATAAAATATTTACTGAATGTAAACTGTTTTTTTTTTCCTCATATTCCATATGCTGTATAATTTTTGGATATGGATGTTTTGTTATACAAATGCTTTGTGATTTTTATTATAGAAACAGCTTGAACAATGTGCGAATATTTTCATATGCATAAAAGGCGCAATCTACAACTAATTAGTCTTACAAAGACTATATCAAACACTCATTGAAACAGCTACTTTCCGAGCTAATGGCCCGACGGACTATACAAGTGTTTGCTGTTACATACAGTAACCTACTGTAAATGTAACAATTTGGGTTACATTATTCAGGCCATCTATAGACGCGTTTCGAGATCAGTATAGCTTTGCCGTTAACTCCAGACAATTTGACACCTTAGACTGGCAGTTACGTTACCGTGCAGTTTAAACATAAGTATAAATAAAAACACTTTTAGTAAACAACACACTTGGTTAAGATTTCACTGTTTATTGATTGACACTGTAACAATTGTTTCACCACACAGTGGCTTCATCAGGCAGATGAATAATCATTATTCATCTGCCTGATGAAGCCACTGTGTGTTGAAACAATTGTTGCAGTGTCAATCAATAAACAGTGAAATCTTAACCAAGTGTGTTATTTACTAAAAGTTTTTGATATGGAATTTCACCAAGTAACAGCCTCAACTATTAAATAAGTATAAATGAAATTACTAATACTTGGTAGCAAAATAATTCAAACATTAAATGTGCGATTCTTTTCGCAATCTACAACTAATTAGTGTATGTAACAGCACACTTGTTGTATAGCACACTTGCATATTTGTTGTACAGTCCAATTAACTTTACGCTGGCTACAGTAACTGAATGTTTAATATAATTTAGAAAATACACGTACAGTTCCATTCAATAAAGAAGCATACATCTACTGAACCAGGTTTAGACAGTATTTCACTAATGTGATTATGGCTTTTTTTAAATTGTATAAGTAGGATGTCAAATTTGAAACCTTTACCATATCAACCACTTCAATTATAATCGAGATTTACAATGTAAAACAGTAAGTGTACGCTTTTGTATTGTATAAAACTGTACATATTGTCACTGCAGCGATAGCGGCAACCTAATTTACATTAACAGTATTGGGTTGCATATAATCGCTGTTCTAAATTGTTGCTTCAATGCATTTCATTTGCGTTTTAATTTAATCTAGGCAGATAAAAACAAGTTCTCTATGTTATTAAATTTACAGAAATACCGGTAAAACGGCAAATTTTGGAGAGCATTTATTACGTTTGGTATACTGGTTCTGGTTCTTTGGGGACTGCGCATTTCTGCTCTGCACTTAGGTCTCATTAGGCCCATTCTGCTTCCTCCTGTCGATTACCCAGCCTTGGCTCAGCCAGCCTACCTGGTTTAGGTAGTCTAGCAAAGCCGAGGTGGGTAGATCCCTTATGTAGGCCATCTTTTACTCAGCAAGGAACCTCTAGTTGAGAGTGCCGGGCAATTGCTGAGAATGTGTACGGCAGTCTCGTCTTCCATGTTACACCTGCAGGATGGAGAATCAACTATCCCCATCCTGTATAGGTGTGCGTTTAGCCCGCAGTGACCATTCAGCTGCAGGTACTGTTTCGCTGATCTCTCGTTGAGGCACAATAGTGTTTCCTTAGAGAGCTTGCAGCCGTTAGTGTCATTCCAACGCTTCCTGAATTTCTCCAGTGCGTTGGTTTGTACCATATTGCATAGGGACAGAGGCGCAAGGCGCACTAGCGGCTCCGCTGGTATACTGGTATCATAATCCCTAATAGTAACAGTTTAAATATTATGATAAATACAACCATTTTTTGTCATTTATTAAAAAAAATCTTTACACTACTCCAAAAGTTCTGCCAAGTTAACAATTATTCTTCATCATTCTGTATAAAGCTAACTGACTTGTTTATACATTAATTTATTTTTATTCATAAAACTCTATTATATGTTATGTGATTTTTATAAACAAAGAAAAGAACAAAATCATCAGCAAGAATGTGATTATTAATGGGTAATAAAGTTAAGATATTTCAACTTATGGCGAGAATGTGAGTGACGAATTGCAAGTAATAAAGACGTTATATAAAAAAACTTGATTTTCCCGGCCTAAATTCGTTTGTTGTGTAAATAATTAGGGTCGAACGCGAAGATCAAGAGAAAACTCGGCGAGATATGCGGTCTTCTGTTTCCATAATTGTACAAACTTGCTGCATATGGTGTTTGTAATTTTACCGGTTTACTATAATAGTGTTTATTTTTTTTTACTTGAAGACAAAAATATATGTCGTATAAGAATGCAGAGTATTGCCAATTTTGTAGTTAGAGTACAAGAGCTACTTTTGTATTCTAAGTTATAGTAGAATTCCCAAGAGGTGTCCTGTGATTACAGATTTGAAATCTATGGTTTAACTTTTCTTTGGGGTGTTTTAATATTACCATTGATTTCTTTATTTTTTGGGTGCTCAATTGCAACTTATGCGGAGATTCGTATTATCATAGTTATTTTATTTAAACTTAAATGTCATAACACACCTCACGTGAACTAGATTATATTTGGCGATCGAGAGGTTATATAGGCAATACAAATAAAACCAAAAATGTATGCACATGGATTTTTTTTCAAGCATACGCGCCCGAAATTTTACTTTATGCCGCCACGCGTATAAGACACTGATTTAACGTGAAGTTTAAAATATTTTGCTTTAGCATACTTCATCAGCGGCATATTTTAAACTACACAGTATTTCTGTGTTTTATACGCGGGGCGCATGAAGTAAAATTTTGAGTTTAGAAAGGAAGGATTTAGGATAAGAGTGAGATAGTAGAAGAAAACCATAATCTAGTAATGACCGACTTATAAATTTGTAAATTTTGATAGCTCCCTCTCTGGAAATACCTTGATTTCCAAATGTAAAAAAATGTAAGTGTTCAGCTCTGGCTACGATAGATTTTTTTAAATTTTGAGTATGTTCCAAAAAAGATAGCTTAGAGTCAATGTTAATACCTAAATATTTACATGCAGGGGATGGACTGATTATAGAATTATTAATAGAAATAGTAGGCAAAGAAGGAAATAGACGATGGAATGGGATTAATAGTTGTGATTTGTTCGGGTTGATAGAAATTCTCCATTTAGAACAATAAGTTAGAATTTCATGACACTATTATTGTAGCAAGACTATTTGCATGTGTAACCAATGCAGTATCGTCTGCAAATTGTAAAACATATTGAGAAGGATTAAAGTAGGAAGGATTATGATGATAGATATTGTGACAGAAAATATTATATAGTAAAGGAGAAAGAGGAGATCCTTGTGGAACACCTTGAGAAGGTTCAAAAGAAAAGGAAAAAGAGGTATTCATTTTGTTTTTCAGAGATCGTTTTGTGAAGATTAACATGAAAAATGTCTTTTGTGTGTTTTTAAATTTCTCGTTAAATCACTGTTTTATACGCGTGGCGCATGAAGTAAAATTTCGAGTTTAGAAAAGCCCAGAAAATTTGTCTCGGGTCGCTGCGCGACCCTCGACAAATTTTCACGGGGCTTTTCTAAACTCGAAATTTTACTTCATGCTTAGTCTGGGAGTGGAAACGCTCGTTCGAACTTCAAACTGAATGCTTTGATAAGAACATTAAATGGCTGAAAATGTTTTTAAAGATAATAATCTAGGTTTTCAAAATTTTGTTTAATATTATTTGAAGTAAAACTGACATGGCAGCCACAATCTGAAATGTTCCCTAATTCAAGATTTTTTTTCTGACCTTTTAATTTAACTTTATTCTGTGGGAAACCCCCATTTTGTTAAATGGTTTTCATTGTTTTTGTCAATATTTAAGTTAATCTTATAAATTTGTAGGTGTTTTGTAATTTGCCTGCTGATTTTGACAAATTTAATAATTAATATGGCTTTTTTGTTAGTGCTTTGGTCAATTTGAATATAATTCCATGACTTGTCTCTGACTTTCCCGGTCTTAATGATAATCTGTGAATTTTATATTTACGTAATTTTCAGGCATTCGTCGATTTTATAATAGAGTTCAATTTAAAGTTTTGAACGGGTGTTTCCACTCCCAGGCTAAGCATGAAGTAAAATTTCGAGTTTAGAAAAGCCCCGTGAAAATTTGTCGAGGGTCGCGCAGCGACCCGAGACAAATTTTCGGGCTTTTCTAAACTCGAAATTTTACTTCATGCGCCACGCGTACAAAACACTGATTTGAAGTAAAGTTCAGAAGCATACAAATACATCTTTAATCAAAGTAACAGGGAATCAGATCAACGATGTTGAGTGTTAATAATAAATTTGTAAATAAAACACTTTTTACTTTGTTTAACCACTGGATCTTACATTTAATTGTGTGACTAGTTTCGACTATCTAGTAGTCATTCTCAAACTAAAGTTAGTTTGAGAATGACTACTAGATAGTCGAAACTAGTCACACAATTAAATGTAAGATCCAGTGGTTAAACAAAGTACAAAGTGTTTTATTTACAAGTGTATTTAAGATGTACCACAAAGTGAACGCCTACAACACCAAACAATTAATAATAAATAATTACGTTTTGAATAGTTTTGCTAAAACAACTGGTAACGATATTTATATATTAATGGTTGCAAAAAAATAATAAAATCAATTTTATTCTTAAAGGATTTGTATTCGTGATTCGAAAAACAGGAGTCTAATCTTTGATTCGAATCATATTTATCCTCTTACGAATCCTTTATTCGTGATTCGAATCATATTAGGTGATTCGTATTCGTGATTCGAATCCTTTTTACGAGGATTCGTCCCAGCTCTGAAATACATTTATGAGATTTCAAAATTAACATAATATTATTGTAAATTTTGTTCACATTTTTTTCTCACCGCAGTAAGCTTTGTAAGCTAACATTTTTGTTGGTAGTAAAAAAAGTTACTAACAGTTTGGTTATGTCATTACATTTTTTTGGTTATGTGTAGTGCAATGTTGCATTTTATAATATCCGTCATCCACATAGTAGGTGGGGGAATGGGCTATTACATACCAAACATTCATGCTGGCAACGTTTTATTGAAATTATAGGCCACAACATACTGTGCGATCGTTTAAAACATGATTTAGAGTAAGGTTCAAATTTTAAATTAGATTGGCACTACTGAAAACACATAGTTTACCATAACCTCAAATGTATTCCATCATTCAATTAGTATTCTGGGCAACCGCACAGAAAAAAAATCCGCCTTCTCTAAATCATCATTTAAACCAGGGGTCTCCAAACTACGGCCCGAGGGCCACATCCGGCCCGCGGACAGATTTTGTCCGGCCCGCGCAGAGCTAGCATACTTGAAAACTCCTTTTAGAGAACATATTTTTGGAGTGGACTATTTCACTGTTTACCACCGGCAACAATGATAATATGGTTTTGGCCCTCGGAACTTACTGGAGTAATCAGTATGGCCCTAAGGCTGGAAAGTTTGGAGACCTAGGATTTAAACGATCGCACGGTACTTCAATCATTACTATCAAAAATACAACATGCCAAAATAAGGAGGAAAAAAACAAGCCTACTGCGGTGAAAATAAAATGTAAACAGAATTTAGCTATATTTTAACAAATAGAGAAGTTACGGGATACCAAACTCAAAATAATATAAAGTGATTTAGAATAATTATTGCAGATGGCAGAACTGAATTTTGTTTGAAATTGGCGAGACTGAAGATTTGACTATTTCCTGTTATTGACAGTTGCTAATGTGTGGCTTAAAAATTAACATTTGAACCAAGATCCATTATGTCATTATTGAAAACGAATCAATTTGTTTTCTCAATGACGATTACTAATCCACACTTCAAAGTCAAAAAACAAATGACGAATCGCAAGCGAGCAAAACAACACAAAACAGCTCGTAGGTTGATTGCAGTTGCAAGCAATAACCAAATTTGGTCACGATGAAATGCTCAAATCAATCTTTAATTCATAACACAATATTTTAGGTCGATCGATTTTTACTACCTTTTTGCTTGTGTGCGAGACAGACGATTCTAGCTCAGGAAAGAAAGTGGTAGGATGTGATCATTTTAGATTTATGGTTCTAATCCCGATGTGTTTTAATTACACCGGAAACCAGTTCGTTCATTCTCATTTTCTATTCTAATCTCGGTCTTCGACGCGGTGGCCAAAAATGGCACTCTCGATTATGCTAATTGGAATTTTTTTGAATGTAATCTCATTCAAAAAAATTCCATGGATCCGATTTTAGGCTTCTGAGCGTATGTGTGTTTAATAGATTGAGGTATTGAAAGTAATAAACACACATACTTTCAATACCTCAATCTATTAAAGACATATACGCTCAGAAGTCTAAAATCGGATCCATTAATCTCATTTAAAGAAAATCCAATTAGCATAATCGAGAGTGCCATTTTCGGTCACCGCGTCGAAGAATGAGCTATTGTACGAGAAACAAGTTGTGTAAAATATTTGTATTGAATTCGTTTTAAAATTAAATTAACGTCTGAACTACCAGAGCTGGGCAGGATTCGAATCATCCATGATTCGAATCCTAGATTCGAATCCTTTTGGAGGATTCAAAAGAGGCATTCGAATACTTTGTTCCATCCATACGTTGTTTACAATGCTTGCTTAGACTGTAATACTAAAATGCGCATACAAAAGGTTCAAAACGCGTGTTTAAGGCTCATATTTGGTATTCGAAAATATGGTCACCTATCAGGTAAATTACGTGATTTGAATTGGCTAGACATGACCGAACGACGAAACCTACACTGTTGTACCCTTTATAATAAAATTATTCAGACGCGCCATCCTCCCTATCTTTATGACAGAATTGTATTTCGGTCTGACGTTCATACCATTAATGTGAGATTTAGAGGCAGGATTTCTCCACCTAAACATAAAACATCATTTTTTCTTAGATCATTTTCATTTAGTATCTACAAAATCTATAATTCCATACCCAATCTACTCAAAAATCTCACAAACAATAGTTTCAAACAAGCAATGAAAAAATATATATTATGTAATAAGTTTTCCCCATAGAATTTTAGTTTAATTATTGTCATTATAAATATATATATATATTTTTTTCTCTCTCTCTCTTTATTTCTTTTTGTTATAAAACAGTTAATTTCTAGAACGAACATTGAAATTAAAAAAAATCTGTAATTCTTTTAGCACTCTTAAACGATATATATATATATATATATATATATATATATATATATATATATATATATATATTCCTCACAGGTTAAGTGGAAGAGCAGAGATAGTTTTTTTTTAAGCTATCGCTGAACTTCGCCTGTGTTTTGTTTTTTGTTTACTTTGTATTTTCTTTCAATTGAATAAAGACAATTTATTATTATTATTATTAATACTTTAGTTAAACTGGATTCGTGATTTGGATTTGTTACATTTAAGAGGATTCGTATTCGAACCCAAATGCGAGTGATTCGAATCCCTATAAAAGGATTCGAATATTTATTAAAGGATTCGAATATTTATAAAAGGATTCGAATATTTATAAAAGGATTCGAATACTTACAAAAGGATTCGAATATTTACAAAAGGATTTTAATCGTTAAAAATAATTCGAATTAATTGTGAGGATTAACATGAAACATTTCTTTTGTATGTTTTTAAATTTCTCGTTAAATCAATGTTTTATATGCGTGGCGCATGAAGTAAAATTTCGAGTTTAGAAAAGCCCCGTGAAAATTTGTCTCGGGTCGCTGCGCGACCCTCGACAAATTTTCTACGCGGGGCTTTTCTAAACTCGAAATTTTACTTCATGCTTAGCCTGGGAGTGGAAACTCTCGTTCGAAATTTCAAACTGAATGCTTTGATAAGAACATTAAATGACTGAAAATATTTTTAAAGATAATCTAGTTTTTTTTGTCAATATTTAAGTTGGTTTTATAAATTTGTACGTGTTTTGTAATTTTCATGATGCCTGTTGATTTTGGCAAATTTAATAATATCATACGGCTTTTTTGTTAGCGGTTTGGTCAATGTGAATATAATTAGATGACTTTTCTCTGACTTTCCCAGTTTTAATAATATTCAGTGAATTTTTAATTTACGTAATTTTCAGGCATTCGTCGATTTTATAATAGAGTTCAATTTGAAGTTTTGAACGAGTGATTCCACTCCCAGGTTAAGCATGAAGTAAAATTTCGAGTTTAGAAAAGCCTGGAAATTTGGTTTGGGCGCGTAGCGCGAAGCGCGGAGCGACCAAACCAAATTTTCAGGCTTTTCTAAACTCGAAATTTTACTTCATGCGCCACGCGTACAAAACACTGATTTGAAGTGAAGTTCAAAAACACATTTAATCAGAGTAACACGGAACCAGATATTTAGTCTGTTATCAACGATTTTCACTTTTAATTATAAATAATTAGGTTTTGAATATTTTTGTTAAAACAACTGGTAACGATATTTATATGTTAATGGTTGCAAAAAAATAATTAAATCAAGTTTATTCTTAAAGGATTTGTATTCGTGATTCAAAATAACAGTATTCGAATCTTTGATTCGAATCATATTTATCTCTTTATTCTAGTATTCGCGATTCGAACCATATTAGGTGATTCAGATTCGTGATTTGAATTCTTTTTATGAGGATTCGTCCCAGCTCTGGGAACTACATATGATAATAATATTATTTTAGCGAGTGTTTTCACACCTTTTTAGTATGAAGTAAAGTTTAGAGTTTGGAGAAGCCCGACAAATCCAAATTTTCATTTGATTCATTTTTAAACGACAGATTTTCCAATTATTCTAAAAAATTAAACCTAGTTTATTTCTAGACCTATTTTAAGAATTAAATGAACGTCTGAACTGCATATGACAATAATTTTATTCTAGAGTGTTTGCACCCCTTTATTAAACATGAATTAAAGTTTAGAATTTATAAGAGGCCAATAAATCCAAATTTTCAATTATTTCATTTCTGAACGATTAATTTCCTAATTATCATAAAAATGTAAACATAGTTCATTTCCAGATCTAAATGAACGTGTGAACTGCATATGACAATAATTTTATTCTAGAGTATTTGCACCCCTTTATTAATCATGAAGTAAAGTTTAGAGTTTACAAGAAACCAATAAATCGAAATTTTTATTTATTTCATTTCTAAACGATTGATTTCCTAATTATTATAAAAATTTGAACATAGTTCATTTTTAGATCAATTTTAAGAATTAAATGAACATCTGAACTGCATATGACAATAATTTTATTCTAGAGTGTTTGCACCCCTTTATTAAGCATGAAGTAAAGTTTAGAGTTTACAAGAGGCCAATAAATCCACATTTTCATTTATTTTTATTTATAAACGATTGATGTCCTAATTATTATACAAATTTAAACATAGTTCATTTCTAGATCTATTTTAAGAATTAGATGAACGTCTGAACTGCACATGACAATAATTTTATTCTAGAGTGTTTGCACCCCTTTATTAAGCATGAAGTAAAGTTTAGAGTTTACAAGAGGCCAATAAATCCAAATTTTCATTTATTTTATTTATAAACGATTGATGTCCTAATTATTATACAAATTTAAACATAGTTCATTTCTAGATCTATTTTAAGAATTAGATGAACGTCTGAACTGCACATGACAATAATTTTATTCTAGAGTTTTTGCACCCCTTCATTAAGCATGAAGTAAAGTTTAGAGTTTACAAGACGCCAATAAATCCAAATTTTCATTTATATCATTTCTAAACGATTGATTTCCTATTTATTATAAAAATTTAAACATTGTTCATTTCTAGATTTATTTTAATAATGAAATGAACGTCTGAAATGCATATGATTCATTTCGAAACGACAGATTTTCTGATTATTCTGAAACCAAGTTCATTTCTAGATCTATTTTTAAGTAAAATCACTTTTTTTGAAATATATTTTGTGTTTATTCATAAACTTTAAGCGAATTGAAAATGTTACATTCTTTTTCTTTTTTATGGGACTGGAGGTAATTATGTTAACGCTTTCGGCAGTTACTATAATAAAATTTCTCGCCGCATTAACCTTTTCCCAACCTTTTACGTAAAAATCGCGCAGGTTACGTCGACGGGTAATGCACTAGACATCTTTCGCTTCAGTCGACATATGCTTAACGATTATGCCAAGACCAATAAAGGCGCTGTGTTTCCGCATTGCACAATTGAATTAACATAAATGAAGATAAAGAAGCATTAAATTCTCAAAATTTGGTGTACCCACATAACACTATTTAAATAAATTGAGCAATATTTAGTAGATGAAGAGACCTAGATACAAGCGACAACATTGATAATAGATAATCAGAAAAGTTCTTCGTTAAGAATGAGATGATTACCCGGAATTAAGCAAAAGAAAATGGTTATAGATCTGTCATTCTTGGTACATTTTTGCTTAAAACTGAACAATTTAGAGTGCAGGGCAAAATACGACGACCCACATAACACTATTTAAATAAATTAGGCAATATTTACTAGATGAGGAGACCTAGATACAAGCGACAAGATTGATAATTGATAATCAAAAAGGTTCTTCGTTAAAAATGAGATGATTACCCGGAATTAAGCAATAAAAAATAGTTATAGATCTATCATTTTTGGGACATTTTTGCTTAAAACTGAACAATTTAGACTGCAGGGCAAAATACGACGACCCACATAACACTATTTAAATAAATTAGGCAATATTTACTAGATGAAGAGACCTAGATACAAGCGACAAGATTGATAATTGATAATCAAAAAGGTTCTTCGTTAAAAATGAGATGATTACCCGGAATTTAGCAATAAAAAATGGTTATAGATCCGTCATTCTTGGTACATTTTTGCTTAAAACTAAACAAATTAAAGTGCAAAGCAAAATACGACATTTTTGGTTTAATAAGAAAATAAATAGTTGTTTATAGAATAAAATCTAGTAATAATTAAATATATCAAACATTAAAAGTGCGATTCTTTTCGCAATCTACAACAAGTTAGTCTTACAAAGACTATATCAAACACTCATTGAAACAACTACTTCCCGGGCTAATACTCCGACGGACATTGAATTATACAACAAGTGTTTGCTGTTACATACAGTAACCTACTGCAAATGTAACAATTTGGGTCAAATTTGGTTTGTTTCAATGAGTGTTTGATATAGTCTTTGTAAGACTAACTTGTTGTAGATTGCGAAAAGAATCGCACTTTTAATGTTTGAAGTATTCTGCAACCAAGAATTGGCAATTTCATTTATACTAATTAAATATATGCTAGATTAGATTAAATATTCGTACAGATGGCATCATTGGCCTGTACCACGGCGACCTTTGCAGATCTATTGTGGATCCCTATTATCCTAGACGACGTGCTCGAGCTTCGCCTCTTTGATTAGCCCTATTAACCCTAACAGTGAGCCTTGGGTGTAGTTCTCCGCGCTTGGTTTAGTGTTGCCAGCTTTAGGTATCTAAACTTTGCTAGGGACTCACATTGGCACAGGATGTGGAGAGGATCCTCCTCTTCTTCCTGGCAAAATCTACATATCGTATTCTCTGCCAGACCTATTTTGCTCATGTGAGTCTACAGTGTCCTGTCAGTTGACGTACTATAGCTTTAACCCTTTTTCTCTCCTGGTTGAGAAGATCGGTAGTGTAAGCCGGCGATTGTTTTTTGAGGAACTGTTTCGCCTGCCTCTGCCCTGCTGTGTTCGTCCACCAAGTTTGAGTTTGTGTCTCCATCCATTTTTTTTTTGATTTTCTGACTGTGGTTTTTGCGATACCGCAGGAGGGTTCCGGGCCAGTGAATGCGTTTGACGAGCCTTGTTTGGCCAGTTCGTCTGCTTTATCGTTCCCTTGATGACCCTTGTGTCCTGGGACCCCTGTCGGGGTAGTGCTTAAGGCTTCTGTGACACTGAGACATGCTAGTCTTTGTGTGCTGTTCAGGAGCCTTATCGCCCCATGCTGCTCCGTCCTTGTCCACCACACTACTGCCCCGTAGGTTATCATGGGCCTGATCACCCTTGTATATAACCAGAGGGTCATTTTGGGGTTGAGCCCCCAGTTTTTCGCGCACATTCTTCGACACCTTCCCAATGCTATTGAGGCTTTTTTGGCGGTTTTCGTGATGTGCGTCCTCCACGTCATTTTGTCGTTAAAGATTACCCCTAGGCATTTCGCCTCCTTGACGAAGGGAATTTTTGTGCCCCTGAGCGTCGGTGGCCTTAGGCCTTGTAGCACTCTTCTTTTTGTAAACACGACAACCTGTGTTTTCTCGGGATTGATTGTCAGTCGTTCCCGTCGACACAAATTGTCTACTATGTTTACGGCCCTTTGTGTTCGTTGTAAGATAACTCCTGCGAACCGGCCTCTGATGACTATGGCCAAGTCAACCGTATACCCTAGGCAGTGGATGCCTTCTTCGGACAGTTTCCTTAGTAAGTCGTCCACTAGAGTTTCCCATAGCAGTGGAGATAGAACCTCTCCCTGCGGGCAGCCTCCGTCGGCTCTAGCTTCAATGGGTGCCCATATGATTGTCCTTTCCTCCAGGCTAGCCCTTATCCATTGGCAGAGGCTTGGCAGGACTCCGTTTCTTGCTTGTGCTTCTATAAGCGAGTTGGTTGTGACATTGTGACATTGTTGAACGCCCCTTCTATATCTAGGAATGTGACCATAGCTATCTCTTTGTCCTCCACTAACTTTGTGATGAGCCTGTTAAGGTCGTCCAGCGCCGAGTCCGTAGACTTTCCTGGCTGGTAAGCGTACTGGCGACTACTGCTAAAAAAACCAATCAATTGTATCACCCAGAAGCAAGGGGGCGTAAGTGACTAATAAAATTTTGCGGAACGACCAAAATAAAATGTTCACGATTTTTTTAAACTCGAAAATTTACTTCATGCTTAACCAAAAAGTGGAAACACTCGTTAAAATGTTCAGATTAAACATTTTTAGGTTTTTCTTAACTCGAAATTTTACTTCACGCCTAATTAAGCGTTAGATAGTTATAAGGAAAATTCACTCTATGTCAGTATACAGTTTTTTTTAAGTATACATATCCCGATGTATACTCTGTAAATGTTCAGGCATTCGTTGTTTTTATAAGTGGTTAATTATAAAAACAACGAATGCCTGAACATTTACAGAGTATGCATCGGGATATGTATACTTAAAAAAAAACTGTATACTGACATAGAGTGAATTTTCCTTATAACAATCGAACGCTTAATTAGGCGTGAAGTAAAATTTCGAGTTAAGAAAAACCTAAAAATGTGTAATCTCAAATTAATACATTTTAGTACAGTTTATTTCTACAAACCTAATATTTTGTGCTTACAAAATTCAAGCGTCTTGATTTTACTTTAATATTTTTCAATTAATTATTATAAGTTCTTCACCTGAAGAAGCAACAATGTTGCGAAACAATTGTCGTGAAATACACAATTAGTTGAAAATCATTAAGTGTTTTATTTAAGTAAATAAAAAAAGATCCTAATAGAAATATCTCATTCATCCATCTTCTATATTCTCAATTTAAATTATTAAATTAAACATGTGGTATTTTCATGTATAAACAAATTGATTTGTGTGGTTTGTGTTCTAATTTTTCTGACCTATCAGATGAATGAAATGAAACCGTCTGTCATTAATAACAATAATTCCTCGATCCATAACGAAAACACACAAGGTGTTCGCTCATCTGGACCATAAAACAGTATGCATTTTAAGGAACTGGTTCTCGAATAATTCGAGTGAAAATATAGTCATAAAACTTTTTATGATTGTGATTATAATTAGAAGAAATAAACTAGGGAAATTTCACGGTTGAATCCAAAGAACTTTAAATGCGACCTCATTGAGTTTGTGTGTTATTAAAAAAATCGAGATTAGAATAAATATTTTTTTGTGTGTATAGATTATATCGTGTTCAATAAAATAAAACCTCTAGAGTGCCATGGAATAAATTGTAGATTGGCAACTCTGAAATTATACATTATAATTATTATGTCTGACGTTTCATATGACAATTCCTAAAGCGTGTAGCCAGCTTAAATTTAAAAAAGATTAAATTATAGCACTCTGGAGGTTTTTTTTTTTATTGAACATACGATACATAAGGTATGATTCACGAGAGATGTCTCATGGTTTCCTTGATTTGTAGTGCTTTCTGCACCAATACGAAAATATTTTGATTTCATCAGATTACTCCTTGAGAATGACTCAAAGTCGAAAACTAGTTGGAATAAAAAAACGAAATTTTAGTGAAATTTAACCAAGTGTTTTCTTTATTGATAATGAAGGTTTAAATTAAATTACACTTGGTTTGTTTCACAATTTTTTTTTACTTTACTATTTACTCGACTAGTTTCGCGTTTTACAGCATTATCAGGATAATGCTGTAAAACGCGAAACTAGTCGAGTAAATAGTAAAGTAAAAAAATTGTGAAACAAACCAAGTGTAATTTAATTTAAACCTTCATTATCAATATTTAAAAATGTTTCACTAAGTGATAAGTGAGAAAATTATTCAAGAAATAAGTGTTTTCTCATAGATTACGTCTGTGAAAAGAGATAAAATACTTCATAATATGTCTGCTATGGTTTTTAGATGGAACATGCGAAAACGTATGTTCCGGTATGCAGCTTTAAAATTTTAAGGTTAAACGTCACACTTTGACAATGTCTTCGAAAAACTAAATCTGCAAAAACCCAGCCACAAATCATTTTAATTAATGAGCACAATCGTTTTAAATGTGAGTTTAAGTGGTTAACTCCAACTTCCACATCTACTAAATAGTTCAGTTATTTACAGAAATAAATAATGCATTTATGTTAATTTTGTGTAAGCTCAAACGAAAATGTTAGTTGAATCGAATGCGCATTCAGTAGATTTGGCAAATAGTCATCGGATTAATCTGTTAATACAGGCAATTTTTCATTTAAGTATACATACAGGGAATTTTCTATTAGGTATACACATTCTTCTTTTAGTTACGTGAAGTGTTTTAGTAATTATTGTAGTAATTCCTTTTTTTACTTATTACGTTTATTATACATATGCATACGCTTTTTTTTAAGAGTTCAATTTGAAGCTTAAAACGAGTGTTTTCCACTCCCAGACTAAGCATGAAGTAAAATTTCGAGTTTAGAAAAGCCTGAAAATTTGGTTTGGTCGCGTAGCGAGAAGCGCGGAGCGGCCAAACCAAATTTTCAGGCTTTTCTAAACTCGAAATTTTACTTCATGCGCCACGCGTATTAAACACTGAAAGCACTGAAATATTGTGAACGAGTAAACTTCGCTTGAAATCAGTGTCTTGTACGCGTGGCGCATGAAGTAAAATTTCGAGTTTAGAAAAGCCTGAAAATTTGGTTTGGCCGCTCCGCGCTTCGCGCTACGCGACCAAACCAAATTTTCAGGCTTTTCTAAACTCGAAATTTTACTTCATGCTTAGTCTGGGAGTGGAAAACACTCGTTTTAAGCTTCAAATTGAACTCTTTAAAAAAAAGGGTATGCAAATGTATACCTAATAAAATATTCCCTGTAAATATACTTAAAAACTCCAAATTTTACTTCATGCGCCACGCGTATTAGACACTGAAAGCACTGAAATATTGTGAACCAGTAAACTTCGCTTGAAATCAGTGTTTATACGCGTGGCGCATGAAGTAAAATTTCGAGTTTAGAAAAGCCTGAAAATTTGGTTTGGTCGCTCCGCGCTTCGCGCTACGCGACCAAACCAAATTTTCAGGCTTTTCTAAACTCGAAATTTTACTTCATGCTTAGTCTGGGAGTGGAAAACACTCGTTTAAACTTCAAATTGATTTCTTTTTAAAAAACAACGGATATTTAAAATCTACAACACGTAATTGGGATATGTATACTCAAAAGAAAAAATGTACAAGAAATTATGATTTAAAGTTTTTCTAAAATAAAGAACACTAATATACTCGCGACCTAAACAGTATGACATTGTCATGTAACGTCAAAATTTGAACAACTAAGAAAATTCGTTGTAGATACAATTGTCGACATACTCACTAAAACATTTAAACCACACATTCCACATAAATGAGTCATAGGACATCTCTCCCGAATTCCACTATACATATAATACGTATATGTGTGTAGGAATCTATGTCTATTCGATCAGAAGTCAAATTGATCAATTACTAATTTCTCTAGATTTATGTTTAATTCATTTCTCACTTAACCCGTGGTGAAACATTTTTTAATCTAATTCTGGATATTTAATTAAAACACTTGAAGATCACAAATGGTCGAAACTAGTCGGAGAAAATATAAATCAGTGAAACAAACCAAGTGTTTTAATTAAATATCCAGAATTAGATTCTCTAGATTTAATTATTGAATTACATACATGTAATTTTATAAATAACACTTAGGGCACCACAACACACTCACACTACATTCAAGGACCCGGATGGAATCTTTTATTACTTATAAAAGACCCCATCGGACGAATAAATTTATTAAGAAATGTTACCGGCACAGCCGCCGTTGATTTTTTTTTAAATTAGTCAACATTCATTGATAATTGTAGTCTATTTTTAAATATTCCTAGGAATTCAAGAATCAGATTAGTACATTCCATTAGAATCCATTAGAGTTAGTACATTCCTTGATAATGGCTTGAAGCCGAAACTAGTCGGATTATAAAGTTAGTGAAACAAACCAGGTGTTTTTATTTTAAATTATATTCTAAGAATTAGATTTAAATAAATTGAATTGGTTATCGTAAGAACCAGTTGTATATACACTTGAACTGTAGGCCATTTCTGAACATCAATTTAATGTCAAATATTCATTCTAGCAAAATGATACTAACGCCCAGTTGCACCAAAAACGTTAAACTCGAGTTGACGCTGAACTTTAGTTCAAACTGACAGTTGCTATTGTTTTAATATCACTTTTAACTCAAGTTCTAAGTTGAACCAGTTCAACGTGTTTGGTACAACTGGCCCCAAATTGTTGAACGTTCAAAGTTTGTGTACAACTGGCCCTTTAATTATTAGATTTAGTGGCTCCTTTCATAAGAAACTAAACTATATCAAAAACAAACAAAAATGTTGAACTCGAGTTGACTCTGAACATTAGTTCACACTGACAGTTGCTATTGTTCTAATATCACTTTTAACTCAAGTTCTAAATTGAACCAGTTCAACGTGTTTGCTACAACTGGCCCCAAATTGTTGAACGTTCAAAGCTTGTGTACAACTGGCCCTTTAATTATTAGATTTAGAGGCTCCTTTCATAAGAAACTAAACTATATCAAAAACAAACAAAAATGTTGAACTCGAGTTGACTCTGAACATTAGTTCAAACTGACAGTTGCTATTGTTCTAATATCACTTTGAACTCAAGTTCTAAATTGAACCAGTTCAACGTGTTTGGTACAACTGGCCCCAAATTGTTGAACGTTCAAAGTCTGTGTACAACTGGCCCTTTAATTACTAGATTTAGTGGCTCTTTTCATAAGAAACTAAACTTTATCGAAAACAAACAAAAAATTGACAAGCTTTTCTCTTGGCATCATCTTTAGGCCGTTATTTTTATGACGGACTTTCATTTTTTTTTTACTGCTTCGATACCGATTATAAATATTCGAATTTATGTTCCTTTTATTATATGAATGCGAATGGCTCGTTTAAAAGTGAAATTATTAAATGAGTTTATATATCTTAGTAACAAATCGACGGTTTAAAGTTAACACTCATTAATTCATTTCCTGTTCAATTAATGCTTTTTACCTTTGGGTTGACTAAAAATCTGTTACTAAAAAAAAGCAAGAACACCTACTGGACTTGTTCATCCAGTAGGTTTATTTGGTTTTTAACGAGTACATTAATTGTTTTTTTTTTTTGTGGAGAAATGTTTAAATAAAATAAAAAATTTTAACCACTTTATGTACATGCTCATGTTTGTCACGGGCGCTGCTTACTGGCAATTTTACACACGCTCGTGTCCCTAGACAAGAATAGATGAATAGATTTTAAATTTCCCGCGTTCAGTAAAATTCTGGGGTCCCTAGATAAAAATTCGACTGATCGCCAGCGCCCTCCCAGCGATGCGAGTAAGGTACTAATCCACTGGTGGCAACCTGTCACTCGGGGAGTCGCACATCTAGACTCCCACCAGTGGATTAGTACCTAACTCGCATCACTGGGAGGGCGCTGGCGATCAGTCGAATTTTTATCTAGGGACCCCAGAATTTTAGTGAACGCGGGAAATTTAAAATGCCGTTATGTGCATATTACTACCGGCAGAGAGCGCTACGACAAGAACGGATATTAAAAAGCGGGAAAATTAAAATTTTATTAAAAAGCGGGAAAATCAAAATTTTATTAAAAAGCGGGAAAATCAAAATTTTATTAAAAAGCGGGAAAATCAAAATTTTATTAAAAAGCGGGAAAATCAAAATTTTATTAAAAAGCGGGAAAATCAAACTATATTGAAAAGCAGGACAATCAAAATCATATTATAGAAAATAACAATTTATTTGATTATGTATAAAATGTACAAAAAGAAAAAATAAATGTAAATAAAATACAAATTTCTTACAAAAAATAAAATAGAAAGTATGTAATGTAATATAACTAATGCGGGAAATTTAAAATGCAGTTATGTGCATATTACTACCGGCAGAATGCGCTACGACAAGAACGGATATTAAAAAGCGGGAAAATCAACATTTTATTAAAAAGCGGGAAAATCAAATTATATTTAAAAGCGGGAAAATCAAAATCATATTAAAAAAATAATAATTAATTTGATTATGTAGGAAATGTACAAAAAGAAAAAACAAATGTAAAGCTATATAATAAAATACAAATTTCTTACAAAAAATAAAGTAGAAAGTATGTAATATAAACAATCTTTATTTACAGAAAAAGCATATACATATATAAATGTAAACAGAAACAATATATATATATATAAAAAAGATAACAATTCCGTAAAATGGCTATCGACCTGCGGTCTTCAGCCTGGATTTTTAAAAAATTACTTATTAGTTTTTTCTTTTGTAAAATGGGAAGTGTTTAACAGTCGATGTCGGTGAATTTAATGGTCCTCTAAACGTCATGATCGCTAATGTCTGCATGGAAGGATGAAATGAATTGTTGAATTGTTATGTTGGGGTGTATGAATTTAGGCGGAATATCAGGATTGCGAGGGATACATAATAATGTGAAAATGTCGAGGATGTAGGGGTTGGTGGCTATTTTTTGGCACAGTTGTTGAAGGCGTTGTTCGATGGGGGTTACTTGGGTTTTTTCATAGAGGAGTTCATTGGATGGGTTGAAGAGCGGATTTAGTGGAAAGTATGTAATTTACTATTTAGTATATAAAATGATTATTTTTCAGCTAGTTTAGATCCACTGTATTTTGCTACGACATAATTACCTCGTTGAAGGATGTGACTCTTTGTCATGCACAGACGGTCTTGATTGAGAAGAGGCTTTGCGAATCAAATCTCATCTGTTCATTTTGATGTACGTATCCTCAATCCTAAGACTGAATCTCTTAGCTCCAATTAGTTTGAATTTACTGTGCCAAACTTTAGCAACACACCTGAAATAAAAAAAGAAATTATTATTTTATTCAATTAGTGGGGTTACTCGGTAGAAGTTCAAATTAAACACGTAAAAATAACGGACACCTGGACATACTGTCAGAGTATTATGTAATTATTTAATTTACTAAACCGTAGGGAGTAAAATGACGCTATTTTAATGCAACTTCTCACCGATGAGAAATTGCATGGGTTCTGCGAATATTCCCCCAGGATATGTATACTTAAAATAAAAATTCCCTGCATAAGCATAATATGAAAGTGGCAATTTTAGTTCTTACACATTTTGAAAAAAGTACAATTTCATATTATCTGCAGTAAATTTCAAAAGTATTGTGGTTTGTGTAGAATAAAAGTTTAAATTGACACGATTGGCCACGGGTTGGCCACCAATGTTGTAAACTATTATTTGTAATTTATACATTTATGTTAAAAATAAACACTTACCTCGCTATTTGCAGGAAAACTATGAACCTTACTTCCAGTTGGGGTTTTACACCCTACTGCACAACACTTGTTGGGCATTATTATTTAATAAAAAATAAATAATGTTTGCAAGAAAGTCAAATAAAATATATCAAAGCACGCTTAAACTAGAGGTTGGCGTGGGTTGGTGTGGGAGCATCACGCGTATAATTATCTTGAACAAGTTTCTCATCTTTCACGTGGTGAAACATATTTAACTATGATTTAATAAAGAAGACACTTGGTTAAATTTCACTAATATTTTTTTTTTTTATTCCAACTAGTTTCGACTTTGAGTCATGAGAATGACTCAAAGTCGAAACTAGTTGGAATAAAAAACCAAAATATTAGTGAAATTTAACCAAGTGTTTTCTTTATTAATAATAATAATTCTTTATTAACGGACAAGCCATTTACAATGTAGAGCCAAAAACATATAACTAAAATGTAAGACACAAAACATGAATCACAAATATACACAAAGACACATATGTTAATCTGCGTAAACCACAATAGGGTTATAACATTTAGTGCACACCATCCGCGAGACTCCTCCTAATTAAACCTAAAGATGAGTTAAAAAAGTCAATACCGCTACAAATGTCATTACCCGTGCGCGTTAATCGAGTCATGGGGCAATTTAAACTGCAAGTCGTCCTGCAAAATTCGTTATGAAGTAGCATGCGGCTACGTGCATGTCTAGGTGGTACATGATAATTAATCGCGTATAATTGCCGGTAAACTCGTTACCCAGCAATTTGTAGTTGTGCCAACCCCAAATCAGGATATGTCTGGACATTTTCGTGCGTTTGCATTTCAGTTGGTACGTTGCAGCGAGTAATGGCGGCCCCCATGTCGCTCAATATGGCCGCGAGTTGCAGACCCCTGCTCGTGTTTGTCACGGGCGGCGTTAAATCTCCCCAACAAATTTTATCTGCTCGTTTTCGCTTCAAACAACATTTTTATCAAAAAATAATGTGATCATTTTTTTGACCAGAAATCCAAAATTAATGTGTGCATAAGGTGGTTAAAAAAGTTGTTATCCTAATTGTTGTGGGTGCATGAATGAGTATTTAAAAATCTCAATCCAGAGCCTTATTTCGCGTTATTTCGTCAAATTATGTAAAAATAGTTGGACAACGAAATCATAGCGCGCATTTAATTTGAATATTCTTTGTCCTAGGTAATTAACTCTCTCACACTTTTCCTTCCTCGAAGTATGCCAGCGGGTGATCTCTTTTTAGGCGGTTTAACCAGTCTGTGATATATCTTTTATTCCCCGTTATTATAAAACGAAATTTCCTTTAGTTTTCCCAGTTAGCTATGCTCCAAATATCAATTAATTCGATTTGGAACAGATCCGTACAATTGATTGGTCATTGAATTAACAAACTTGATTGTTATTTATGATGTAATAATAAGACAAACATAAGAAATAGTTAACTTACACACACAAGCCGAATGCTGTATAAAGCAATCTTCCGTGAAAGTAAATAAACTGGAATAATAGCGCAGTGTTTAAATGCGAGACAATTTACGATCCTGACAGTCAGTTGAGGGATTATCGATTGTTTTTTTTTTCTTTTTTATTCATTTCTGTAAAGCTAATGTTAGGTGCAATTTATTTATTATATTATTGAAAACATTTTTTCTCGAACATAAAGAAAATTTAACAAAAAGAAAAATTGAATTTGTAAATAGTTTGCAGAATATTTACAAAGGATAAAAAACGATTTAAAATTAATTAGTCTCATTGAGGCGTCTCCAAATATTCATTGAAACAACTACTTCTTGAGCTAATACCCCGACAGATATTAAATTATACAATTCAAATATTCATTGTATAATTCAATATCTGTCGGGGTATTAGCTCGAGAAGTAGTTGTTTCAATGAATATTTGGAGACTTTTCTCAATGAGACTAAATTTTTGCAGAAAGTCGATATTAATTTTAATTCGTTTTTTATATTTTTTCTCGAGTTGACATTTTTTTTTGATTTTTCATGACTTTGTCTATCTCCTTTCACTTTTACAGAGGGGAATTTAAACATTTTAACCCCTTAACTTACGATTTAAAATTACATTTAGATACCCACGCACAGGATTTTTCTTTTTAAAGTATACTTTTACACATTCCATATTTATTTATTTATTTATTTATCAACGGAAATCTCCTTTATACATCAATACACAATTAAAAATAGTGATATAAGATAAACATAATATTACTTTGAAAAACATATAAATAGAGTGAGAAATATAATACAACAAACAAAAATACACTAATTAACAATATCCAGATTAATAAACTGTAAATGGCGTTTACATATAAGCATTTGTAAAATTAACTAACATGAAATCAAACTTAAGCAGTATATTTTTAACTTAACTTTAAATCAGTGTTTTAAACGCGTGGCGCATGAAGTAAAATTTCGAGTTTAGAAAAGCCTGAAAATTTGGATTTGCCGGGGCGCGACTCGCTTCGCTCGCGCGCCCCGGCAAATCCAAATTTTCAGGCTTTTCTAAACTCGAAATTTTACTTCATGCTTAATCTGGGATTGTAAAGCACTCGTTAGAAGTTTCAAATTGAACGCTTTTGTAAACTAACTGGTCATTAACCCATTAAGCTCCATTGATGCATAAACGCAACGTTATGAATTTTTGGTTATTAAATTACTAAATAAATTAATTTGATATATTATATTATTTGACCTGATTTGAAAATGTATGAAGAAAAATGTAAATAATTTGTTATTTAAATAATTCGATTGTTACTCATTTAAAAAAAAAAATAATGTCAATGTATTTCTAAGTTCACAATATTTCAGCGTTTTATGCGCGTGGCGCATGAAGTAAAATTTCGAGTTTAGAAAGGCCTGAAAATTTGGTTTGGCCGCTCCGCTTCGCGGAGCGACCAAACCAAATTTTCAGGCTTTTCTAAACTCGAAATTTTACTTCATGCTTAGTCTGGGAGTGGAATCACTCGTTCTAAACTTCATACTGCACGTTTTTATATGAAATCGACGAATGCCTAAAATTTTACAGCATATACACTATGTGTATTTAAAAGAAAAATTCACAGTATTTAATACAATAAGTCATTCATAGATATCATAAAAACAAGTACAGAATTTTACCTAAAATCAACTTATAGAGTTATCTCTATAATTAGTCGGCCGTTAATGGGTTAACTAACTTAACCTAATCCAAATTTTCAGGCTTTGTTGACTTTGGTTTTTAGTTCAATAAAATCTGTCAATAAATAACAGAATTTTGGCGTTGGATGTTTTTTTAACGAACACCCAGTATATTATAAAACCATATTAGATTGCTCTTCATATTGACAAATCTCATAATTTTAATTCTAGAGGTTGCTGGTTCAAATCTTGTCAAAGGCATTATAATTTTCTTTCCATACATGATGAGGTATCTCATATTTAATTATAAAATCATAATTTTTAAATACTTTAAAACATTGTCAACATTTGCAAAACCAAGAAAAATGTCCGATATTGATTTTTCATTCAATAAAATCAGCAAAATTTGTCATAATTAGGAACTGAACCGGAGCTTGAACCGAAAATTGAAATTAACTGTTATTAAAATCTGCCACTATCTATCCATATGTAATTAAATGGATTCCGTTAATAAAGTAAAGATTAAAGTTTATCATGTTAACACCTACACAATAACTCAAATTTTTAGATCTGTATCAACTTTTGGATGACTCAATGCATTTTTTTTCAAATATTTTGCTAATTATTGATAATATTTAAAAAAAAAAGTATGCATTTACTATACAGCCCGTGAGTATTATTGATAAAAATGATATTATTCGAAAGTACTCGACGAGTACTTTCTAGATATACAATTAATTTCGACCGGAAATGTTAAATAAATAAAAAAATTTACTTTGAAAATTTTGAAAATGTTCAGTCCTAGCAGTATGTAAAATAATCATCGTGCGCAAAGAGATTTACGCAATTTATTCTATTGCAAACCTTTCTCCTAACCTAACCTTTTTTTTTTTTTTAATGAGGAGAAAAATGCATTTACGCACTTCAGAGTGTGGGGCTCATCCCCTATCTATTGGGGCACTACCCACTAAAAAACTCCCCTTCTCTTCGCGTGTACTCCTTATTGGTATCGCCTGTTGGCATTTGCTCAATAAGGGCGGAAGCGCTGCTCTTCTGTGTTACGCAGCGCTAGGTGGCGTCTCTTCTTGTCATCTAGGTCCTTTTGGTCCAGGACTGCTACGGCAAACTGGCACACTGCCTCCCACTTGTCCACCGTCTTAAGCATAAGCGGTATTAGCGTGGTCTCGCTAAACTCCCCTACTTTCTCCTTCAGCCTGTCCCTATTTTCTTCCCATCTCCCGCATTCCAACAGAGTGTGCCGTGGGGTGTCTGTCGTTCCTGGGCAGTATCCGCAGTCGCCATTGCTGGATTTGCCAATTCGGTGGAGGTAAGTCCCGAAACACCCGTGACCAGTCAGTAGCTGCGTTAGATGGTAGCCTACTTGCCCATGTTGCCTCTGTGTCCATAGATCGATCACTGGGATTAATGTTCTGGTCCATCCACTGGTCCTTGTCCACCTTTCCTGCCATCTCTCCATTGCTACCTTCCCAGCTTGTTTTCTGGCTTCTGTCTTGCCCAGGGTTTTGGCTGCCTCATATGCCTCGCAACTCGCTATCACTTGCAGGTCGCCTGGTAGGGTAGAGGATAGGACCTCCGCCACCGCGGTCGAGACCGTCCGGTATGCCCTAATAATTCTTAGTTCCCCCGTTCTCAAGGCTCTTCTCGCTCTTTCGGCATTTCTGACCGCTTCCATCGCTCTTCCCCACGTTGGTGCTGCATATAGCAGCTTAGCCCTCGCCACTGTCGCGAGGAGCCGTCTCCTGCCTTCCCCTGGCCCTCCTGCGTTTGGCAGTAAGCGAGCGACTGCCGCCTCTGTTTTTATGGCCGCCTCCATCGCCGCTGCTACCTGGGAGCTGCACCTTGGGTTGGCTTCCAATATTAATAAACCTAACCTAACCTAACCTAGAAGTATGTGGAATATTCAACGTGAGCAAACATTTTTTTCGGCGAAATATAGCCGTTGACACAAACTAGAATTCAGCCCAAATGAATTTCCAAGAGTTTTAATTTATGTTAGATATTCTATAAATCCATATGATGTGCTAATGTGTTATAATCGTCATCCGTGGTGTAAAGTAAAGTCGAGCCTAAAAAAATCCACATACAAGTTAAAAAAAGCGACATCATATGAATATTTTTGGATGTAGTTCCTTTGTTATTGGAAATATCCGCATAAAAACGTTAATTTCCCCCTATTTTTTTCCTTATTAATTGAATCAAAAATGTTTTAAAAAAGTACTTACATCAAATGCCTTAATGATATTATTCAACTATTTTTGTATTTAAGTACACAAAAATACCCAGTTAAAAAGTCAAGTGCATGTAAAACAATTTATTCGAAATTTACTAAATGTGTGGGCATTCGCTGTTTTACGACAGCTTTTAATTTAAAATTAATAACGAGTGTTTTCCACTCCCAGATTAAGCATGAAGTAAAATTTCGAGTTTAGAAAAGCCTGAAAATTTGGTTTGGTCGCGTAGCGCGAAGCGCGGAGCGGCCAAACCAAATTTTCAGGCTTTTCTAAACTCGAAATTTTACTTCATGCGCCACCCGTATACAACACTGATTTAAAGTGAAGTTTAAAATATACTTCTCGGATTATGATTATGATTCATAGCTGACTCAGCTTGATTTTATGTTTGATCTAACGATAATTAATTTCACCAATGTTACTTCAAATGTTTATAAAAAAAGCATGCAGATAATCGTACAGATGTTAGATCGAATTAACTAACCTATTTCCAATTTAAAAAAAAATTATAAATAATTGTCCTTTTTACGTTGTTCTATTACCTACATAAATAATTGTCCGTTTTACTTTGTTTTATTACCTACATAAATAATTGTCTTCTTCTGTTAATAATTAATCTATAAGATTGTAATCTTTGTAACAATAAAAAAAACCTGGTAGACTTTCGAAATATATCGATACACTGTTTGGGAAATGGCATGGCGATCTTCTGCTTCTTTCTTACTTCTCGGAGAGAAAAGTCTCTCGCGAGTGGGGAACGAAAGAAGTAGGTTGACTGAACGCTAGCGTGCTCTTTGAGTTCTCGCCAGAAGTGACGCGAAACACCTCGTGCTGGTCAGCGTAATTAGTGTGTGATAAAGTGGCTTCCTAGTGCATAAAACAGATTAACAGAAAAAATATATATAATGGGCGATTTATTGCTGAAACAAAAACCCCCGAGAATACCCCAGTGGCAGAGCACGGAGATGCTCTACGTGAAGCCCTGGAGCTACCCCCAGAGGAACACCCAGTCGCGGCAGAGTTTCAACTTCCGCCCACCGGAGCCGATTTACCGGGATATCCCTTCTTATCAGGGGTACCCTAACCCTAGCTACAGTCCTAACAGTATTTATCAAACGGGGAAGAGGGATCACTATTTTTTGGCGCCGTATTATCGGAACGCGATGCCGCCACCGCCGAATCCCAACAGGCTTTTGATGATTGATTCTACGAAGGTTTCGCCCCCGCGGAGGGTTTCGCAGTTTAGGAATGCGGAGGCGTTCTGCAGGTGCAGGTCGAGGTCTATGGAGGACATGCGGCCGGAAATTGTGGAGAGCAACAGTTGGAGTGATATAAATGGGAATAAAGTTCAGGTTGCTATGGGCAAAAATGAGAATTATCACAATATGAAGACGGCTAGGAGGAGTATGGAGAATTTGTTGGATGAGTGCTATACCAGCAATAAGAAGGCAGTGAGGAATAATAACATCGGGAATTGTTTCAAGGTGAAATTTTATTGAATATTCTTCTTTTAGTTACGTGAAGTGTTTTCTAATAATTATTGTAGTAATCTCTTTCTTCACAAATTAGTTTTATTCAGTAAATGTACATTTCGAACACTATGTGTTCGTTCTCAATAGTATTACAATTGACAAATATGTTTATTTTATTAATTGACAGTGTCACTCAAACAAAAATTTCAATGAGGGGATTATTTAGGGGGCTTAAATCGAAATTTAGTAGCTTATCTTTATTTTTAAACATATAAATTGCTTCTAACATGTCTAGTTTATAAAAATTTGATTCTTTTAACAATTTAACATTATTTATAATAAATGTATGTCCGGTATTTAAGGTATGATGTGCTACTGAAGATTTATCGGGGTTAAATGATTTTATATGGTACATGTGTTCTTTATATCTAATTAACAAATTTCGTCCTGCATAGATTTTATCACATTTGTTATAATTTATTGAGTAGATACCGGATTTTTCCAAATCATTTACCTTTTCGAAAGTACTCCCTAAAATTGATTTTATTTTAATTTGTGAATAATACGCAGGAGTAATGTTAAATTTCTTTAAAAGACTGTTTAATAAACATAAATTTGGTTCGTAAATTAATCTAAAAAACTTTTTACTTTTTGGGATTTCAATAATTTCTAATGTTAATAATAATTATTACTGATTGAATTAGTAGAAAAAACTGTGAAATAATATACAACTTTTAATTGCAATTCAAAAATATTTGAATTTATTTATGTGTGTAGTCATTCTGCGGCTCATAAACTTTTGTTATTTCTTATTTTGTATTATTTCAATGTTAAAGAGGTATTTCGTGAATAAATAAATAAATAAATAAATAAATAAATAAATAAATAAATAAATAAATAAATAAACAAATAAATAAATTCGAGAGAATAAGCTTACGCTTCTTATAGTTTGCACACTACAATAATATTATTATATAACTATTAAACATTAAAAGTGCGATTCTTTTCGCAATCTACAACAATTTAGTCTTACAAAGACTATATCAAACACTCATTGAAACAACTACTTCCCGGGCTAATAGTTGTTTCAATGAGTGTTTGATATAGTCTTTGTAAGACCAAATTGTTGTAGATTGCGAAAAGAATCGCACTTTTAATGTTTGAGGTATTCTGCAACCAAGAATTGGCAATTTCATTTATACTTATATAACTATTAGTTTTTTTTAAAGCTATTTTATTAATTATTTCTTACGATTACTTTCAAAAATCAACATCATCACTATCAGCCTGAAATACAAAAAAATTATTAACTTTTAGATACCTAGGATATAAAAGGGTCAGGAGAAAATCAGTATTTTTTAATTTTCTGATTTTTTCGTCATCTTGTAGCCCTAATAGAGACAAAATCAAACGATGTAAACCAGAGTTTCCTAAACAGTGGCTCGTGACCCACTGGTAGGTCTTGAGTCAGTTTTTAATGGGACGTAAATCAATCTTCAGCGGAACATGAGTCAATTTTCGGTGGGACTTGAGTCAATTTTTGGTGGGTCATGAGCCAATTTTCGATAGTTCGTGGAATATATTTTGAACTTCACTTGAAACGATATTTTTACACGCGTGGCGCATGAAGTAAAATTTCGAGTTTAGAAAAGCCTAATTTGGCTCGGTCGCTCCGCTTCGCTACGCGCCCGAGCCAAATTTTCAGGCTTTTCTAAACTCGAAATTTTACTTCATGCTTAGTCTGGGATTGTAAATACTCGTTAGAAGTTTCAAATTGAACGCTTGTGTAAACTAACTGGTCATTAACTAACTCAACCTGACAAATTGAGAATCAACTTACCCTAATGACAGTTACATATGACATAAGCTAATTTTATAATTTTGCTAGTGTTAGGTTATGCACTAGTAGGTCTTGACTCAATTTTTAGTGGGACGTGAATCAATTTTCAGCAGGACATGAGTCAATTTTCGGTGGGACTTGAGTCAATTTTTGGTGGGTCATAGGCCAATTTTCGGTAGGTCGTGGAGTATGTTTTAAACTTTACATAAAATGATCCTTTTACACGCGTGGCGCATGATGTAAAATTTCGAGTTTAGAAAAGCCTAATATGGCTCGGTCGCTTCGCTTCGCTACGCGCCCGAGCTAAATTTTTAGGCTTTTCTAAACTCGAAATTTTCCTTCATGCTTAATCTGGGATTGTAAAACACTCGTTAGAAGTTTCATATTGGACGCTTTTGTAAACTAACTGGTTATTAACTTACTCAACCTGACAAATTGAGAATCAGCTTACCCTAATGACAGTTACATATGACATAATCTAATTTTATAATTTTGCTAGTGTTAGGTTATACACTGGTAGGTCTTGACTCAATTTTTAGTGGGACGTGAATCAAATTTTCAACAAGACATGAGTCAATTTTCGGTGGGACTTAAGTCAATTTTTGGTGGGTCATAGGCCAATTTTCGGTAGGTCGTGGAGTATGTTTTAAACTTTACATAAAATGATCCTTTTACACGCGTGGCGCATGAAGTAAAATTTCGAGTTTAGAAAAGCCTAATTTGGCTCGGCCACTTCGCTTCGCTACGCGCCCGAGCCAAATTTTTAGGCTTTTCTAAACTCGAAATTTTACTTCATGCTTAATCTGGGATTGTAAAACACTCGTTAGAAGTTTCAAATTGGACGCTTTTGTAAACTAACTGGATATTAACTTACTCAACCTGACAAATTGAGAATCAACTTACCCTAATGACAGTTACATATAACATAATCTAATTTTATAATTTTGCTAGTGTTAGGTTTTGCACTGGTAGGTCTTGACTCAATTTTTAGTGGGACGTGAATCAAATTTTCAACAGGACATGAGTCAATTTTCGGTGGGACTTTAGTCAATTTTTGGTGGGTTATGAGCCAGTTTTCGGTGGGTCGTGGAGTATATTTTGAACTTCACATGAAATAATCCTTTTATACCCGTGGCGCATGAAGTAAAATTTCGAGTTTAGAAAAGCCTGAAAATTTGGTTTGGCCGCTCCGCGCTTCGCGCTACGCGACCAAACCAAATTTTCAGGCTTTTCTAAACTCGAAATTTTACTTCATGCTTAATCTGGGATTGTAAAAAACTCGTTAGAAGTTTCAAATACAAAAAATATACAAATAAATCTTAGAATTATAAATTTAAACATAACTAAATAAACAATCGAATTTTATCACTAGAGATAAAAGACTATATAAAAAAATATTAAAATAAAAAAAATACATTAAAAAGAAAATTAAAATTTACTAAATTATTACAAAATTCATAACAGAATAATTATACTTAGAAAATTCTATCAAATCGAATACAATTGGTTAGATCAAGACGATTCAACCGTCCCCTAAATTAGTAAAGTGATCGATTAATAATAATAAACAGAATTACTTCCAATTACAGAGAAATATACAGAGAGTTTTTTTTATTTTAAGTATACGTACTCCAATTATGTGCTGTATATTTTCAGATATTGGTTGTTTTTTGTTACAGGGTTCAATTTTTTGTAAACTAACTGGTCATTAACCAACCCAACCTGACAAATTGAGAATCAACATAACCTAATGACAGTTACATATGACATAACCTAATTTTATAATTTAGCTAGTGTTATGTTAAACACTGGTAGGTCTTGAGTCAATTTTTAGTGGGACGTAAATCAAATTTTCAGCAGGACATGAGTCAATTTTCGGTGGGACTTTAGTCAATTTTTGGTGGGTTATGAGCCAGTTTCGGTGGGTCGTATAATTTTAACTTCACATGAAATAATCCTTTTAACCGCGTGGCGCATGAAGTAAAATTTCGAGTTTAGAAAAGCGTGAAAATTTGGATTTGCCGGGGCGCGACTCGCTTCGCTCGCGCGCCCCGGCAAATCCAAATTTTCACGCTTTTCTAAACTCGAAATTTTACTTCATGCTTAATCTGGGATTGTAAAACACTCGTTAGCAGTTTCAAATTAAACGCTTTTGTAAACTAACTGCTCATTGACTAACTCAACCTGACAAATTGAGAATCAACTTAACCTAATGACAGTTACACATGACATAACCTAATTTTATAATTTAGCTAGTGTTAGGTTATACACTGGTAGGTTTTGACTCAATTTTTAGTGGGACGTGAATCAATTTTCAGCAGGACGTGAGTCAATTTTCGGTGGGACAATAAATTTTTGGTGGGTTATGAGCCAGTTTTCGGTGGGTCGTGTAGTATATTTTGAACTTCACATGAAATAATTCTTTTATGCGCGTGGCGCATGAAGTAAAATTTCGAGTTTAGAAAAGCCTGAAAATTTGGTTTGGCCGCTCCGCGCTTCGCGCTACGCGACCAAACCAAATTTTTAGGCTTTTCTAAACTCGAAATTTTACTTCATGCTTAATCTGGGATTGTAAAACACTCGCTAGAAGTTTTAAATTGAACACTTTTGTAAACTAACTGCTCATTGACTAACTCAACCTGACAAACTGAGAATCAACTAAACCTAATGACAGTTACATATGACATAACCTAATTTTATAATTTAGCTAGTGTTAGGTTATACACTGGTAGGTCTTGACTCAATTTTTAGTGGGACGTAAATCAAATTTTCAGCAGGACGTGAGTCAATTTTCGGTGGGAATTTAGTCAATTTTTGGTGGGTTATGAGCCAGTTTTCGGTGGGTCGTGGAGTATATTTTGAACTTCACATGAAATAATCCTTTTATACGCGTGGCGCATGAAGTAAAATTTCGAGTTTAGAAAAGCCTGAAAATTTGGTTTGGCCGCTCCGCGCTTCGCGCTACGCGACCAAACCAAATTTTCAGGCGAAATTTTACTTCATGCTTAGTCTGGGATTGTAAAACACTCGTTAGAAGTTTCAAATTGAACGCTTTTGTAAACTAACTGGTCAATAACTAACTTAACCTGACAAATTGAGAATTAACTTCACCTAATGACAGTTACATATGACATAACCTAATATTATAATTAAGGTAGTGTTATGTTAAACACTGGTAGGTCTTGAGTCAATTTTTAGTGGGACGTGAATCAGTTTTCAGCGGGACATGAGTTAATTTTCGGTGGGACGGAAGTCAATTTTTGGTAGGTCATGAGCCAATTTTCGGTAGGTCGTGGAGTATATTTTAAACTTCACATGAAATGATCCTTTTACACGCGTGGCGCATAAAGTAAAATTTCGAGTTTAGAATAGCCTGAAAATTTGGATTTGCCGGAGCGCGACTCGCTTCGCTCGCACGCCCCAGCAAATCCCAATTCTTAGGCTTTTCTAAACTCGAAATTTTACTTCATGCTTAATCTGGGATTGTAAAACACTCGTTCTTCTTCTTCTGTTTGTTGTGCCTTATTCGTTGCGGACGTTGGCAATCATCATGGTAATTCTGACTTTATTAGCAGCTTGTCGGAACAATTCAATGGATGTGAGACCGAACCATTGACGTAGGTTTTTGAGCCACCAGTGTCTTCTTCGGCCTGGCCCTCTTTTACCATCCACTTTGCCTTGTAGTATCAGCTGTAGGATTCGGTATTTGCTATTTCTCATAATGTGACCGAAGTATTGAAGCTTCCGCTGTTTAACTATTATTGATACTTCCTTTAGCTTTTTCATTCTTCTGAGCACTTCCTTGTTGGTTATGTGCTGTGTGTATGATATTCGTAAGATACGGCGGTAAATCCACATCTCAAAGGCGTCTAACTTCTTCATTGTTGCATCTGTTAGTGTCCATGCCTCCTCCCTATAGAGCCTGGGTCTCCAAACTATCTTCTTCGCGGGCCACAAATACAATTCTACATAATAAAGTCGGCCAAGATCCGATTAATTTTATAAAATTATGAAAAATTTAAGGAACAATTGTTACAATATTTCAAAATATGACATTTACAAAAAAATTACAAACAATCGCGGGCCGGATTCATGCAAGTCGCGGGCCGTAGTTTGGAGACCACTGCCATAGAGCAACACAGGGAATACATAGCACCTCACTATTCGAACTTTGAGATCAAGACTTAAGTCGTTGCCACAGAAAAGGGTTCGCATTTTGTTGAACGCTGCTCGTGCCTTTTCTAATCTGCTGCGTATTTCAACTGCATTTTTCGTTTATATCAATTTTTCTTTATATGAAATTTTTCTTTATCTCTCGTTTTTGTTCACCGTGCTGTATTTCAGAACATCTAACTTTAAAAGAAAAAATAAATTATAAATAACAGTTAGTTAGTATATTTTGAACTTCTCTTTAAATCAGTGTTATATGCGTGACAGAAGCTTCAAAGTGAACACTTTCAGAAAAAAACAACAAAAAAATATTAGGAAATTTACTGCACTTACATTGGGATATGTATATTTAAATAAAAAATTCGCTGTATAATCTAACACTAGCTAAACTATAAAATTAGGTTATGTCAAATGTAACTGTCATTAGGTTAAGTTGATTATCAATTTGTCAGGTTAAGTTAGTTAATGACCAGTTAATTTACAAAACCATTCAATTTGAAACTTCTAAACATAAGCAAAACCAAGTATATGTCCATAAGTAAAAACAATTCAGCACCAGGGGTACTTGGTATCAACAACGAGACAATAGAACGTGTAGAAAAATATATATATCTAGGAACAGCACCAGGGTTACTTGGTATCAACAACGAGACAATAGAACGTGTAGAAAAAAATATATATCTAGGAACAGCACCAGGGGTACTTGGTATCAACAACGAGACAATAGAACGTGTAGAAAAATATATATATCTAGGAACAGCACCAGGGGTACTTGGTATCAACAACGAGACAATAGAACGTGTAGAAAAATATATATATCTAGGAACAGCACCAGGGGTACTTGGTATCAACAACGAGACAATAGAACGTGTAGAAAAATATATATATCTAGGAACAGCACCAGGGGTACTTGGTATCAACAACGAGACAATAGAACGTGTAGAAAAAAAACCTGACAAATTGATAATCTATTGATATATATATTTTTTTACACGTTCTATTGTCTCGTTGTTGATACCAAGTACCCCTGGTGCTGTTCCTAGATATATATATTTTTCTACACGTTCTATTGTCTCGTTGTTGATACCAAGTACCCCTGGTGCTGAATTGTTTTTACTTATGGACATATACTTGGTTTTGCTTATGTTTAGAAGTTTCAAATTGAATGGTTTTATAAATTAACTGGTCATTAACTAACTTAACCTGACAAATTGATAATCAACTTAACCTAATGACAGTTACATATGACATAACCTAATTTTATAGTTTAGCTAGTGTTTGGTTATACAGCGAATCTTTTATTTAAATATACATATCCCAATGTAAGTGCAGTAAATTTCCTAATATTTTTTTGTTGTTTTTTTCTGAAAGTGTTCACTTTGAAGCTTCTGTCACGCATATAACACTGATTTAAAGAGAAGTTCAAAATATACTAAATAACTGTTATTTATAATTTATTTTTTCTTTTAAAGTTAGACATTTTGAAATACCGCACGGTGAACAAAAAAGGGAGATAAAGAAAAATTTCATATAAAGAAAAATTGAGTTTGTCAATAGTTTGCAGAATATTTACAAAATATAAAAACGAATTGAAATGAATATCGACTTTCTGCAAAAATTTAGTCTCGTTGAGACGAGTCTCCAAATATTCATTGAGAAGTAGTTGTTTCAATAAATATTTGGAGAAGTGTGGCAACGAGACTAAATTTTTGCTGAAAGTCGATATTAATTTTAATTCGTTTTTATATTTTGAAAATATTCTGCAAACTATTGACAAACTCAATTTTTCTTTATGTTAAATTTTTCTTTATCTCTCTTTTTTGTTCACCGTGCTGTATTTCAAAATTTCTAACTTTAAAAGAAAAAATAAATTATAAATAACAGTTATGAAGTTCAAAATATACTTATTAGTATATATTGACTATAAACAAATCAATCAAACATCGCTTATGCAATCAATGTACGACGTTACTTCGATTTTGATTTTTTCAGTTCAAATAAGGCTCAATTAAATATTTCTTAATAAACAAAGTAAGTTTAATTGAATTATTTACAATATTTTTAAGACAACATGAACTACTTACAGAATATACCATTTTATTCTTGAAAAATTGTCAACTTTGAACCTATATTAGTAAATAGTAAATATATTAGTAAATATACTAATTGTTAACTTTGAACCTATATTAGTATATTTACTAATATAGGTTCAAAGTTGACAATTTTTCAAGAATAAAATGGTATATTCTGTAAGTAGTTCATGTTGTCTTAAAAATATTGTAAATAATTCAATTAAACTTACTTTGTTTATTAAGAAATATTTAATTGAGCCTTATTTGAACTGAAAAAATCAAAATCGAAGTAACGTCGTACATTGATTGCATAAGCGATGTTTGATTGATTTGTTTATAGTCAATATCTTGGTACATCAACTTAAAAAGTTATGGTTTATTTAGTACTTGTACCGGGTGGGCAAATAAGCGAGGTAAGCGGCTGTATCTCAGAAACTAATGATCGTAGAGAGTTACGGTAAAAAAGTTTATAGGTAAAGTGGGCAAGGGCAAATGCTGGAAATTATTTTCAAGTTTCCAAGATGGCTGCCAGTGGGCGTTTCCACCATCTTGAGTTACATAAAGTTACGTTTCTCGCGATTTTCCCCAATGAATGTAACAAAAAAGCATTTGCGTTTTATTGCTAACCTAAAGACGAACATTTTTTTTACAAACAATTTTTCTCTATCTTTCGAAATAAATTGGTGGGGGGTATTTGAATGTTGTTTTAAATAAATGCCTGTAAAATTTGAAATTTAAAATAAAAACACTTGGTTTGTTTCACTAACTAACGTTAGTGAAACAAACCAAGTGTTTTTATTTCAAATTTTATTTTAAGCATGTTTCACCAAGTGATTAATGAGAACATTGTGAAAGATAAATGCCTGTAACTTCGGAACGGCTTAATGGATCTGGATAAATTTGGTTATTATTAAGATTATTATTATTATTATTAGATATTAAGATGCGGTTTGCGCAGGCTTATTGGTTTGTCATTTGTCTATTTTCTAGTCTAAAAGAAAATCATATCATCGCATTTAAATTTTTTAAGAAAATCCAATATTTTGGTTATATTATCGAATAACGCCCTCTATCGGCGGCCGTGTAGGTCACAACTGTCATAATTACGAGAAACCTAAAAGTTCAAGAAATGCTCTTTTCAATGATACCAAATTTATCCAAAACCATTAAGCCGTTTCGAAGTTATAGGCAATTATTTAAAACAACATTCAAATACCCTCCACCACTTTATTTCGAAAGATAGAGAATAACAAAAAATGCTCCACTTTAAGTTAACATTAAAACGCAAATACTTTTTTGTTATATTCATTGGGGAAAATCGCGAGAAACGTAACTTTATGTAATTTAAGATGGTGGAAACGCCCACTGGCAGCCATCTTGGAAACTTGAAAATAATTTCCAGCATTTTCCCTTGCCCACTTTACCTATAAAATTTTTCACCGTAACTACAGTGTATTAGAATTATTAAGAGCTTATCAATTATTATTAAATATAACGAGTGTTTCCACTCCTTAATTAAGCATGAAGAAAATTTCAAGTTTAGAAAAGCCTGAATATTTGGTTTGGTTGCTCTGTGAAGTGGGGCGAAAAAAAACTCGAAACTTTACTTCAAAAACCTAATAATTTACTGTTTATACATTGGGATATCTACAGAGAGTTTTATGTAACACCGAACATTTTCATAACGAGAATTTTCCTTTGAAGTATCCATATGCATACGTTGCACATTTTTCGATGCTTGGTTTATTAAAAGAATTTAATTTGAAGCTTTAAGCGAGTGTTTTCCACTCCCAGGCTAAGCATGAAGTAAAATTTCGAGTTTAGAGAAGCCTGAAAATTTGGTTTGGTCGCGTAGCGCGAAGCGCGGAGCGGCCAAACCAAATTTTCAGGCTTTTCTAAACTCGAAATTTTACTTCATGCGCCACGCGTATTAAACACTGAAAAACATCGGAATATTGTGAACGAGTAAACTTTGCTTGAAATCAGTGTCTTATACGCGTGGCGCATGAAGTAAAATTTCGAGTTTAGAAAAGCCTGAAAATTTGGTTTGGCCGCTCCGCGCTTCGCGCTACGCGACCAAACCAAATTTTCAGGCTTTTCTAAACTCGAAATTTTACTTCATGCTCAGCCTGGGAGTGGAAAACACTCGCTTAAAGCTTCAAATTGGATTCTTTTAATAAACCGAGCATCGGAAAATGTGCAACGTATGCATATTGATACTTCAAAGAAAAATTCTCGTTATGAAAATGTTCGGTGTTACATAAAACTCTTTATATATGGTCCCAGTACACATCGAAAATCGGAAAATTTAAATTGAATACATTCTAGCATGTTCGGTGTTACATAAAACTCTCTGTGTACTCAAAAGAATAATTCCCTGTATATCTACTTTCTATTTAATATTAGGAAAAATACAAATAAATTCTAAGCGTCTACAATAACAATATTTATTGAAGTTTAACGTCTAAAATAAAATTATGATTAGTTGGCCTTAAAACGAAACAAATTGTCAAAACAGTCAATTTGACGCAACCAAATATAAATATCAAATTTCTGTAGATTCTGTGGTAGAATATTATTGGGGATGGGTGCTATATACAAAATGACGAGATACTATCAAAGCATAATCGAAGAGCATTGTGCGCAATTGAAGGAGCTTATAAAGCAAATGACTTCGCTCACCTCGGACATGAGTAATGGGGATGAGCTTGACCCAAAGGAGAGGAGAGCACTTCGGAAAAAAGTGAGGATGTTGAATGAAAACTTGCGCAGTCATGATGTGAAAAAGAAACGGATGGAAGGCAAGTTCAGGAGATTACAAGAAATTTGCAAAGCTTATCGGGAAGATAATGGGCGGTTAAATTTGATTGACCTCTCAGATGATGAAAATGATTAGAATGAATACGCTTGTAAAACACTTGTTCAGAATGTTCTATTAAAAAGAAAAACGTCCTAGTTTGATTTGTTGTTTTTATATAATCAGAATATTTTTATATCAAAGTAAACCATAGGGAAAAAGGTACAGTTGCGACAGAAAAAATTTAGTACAGCAGCAAGCTTTAGCCACTTCTAAAATATCGTATTTCTTTTTTTGTAAAACAGACATGTCATGTACAGGTTAGCAAAAGTTTGTTTTTCTTGGCCAACAAGACGGTGCTTTTGTTGACATGCAATGTCTCTAATGCTAATACCGTTATTATCGCTTTTTGCGTCTCACTTAGGCCCGGTATTTCAATCGATAGTTAACTGTCAATTGGGAGTTAACTCAGAGTTGAAAGTGTGTTGCATGTATTTCAAATTATGATTAATATCTTACTTTCAGTTAACTTTAAGTAATCTTTACTAATATGTAGGTATCAGTTAACTCTTGGTTACCTGACATTTCATTTGACGTCAGTGTAATATTTTGTTAATATTAAATCAATTATCAATTACAATGAATGATTATGTTTAGTGACGACGAAGAAGTGCCTTTAAGAAAACAGAGAGTAGTCAGAGATAGAGTAAATCATTTTGAAAAATGGGATCAAAAAGAATTCTTTCAAAGGTTCAGATTATCGCCAAGAATTGTAGAATACATCATCGAAGAAATTGACGACCTTATAAAATATCCAACCCAAAGGTATTACCAATAGTTAGAAATATCACATAAAACTCTATTCCATTATTTTAGAAATGATGCTCTGTCTTCAACTGATCAATTATTGCTAGCACTCAGGTTTTATGCAACTGGTGCTTTCTTCACTACTGTCGGAGATGGAAGTGGTGTGCATAAATGCACGGCCAGTAAAGTAATTAAGAGAGTTAGCTTTGCTTTGGCAAGTTTACGTCCTCGAATAATAAAAATGCCAAGCACAGAAGAAGAAAGATTAGAATGTAAAAGAGACTTTTATTTAAATTCTAGATTTCCTATGTGCATTGGAGGAGCAATTGATTGCAGTCATGTTAAAATTTTATCACCAGGAGGCAATAGAGCAGAGATTTTTAGAAATAGAAAAAAATATTTTAGCATAAACGTGCAAACAGTATCTGATGCCAATCTGAAAATAATGGATATTGTGGCTAGATGGCCAGGATCTACACACGACGCCCATATTTTTAGAAATTCAAGTATTATGAATCGATTTGAACAAAATGAATTTGGTCACAACTTCGTTCTAGTAGGAGACAGCGGATATCCTTGTAAAAATTATCTTCTTACACCCTTATTGCAAACAAGAACACCAGCAGAAAATCTATATAACGAATCACAAATACGTACCAGAAATTCTGTGGAAAGGTGCTATGGTGTATGGAAACGAAGATTTCCTGGACTTGCTGCAGGACTTAGAACAAATTTAGAAACTACTCAAGCCGTTATAGTTGCTACCGCAATACTACATAATATTGCATGTGACAACAATGAAAAAGTACCAGACATAACTGATGAAGAAAATCATGCAATAAACTTAGTAAATAATAACCCACCAGATCAAAACAATATCGTTAATAATAATCAAATAAGAAACAATACTTTCAGACAACATTTAATACAAAATTATTTTTTTAACTTACAATAAATAAATATTATTACTTAATTATTATCACGCAATACATATAACATACAACAATTTATTCAAAAAACAAATTAATAAATATATTTATTATTATTTGCCCTAACTGTTTTCAATTATTTATGAAATTACTCATTTTTGCTTCTTTAAGTTGCAGTTTAAGTTTTAATATTTTCATTTTTATCTCATGTTCTTCTAAAAACTTTTCTCTCTGAAGTCTTACAAACTCCAGTTTTTTCTTAATTAACAACTCATTTATAATAAATTTTTTGTAAGCAATTTTTTTCTTTCCTATTTTTAATCTTTTATTTGGTTGTTTTTCAGCATTTGTGGGCTATAGGTAGACCAGTCGTCATCGGTTTCTGTTGTTCCTACAAAAATTGTGTGAAAAATTACATAGATAATATATTGTACAGTTTTTTACTATTGCTTATTTCCACATTTTCATTATTTGTCTGATTGATAATAGTAGGAGTAAATGTTTCCTCTGGTAATTCATCTAAAAAAAACACAATTAATAAGAATATTTCATTTTTAAAATGTACCAACAGCTAGGATATTACTACGCTACCACTTACATTCAGTAATTTCTACATTTTCTTTAGGGTTAGAAAGACTTTCATCAGGTGAGCCAATAACAATGTAATTCGCATTAGATGGTCCGGCTTGATGAGCTTGTACACCTAATGAAAATAAACCATTTATAATGATAAATTTCATAAAAAGTAACCTTATACTTACTGTCAGAATCGAAGTTGTTCTTAAGACCACAAATTTAATCTTCTCCTAAAATTCTTTCAATAAAATTATCTACGTCTGTTATGGCATATAGTTTAGAATCACCACCACCGGTTTTATTTAGTTACCTTTTGTTGTGTGATAATTTGGTTTTGGATAGTTTCTTTAAATTGGCATATTTTTGTTTTAAAATTTGTTTGGATCTGAATACACCATCGTTTGCCGCATTGAACGAGTTTTCGATATGAGTCCACGCTTTTACTTTTTCTTGCCATAAAACACTGCCACTCTTCTTATTTTCTATAATATTCTTGTATTTCTCAACAAATTCCAACAGAAAATGTTCTTCTTTATAAGTGAAATTCGGTGTCCTTTTTGTTTCATTTACTTGCTGGGAGGTTTTATTCATTTTTATGCTTAATAAATCACCACCAGCAACAGCAGGTGACCAAAGACTGATAAACGATATTGACAATTTAAGTGTCATTTTGACAGAAGTCAGAATTGCCACTCTAATGAAATTTTGATGAAATGAGAGTTACTAAACCAAAACTTTCAAATACTTGAAATACATAAACATAATTTTACTATGAGTTAACTAGTGGTAAAACTTTACCGTTAGTTTGTAAACCTAAAAGTTAACTATCAATTGAAATACCGGCCCTTAGTTGAGGCATGTCGATGTTAGTTAAATTTCGTTTGGCATTACCGCAGATTTGATTGACAATTTGAAAAATCAAAGTGAGTACAGTTCACTTAGCCAAATATTTTGCTGTACTAGTTTTTTTTCTCGCCACTGGACGTCTTAGGTATACACGATTCCATTTGTTTCTGGATCTCGCCTAGCTATGGAAAAGTGACAGTTTAAGTATTGTAAATGGGGCTGGTTGTGTTTTAAATCAGGGTTTTTAAATGTCACTGTCAGATGTTCGATTTTAAGGTTATAATTTCTGACTATTGTGATCTTACACTGTTGCCTGTTTTACAAATTTTCAGATATAAAAGGATAATAATATGCAGTTTTAAGATTAACAAAATTTTCTACTTGGTTTTTGTACATACAAACACAGCAATAATATTGTATATAACAAATATAATGAATTCGGCTCTGCAAACTTATTTCGTCATCCATTTGTATTTCTCGCTTGGGTCTTCCCGTTAACACATTTTGATCAACTCCATACATCCACCTTAATTTTGGTCATTCTCTCTTCTGTTGGCCCTCAGTATTTTTTTGTAGAATTGCAAATTTATTCCCACCCTCTTGTGATACTGATAATTTTCATGTCAAACAGAGAACCTGCATCTGAATTTTCTGATGTTTGTTCTGAGCCAGATTCCCCAAGCGAAATAATAAAAGGAGGAATGGTTTCAAAAGAAAGGTTCCCCATGTGTTTTGTCCAGTCATCCGAAATAAGTTTTTCACAATGATCACAGAAATTTTGCCACATATCGGATGTACATTTTGAGAGAGACTCAAGCCATAAATAATTGTTGCAAGATTAACAATAAACCTCTTGAAAATTAAAAAGAGGATTACTTATGATATCATAAATTATTGCAACACTGTTAAAATAAGGATTCAGGAGTGCCAATTAATAAAAAATGTAAATGTTGATACTGCAACATAACAACACGAAAGCATGGCTAGGCGAGATCCAGAAACAAATGGAATATATTATAACTTCAAATTTCTAATTTCATGGTGTAAACAACAATCAGTGGTTCACTCATTATTGTATACAGTATGTGTGGCAGGCGCGACCCTCGACAAATTTTCTACGCGGGGCTTTTCTAAACTCGAAAATTTACTTCATGCGCCACCCGTATAAAACGCAGAAATATTGTGAAGTTAGAAATACACTGCCATTTTTTTTGTGAGGAATAATTAAAATATTTAAATACAAAAATATTTACAGTTTTCCTTATACATCTTCATATCAGTTCAAATTGTATAATTTATCAAATTAATGTATAGGTATAGTAATTTACTTAACAAAAAAATTACAATGTTGCGTGTATGCATCAATGGCGCTTAATGGGTTAAGTTCCTTGTTCGCAGGAACATGAGCATTAGTATTTGAGGATCACGATATATTCCTTGCATAATATAACCAAATCATTTAAATTTATTGTTGCCACACATACTGTATACAATAATGAGTGAACCACTGATTTATTTTGAATTGTGGAGGCTTCTACTTCGTTATACATGTTAATTTAACACAATAAAACACTTTTAACTTTGTTTGTATAACACAATTTATTTTTATGTGACTGCAGTTTCGGCAAATTCAGCTTGCCATTATCAAACATGAAGTGTCTAAAACTGGAAACAATACGGGTATATATACAAAAGGTGATTACATGAAAACGGATTACAAAACGGCTTTAAAAATAGGGGTATACAGTAGGTCAACCTGGTCGTTAATTAGGGGGATTCCCGGATTAGCGCTAGCTTTATGTATTTCTAGGGATTCAAGGAGATTCATCTTCCGACCCTTTTCGGCACAATGAATAATAGTATGTACATCTTTTCCAAAAGTATGGTTTTCATCTAAGAGATGTTTTGCAAAAGATGACTTATCACATTGTCGCAACCGAAAAGCCCGGTTATGCTCCTTTAGTCTAGTATTGAAATTACGACCAGATTGACCAATTTATACAACTTTTTGGAAAAGATGTACTTACTATTATTCATTGTGCCGAAAAGGGTCGGAAGATGAATCTCCTTGAATCCCTAGAAATACATAAAGCTAGCGCTAATCCGGGAATCCCCCTAATTAACGACCAGGTTGACCTACTGTATACCCCCATTTTTAAAGCCGTTTTGTAATCCGTTTTCATGTAATCACTTTTTGTATATATACCCGTATTGTTTCCAGTTTTAGACACTTCATGTTTGATAATGGCAAGCTGAATTTGCCGAAACTGCAGTCACATAAAAATAAATTGTGTTATACAAACAAAGTTAAAAGTGTTTTATTGTGTTGAACCACTGATTGTTGTTTACACTATGAAATTAGAAATTTGAAGTAACCTAAGACGTCCAGTGGCGAGAGAAAAAACTAGTACAGCAAAATATTTGGCTAAGTGAACCGGACACACTTTGATTTTTCAAATTGTCAATCAAATCTGCGGAAATGTCAAACGAAATTTAACTAACATCGACATGCCTCAACTAAGTGAGACGCAAAAAGCGATAATAACGGTATTAGCATTAGAGACATTGCATGTCAACAAAAGCACCGTCTTGTTGGCCAAGAAAAACGAATTTTTGCTAACCTGTACATGACATGTCTGTTTTACAAGAAAAAAAATACGATATTTTAGAAATGGCTAAAGCTTGCTGCTGTACTAATTTTTTTCTGTCGCAACTGTACCTTTTTCCTTATGGTTTACTTTGGTATAAAAATATTCTGATTATAAAAAAAACAACAAATCACACTAGGACGTTTTTCTTTTTAATAGAACATTCTGCACAAGTGTTTTACAAGTGTATTCATTCTAATCATTTTCATCATCTGAGAGGTCAATCAAATCTAACCGCCCATCATCTTCCCGATAAGCTCTGCAAATTTCTAGTAATTTCTTGAACTTGCCTTCCATCCGTTTCTTTTTCAGCTCATGACTGCGTAAGTTTTCATTCAACATCTTCACTTTTTTCCAAATTGCTTTCGTCTCCTTCGGGTCAAGCTCATCCCCATTACTCATGTCCAAGGTAAGCGAAGTCATTTGCTTTATAAGCTCCTTCAATTGCGCACAATGCTCTTCGATTATGCTTTGGTAGTATCTCGTCATTTTGTATATAGCAGCCATCCCCAATAGTATTCTAACACAGAATCTACAGAAATTTGATATTTATATTTGGTTGCGTCAAATTGACTGTTTTGATAATTTGTTTCGTTTTAAGGCCAACTAATCATAATTTTATTTTAGACGTTAAACTTCAATAAAGATATTATATATTCCATTTGTTTCTGGATCTCGCCTAGCTATGGAAAAGTGACAGTTTAAGTATTGTAAATGGGGCTGGTTGTGTTTTAAATCGGGGTTTTTAAATGTCACTGTCAGATGTTCGATTTTAAGGTTATAATTTCTGACTATTGTGATCTTACACTGTTGCCTGTTTTACAAATTTTCAGATATAAAAGGATAATAATATGCAGTTTTAAGATTAACAAAATTTACTACTTGGTTTTTGTACATACAAACACAGCAGTAATATTGTATATAACAAATATAATGAATTCGGCTCTGCAAACTTATTTCGTCATCCATTTGTATTTCTCGCTTGGGTCTTCCCGTTAACACATTTTGATCAACTCCATCCATCCACCTTAATTTTGGTCATTCTCTCTTCTGTTGGCCCTCAGTATTTTTTTGTAGAATTGCAAATTTATTCCCACCCTCTTGTGATACTGATAATTTTCATGTCAAACAATTTTTAAGCCCTCATTCCACTTTTTTTATTTAGTCAAGAGAACCTGCATCTGAATCTTCTGATGTTTGTTCTGAGCCAGATTCCCCAAGCGAAATAATAAAAGGAGGAATGGTTTCAAAAGAAAGGTTCCCCATGTGTTTTGTCCAGTCATCCGAAATAAGTTTTTCACAATGATCACAGAAATGTTGCCACATATCGGATGTACATTTTGAGAGAGACTCAAGCCATAAATTCTGAACACGATCCTTAGATGGTTGCTTAGAATTTATGTGCTTATTGTAGTAAGTCTTACAAAACCCCCATGCCATTTCAATTGGATTGTATTGACAATGGTATGGCGGTAATCTAAGAACTTCGTGCCCGTTCTTTCTCAAAATGTCATCAACTACGTAAATTTTGTCATTTGATCGAAAAGGTATAAATAAAGCCCATAGTTTCTTTTTGGTTAATTTTGGATTGAATTTTACATTGTGTTTAACCAACCACTCCTGCATTTCGCATTTCTTACAAGAAAATGAAGTAGTTTTGTCTAATTGCACAGAATGGTGAAATAATTGTTGCAAGATTAACAATAAACCTCTTCAAAATTAAAAAGAGGATTACTTATGATATCATAAATTATTGCAACACTGTTAAAATAAGGAATCAGGAGTGGCAACTAATAAAAAATGTAAATGTTGATACTGCAACATAACAACACGAAAGCATGGCTAGGCGAGATCCAGAAACAAATGGAATTGTGTATAGTTATTGTAGACGCTTAGAATTTATTTGTGTTTGTCCTAATATTAAATAGAAAGTTTAGATATAGAGGGAATTATTCTTTTGAGTATACAGAGAGTTTTATGTAACACCGAATATGCTAGAATGTACTAAATGTAAATTTTCCGATGTTCGATGTGTACTGGTACCATATACAGGGTGTCCCCGAATGGTCTGTACAACGCTCTGCCACATATTCTCTGAAACAAAATAAGACGATTTAACTAAACTTATCTCTATCCAAAAGTGGTTCCTAAGCCATCTACGAGGCCTCAAAGATATTATTTTTTTTCATTATTTTTCAAATATTTTTATTTTGGACTTAGGTAAGAAAACCTAATTTGGCACATTTAATTACATTGATACCATGCACTTTTTGCGATATGTTTCTTTATCCTACGTTTAAAGTAAGTGGTCAAACTAGGACCATCGACTTCTTAAGATACCTAAATATTTTTATTCAACAGGTCAAATCATAAGGAATACTATTTTTCTGCAAGATCATTCAATTTTACGTATTTTTTGTCTCTTATAAAATTTTGCTATTTTCCCCACAAAAAAATATTTTCATTTTTCAAAAAAAAAAGTAATAAAATTATGAACAATATTTTGCTTCTCAAAACAATTAACAAAGTAGAAATAAAGATAGGTACCTAACAATAAACACAAATTTATTAGTTTCACAACAAATGTTCAAACTGATTGCCATTTTCAGCAATACAACAATTTACACGTCGCCAAAAATTAAAATGTACACGTTGTAAAACACCAACATTGTTTTTAACTGTTTGAAACGCATTCTGTATTCGCGCCCATAATTCGTCGTGCGTATTTATAGGCTTACCATAAACAATACATTTAATAGTTCCCCACAAAAAAAAGTCCATTGGGGTGATATCCGGGGAACCTGGAGGCCAAGGCACTGGTGCGTCATTGCCTCTCCCAATCCATTTACCGGGATACTTTTGGTTTAAAAAAGTACGCACTGGTAAAGTGAAATGAGGTGGAGCCCCATCATGATGTACCACATATCACGCCTAAGTAAAAGCGGTACATCCTCCAGTAAGACTGGCAATTCCTAAAGATGTTGTAAGTACTGTTCTCCGTTTAAATTTTGTGATAAAACTACTGGTCCTACAATAATATCATTTACTATACCGGCCCAAACATTTATTTTAAATTTCCGTTGGAAATGCATGGTTTTAGTTGCATGTGGATTATCTTCGGAATAAACATGCTCATTTTCAAGATTTGTTATACCTCTTCGGGTAAAACACGCTTCGTCTGTAAACAAAATTGTCTTGGCGAAATTCAAATTGTCAATTTGGTTATTAACAATAAATTGGCAAAACTGAAGTCGCTTATCGTGATCCTGAGGCATTAGCTCTTGAACTTTTTGAATGTGATATGGGTATAGCAGTTGCTCTTTAAACACCTTATGCACAACATTTTTAGATACGCCTAGTTCAGCACCTAAACGCCGGGTACTTTTAGATGGATCTTCATCTATCCGTTCTAAAATCTCTTCTTCAACATCCACAGTTCGTACAGTGCGTCTTCAACCACAATCCCTCGCAGAGTATTCTAAGCGGCCAGTTTCTCGAAGTCGCCTTTCTACGGAAGCAAATGTTTGATGGTTTGGTATTCGGCGATTTGGAAATCTTTCACTGTACACTCTTACACATTTGCGGCCATTACCTTCACAAAACCCAAAAACTAAAACAATATCAGTTAATTCATTAATTGAGTACATGACTGACGCCACAAAATCACCGATAACTGAATTTCACAGGTGTCTCAATTTCTATTTTTGTAAATAAAGAATCAGTTTTTTTTAGAATTTTATTTCTTTGTTGTTTTGACAAATAAAAATATTTTTTTTGTAGAGAAAATAGCAAAATTTTATAAAAGACAAAAGATACGTAAAATTTAATGATCTTGCAGAAAAAAAACTATTCCTTATGATTTGACCTGTTGAATAAAAAGATTTAGGTATCTTAAGAAGTCGATGGTCCTAGTTTGACCACTTACTTTAAACGTAGGATAAAGAAACATATCGCAAAAAGTGCATGGTATCAATGTAATTAAATGTGCCAAATTAGGTTTTCTTACCTAATTCCAAAATAAAAATATTTGAAAAATAATGAAAAAAAATAATATCTTTGAGGCCTCGTAGATGGCTTAGGAACCACTTTTGGATAGAGATAAGTTTAGTTAAATCGTCTTATTTTGTTTCAGAGAATATGTGGTACAGCGTTGTACAGACCATTCGGGGACACCCTGTACATATAGAGAGTTTTATGTAACACCGAACATTTTCATAACGAGAATTTTTCTTTGAAGTATCCATATGCATACGTTGCACATTTTTCGATGCTTGGTTTATTAAAAGAATTTAATTTGAAGCTTTAAGCGAGTGTTTTCCACTCCCAGGCTAAGCATGAAGTAAAATTTCGAGTTTAGAAAAGCCTGAAAATTTGGTTTGGTCGCGTAGCGCGAAGCGCGGAGCGGCCAAACCAAATTTTCAGGCTTTTCTAAACTCGAAATTTTACTTCATGCGCCACCGGTACAAAACACTGATATATTACGAAGTTTAAAATACACCGCTAAACTTAATCTGGGAGTGGAAAACACTCGATCTAAACTTCGCATTGCACGTTTTTATATAAAATCGACGGATGCTTGAAAATGTACGTCCTGTGCATTATGTATATTTAAAAGAATAAATTAGAGTATGTCATACAATAAGTCATTAAGAGAAATCATAAAAATAAGTGAACAATTTTTACCTAAAACCAACTATTAGAGTTAACTCTATAATAGCTCGGCCGTTAATGGGTTAATCGTAGCTAAGAAGTTAGATGAAAGAGACATGTTTAATTTTAAAACATTTTTTATATTCTTAAATTTTGACTTAATCAGTGGGTTAATCGGGGCTAAGAAGTAATTTACGATGAATCCACTGATTGAATCAAAATTTGAGAATATAAAAATGTTTTAAAATCAAACATAGAGACATGTTAGATTTTAAAACATTTTTATATTCTTAAATTTTGTACAACAAAAACTGATTAGTTATAGATTAATAATCATAGGGAGTACAATTTCCCTATGATTATTAATCTATAACTAATCAGTTTTTGTCGTACAAAATTTAAGAATATAAAAATGTTTTAAAATCTAACATGTCTCTATGTTTGATTTTAAAACATTTTTATATTCTCAAATTTTGATTCAATCAGTGGATTCCTTAAAACAAAAGTAAGGAAGTTTAACGATTTAGCGATATTGATAAAACTGACAATAAACATTTTTTTGGGAAAGAATGTGATATTCCGATGAAATTAATGTTTCTTAGAGAAAAATAAGAATTTTTTTTTGATAAAACACCCATTGATAACGTATATTTAATTGTGAATGAGTTCTGTTTTCAATTTTTAAATAGCAATATAGTTGAAAGAAACTCAATATTTGACAGTTTTAGAGGAATTAAGTTAATGGAAAAATACTGTTCGGCCATTCCATAAATAAGTGCACACTTTTTGGGGTTACATCAGGGATTTTAGCGAATTTCACACATATTATAAAGGCTATCAAGACATGGTGTTTGGTTGTTACTAGAGGTTAAACAAATTATTGTGTCAAAAGTTATAACAATATAAACTTTTAGTACACTTTTATTTTGAACTCTTAAATATCGTAAACCGTTACCTATACAAAAAATGTTATTCTGTACTTTTTTGTGCTTAAATGTTCAAAGTTTATAATAGATTTTTTTCCAAAACGAAAAAACTTTATTTATATAGATTTTTTTTAATAAATAAAACATATCTCAAACAATAATCAAATACTCATGTTTAATTTTCTTAAAAAAAATATATGTTATACCTTGATTCTTCCTAAGAATTTTTCCGTTTTCAAAAGTATAGGCACTTTAAAACTTTTTGAGATATGATTTTTTTACCCGAGCGCTACATTGACATGAGGCGCTCCCGCTAATGGTGTAATGGCCTGGATCGCGGTGAGCGCCTCGCGTCAATACAGCGCTCGGGTAAAAAAATCATATCTCAAAAAGTTTTAAAGTGCCTATCTTTTTGAAAACGGAAATATTCTTAGGAAGGATTGGGGTATAACATATATTTCTTTCAAGAAAATTAAAACATGAGTATTTTATTATTTTGCGAGATTTGCTCCAGTAAAAAAATCATATCTCAAAAAGTTTTAAAGTGCCCATCTTTTTGAAAACGGAAATATTATTAGGAAGGAGTGGGGTATAACATATATTTTTTTCAAGAAAATTAAAACATGAGTATTTGATTATTTTGCGAGATTTGCTCCAGTAAAAAAAATCATATCTCAAAAAGTTTTAAATTGCCCATCTTTTTGAAAACGGAAATATTCTTAGGAAGGAGTGGGGTATAACATATATTTTTTTCAAGAAAATTAAAACATGAGTATTTGATTATTTTGTGAGATTTGTTTTATTTATTAAGAAAAATCTATGTAAATAAAGTATTTTCGTTTTGGAGAAAAATGTATTTTAAACTTTGAACATTTAAGCACAAAAAAGTACAGAATAACTTTTTTGTATAGATAACGGTTTACGATATTTTTGAGTTCAAAATAAAAGTGTACTAAAAATTTATATTGTTATAATTTTTAAAACAATCATTTGTTTAACCTCTAGTAACAACCAAAAACCATGTCTTAATAGCCTTTATAATATATGCGAAATTCGCTAAAATCCCTGATGTACCCCTAAAAACTGTGCACTTATTTATGGAATGGCCGTTGTTGTATTCAAAATTTCATACAATATCAATAATTATTTTAATATGAAAAAACATTTTGAACTAGTTAAGTTAAGCAGGCGAGAAATGAATAAACTTTGTTCTAATGCCAGAACGAAATCTAAGATCTGAAATCAGAATTCTAGTTACTTTATTCATATTTTCATACTCATATTTATATTCATATTCATTTTATTGGTGCTAATAAGAAAAAGGTGTTTTACACAAGTCAATTACATATTTATACAGGGTGAGCTTTTTTTCATGTTCTCTATGAAGATCTCGTAAACTGTAAGAGATAGAGAATCGGTTAAATGGGCAAAGTAGTGCAGTTTTATAAGCTAAATAAAAAGACACTTGAGTTAGAAAAACTCTCGTAGGCTAGACATCAGTAATTGGTAACATAGTAGAATAGTTGTTATAGTGCTTATCTTGTCATTAATAACTGGCATCTAAGCTAACCTAATCTAACATAATCTAAAACGTGAGTGGTTGTACCCTAACCTAACTTATAAAACTTTTAGGTTAGGTTAGATGACAGTTACTAACGTGTTAGAAATGAGCTCGCAGCCTAACTTCAGGCTGGCTAGAGACCCAAGGTAATATGTATCCGTTATTGAAAGGTGACTTTGTTGATCAAGTATATATTTATATATAAAGCGCGATCCCAACCTCAAATGTTGTGTGCCTTGGCCGACCCTGAAGTTAGGCTGCGAACTATCGCTGATGTCCAGTTTCACCAACTTCACTTCAAATTTATTTAAAGAATAAATTATTTGACGATTTAAATAAACATTAATGGATTCGCTTCGCTTCCCGCCGACAAACGCAAATTTTCAATAGATAATTCTAATTATCCTATAAGGATTCAAATCCCTTAAAAGGAGGGCCCCCTGCCCCTCTCTTGTTCTTTGATTAGGTTTATTTAAAATTATAATTAATCGATGTTATTTATTTTAAACAAATTTTTTCATGTTCTCTATGAAGATCTCGTAAACTGTAAGAGATAGAGAAACGGTTACATGGGCAAAGTAGTGCAGTTTTATAAGCTAAATAAAAAGACACTTGAGTAAGAAAAACTCTCGTAGGCTATACATCAGTAATTGGTAACATGGTAGAATAGTTGTTATAGTGCTTATCTTGTCATTAATAACTGGCATCTAAGGTAACCTAATCTAACATAATCTAAAACATGAGTGGTTGTACCCTAACCTAACTTATAAAACTTTTAGGTTAGGTTAGCTGACAATTACTAACGAGTTAGAAATGAGATTTAATTTAATTTTCAATTTAAGGTTAGGTTGCGTGATTCGTCGAGATTAGGTTAAATGCCAGAAATTTGTGACAGGTTAGAGAATAAGTTACACGATTTAACTAACCTAGAAGTATGTTTTAAACATGTGTTTCTCCATTCTTTGTTTAACCCATTAAGCGCCATTGATGCATACACGCAACATTATTCATTTTTTGTTGATTAATTAATTAAATTACTAAATAAATGTATTTAATGTATTATATTATTTGACCTGGCTTAAAAATGTATGAAGAAAAATGTTAATATTTTGTTATTTAAATGTTTCGATTATTACTCATTTAAAAATAAAACAAATATCAGTGTATTTCTAAGTTAACAATAATTCAGTATTTTATACGCGTAGCGCATGAAGTAAAATTTCGAGTTTAGAAAAGCCTAATTTGGCTCGGTCGCTCCGCTTCGCTACGCGCCCGAGCCAAATTTTCAGGCTTTTCTAAACTCGAAATTTTACTTCATGTTTAGTCTGGGAGTGGAAACACTCGTGCTAAACTTCATATTGCACGTTTTTATAAAAAATCGACGAATGCCTAAAAATGTATAGCGTATACATTATGTATATTCATAAGAAAAATTCACAGTATGTAATACAATAAGTCATTCATAGAAATCATAGAAATGAGTGAAGAATTTTACCAAAAACCAACTTTTACAGTTAACTCTATTTTGATTAAAAAACACTTAGAACCTTTCTTCAATACTTTATTTTGTAACCAAATGTACATTTCGGACACGAAGTGTCCATTATCAATGGATTGATTAACTCTATATTTGCTCGGCCGTTAATGGGTTAAGCAAGTAACATTTCTAATCAAACGAACGGTAAATACAAATTTTTGTGGTTTTTTAAGCGGAGTGACCAACGGCGGCTTTTCTAAACTCGAAATTTCACTTCATGCGTCAAGCGTATTAAACACTGATTTAAAGTTAAGTTAAAAATATACTGCTTAGGTTTGATCTCATGTTAATTAATTTTACAAATATTTATATAGAATATGTAAAAGTATACTTAAAAGACAAAATCCCTTTATGTATCTAAATGTAATTTTAAATCGTAAGTCAAGGGGTTAAAGAATTTTTAGATTAGGTTAGATGACAGTTACTAATGATTTAGAAGAGAGCGTTAAAGTGTATTTGCACGGGAAGTAGTTGTTTCAATGGATATTTATCGTCTTAAGTTGTCTTATTAATTAAGACATTGTTTGCATTTTCACGAATAACATTTTCGTAATTTTATATATTATGCGTTGAAGTTAGGTTGCGTGATTCGTCGAGGTTAGGTTGAATGCCAGAAATTTGTAACGGGTTAGAGAATAAGTTACACTAATTAACTAACCTAACTTATAAAACTTTTAGGTTAGGTTAGCGTACAGTTACTAACGAGTTAGAAATGAGATTTAAGGTTAGGTTGCGTGATTTGTCGAGATTAGGTTAAATGCCAGAAATTTGTGACAGGTTAGAGAATAAGTTACACTAATTAACTAACCTACAAGTATGTTTATAACATGTGTTTTCCATTCTTTCTTTAAGCAAGTAACATTTCTAATTAAACGAACGGTAAATACAAAGTTTTGTGGTTTTTTAAACACAAAATTTTATGCGCCAGGCGTATAAAAGACTGGTTTCAAGTGAAGTTTAAACAAATTTTTAATCTAATGTCACAAAGTGTTTATTCGACCTTTAACATTTTCGATATTTTTCACTGTGCTACCCAGCCAAGTAGGCACTAATCAAATTCAAGTTGGCACAAATAAAAATCAAGTTGTCACTAAATGAAGTCAACTTGTCGCTAAAGGAATTCAAGTTGATATACAGAGAGTTTTATGTAATACCGAACAATTTCATTGCGAGAAATTTTCTTTTAAATATACATATATTTGCCGATGCTAGGTTTATTAAAAGAATTTAATTTGAAGCTTTAAACGAGTGTTTTCCACTCCCAGGCTAAGCATGAAGTAAAATTTCGAGTTTAGAAAAGCCTGAAAATTTGGTTTGGCCGCTCCGCGCTTCGCGCTACGCGACCAAACCAAATTTTCAGGCTTTTCTAAACTCGAAATTTTACTTCATGCTTAGTCTGGGAGTGGAAGACACTCATCTTAAGTTTCAAATTAATTTTTTTTAACAACGAGTATCTAAAGATTTACGATATATACGGTGTAGTTGGGACATGTATACTTGAAAGAAAAACTCCCTGTGTGTACAAGTTGAGGCATTAATTGCGATTGATCGGCTACAATTTTTAATGGTCCTATAGGCAAACGATTTAAAAATTCTGCATACAGGTAATAAGGGATTAACGCTTAACTACCGGGAGGGTTTAGAAATTTCAAAAGCCATAAAAGCAAGTAAAAATGTGGTCAACGACAACGAAGACCTTTGGAATTCCCCGATATTAAATGCCCTTATTACCCAATAAAACCTAAAACTCGAAACTGTATATATTCCCAAACAAATCCATTTGTACATCATTCTTGATAATGGCATTAAACCGAAACTAGTAGAAAATAAAATACATATAAGTGAAACAAAACCAAGTGAATTTAATTTACAAACCATTATATTTTTAAAATGTTTTACCAAGTGATTAATGAGAAAAAAGTGTCCGATATGTCATATAGGCAACCCAGTTTACACATAACTTAAAAAATAAAGGTGTCAAATTGTATTGGATGAACATGTTCGGTGTTAAATGAAACTCTCTGTAGAATAAACATGTGGGATTTTAATTTGTTGATTTTAATGGTGATAATCAAATGATAAACCCTGCAAATAAAATGTTGTAATGATAAACTCAATTTTTGACAAATATAAGGTTTTTTTATTACCGTTAGAATTATATTTTCGAAAATTTTTGTTTCATAATCATTCATAGCGCATTAGCAAACTCTACAAAAATTAGTTAATGCAAATAATTACATAAAAAAAACAGTAACAATAACACGAAAGGCGGTAATTACGGAACGTATGCCCCATAAACCACCGTTCATCATGGTTTAAGGCCGATTTCACGTAATAATCATTTCCAATAAATAAAATGCATGCGCACTCTCTTTTAAATATGTCAACGCAACATCACGAAAACTCGGTTCGCGGAACTCGAATAATTGTGTCAATTAATTCGAGATATTTCAAAAAGACGAATCAAACTCGCACGTAATTGGCAAAGGATGTTCAAAAAACGAGGCGTTTGGAATTGAATTAAATTGTGCTGAATACACAATGAGACAACTTTTTTTGTCTTTTCATATTCAGCATGATTTATGTTATTAATTTTTATCAACTGGGCGATTTAAATTAATATTGTATATCAGAATTAATATCAATATATTGTATATCAATATCCAGTCCCCGGATTACTGCCCTAATAAGAAAACATTTTTTACTGTTCATTTTTCGACAAAAAGTTTTGGATAACTTGAAAACACTATTTTCATTATCAAATCTTAAATTTACTCTAGGCGCGCTCAAAAATTAAGAAAAACTATAATTGTTATGAGAGAAAAGTACCTCTAAATATAATTTTAGAATAATATGTCATTTGAAATAGTAATTTTTAATCGAAAATTATGTTTAGATACATAATATGGACTTAGTGTTTCTATTAAGTCCATATTATGTATCTAAACATAATTTTCGATTACAAATTACTATTTCAAATGACATATTACTCTAAAATTATATTTAGAGGTACTTTTCTCTCATAACAATTATAGTTTTTTTTAATTTTTTTTATTTTCAATTCAATTTATTTATTTATATAATTATGTATCGTATATTTTTGACATGTATTCATTCATAGAAATTTTTTGTAATAAATTAGCAATTTTTGATTTTAGTTTTTAATTTAGTATTTGTAAAAATAAAACAAAAAAATTAAAAAAATTCTAAAATATGAATTCATCTTGCCCGCCACAAACATGATGAAGTTACATTTTAGAGTTTTCTAATTTTTTAATTTTATTTTTATTAGTACTAAATTAAAAAATAAAGTCAAGCCTTCAAATCTCTGCAATTCAGTTTTAGACAGACTTGTGAAGAAAGTATCAATGTCCAGCAGCGGCGGCTCACAGCCTAACTTCAGGGTAGGCCAGAGACCCAAGGTAATATGTATTCGTTATTGAAAGGTGATTTTGTTGTGCAATTCCTTGTATCGTATATTCAATAAAAAGAAAGCCTCTAGAGTGCTATGACTTTATCTTTTTATAAATTTATGTTGGTTACACGCATTACGAATTGTCATATAAAACATCAGACATAATAATTATAGTGTATAATTTCAGAGTTGCCAACCTACAATATATTCCATAGCACTCTAAAGGTTTTATTTTATTGAACATACGATATTTATAAAGCGCGATCCCAACCTCAAATTTTGTGTGCCTTGGCGCTCTGGCCGACCCTGAAGTTAGGCTGCGAGCCGTCGCTGATGTCCAGTTTTACCAACTTCACTTCAAATTTATTTAAAGAATTAATTATTTGACGATTCAAATAAACATCAATGGATTCGCTTCGCTTCCCGCCGACAAACTTAAATTTTCAATAGATAATTCGAATTATCCTAAAAGGATTCAAATCCTTTAAAAGGAGGGGCAGGAGATACCCTTGTTTTTTGATTAGCTTTATTTAAAATTATAATTAATCGATGTTATTTATTTTAAACAAATTAAAGATATTTAACCCATTAAGCGCCATTGATGCATCCACGCAACATTAATAATTTTTTGTTAATTAAATTACTAAATAAGTCAATTTGATATATTATATTATTTGACTAGACTTGAAAATGTATAAAGAAAAATGAAAATATATTGTTATTTAAATATTTCCATTATTACTCATTTAAAAAAAAAAACAATGTCAGTGTATTTCTAACTTCACAATATTTCAGTATTTTATACGCGTGGCGCATGAAGTAAAATTTCGAGTTTAGAAAAGCCCCGTGAAAATTTGTCTCGGGTCGCTGCGCGACCCTCGACAAATTTTCTACGCGGGGCTTTTCTAAACTCGAAATTTTACTTCATGCTTAGTCTGGGAGTAAAAACACTCGTTCTAAACTTCAAATTGCACGTTTTTATATGATCAAGGAATGCCTGATAATTTACAGCGTACTGATGTAGGGATTCCACAGGGAAGTATACTAGGGCCACTTCTATTAAATATATTTTTAAATGACATATCGACAAATATAAATGCAGATAGTGGAATCTCCTGCTATGCTGACGACACAAACCTTGTAATAATCGGTGAAACATACGAAAATCTAATTACCAACGGAGATATACTACTAACAAATATAAATGAATGGTTCATTAGCAACAGACTAATTCTAAATTCAGACAAAACCAATACAATACTTTTTAAAACCACCAAATCACAAGCTAATCCTGTTTATATCACATTAAATAACACTGCATTTCACTTTACTGACAATGCAAAATTTCTCGGAGTCATACTCGATGAAACCCTTAGCTTTGCAAAACATATTAATGTCTTATCTGCCAAACTCAACAAGTCATGTTATGGTCTTAAGATGCTCATTAAAAACACAAACAATGACATTGCAAACACTTTTTACTATGCTAATATCTACTCTCATATGAAGTATGGTATCATTTTCTGGGGTAACAGCACACACTTGTCTAAGATATTTGTAGCACAAAAGCGAGCTATTAGAATCATAAGGAGTAAAGACCTGAAAATACTAACCGTACCTGCTATCTTCATCTTCGAGTGCATCAAATTTGTAGCGAAGAATAGAAGCATATTCTATCCTTGGACTCTAAACAGCGCACATAATACTAGACACGGTACAACGTTCATCTACCCATCTCATAAATTAGCAATGTATGAGAAAGGACCATTGTACAACTGTCTAAAGTTCTTCAATTATCTTCCACGAGAAATAAAAAATGCGAGCAATTTTAAAAAGATGGATCAATTATTATTCGATTTCTTATGTAACTTGGAACCATACAATACAGACGAATTTTTAAACCGTGTATATACATAGCTAAGATCTATATATTTTCTCTTGACTTGTTTTCATGTTTGTGCCTTTGTATTTTTTATGTAACTGTACTTACACTGGAAATAAATGTTATTATTATTATTATTATTATACATTATGTATATTTTAAAGAAAAAGTGTATAATACAATAAGTTTGGATTGATTGAGTTACTTGAAGATAATTATACTTTGATTAAAAAACACTTAGAACCTTTCTTCAATACTTTATTTTGTAACCAAATGTACATTTCGGACACGAAGTGAAATTGATAATGGACACTTTGTGTCCGAAATGTACATTTGGTTACAAAATAAAGTATTGAAGAAAGGTTCTAAGTGTTTTTTAATCAAAATACAATAAGTTATTCATAGAAATCAAAATAAACAAGTGCAGAATTTTAGCTAAAATCAACTTTTAGAGTCAACTCTATAACTGCTCGGCCGTTAATGGGTTAAAAAGATTATTCCTAATTTTTTTAAACGTCATAAGCAAAGCTATACTGAAAAGAGATAAATCTCGAAACGCGTCTATAGATGGCCTAAGACATTAGTTTTAATCCAAGTCCTTTCACTTCTAATTTATTGCTATCTCTCCTTTCGTTTTAAATTTGTATTGTTAGTTGGTTTGAAGAGAATTTGACCTAAACGTTACATATACTTTAATAGAGCGTTGTAACAAATCAAATTAAATAAGATTTTAAATATTTCATTGTATAATTCAATATCTGGATGTGTATTTTCACGGGAAGTAGTTGTTTCAATGGATATTTATCGTGTTGAGTTGTATTATTAATTAAGATATTGGTTGCATTTTCACGAATAGTTTTTTCGTAATTTTATATATTTTTTTTTTTGGCTTTCGCCTGGCCTTAGTTACTGGACTATTAGCCATCATCAATTGTTATTTTGTATACATTTGTTAATTAACTTATTATTAAGTATAACATACAACTATATATTTGGACGTCACAACATATTCACACACATCCATGGAACCGGAGACGAGTATTTTTCGTTAGAAAAATTACTCGCCTCCGCTGGGAATCGAACCCAGATCACCCCCGTGACCGATTGGCGAAACCGGCGGCTCAACCGCTCGGCCACGGCGGGCCCGTAATTTTATATATTATGTTAAAAAGAATTGTATTCGTAATTTGAGGCCTTTGATTCGAATTATATTTTATCGTTTTTTTATTCGGGGATTCCTGATTCCTGATCATATTATATGAGAGGATTCGGATTCGCCTTTCGAATAATTTTTTGAGGATTCCACCCAGAGCTCTGCAATCTACATAATTATAGCAAATAATAATTATACATGCTTTTACAAACACATCCAGTTTAAACAAGCGCGTAATTACAGAAAAATAATAATAAAATAACAGCACAAGAATGCATGCATTAATAACACACATTTAGAAAGTAGTCCGCACTACAATCGGAGATTAATTTTTATTTCTTCTTATTTAACGTACGTTTTTTTTTACGCAATTAAACGTTTTCTAAAACAATAAAATTTGCATGGCAAGATTGGATAATCTTCATAAAATCTCGCCGCAACGTTAATTGAGGTCGTTAATTTTGAATTTAACTGGAACTGTGGTTGAAGACACACACACTCTAGGAGATTCAAGATCGAATTAAGCATCTGTTCACCTGATCAATGGTCTTGACTGGTTCAATTCTTAATTCGCCAGCGCCGCGCGTAACGGGATTGGCTAGACTCGTGCACCCGGTGTGCCCTGAATTAAAAATTGAATTGAATGAGATGATTGTAAGAAAAAATAAATGAGAAAGATTGTGTGGAGAAATAAGGTGGAAAAATTTGAAATGGTTTAGATATTTTTGTATGCAACAACGTTGAATTTACATTAATGATTTTACTGACTATAGAGGCTTCTACTTCGTTATACATTGTTGAACATAAATAAAACACTGTTTATCACTTTGTTTGTATAACAATTGATGATTTTATACGATACGTAATATTAATAAAATACCAGAGCTGGGACGAATCCTGGTAAAAAGGATTCGAATCACGAATCCGAATCACCTAGTATGATTCGAATCACGAATCCAATAATATTTATCTCTTACGAATCCTTTATTTGAGTATTCGTGATTCGAATCATATTAGGTGATTCGAATCAAAGATTCGAATCCTGTTTTTTTTTTAATCACGAATACAAATCCTTTAAGAATAAATTTGATTTTATTATATTTTTGCAACCATTAAAATATAAATATCGTTACCAGTTGTTTTAATAAAAATATTCAAAACCTAATTATTTATTATTAGAACTGAACATCTTTGATAACAGACAAAATATCTGATTCCTCTGATTAAAGATGTATTTGTGTGTTTTTGAACTTCACTTCAAATCAGTGTTTTGTACGCGTGGCGCATGAAGTAAAATTTCGAGTTTAGAAAAGCCCGAAAATTTGTCTCGGGTCGCTGCGCGACCCTCGACAAATTTTCACGGGGCTTTTCTAAACTCGAAATTTTACTTCATGCTTAGCCTGGGAGTGGAAACACCCGTTCAAAACTTTAAATTGAACTCTATTATAAAATCGACGAATGCCTGAAAATTACGTAAATAAAAAATTCACTGAATATCATTAAAACCGGGAAAGTCAGAGAAAAGTCATGGAATTATATTTAAATTGACCAAAGCACTAACAAAAAAGCCATATTAATTATTCAATTTGTCAAAATCAGCAGGCAAATTACAAAACACCTACAAATTTATAAGATTAACTTAAACATTGACAAAAACAATGAAAACAATTTAATAAAATGGGGGTTTCCCACAGAATAATGTTAAATTAATAGGCCAGAAAAAAAAATCCTGAATCAGGGAACATTTCAGATTGTGGCTACTATGTCAGTTTTACTTCAAATAATATTAAACAAAATTTTGAAAACCTAGATTATTGTCTTTAAAAACATTTTCAGTCATTTAATGTTTTTATCAAAGCATTCAGTTTGGAGTTTCGAACGAGCGTTTCCACTCCCAGACTAAGCATGAAGTAAAATTTCGAGTTTAGAAAAGCCCCGTGAAAATTTGTCGAGGGTCGCGCAGCGACCCGAGACAAATTTTCTGGGCTTTTCTAAACTCGAAATTTTACTTCATGCGCCACGCGTATAAAACAGTGATTTAACGAGAAATTTAAAAACACACAAAAGAAATTTTTCAAGTTAATCCCTACAATTAATTTAAATTATTCTTGACGATTCAAAACCTTCTGTAAGTATTCGAATCCTTTTATAAACATTCGAATCTTTTTGTGATTCGAATCACCTTCATTTGGATTCGAATCCGATTCCTCTTAAAAAAATGCAACGAATCCGGATCACGATACCAGTTGAACTAAAGTATTCGAATGCCTCTTTTGAATCCTCTAAGAAGATTCTAATCCAGGATTGGAATCCTGAATGATTCAAATCCTGCCCAGCTCTGTAAAATACAGTCATTTGTTTTTTTATTAATAATAAACTTAATTTTATATTTCATTAGTAGTCGCTAATGAAATAGAGAATTAAGTTTAAAGTACTTTTTAAAGTCTCAATTAGTTATATCCGAGTCATAAGGGAATTTTTCTATTAAGTATACTGTACATTTCCTTTTTTTTAAAACAGTTCAATTTGAATCTTTAAACGAGTGTTATCCACTCCCAGACTAAGCATGAAGTAAAATTTCGAGTTTAGAAAAGCCTGAAAATTTGGTTTGGTCGCGTAGCGCGTAGCGCTACGTGACCAAACCAAATTTTTAGGCTTTTCTAAACTCGAAATTTTACTTCATGCGCCACGCGTATAAAACACTGATTTAAAGTGAAGTTCAAAATACACTGGTTAGGTTTGATCTCATGTTAATTAAGTCTACAAATGTTTATATAGAATATGTAAAAGTATACTTAACTGGTTTTAAGTGAAGTTTAAAATATACGTCTTTAGCATACTACTTTAGCAGCATATTGTGAACTTCATATGAAATCAGTGTTTATTACGCGTGGCGCATGAAGTAAAATTTCGAGTTTAGAAAAGCCTGAAAATTTGGTTTGGTCGCGTAGCGCTACGCGCTACGCGACCAAACCAAATTTTAAGGCTTTTCTAAACTCGAAATTTTACTTCATGCTTAGTCTAGGAGTGGAAAACACTCGTTTAAAGTTTCAAATTGAACTCTTTTAAATTTAAATGTACAGTATACCTAATTGAAAAATTCCCTGTATGACTCGCATAAAAAACCAACCAAATTTTAAGGCTTTTCTAAACTCGAAATTTTACTTCATGCTTAACCTGGGATTTCAAAACACTCGTTTAAAGCTTCAAATTGAACTCTTAAAAAAAAGAAGATTCACAGCACATGCGCTTTAATTGTAATTCTAGTTAAAGGTTTACTTGTTTCTTTCATAAAAATTGTCTGGATGATAAAATATTTCATTTCAATTAAATATCATTGTTTGGAACGAAACATAATCGACCCAATTCTTCTAGCGATTTTGTTATTTCCATTAGCATAATTTTGAAATGTGCTATAAACAGATTAACTGTCCATTGTCTTCTCGTTTTTTTTTCCGCAATGCGCATCTGTTACATATAGATTTACACAAACGGGTGTTAGAAAAATTATGTAAATTTCATACACTTTCGCACGCATCTTCCTATGTCATAACGCGGATCCTAGTTTTAGCTAATATCGTAATTTATTCTGCATAAATTAGAAATGCACTTCACCGTGATGCCGTTGGTTTTAATCTTAAAATCTCCGATTGCCTCTTCAAACAATCAGTTACTTATTGTAAAGTAACACTTAACTAACCTAATCCACAAATCTGTGTAAATTAGATTTCAGGATTAGGTTAGTTACATTTGCTTTTGATTAGTTAACTTCAGGTTGGATTGAACAATTTGAGGCTAGGTTATATCATTGCCCTATTCCGGGTTTCACCAACGTCAGTTAAACCATTAGTTATTCATCGATTAATATTTAGTAATAGTTACATACATTATATTCAAAAAATTAATTACCTCACATGATATTGATGTTTATAACATAAAAAATGTGGATATACGAAAATTGGACGCAGGCATAAGGAGGCGTGACTGTGGGCGTGGTCTTTTGGACGCGGTATTTTGGACGCAGTATTTTGGACGCGGTCTTTTGTACGCGGTCTTTTGGACGTGCGACTTTTGGACACGACGACAATTGGATGCGACGACATTTAGACGCGTGATATTTGGACGCGCGACATTTGGACGCTGTCGCCTCGTGAAGCTTTTAGTGGAGATAGCTTTAGTACCAAAGTAGGGACACTATAAATAGTGTCCCTATACGAAAGAGAGTACCGTGAATTGGCATCCACTTAGACGCGTTAAAAGCGCCAAACTCAAACTAAACCATTGTACACTAAAATAAAACATAATTTTTACTGCTCGTGGAAATGGGATAGATGAATTATGTATAAAAAAAACCTTTTAATCGTCAAACACCACAATATAAACAAATAAAAACATTTCTCCTAACCCAATCCAACTTAGAAGTATGTGGAATAAGCATCGTGCGCAAAGAGACTTACGCAATTTATTCTATTGCAAGCTTTTCTCCTGACCTAACCCAACCTAGAAGTATGTGATATAGGTATCGTGCATACACAATTAATTCTGTTGCAAACCTTTTTCCTAACCTAACCTAACCTAGAAGTATGTGGAATAGGCACCGTGCGCAAAAGGACTTGCGTAATTTATTCTTTTGCACAGTTTTTTTTTCTAACCTAACCTAACATAGAAGTATGTGGAATAGGCATCGTGCATACGCAATGTATTCTATTGCAAACCTTTCTGCTGACCTAACCTAATCTAGACTTACGCAATTTATTCTATTGCAAACTTTTCTCCTGGCCTAACCTAACCTAGAAGTATGTGATATAGGTATCGTGCATACACAACTTATTCTATTGCAAACCTTTTTCCTAACCTAACCTAACCTAGAAGTATGTGGAATAGGCACCGTGCGCAAAAGGACTTTCGCAATTTATTCTTTCGCACACTTTTTTCCTAACCTAACCTAACAAAGAAGCATGTGGAATAGGCATCCTGCATACGCAATTTATTCTATTACAAACCTTTCTCCTGACCTAACCTAACCTAGAAGTATGTGGAATAAGCATCGTGCACAAAGAGACTTACGAAATTTATTTTATCGCAAACTTTTCTCCTAAACTAACCTAACCTAGAAGTTATGAGTAGACTGGATTATTGGGATGTCGGATTTTTGTAAAGATTCTGATGGCTGGTCGTTCTACTACTTCGATATTATTTCATGTTGAAGGACGAGGGTTGAAGAAGAGGATTGAAGCATATTCTAATAAGGGGCGGCAGATCATTTTGTAGACGTGGACAGCTCTTTTTGCCGTGAATTTTTGTTTTCGTGGTTTAGGAATGGAGTTTGAAGGATAGTTTCTGGTCGAAAGTGATGCCAAGAAATTTACAAGCAGGGGATAAGCTGAATACGGGTTTGATGTGTTTATGCTAAATGGGGAATTGAACGGTCTGTGGAAGGGTATGAATAGATGGGATTTATTGGGATTAATAGATGTTCTCCATTTGGCAAACCAGAGAGATAGCGAATCTATTAGCCCTTAGAGAGTAGAGAGAGCTTTAGAAGGGGTGGGTTGGTGTGTTATTAGGGCAGCGTCTTTGGCAAAGAGAAGAAAATATGCTGAGGGATTAAGGTACTGTGTGTTAGGGTTGTATATGTAATGAACATAGATATTGTACAGGAGAGGAGATAATGGTGAGCCTTGAGGAACACCTTGTTGGCGGATAAAGGGCCGGGAGATGGTATTTTGAACGCGGACATTGTAGAGTTGATTGTTTAGGAAATTATCAATAAGATAAATTAAGTGTAATGGGATACTGAGGGAGTTGCACTTAAACAGCAAACCACGATGCCAGACTGAATCAAAAAAGGGCGTTAGTCCAAATTTTAAATTCAGTCGATACTCCAATAATCTCACTAAAACGAACTGTTATTCCTTAGAAGCATTAGATGGCGTTAGCTATCGATATCCATTAATAGTTTTCACATATTGGCTTGAAATAGTCAGAAATGTTCAGAATTCCTCAGCACTGGGTCGGGACCACACTGAAGAGGTCCTTGAAGTCCGAAACGCGTCTGTGGGTATCTGATGCCGGAATACTGAATACAAATTCAATTTTGTTATTCCTTACTTCACTTTTTATTTGTATCGTTAGATGTACATTTCAAGACACAAGGTGCTTATTGTTTGTTATTGATAATGAGCACCTTGTGTCTCGAAATGTACATCTTACGATACAAATAAAAAGTGAAGTAAGAAATAACAGTATTTTTTAGTGTAATAATCACTTCACGTAAACTCAAAAACATACAGTTACTCTAGTAATCTAATTATCAAAATAACTACAATCATTCGTATAACCTTTTCCTTTAATAACTACCCCTATATTTATTTATTTATTTTATTAAATGGTTAAACAAACATTTGTTTAATTAATACTGTGACTGGCCAACAGGGCTTAGATGCCAAGGCCATTAAGTCAAGAAAAAAAGGACCGATATTTCTTCCAAATAATCGGATTTTTAATATCGGCGGCCGTAATTTGGTGTTAAATATCTAAATCTACAAATAACGCAATCAGTGTACTGATATAAGAAGAAATCTTACGGAGTATCGATGAAATCCTACTTACAGGACAGAAAGCAGACGGTGGTGATTAAAGGAGATGCAACTATAGTATGGTGTTCCGCAAGGTTCATTTCTTGGGCCACTACTTTTCTTAATTTTTATAAATAATCTACTATCTATATCTGATATCGCGTTGATTGTTAAGGCACTTATTTTTTGAAAATCCAGTATCACTTAATATAATAGCAGACTATTTATGATTTTCAACTTTTTATTTACTCACTACAATTGTTTCGCTACGCTGTAGCTTCTTCAGGTGAAGACATTTTTCTTAAGTAAATAAAAAGTTTAAAATCATAAATAGTCTGCTATTATATTAAGTATATCTGATATCTCTTATTCGTGGTAACATTTCTGGGACGCGTGTATTTTTTCTTAATTTGAAATTACACCACTGCAAAATTTATTAACACTGATATGTGCTAAATAATTCAGAATTGAAATAAATTATTTGATCAATATAAGTGCATTATTTCCCATTAATCATACATGCTCGTATTGCATTTAATAATTAATCAATTCTCACAGACAGTTATCTAGAAACCAATCCATGTTAAATTAAATTGAAAGAAAAAAGTTCAGGTATCATCACTTAATGGATTTATGAATACGAAATCAGCTCCTCGTTTCCGTTAGTAGCGCCCGTCACAGTTTACTTCCTGGCGTAATTACGGTCTTAATCATTGAAATTGCCCGCAATGGTAATCACGCACAATTTTAATTTACTGTTAATTTTTCTAATTGGAAACGAATTATTTATCATTAACATTAATCATTTTAATACCTAGGTCAAGAAAAAATATTCTTAAGAAATATATTATATTACAACCTTCACAAATGTATCATTAAAATTTGCACCAGACTTTGTTTTCAAGTATTTACCTTCAACATTATTTTTGTTTTTGAAAATTTTTTCATTTATCACTTGGTGAAGAAACATTTTAAAATAATATTAAAGGATAAATTAAAAAAAAAACCACTTGGTTTGTTTCACTATTTGTGAAAGAAACCAAGTGTTTTTTAATTTAGCCTTTAATATTATTTCAACATTATTATATTACATACTAAAAGAAAAATTCCCTATATATTAATCTCGATTCAGACTGGAATAAATTTATATTAATTGCAGACTTTGATGCAAACTGCAAAAAAATGTTTGAGTAAATCTCCTTTAATCACCACCGTCTGCTTTCTGTCCTGTAAGTAGGATTTTATCGATACTCCGTAAGATTTCTTATTTCTTGAATAATTTTCTCACCTATCACTTGGTGAAACATTTTTAAATATTGATAATGAAGGTTTAAATTAAATTACACTTGGTTTGTTTCACAATTTTTTACTTTACTATTTACTCGACTGATAATGCTGTAAAACGCGAAACTAGTCGAGTAAATAGTAAAGTAAAAAATTGTGAAACAAACCAAGTGTAATTTAATTTAAACCTTCATTATCAAGATTTCTTATATCAGTACACCGATTGCGTTATTCTTTTTTTTTTAATTGTATGTTAAAGGTCTTCAAACTTTTTTTGGAATTTACTTTATTCCAGTCTGAATCTAGATTAATATACAGGGAATTTTTATTTTAAGTGTACATATTCCGATGCATGTGCTGTAAAATTTCATGTATTCATTGCTTTTTTTAATGAGTTCAATTTAAAAGTACTAACGTGTGTTTCTACTCCTTTATTAAGCATGAGGTAAAATTTTGAGTTTAGAAAAGCCTGAAAATTTGATTTGGTCGCGTAGCGAAAGAGAGCGACCAAACCAAATGTTCAGTTAATATAATAGCAGACTATTTATGATTTTCAACTTTTTATTTAACTCAAACAAATGTTCAGGCTTCTCTAAACTCGAAATTTCACTTCATGCGCCACGCGTATATAACACTGAAATATTGTGAAGTCCAAAATATATTGTTTATGTTTGATCTCAAGTTAATACATTTTACAAATGTTTATTTCAAACAAAATATTTTTATTTAGTCTTATAAGTAATTATTTCAACTTGTTTCTCATTGATCACTTGATGAAACATGATTAAATATTGAAACATACCAAGTGATTTTATTTTAAATTATTTTTTTTTTTTAAATACTTATAAGTAAGACAAATGTGTTGTAGATTGCGTAAGAAATCGCCCTTCTAATGTTATTACAAACAAGTATTGGCCATGTCATTCATACTTATGCTTAAATATTTTGATATTGGTATACCTGAAACTCTACTGCTTTGCCATGTGTACCTATATTCAACAGAAACAAATCGCTCTATACAGAGAGTTTCATGTAACACCGAACATATTCATAACGAGAATTTTTCTTTTAAGTATACATTATGCAGACGTTGTACATTTTACCCCGCTCGGTTTATTAAAAGAATACAATTCGAAGCTTTAAACGAGTGTTTTCCACTCCCAGGCTAAGCATGAAGTATAATTTCGAGTTTAGAAAAGCCTGAAAATTTGGTTTGGTCGCGTAGCGCGAAGCGCGGAGCGGCCAAACCAAATTTTCAGGCTTTTCTAAACTCGAAGTTTTACTTCATGCGCCACCGGTATAAAACACCGATTGAATGTAAAGTTTAGTTTATCCATATGCATACGTTGCACATTTTTCGATGCTTGGTTTATTAAAAGAATTTAATTTGAAGCTTTAAGCGAGTGTTTTCCACTCCCAGGCTAAGCACGAAGTAAAATTTCGAGTTTAGAAAAGCCTGAAAATTTGGTTTGGTCGCGTAGCGCGAAGCGCGGAGCGGCCAAACCAAATTTTCAGGCTTTTCTAAACTCGAAATTTTACTTCATGCGCCACCGGCACAAAACACTGATTCAATGTAAAGTTCAGCAGTGTGTTTTAATCTTCGTAATATGTCAGTGTTTTGTACCGGTGGCGCATGAAGTAAAATTTCGAGTTTAGAAAAGCCTGAAAATTTGGTTTGGCCGCTCCGCGCTTCGCGCTACGCGTCCAAACCAAATTTTCAGGCTTTTCTAAACTCGAAATGTTACTTCATGCTTAGTCTGGGAGTGGAACACACTCATTTTAAGTTTCAAATTGAACTCATTTTAAAAAAAGCAGCGATTATCTAAAGATTTACGGCATATACGCTGTGATTGGGACATTAAGGCATTCATTGCAATTGATTAGCTACAATTTGTAATGGTCATATAGGCAACCCAATTTACACATAACCTAAAAATTAAAGGTGTCAAATCGTATTTTATGAAAATGTTCGATGTTATATAAAACTCTCTGTATATTTATTTTGTAGCTACTATTGAGATCTTTATCTTCAACATTATTATTTTTTTGCAGCCTGCACCCAGATCATCCGATGATACCACAGATGGAAACGGCGTCGCCAGGCCCCGATTTGTCGCCGTTACGGCCCTGGAGGATGTCCAGGCGGTTAGATGTGCCGAATTTCACCCTGGCGGACAACTGTATGCTGTTGGATCAAACTCGAAAACGCTTAGGATCTGCTCGTATCCAAAATTGAGTGATATAAGGTAAGGAATCTACAGAAAAAAGTCAGTTCTAGAGTTGAATGACGAATAAATAGAAGGGCAACTGAACGGTGCATTTAGGTGACGCTTCACTTATGCAACCCAATTTTCAATTTCATCTTCCTTCCTACAAAATAGCGCCCTCTGCCTTAAATTCATTTTATCAGTTTCAATGTTATACAGTATTCAGTTTTTTCCTCTTTCTAATTAGAGAATTCTAAAAATTTCATTATTCACTCCTACAAAATGAAAACGTGTTTTTCTTTTTTTTTGTGTATTCATTATAATGTAAATTAAATGTATTACACTGAAAAAATAAATAAAAATAAAGTATAATTTACTTAATAAAATTTACTTAATAAAAGACTAACACTTTCTTCACTAAAAACATTTATTTTCGCTAAATGTACATTCCGAACACTACATGCTCATTATCAATAGCTTACTGAGTAAATACAAAAAGAAGGCGGGATACTTATACCTAAAGGGATTATGGGAAAAACGTGGGCGAGGTTAACATTTGTGTTTGTCGGGGTTATTGGTCGGAATTACCTCTAATAAGGGATTATTCAGGGGACTTAAATCGAAATTAAGTAAATGATTTTGGTGTTTTTTCATCTGTATAGCTTCCAACATATTTAATTTTTTATTTGTACATTTAGCGAAAATAAATGTTTTTAGTGTAGAAAGTGTTAGTCTTTTATTAAGTAAATTATATTCAACTCTTCACGTAACTCAATCCAAATACACAAAAAATAAAGTAAATAAAAAATAGCTCCCTCTGCTTTATTTTCATTCTATCACTTTCAATTTTAAATGGACTCCGTTGAAAGAATGAATAAATAAATAAATAGAATAAATACAGTATTCTGTGTCTTTCCCCTTTATAATTAGAGAAATCTGAAAATGCGAGTCCGCCGTCTGACCCACAGATGTCGCGGTTTACATGTATTTACTAGTGCCCCTGTATTTAAGAGAGTAGCGCAAACTGGCATCCATCTTGACGCCTGTAAGCGCCAATTTTAAATTAAATCAAATTAAAGGGACGCGCATTAATCATTATAGAATATGATTGGTTTAGTTTGAATTTGGCGCCTAAAAGCATCAAGATGGATGCCAGTTTACGCTACTCTATTAAACACAGTGACACCAGTATTTAGTAAAGTGCCTTGATTAAACACGGTGGCGACAACTGTGGTATTCTTTTTGATTGGTTGTTAGTAATTCTGGCCTAATATGGGGGAAAACCAGCGGCGTAGCTAGGAGGTCTAAAAATGGTCACAGCAGGTTGTGCTTTATTTCACTTACCCCAAAATCGTATCTCAAAAATTAGTAAAGGTAAATAAAATCAACCTCAAATTAACGTGTTTATAATTTGAGGTACTAACTATCATATGTTTACATAAATAAGACACTTAAACTTTGTATAACTGAGGTTTTTTTATTGTGACTATAGTTTCGACAACTTTAACTTGTCATTATCAGACTTGTAGTCTGATATAGTTTCGACAACTTTAACTTGTCATTATCAGACTTGTAGTCTGATAATGACAAGTTATAGTTGTCGAAACTATAGTCACAATAAAAAAACCTCAGTTATACAAACAAAGTTTAAGTGTCTTATTTATGTTAATAATGATGTATAACGAAGTAGAAGCCTCAACTGTTAACAGTTTTATCATATGTTTATTTAAAAATTAGGGAAATAGCTTCCGCACATAGATGACGCTTCAAGTGAAAGAAGACAACACTCGCTGTCACAATTGAATATCAGATTTTTGTATTATAACCTATTCTCTTGATTAATATTGCCTTATCGTGGCGGATGATAGGGAGTTGTAGCCACTGTGTTTAATTAAGTCACTGTAGTATTTAGCATAACGCGAAAAATACGTGGAGTTGCACTTCTATATGATTCCTCATTCAACTCTCCTAATGGAAAGCGCTCGCCATAAATTAGATGATTATAAAATGAATCAAGATATATTACTTCTTGCATTTCCTATAAAAGAAAATTAGTTACAGCTTAAGTAACACTCAATCTACCGAGATTGTAATCTAACTCATTTCTAAATTATTTTCCTGGATTTTTAGTCCAGGAAAGCAATTTAGAAAAACAAACAAATCCGATATACATAAATTTAGTTACACAACAATTATTCACACAGATACAGCTGTAAAATAAATTGCCAATCTGGAGAAATTACAAACCGATAAATAATTACTTGTGCAACATCAATCGCAAGTAATCTTAGTTGTAATCGAAGCGGCATTTCCGGTATTATCACAATCAAAAAGAAAATCGTAAAACATTCACTTGGAACGATCACATTGTATTTGGAAAAAATAAAAAAGTAAAGAAGCGTACTTTCAATGTTTTAATGTAAAAAAGTATTTATTTTATATTACTAAAATAATTCTGCTTCTACCGTAAAAAAAAAATTTAGAGTAGGCTTTGAGTTTTGAATTAGATTGACACTACTGACTGTTAATACATAGTTTAGCATAACCTCAAATTTATTCCATCATTCAATTAGCAGTCCGGGCAACCGCACAAAAATAAATGCCGCCTACTCTAAATCATAATTTAAATAATTTACTTTACTTTATTGACGGCTTATCACCATTTTACAATAATACAATATAAATTTAATTCATGATACTTAATGATATATAAAAACAAATAGAAAATAGATACGAATGTAGGCAGTGAACAAAAAAGAAATACAGAACAATACATTCATATGAATCTAGGTCTAAAAAAAAAAAATAAGAATACATAACATTATAAACAGACGTATACATCAGTATTTAATAATAATTTTTTGAATTTATTAAATGTGTTACCAAAGATACAAATGTTTCTACTATCACATATTTTGTTCCAATATCGACACATTCTAGAAAGTGGTTCATTGTTCCCATAATTTGATTTAAACATTTTAATTCTAAAAGTTAGTTTGGATCTAGTATTGGTAGGGATACTAAAATTAATCATGTTAAGAAGCTCAACACAATCGCATAAACCATTTACTATTTTGTATAAGAGACATAAATCCAAAATTGCACTGTAGTTGTTTCCCGATAGAAATAGTAGTTATATCTACAGTAAAAGTTAAATAAAATAAATAGCGAACGAAAGCTGTTTGCCAAATTAAAGATTTAAAAAAAAATGAAGGTGACTTTCAGTTTTAAATTAGATTGGCACTACTGACTGTTAATACATAGTTTAGCATAACCTTAAATTTATTCCATCATTTAATTAGCGGTCTGGGCAACCGCACAAAAAAAATGCCGCTTACTCTAAATCATAATTTAAATAATCGCACTGTAGTTGCTTCCTGATAGAAATAGTAGTTATACCTACAGTAAAAGTTAAGAAAAATAAATAGCGAACGAAAGCTGTTTGCCAAATTAAAAATTAAAAAAAAATGGAGTAGGCTTTGAGTTTTAAATTAGATTGGCACTACTGACTGTTAATACATAGTTTAGCATAACCTCAAATTTATTCCATCATTTGATTAGCGGTCTGGGCAACCACACAAAAAAAAGCCGCTTACTCTAAATCATAATTTAAATAATCGCACTGTAGTTGCTTCCTGATAGAAATAGTAGTTATACCTACAGTAAAAGTTAAGTAAAATAAATAGCGAACGAAAGCTGTTTGCCAAATTAAAAATTCAAACTGGATAATTATGTGGTATTAATTTGCCGAACGCGACGGCATTTATTATTGGGATGTTTCGGTGCACATTAAACATGCAGATTTCTAAAGAGAAAATGATCCGCAATTTATGTTTTAAATTATGTATATTTAACATGGTTAACAGAATTCATCAGGAAAATCGATAATATTATATTAATCACAAAACAAATGTAATAATTTCTAATAGTTTTTTAAGAGGCGTTTACGAAAAATTACGAATGTAAACTCTGTTTTTTTTTTTAATATGACCAAACTTAGGGTGTATTTACTGCGAACAGTTGCAGTCCTGCTTTAACAGTAGGGTATTTCAATCATCAAATTTTGAATTATCAATGTGACAAATAAATCATAATTTTTCAAATAAATTGTCACGAGGCAAAGAGTTTCAAAAAAGAGAACGCTACAACTTGCAACTTTATTTACAACACAACCAGGGATTTTTTCTTTTAAGCATACTTTCACATATTCCATATAAACATTTGTAAAATTAATTTATTTATTTATTTATTTACGGAAACAATCCATTTTTATACATTTATATATACAAAATACTTAAAGCTATTACAAAATGTAGATCATACATGTTATATATATACATATATGGATGTGGCAAGTTACATACAACAACAAACCCGAATACGTTTGAGACCGGATACGAATTTACAGAGAGACTTACTAAAAAGATGAAGGTTTGGATTTAGCGACAGTTTGTTTGACGTGCGCATAAAGCGAGAGAGTGGACTATTAATACCATAGTTAGATTTGTGAAATGGTATGGAAAATAGTGGTATATGTCTGGTTAAACGATTTGTAGTATTTATATGAAAACCTACTTGATCCAACAGAAATGTACACTCCACTTGACAAGAAATTAATTTATAGAAAAAACACATATCCGCAAATAACCTTCTACAGCACAATTTATCAATTCGAAATTCTGTACAGATTGTATTAATATTTCTCTCGTTATTATATCCTGATTTATACAGCATTATCTTCAAAAATTTTGTTTGGATATTTTCAATCATATTAATATATGTTTTTTGATGTGGTGACCAGACACAAGAACCATATTCCACAACTGAACGAACATATGCATAATATATCATTTTAAAAGCAGTTGGTGATAAATCAACCGCAGCCCTTTTAATAAATCCAAGCATCTTTATGGCCCGCGAGCAAGTACGAGTTATATGACTTCCAAACGTCATTCTCTTATCAAAAGTTATCCCTAAATCCAAAACCTCACTAAGCTCTTGTAATTCGATTCCATCTATAAAGTACGGTGTGGAAGATACTAGAGGATTGGTCTTTCTAGAAAATCGCATAAATTTACATTTATTAATATTGAACAACAGATAGTTTTCACAGCACCACTTATTAATTGACAATAAATCATCCTGAAGTAAAAAGCTATCGTTTGGCGTATCAATTTTCTTGAACAATTTCAAGTCATCTGCCTACAGCAGAAAGGACGAATGCTTAATTACTTGATGAATGTCATTAATAAAAATTAAAAACAATAGTGGCCCGCGGTGTGACCCTTGCGGGACACCAGAGTAAACATTAATTTCTTTAGAGATATGATTTTTTATTTTTACACACTGGGTACGGTCCTTCAAAAAACTAAAAATCCACTCAACAACATCCGCGTGAACACCATACGCAATTAGTTTTGAAATTAGGATTTCATGGTTTACACGATCAAATGCTTTAGCAAAATCCGTAAAAATTAATGAACTAAACAAAAATAAGTCGAAGTATATTTTGAACTTCACTTTCAATCAGTGTTTTATACGCGTGGCGCATGAAGTAAAATTTCGAGTTTAGAAAAGCCTGATTTGGCTTGGTCGCTCCGCTGCGCTACGCGACCAAGCCAAATTTCCAGGCTTTTCTAAACTCGAAATTTTACTTCATGCTTAATCTGGGATTGGAAAAACTCGTTAGAGTCTTCAAATTAGGAGTTTTTAATAAGATCACGAATATCTGAAAATGTACACTGAAAAATTGTAACATGTATACTTAAAAGAAACATTCCTTGTATTTAGATTTTTTTTATTAAATTTGAACATATAATTGGGTATATAATGATAAAGATAGATATTCCTGAGCAAGGAGCATTAATCTGATCCTCAGGGACACTTTATTAAATTAGTAGTAGATAGAAATAATGTGAGGTGGTACATTTGTAATCGTAATCATTGCTAAATGATATGTTTAATTAATTTCTCGCTTAACCCGTGCTCAAACATTTTTGAAATAATTCTGGATATTTCTTAAATGAATTATCTATTTTATAAAGTAATTGAATTGTCATATAACTGTCAGATTTTCCTTCACATAACCTACAAATAAAAAATTGATTTACAACATAACATGTGATTAATCTTGTCCTAACCTAAAACACACAACCTGCATCACACCACTAAATTCTTGAAATGTCAAATTTGATTGGTCATATTAAAAAAAACAGATTATACATAATTTGCATATTATTATACAGGGAATTTCCTGTTAGGTATAAATATCCCAATGTACATTTTCAGGCATTCGTTGATTTTATAGAAACGTTGAATTTAAAGCTTCTAACGAGTGTTTCCACTCCCAGGTTAAGAATGAAGTAAAATTTCGAGTTTAGAAAAGCCTGAAAATTTGGATTTGCCAGGGCGCGCGAGCGAAGCGAGTCGCGCCCTGGCAAATCCAAATTTTCAGGCTTTTCTAAACTCGAAATTTTACTTCATGCGCCACGCGTATAAAACACTGAAATATTGTGAAGTCGCAAATATACTGAATGGGTTTGAATTTGCGTTAATAAATTTTACAAACATTTATTTCGTCAAAGCGAATTTTTTGTTTTCAAAATTAGTAAAATTAACAGATTATACATAATTTGTATATTATTATACAGGGAATTTCCCGTTAAGTATAAATAACTCAATGTATACGCTGTAGATTTTCAGGCATTCGTTGATTTTATAGAAACGTTGAATTTAAAGCTTCTAACGAGTGTTTCCACTCCCAGGTTAAGCATGAAGTAAAATTTCGAGTTTAGAAAAGCCTGAAAATTTGGATTTGCCGGGGCGCGCGAGCGAAGCGAGTCGCGCCTCGGCAAATCCAAATTTTCAGGCTTTTCTAAACACGAAATTTTACTTCATGCGCCACGCGTATAAAACACTGAAATATTGTGAAGTCACAAATATACTGAATTAGTTTGAATTTGCGTTAATAAATTTTACAAATATTTTTTTTCGTCAAACAGAATTTTACGTTTTCAAAATAAGTAAAATAACTTGAAAACTAGGAAAGGAGTATTTTATTTTGAAAGAGCTTACTTTTGTACAGGGAATTTGCCGTTAAGTATAAATATCCCAATGTATACGCTGTAGATTTTCAGGCATTCGTTGATTTTATAGAGACGTTGAATTTAAAGCTTCTAACGAGTGTTTCCACTCCCAGGTTAAGCATGAAGTAAAATTTCGAGTTTAGAAAAGCCTGAAAATTTGGATTTGCCAGGGCGCGCGAGCGAAGCGAGTCGCGCCCTGGCAAATCCAAATTTTCAGGCTTTTCTAAACTCGAAATTTTACTTCATGCGCCACGCGTATAAAACACTGAAATATAGTGAAGTCACAAATATGCTGAATTAGTTTGAATTTGCGTTAATAAATTTTACAAATATTTATTTCGTTGAACCGAATTTTACGCTTTCAAAATTAATGAAATAACTTGAAAATTAGGAAATGGGTATTTTATTTTGAAAGAGCTTAGTTTTCTCAACATTTACAATCAATTATATGACAATTTGGGTAAGTCTTTTTTTTGAGTTTTAATTATATAAACATTTCGTATTCTTAAAAATTATAATTATTGCAGTCATCTTTTTCTTTACTGATTAGTTTTATTTACTAAATATACATTTCGAACACTATGTGTTCATTCTCAATAGTAATACAGTTGACAAAGAAGATAGATATTACTACAATAATTATTAGAAAACACTTCACTTAACTAAAAGAGGAATACTTAAAAATTATGTTGAAGTGAAATAAATTTGGTTTTAAATAATAATAAGTTAAAAACTATTACTATCTTCTTTAGTAAATTACAAAAAAAAGATCCATCACTAGCTTAGACCAATATTCATACAGAATAAGTCTTATATAAATTAAGGCAAGTTTCCGTAAATGCCTGTTGCAACGGTTTAATTAAAAAGAAAAAAAATATTTAATATAATCCATTTCAATATCCAAGCGAAAAATCAGAAAATTTACATAATTAACAGGAATTTTCGCAAACCTCTCACCGCTTTTTATGAGGCAGTGAGAGTGTGGTAATTTTAATTTTGAAGAACGAATTCGTTCCGAATTTAAAGTATGAAGACATACTTTTTCAACAAATTTCATGATTTTATAAAAAAAACTATTCAGTTTGTTATCGGTAATTACTTAAATAGCCAGGGACAAAATATTTCCTTTATTTGTATGTAATTTAAAACCTTTCGAAAATTAAACGTTTTCATACTATTATATATCTTTGATATTCGGTTATATTTATTCATAAATAAATGTATCATCTCTCGAGAATTAAAACCAAAGTTTTATTGTGAAACTAAGATCGCAAAACGATTTCATTCCTTCCTTATTAGGATAAAACGTGATGGCTACTTTTACACGAGTTATTATAAAAAAATACGGCGAAGTAACTGGGGTGTTTTTAATAAAAAAAAAACTATTTACTTCGTTATCGGTAATTACTTAAATAGCCAGGGACAAAATATTTCTTTTATTTGTATGTAATTTAAAACCTTTCGAAAATTAAACGTTTTCATACTATTATATATCTTTGATATTTGGTAATATTCATTCATAAATAAATTTATCATCTCTCGAGAATTAAAACTGAAGTTTTATTGTGAAACTAAGATCGCAAAACGATTTCATTCCTTCCTTATTAGGACAAAACGTGATGGCTACTTTTACACGAGTCATTATAAAAAAATACAGCGAAGTAACTGGGGTGTCTTTAATAATAAAAAAAAACTATGTACTTCGTTATCGGTAATTACTTAAATAGCGAGGGACAAAATATTTCTTTTATTTGTATGTAATTTAAAACCTTTCGAAAATTAAACGTTTTCATACTATTATATATCTTTGATATTTGGTAATATTCATTCATAAGTAAATTTATCATCTCTCGAGAATTAAAACTAAAGTTTTATTGTGAAACTAAGATCGCAAAACGATTTCATTCCTTCCTTATTAAGACAAAACGTGATGGCTACTTTTACACGAGTCATTATAAAAAAATACAGCGAAGTAACTGGGGTGTATAATTTACGTATCGCCGGCCATTAAAAGCAGCATCTCTCGAGAAAGAGACTGTCCGTAAACGGCGAAATCGAAATCGGCAATTAAATAGACACACGAGAGCTCTCCGACTTTTTCTTCTTCCCAATTACCAATCTAAAGGGGCGCCTCATTAAAAATGTACACCGCCATTTTAATTAGAACTAAAATAGAAAAATCAATTGCGATTTTTAGCGAAATCTAACTACGAGGGTCATTCCATAAATAATGCTCATCATTTTTTATTTCCTTAGATGTATATTTTTTTATATAATCTCTTTACAATCTTTCAACATAATCTCGCTGCTTTTCAATAAATAAATACATTTATTGTGTTAACAGCAAGAAACTTTACACTTGTCAATACATAATGTTACTTAATACTAACATGAAAGTTGAATATTTCAGACAAAAACCTACGAAATTACTGGAATTACGCTTTGAGTTAAAAGTAAAATGAATAAATAAATAGATAAACAAGTAAATAAACAAATAATTAGGCAACTAATAATATTAATAAATATATAAATAAATTAATAGACAAATAAGTAAATTATAACTAATATATAGATACATTCACACACACGTTAAAAATACATATAGGTAAATGCGAGTACATTCAAACGCATGTTAAAAATTTATAAAATTAAAATTTAGGTATTCATCCCAACTGTAGAATGCATTTCCAATCAAAAACTCTTTAATGACTTTTCGAAATTTCGTTATTTTAAGAGGTCAGGGAAAAAATCTGGAATCTGGGAAGAGTCAGGAAAAAGTCAGGGAAATTTAAAATTTCAGATTAGTCGCCACCGAGTTATTTCAGTTATGATATTAGCGGTCTAGGACGTTTCATCGCCGCCGATTTATCGCCACCGATTCATCGCCGCCGTTCCATCGCCGGGCCAGTTCTTCGCCGGCCGTTTCATCACCAGGCCTGTTCATCGCCAATATTTTTATAAAATAAATTCTGAAAGAAAGATCATAACTAATGATAAAATTTCAAATATTACCCAATTCTAGAAATTGTCCACTAATTTAATATTAGGTTTTATATCCAAGTAATCGTTACTCAAACTTAATAAAAATCGAATTAGAATGCTGCCCTATCCTAACCTATCCTCACCAATACTAACCTATCCTAACCTATCCTAACCTATCCTAACCTATCCTAACCTATCCTAACCTATCGTAACCTATCCTAACCTATCCTAACCTATCCTAACCTATCCTAACCTATCCTAACCTATCCTAACCTATCCTAACCTATCCTAACCTATCCTAACCTATCCTAACCTATCCTAACCTATCCTAACCTATCCTAACCTATCCTAACTTATCCTAACCTATCCTGACATATCCTATCGCAATTGGCCTGGCGATGAACTGGCCTGGCGATAAACTGGCTTGGCGATGAAACAGCCGGCGATGAACTGGCCCGGCGATGAAACGTCCCATTCCCTGATATTTGTATTAATTCTTGTAATGAAGGTTAATAATAACAAATTATAAATTTGTCTAAAATTGTGTTCTTTTTGTAGAGAGGATCATCAAACATATCAACCAACCGTACTATTCAAACGAACAAAACACCACAAAGGATCAATCTACTGCTTAGCATGGTCCCCGGTGGGGGATCTAATGGCCACGGGATCAAACGACAAAACTGTCAAACTAATGCGCTTCAACGCGGACACCTCGAATCTGGAAGGCGAAGAAGTCGAGCTCTCCATGCACGACGGAACCATCCGGGATCTGTGCTTCCTCGAAGACACCTCGAACAAATCCAGTCTTTTAATATCCGGCGGAGCCGGCGATTGCAAAATCTACGTCACAGATTGCGCTACCGGCACACCTTTCCAAGCTTTGAGCGGGCACACCGGGCATATTTTATCGTTGTACACGTGGGGCGGAGCGATGTTCGTGAGCGGTTCGCATGACAAGACGGTCAGGTTTTGGGATTTGAGGACGAGGGGGTGCGTCAACATGGTGACGCCGGTGACGATGCCCGGGACTAGGCAGGGTTCGCCGGTGGCGAGCATCTGCGTGGACCCCTCGGGAAGGTTGCTGGTTTCCGGGCACGAGGATAGTTCTTGCGTTTTGTATGATATTAGAGGGGGAAGGAATATCCAGTGCTTCAAGCCGCATTCGTCCGATATCAGGTCCATCAGGTTTTCGCCTTCGGCTTATTATTTACTCAGCGGGGGATACGATAATAAGCTCGTTTTAACTGATTTACAAGGTAATTGCATTATATCGTATGATCAATAAAATAAAACCTGTAGAGTGCCATAGAAAATATTGTAGGTTGGCAACTCTGAAATTATACATTATAATTATTATGTCTGACGTTTTATATGTCAATTCCTAAAGCGTGCAGCCAACTTAAATTTTAAAAAAGGTAAAATCATGGCACTATAGAGATTTTTTTTATTGAACATACTATAGATCATTAAATATTCACTAAATCTAAGGGATACAATATCAGAACATTTGAATTGGTCGCGTAGCAAAGCGGAGAAACCAATCCAAATTTTCCGGCTTTTCTACATTCAAAGTGTACTTCATGCGCTACGCGTATAAAACACTGATTAAAAGTGAATTTCAAAATATTCTGCTTTTATACGTACCTTTACAATTCACCAAGCATGATTTTATGTTTGATCTCACGTTAATAAATTTGCAAATGTTCATTTCATCTAACCTAATTCTGCACCTTCAAAATTGATTCCAATAGTTTCTCCAAGTGGCCTACGATCTTTAATTTTTTTTTAATGTCTTTAGGTGATTTAACATTACCATTACCCAGTGTGGTGGTAGCCCAACATCAAGATAAAGTGATATCAGGCCGCTGGCACCCGAGCGAATTCTCCTTCCTCTCAACATCAGCGGACAAAACGGCAACGCTGTGGGCCTTACCCCCCATATAAAACAGAAACACTAAAATGAAAATCTTAATCATTATGTAAGTCTGAACTAATCCTGTTTTGTTGTATTTTTTTTTTTATAGAAAGAAAAAAGAAAAACCTAACCTTAACCTCTCTGACCCGCATAAAACCCAAAAAAAAACTTATGCGAACTTATTTTAATCCATGTTATTTATTTATATTTGTATATATTTTTAACGATGATTGTTTTTTTTAATTGAATTAATTAAGTATTATGTTATTTAAATGATGTTGTAATGTTTTGTGGATACGCCTTTTTAACGAAATTTATTAAAAAAAAGATATTTTTTTAATTGACGCATAGCACATTATATTTACGATGGATAGCTGTTATTTACGCTGTTAGCACAATATTAATGTAAGCTTAGCAGATTACATGAATAGAGATTATTTAATGTTGTTGATAAATAAGCTTTTATATAAATTTGACAGATGATTATATATTGTGTATATATTAATTTACTCGATGTATATTTTAATTATTATATTTTCTAAAAATCAAATACCATAATGTTTATTATAGTATTGTAAAAAAAACGATAATAAATGGCAAAGTTCTCATATTTTGTTTTTATTTTTTGTTTTCTGTTTCGAGAAATGTTTTGTTGTTTATTGTTTTCTTCTAAGAAATGTTTGCTTATTTATTGTTTTTTCTTTTGTTTTTTTAGAAATGTTTCCTAATTTATTGTCGTTTCGATACTGGTAAATCGTAAGAAATGTTCTCAAAATGTACTGATATTTCAGTAAATTAAATGAAGCTATTGTTTCGTTGAACCAATTTAATAGATATGAAATCTTTGATTTGGTTGATGGCGAGAGATTGGGAGGGAGTGAAAGGCATGTTGAAAAGGGTGGAAAGATATATGGATAAGAGAGGAATGTGTGTGAATGTGGGGATGAGGTTTAGGAATAAAGGGAGAGAGGGGAGAGTGGGAGAGCTAGAATGGAAGGGAGAGGTGATTGAGAGAGTGAAAAGTTTCAGCTACTTGGGATTTATGTTTAAAGGGACGGGTGGGTATGAAGAGCATATAAGATGGGTACAAGGAAAGGCGAGGAGAGCATGGGGAATGGCATGGAGAAAATGGGGGAGATGGATGGAGAATAGTATTAAGGTGAAATGCAAGGTGTGGGACGCGTGTGTAAGACCGATACTAATGTACGGGGTAGAAGCATGGGGAACGAGAGCGTATGAGGTGATTGAAAGAGAACAGTTATGGTTCCTGAGACGGATGCTGGGACTAGACAAGTCGACACCGGGATATATACTGTTGCAGGAAACGAATAGAGAGAGATTGGAATGTGAGGCGGTGGAGAGAGTGGTGAAGTATGAAATGAAATTATGCGGAGTAGAAGAGGAGAGATTGGTGAGAATAGTATGGGAGGCGTGCATGAAAGTAGAAGGGGGGAGGTGGAGGGAAGAGAGAAGGAGAATGTATGAAAGGGGAGGACTGGCAGAGAGGAAGGTACAGGAATGGTTGGGTAGGGGGGTGAAGGTAGCGGCGTGGATGAGAGAGAAGATGAAGGAGGTGGAAGCGCAGGAGAGACAGGGACGGATAGACAAAAGTGAATATAATGATATGTTTGGAAGATGGCAAATATATGGGAGGGTGCCGAGATACATGAGTGAGGATGGGTGGAACAGGGATGAAAGGGTGATAATGGCGAGGGCAAGGTGTGGGTCTGGAGAGATGGGAAGGAAGAGATGGATGGGGGAAGAATATATGAGATGTAGGTTGTGTGAATGGGGGAAGGATACGTGGAGGCACTTGGCGGAGGAATGTGAGGGTGTGAGTGAGGAATGGGTGGGAGTGAAAGGGAATAGAAGGGTGACAGAATGGATGAGGGAGGACGGAGCTAGGGTAAAGACGCTGGAGAAAGTGGGACGGGAGAAAGAGGGCAAGATGTGAAGGGAAGAAAAATAATAGAATACAGAATGCTTAAAATAATGAAGAAATATTTTGCCATAACACGTTGCTTCGCTAAGGGTTAGAATTAGGAAAACAGATTGCTAATATGCAGGGGTAAGGACGCTGGAGAAGTTGGGAGGGAAAGGAAAGGAGGGAGGAGAGGGGTAATAATATAGTATTGAGATTGTAAGAATATAGTGTTGACATTGTAAATAGCTTTAGGATATGCCAATAAAGGTCTTTTTTTTTTTTTTCTTTGATTTGGTTGACGTTCACTTTGTGGTACATCTTTATAAAATAATATTAAAACACTTAACTTTGTTTTACCACTTTAATTAACTTTTTATAGTGACTATAGTTTCGACTACAAGCTAGTCATTATCAAACTGAGTTGAGTTAATGACTAGCTTGTAGTCGAAACTATAGTCACTGTAATAAGTTAATTAAAGTGGTGCAACAAAGTTAAGTGTTTTAATATTATTTTAATAGATATGAGGCTTTTAGAAACAAAGGGGTGTAAGTAATACTTGTTTAAATTGAATTGCACGCAATGGGAAGATTTATTTTGACAAAAAGTTATATGAGCTTTAATTAACAGATACATATTTTAACCCATTAAGCGCCATTGATGCATACACGCAACATTATCATTTTTTTGTTACTTAAATTACTAAATAAGTTAATTTGATACATTATATTATTTGACCTGAATAGAAAGTGTATAAGGAAAACTGAAAATATTTTGTTATTGAAATATTTCGATTATTCCTCACAAAAAGAAAATGGCAGTGTATATCTAACTTCACAATATTTCAGCGTTTTATACGCGTGGCGCATGAAGTAAAATTTCGAGTTTAGAAAAGCCCCGTGAAAATTTGTCTCGGGTCGCTGGTGCGACCCTCGACAAATTTTCTATGCGGGGCTTTTCTAAACTCGAAATTTTACTTCATGCTTAGTCTGGGAGTGGAAACACTCGTTCTAAACTTCATAATACACAATCGACGAATGCCTAAAATATCGTATACATTATGTATATTTAAAAGAAAAATTCACAGTATGTCATACAATAAGTCATTCACAAAAACCATAAAAATAATCGTTACCTAAAACCAACTATTAAAGTTAACTCTATAATTACTCGGCCGTTAATGGGTTAATTAACAGATACATATTTTTTAACCTCCACTTATCTGCACAGCTATTTTGTGTTGTGGGTTTTAACACAACTTGAACTTAAAGGTTCGCATTTTATATAAAAATGTTAAGTCACTTACACTCCTTTGCTTCTAGGTGAATCAAACTTTTTGTACAGAGTCTTACGAGAATATAACATTTACAAACATTTTAAAATACAAACAGTTACCAGTTCAACGCTAAATTATTTATTGCTAACACTAAATATATTGATAACAGACTAAACATCTGATTACGTGTTATTCTATTTTTATACAGTTGATGTATGTATATGTTTTTGAACTTCACCATACTTCAGTGTTTTATTCGCTTAGCGCATGAAGTAAAATTTCGAGTTTAGAAAAAGCCTGAAAATTTGGATTTGGGCGCTCGCTTCGCTCCGCGCCCAAATCCAAATTTTCAGGCTTTTCTAAACTCATAATTTTACTTCATGCTTAACCCATTAGGCGCCATTGATGCATATACGCAACATTATTAATTTTATGTTAATTTAATTACTAAATAAGTAAATTTGATATATTATATTATATAACTTGACTTGGAAATGTATGAAGAATAACGTAAATATTTTGTTATTGAAATATTTCGATTATTACTCATTTAAATAAAATGTTTGCAGTGTATTTCTAACTTCACAATATTTCAGTGTTTTATACGCGTGGCGCATGAAGTAAAATTTCGAGTTTAGAAAAGCCCCGTGAAAATTTGTCTCGGGTCGCTGCGCGACCCTCGACAAATTTTCTACGCGGGGCTTTTCTAAACTCGAAATTTTACTTCATGCTTAGCCTGGGAGTGGAAATACTCGTTCTAAACTACATATTGCACGTTTTTATACAAAATCGACGAATGCCTTACATTTACAGCGTATACATTATTTATATTTAGAAGAAAAACTTATAGAATGTAATACAATAAGTCGTAGTTCGTAGAACTCATACAAAAAAGTGTAGAATTTTACCTAAAATCCACTTTTAGAGTTAACTCTATAATTGCTCGGCCGTTAATGGGTTAATCAAGTGACGGGTACCCTCGTTTAAGGTTAGTCTTTAAATTATATTAATTTCTCTTATATTTAAAAATATTTACTCCCAACCAATAGCCATACTTTCTCAAATTGCTAAAATATTTGAGAAAACACTGTATGATCAAATTTATTTTCATACTTCTCCATATTTATCACATTATCAGCACGGTTTTATTCCGAGACGTTCTACGGTAACTAACTTGACTAACACATGATATTGCTAGATCATTAGATTCATCCGGGCAGATTGATGTAATATATACTGACATGTCAAAAGCGTTTGACAGAGTTGATCATACATTGTTACTTGAAAAACTTAATTACTTTGGTTTTTGTGATCATTCCACTTCACTCATTTCATATTATCTTTCATGTCGTGAATCATATGTACTGATAAATAATTTTAAGTCTAATTCTTATTTTCCAAGTTCGGGGGACCCTCAAGGCTCCATACTGGGTCCATTATTATTCAATCTTTTCATTAACGATCTTTCCAATCTACTAGAGTGCAAACACCTTTTATATGCTGATGATTTAATGATTTTTTCAACAATTACGAATTCAGATGATTGCATAAGTTTGCAAAATCAACTTAATGGTATTTCGAATTGGTGCAGTACAAATAAACTTAATCTGAACAGCAATAAGTGTGAATTTGTCTCCTTTATAAAAAAATCCAAATCAATTACATTTAACTATGTCGTGAGTAAGAATTCTATTGAGCGAGTCAATGTCTTCAAAGATCTTGGTGTTTGGTTTGATGATAAATTTATCATATTCAATCTCCTGATAAAAGTTCCTTTAAAGCCTGGGTCTCCAAACTATCTTCTTCGCGGGCCACAAATACAATTCTACATAATAAAGTCGGCCAAGATCCGATTAATTTTATAAAATTATGAAAAATTTAAGGAACAATTGTTACAATATTTCAAAATATGACATTTACAAAAAAAATTACAAACAATCGCGGGCCGGATTCATGCAAGTCGCCGGCCGTATTTGGCCCGCGGGCCGTAGTTTGGAGACCACTGCTTTAAAGCATTAGGATTTATCCATCATAATTCTGCGAACTTGCGAAATCAGAATGCTTTGAAATCTCTATTCAATGTTTATGTACGTTCAAAGTTAGAATATGCTTCATTAATTTGGTATCCACAATCTCAACTTCAGATTAATCTTGTGGAAAGTGTTTAACGAAGATTTCTTAAATTTCTATACCTGAAGACTGAGGGGCATTATTCTGAGAGAGGCTATGATCATTCTCGTTTGCTTGAGAAATTTAATGTCGAATCTCTTGAGTGCCGACGTTACAAGTCTGCTATCTCATTTATACACGAACTATTTAATAATCATATCGACAGCCCCAATATTTTACAGCTAATTAGTTTGCATATTCCTACTTTCAACAGTAGATATAAGACTACATTTAATATCAGTTATAATAGATTACATTTTGGCGCTAAATCACCAGCATAATTTGTAATAACTTTAATCAACTACCTCCAACTTGTGATATCTTTTTTGAATCACTAAAATTTCAATACTAGACTAAAGGAGCATAACCGGGCTTTTCGGTTGCGACAATGTGATAAGTCATCTTTTGCAAAACATCTCTTAGATGAAAACCATACTTTTGGAAAAGATGTACTTACTATTATTCATTGTGCCGAAAAGGGTCGGAAGATGAATCTCCTTGAATCCCTAGAAATACATAAAGCTAGCGCTAATCCGGGAATCCCCCTAATTAACGACCAGGTTGACCTACTGTATACCCCCATTTTTAAAGCCGTTTTGTAATCCGTTTTCATGTAATCACCTTTTGTATATATACCCGTATTGTTTCCAGTTTTAGACACTTCATGTTTGATAATGGCAAGCTGAATTTGCCGAAACTGCAGTCACATAAAAATAAATTGTGTTATACAAACAAAGTTAAAAGTGTTTTATTGTGTTACCTAATAAAGGTTTATAACACTTGTAAATACAGAGAGTTTTATATAACACCGAACATTTTCATAACGAGAATTTTTCTTCTAAGTATCCATATGCATACGTTGCACATATCCGATGCTCGGTTTATTAAATGAATTAAATTTAAGCTATAAGCGAGTGTTTTCCACTCCCAGGGTAAGCATAAAGTAAAATTTCGAGTTTAGAAAAGCCTGAAAATTTGGTTTGGTCGCGTAGCGCGAAGCGCGGAGCGGCCAACCAAATTTGCAGGCTTTTCTAAACTCGAAATTTTACTTTATGCGCCACCGGTACCAAACACTGATTCAATATAAAGCTTAGCGGTGAGTATAAAACTTCGTAATATGTCAGTGTTTTGTATCGGTGGCGCATGAAGTAAAATTTCGAGTTTAGAATAGCCTGAAAATTTGGTTTGGCCGCTCCGCTCTTCGCGCTCAAATTCTTATTGATAAATGGCAGTTTTATGTTATTTGGTGTGGATCTGGGAGCTCTCCTTGCTGCGTCACTACAGCTTAGCCATAGTTCACCACTTTTTAACCATTCATAACTCAACGTTAGGAATCTAGCACCTAACGTTTTCGGACGGGTTTAGGTTAGGTTATGTTAAATGTTTACGTGTACTCTTGGCAACAATGCGGGGACTTTAAACGCATTAACATATTGCCTGGATTCTTGGATATACTATAGTTCAAACGGCACACAGTGTGGCCGATTCGCATCGGGTCGGCCAGCCCCCCGCGGGGTGGTCAAAATAAAACTTAAAATTTTGCATTTCTGTTAGTATATCTATTTTTAGCATACTTTAAAACATAGAAATATGGAATATCAATTCATTTACGTAAGTAGTTATCTCAACAATAATTCGCAAAGTTGAACAATTTATGCTAATGAGTTTGGTAAGAAATAAGCGTTCTAATAATTTCAATACTAAAGCCTTACAAATAATTTCCAAATAGTTGTTTTTTTTTTCTGAATATAATATGAGGATGGCACTTTTCATTAGAACAGAAATTTTATCAAGAAGAAGTAAAATACCTTAGGTATGAATTTCTAAAAATGATCAATTTTAAAAATGAAATTACAACTTTGTTGGACTCGCAGTCCTTTTAATCAAATAGGAATGTAATACTGCTTAGATCAGAGGTTTATTATTAAATATTTTCATAAGTTAACTGTCATTGTATTATAATATTAATAATTTATTTTAGTGATTATTAATTTTAACATATTCTTTTATTGGGGATTAAAGTGAATAAACTTTCATATATGTATGTACAAACTCACCTAAAAATTCGGCCATTCGCATTCCTCTTCCGGATCAATATTTCTTCTGAATCGCTTGAATGAACATTCGGGGAAATTAATGCAATTACCTCATTATGCAATTCTCTTTTCTTCGGTATAGGTGCACTTATTTTTGAAGATATATACGGATCGGGCCAAACCAATAACATTTTAAATAAATCATTTATTGTATTTTGCCGTGAAGTTTTTCTTGTATGGTGCTCTCGAATTCTTCTATAAATTTTGTTACTCGATTCTTGAGCTTCTTCTGTTAATTCCCCAATGGGCACCAAGAACTCACTTAAAAATTGCGATCCATGTATTAGTATTTTGTGAACACTTACAGGCATACGGTACCACCCATACAGATAAACAAATAATTCTGCTGTCTCAAAAGTATACTTATTAAAAGCTGTTAGATTGATATCACAGCCACTTGACAATGTAATTAAAATATTTCCGAACCGTCTTATTAAATTTTCGTCGATTTGTGTGATTTTGGCTACAACTTCGGGATTGTGAAAAAATCGCCTTGCTGTATTTCCAGTGTTTGATATCCCTGTACCCTGTGTTACAGTATCCACGCGAATTCCTAAGGCTTTTCTCAGTTCTTTTTGAATATTTCCTTTTCTAGCGATCATAATTTCTCTTTGCTCTTGTGGCATTTTGTGTGTTGTGGGTTTTTTCCACTCTAGTTTGTACAAAATGTGCAATATACATTCCAAAAATTTTATCCAGGCATGCAGTAATGAGATTCCGTATTTAAAATTACTTTGTTTCGGTGTCATTTTTCTGATATTTTCTAAATCATTCATCTGGGTAGGTCTACAATTGCAGATAAAACAATTTGAACTCGAGGTTCCTGTCAAAGCATTAATTACTTTGCCATCAACCATTGTAAAATGTAACTCGAATGTAACAATAATTTGTTTGGTGTCAATTTCATACGTAAAAGCCTGTAATTTTTCCACTTCACACTCTATTTTTCTTACTTCATCCTTAATATTTTGAATGCTTTCCTTCATATAAAAAATTTTATAGGACGACAAAACTTTGTCGACGACTGCTTAATATTTTTCCATAAAATCGAATCTTCATTATCCAACATTCTTAAAGGAACCAAGGAGAAAAGAAAAACGCTTTTGTCACTATAGTCCTCGTCATCTTCAGTGCTGCTTTCACTAGATTTTGTTTGCATGAATTCACTGTGCCCAGAACTACCATCACAGCCGTATTTACAAATCATACGAATCGTAGTAACGTTATTAAAATTTAATAAGTTTATATTTTTCATTATTCTTATAAAAGTATGCTCCAACAAATTTTGTAAAGGTACCGAAGCACACTTTATATCAATATATATTTCATTTGGATAACAACGTTCTTTTGCTGCTTTAACAGTTTTGTATGATGGCAAAATATTTTTAAAACCACGTAAATGGAATTGATGCCTCAATGTGTTATAATTTTGTACACTTAATTTCATCGATGCCATCAATGCCAAAGCATCATCATCTGTAAAAGGCTTAGGTTCTTTACTAGATGATATTTTGTTAAATATTTTACAAATCTGGCCTGTTTCTTCTGATGATTTTTTTGAGAAATCATGGATTAAAGTAGCCGCTGACCTTTTATTTTGTTGTCGTAATATACTGCTGGCTGCCGAAAAAATAATCTCTGAAGGATTTTCTTCAATCATCGCGCTGACTTTTCTTCTCTTTGTTCTCTCACTGATTTAAATGAATTCGCCTAAAGTTGAAGGCCCTGGTGTAGGTTCCATATTTTCAATATTTTCTGCGATTGAATGTGTTTCAGCCTCAACATTATCTTCAATAAAGATTTTATTTAACCATTGTTCATTTTTCTTATTGAAATTATGTATAGAATACTGTGCACATTTCCATTTAGTTCTTGCACTTCGACAAAAATTACCAAGCTTTATATTAGTTCTGTCTAAATCACTTATAACATATCCCTGTTTTATCATTTCTTGTTGTAAGAGAACAACAGACTCTTCAAGGGATAATTTAGAGAGTTTATTATGATTATACCACGCAGTAAAAAGTGTTCTATTTGTAATAGTCACCATGATTTTGAATCACTAACACGAACACAAAGCGAAGAATAATAATACTAATATATAAACTATTGTCACTAACTAGAAATTAAATTAAGAATATCACAAACACTATTAATAACAAATAAGTTCAGTTTATAGATTCAAGAACGAAAACACATTTGCACTGGGCGAAATCGTTTTAACTTCTGAAAAAGTTTTCAGTTCTTCAGAAAAGTATTTTATGATCATATTAGGAACATCTGTTTTCAAAATTCTAGAAAACGCCTTCAAGAATGTGAAGAAAGGACTCAATGACCCGCACCATAAATCAGCATCGAGATAACAAGTGGAGTGTCACCCTTGAGTTTTATTATTTCCAGAATCGAATGAATGTTTACTTGTAAAGGTTACATTGGAGATAAATCTACCCTTTGTATTTGTAAAATAGTTATTTAATTTAAAAAATAATAATACTGCATATTCATTTACTAATTAATTAATTAAACTAATAGCCGATAGCAATTATTAAGTTCACGGGAAGGTGACGACGATGGCTAGGCGCGTTGTATTTATCCTGCCCGCGTATGTAGCGCGCTCCAAATTGTATAAAAATGTAATCCTTCGGTGGAAAAAAATCATAACTTCGGCGGATGGATCGACTTAAAAAAAAGGTTCACATGGTTAGATAGATAGATAATTACATAATATCATGATCTAAGCAGTATTACATTCCTATTTGATTAAAAGGACTGCGAGTCCAACAAAGTTGTAATTTCATTTTTAAAATTGATCATTTTTAAAAATTCATATCTAAGTTATTTTACTTCTTCTTGATAAAATTTCTATTCTATTGAAAAGTGCCTTACTCATATTATATTTAGAAAATAAAACAACTATTTGGAAATTATTTGTAAGGTTTTAGTATTGAAATTATTAGAACGCTTATTTCTTACCAAACTCATTAGCATAAATTGTTCAACTTTGCGAATTATTTTTGAGATAACTACTTGCGTAAATGAATTCAAATTCCATATTTCTATGTTTTAAAGTATGCCCCCGCGGGGGGGCTGGCCGCACCGATGCGAATCGGCGATAGTGTGCGGCATGAATATCAGACTTTTAGGATAATGATCAATTTGTGTACAAATTGATCCAGTTTCATGTATTTTGGTAATAAATGATCTAGAATTCACCGTCTTAGTAAAAATAATTTGAGAAATTTTTGCGCGTTCGATCAAACGTTCGATTATGAAGGCTTTGTATATAATTTGGATAAATTATTATAATTCAAATTATTTTATAAGGATTCGAATCATCTATGTTTAGATTTGAATACGGATCGCGAATCATTTCTCATCGAAGTATTTGAATAATCCTTTTGAATCCTCTAAAAGGATTCGAACCATCTTGCCCAGCTCTGGTTGAATATAACATCAAGCAACGTGTGCCTATTTGTTTTGTCATAGCTACACAAGTAACAAGTCAAAATTTTAGTAAACCAAAATTCTCAGTGATTCACAAAAGAAGAATGGGCGCACCGCCACCGAAGCGCCGAAAGGCGATAGCCGCGCCAGCCGCCAAACGCCGACCCACCGAATACCGTAGGAATCCGTTCTTCAACTTCCTGAAAACCTTCAGACTGAAACACCCGATGCAGCCGGAGCTGAAGGTCGCCGTGCAAGCGGCGCGGACCTGGCAAGCACTGCCCGATAAAGAGAGGAGGAGGTTCGCTAGGTGTTTTCCCGGGGAGGAGAACCACGGAGTTGTTCAGAAGGGGCCGGAGACCGATGTGAATCAGGCGTGCGGGTTCAAGAAGGCCAGAAAGATGGCGGCGCGGAAAGGTTGCGGTAGCGGTAGGAAGCGGAGAGCTAGTCGTAAAAGGACGCGCGCTTCCGCGCCTAAACGCAAGGGGAGGAGTAGGAGCAGGAGTAGAAGTAAGAAGAGGAGTAAGAGCAGCAGCAGGAGTAGAAGTAAGAAGAGGAGTAAGAGCAGGAGCAGGAGTGGTAGTTGCAGCAGGAGTGGTAGTTGCAGCAGGAGCGGGCACTCGAAACGCAGACGCTCTCGCAGCCGCAGCGGATCCTGCGCTAAGAAGCGGCGCACTAAAAGTCGCAGCAAGAGCCGCCGATCCAGGAGCAGGAGTAAAAGCAAGTGCAAATCAAAATCCCGTTCGCGCTCCCCCTCTCGCTCTAGGTCCCGCAAAAGGCACTCCAGGAGCCGCAGTAGGTCTCATAGGAAACACTGCACGCCGAAAAGGAGGCACAAGGCGAGGGGGCCGAAGAGGAATGTTCGGGCGAGGAGGAAAAAGCGCAGAGGAAAGGGTCGTTCCTCGGCGTGCCGTAGCAAACATGAACGTGTTTCAGAGTCGTCGGAGAAACGGCCGATGATGATCAGCGATCGGTCGGTGAGGATGTTGGAGAGGCTGCGCGACCGGTGCAAGACGCCGCAAAGGAAGGCGCGGATCAACTGCGTCCTCAAGAAGTACAAGAAGTTAAAAAAAAAATAGGTGTGGGAGTCATTTTCTAATATTTTTTCGATGCTTTGCATTTGTTTTTTTGGTGATTAATAAAAAACTACTCTTGTGTATACAGTTTTCACTGCGTTTTTACCTACGCCCTTGTAACACTTTTTTTTTGTGTATTTCGAGAGCTCAGTGGAGTTTGGATATAAGAGATTGGTTTCGTTTAACGCGGGCGCCACTACACCGAAGTGTAGACGGAAGCAACAAACATTTAATAATAGATTTATTATCAAAATCAAACAAAATAAAACAATATTATTTAACATACAACGGGCATAAAAATAAATAAAGCAATAATCCCTTTATTTATTTTTATAAATAACGTAACTAAGAATATTTTAATAGTCCGGCAGACGGAAACCCAGAGACACAATGCCGTCTTGGTTTGCCGGGATTCTGATATTATATAACATAAAGTAAATAAAATAACAATTCTGGAAAATATAAAAATAAAATAATGTTCAAATAACGAATATCAATTAGGGAACGGCGAACGGAAGAGTCACGGCACAACGCCGTCTCGGCTTACCCTAACTGCTAGGCTTCTCGGATCTTCGGCTTCGTAGACTAGACGGGACCCGTGTCAATCACTGGGCCTTTAAGCGGAACTCGTGTCAATCACTGAGATCCGCCGTCTGACCAAAAAGGCGAGTGTAACCCGTTTATATAGGACTGGATTTAGTGAAAAACTCGAAAGGAAAAGAGGTGGAACAAAATGTTGGAGGTGGAAATTGAGTATTATATTGGGATAGACATGTATGTGAAAAAGGGATGTATATAGTCTATGATAGGATAGTGAGGTATATTGGGTTGCCTATGATAGTTTAATGCGGTATACGGGGTAGTATATATAACGGCACGTTACACCCTATTGACAAGTATGACTGACATTACGTACACATTTAGAAACCACGGAGGGAAGTAACGGTCGTACTTGTTGGGAAAACACAAAACTTTGTAACGGGGTAATCGACCACTAATGATAGGCTAGTTGCTTAATCCAATTAATTTATTAATTTCCGAGCTTTCGGAGCTTTTTGGCTCCTTCTTCAGGGATTTCAATTTTTAATTCTATTGACCAGGGGCCAACACTCGGAATCTCAGGTTCCATCAGACTCAAGTGCAGGTCGGACTTTTTATTGCGTTGCTACGCATCTCCATTCACCAAACTGTGGAGAAACGTTCCTTTTTGCGTTTTCTTCGGGGCCAGCCCGCGAACATCATCACCGTCGCTTGTAACAATTAAAACCACCACATACACGCCACACTCATCAACAAAACACGAAACTCCACAAAACAGATTAAAAACACAACCTGGTATTTGCAACAGGTGCGTGGTTAGAATGACAGTCATGGATTAAGCAACTAGCCTATCATTAGTGGTCGATTACGTACACATTCACGTAATAGCTTTGACAAGTACATTACGTGTTAATAGTCAAGTTAGTTACCGTAGAACGTCTCAGAATAAAACCGTGCTGATAATGTGATAAATATGGAGAAGTATGAAAATAAATTTGATCATACAGTGTTTTCTCAAATATTTTTTTCTATCTCTTCTAATAACCGAGATTCCCTATAGTAACATCCAATTTGGGCCACCCTGTACATCAAAGAAATTGGTTGTACGGTTCAGCTGTCAACACGTAATGTACTTGTCAAAGCTATTACGTGAATGTGTACGTAATGTCAGTAATACTTGTCAATAGGGCGTAGGTAAAAACGCAGTGAAAACTGTATACACAAGAGTAGTTTTTTATTAATCACCAAAAAAACAAATGCAAAGCATCGAAAAAATATTAGAAAATGACTCCCACACCTATTTTTTCTTTAACTTCTTGTACTTCTTGAGGACGCAGTTGATCCGCGCCTTCCTTTGCGGCGACTTGAAACGGTCGCGCAGCCTCTCCAACATCCTCACCGACCGATCGCTGATCATCATCGGCCGTTTCCCCGACGACTCTGAAACACGTGAATGTTTACTACGGCATTTGCTCACCAAGGAACGTCTGCTCCTCGACCGCCTCCTCTAATTCCCCTTACATTTCGGCCCCCCGCACTTCCTCGCCTTGTGCCTCCTTTTCGGCGCGCAGTCTTTCCTCCGAGACCTACTGCGGCTCCTGGAGTGCCTTTTGCGGGACCTAGAGCGAGAGCGGGAGCGCGAACGGGATTTTGATTTGCACTTGCTTTTACTCCTGCTCCTGGATCGGCGGCTCTTGCTGCGACTTTTAGTGCGCCGCTTCTTAGCGCAGGATCCGCTGCGGCTGCGAGAGCGTCTGCGTTTCGAGTGCCCGCTCCTGCTGCGCTTCCTACCCTTTGACTTGCAACTCCCACTCCTGCTCCTGCTCTTACTCCTCTTCTTACTTCTACTCCTGCTCCTGCTCTTACTCCTGTTCTTACTTCTACTCCTGCTCCTACTCCTCCCCTTGCGTTTAGGCGCGGAAGCGCGCGTCCTTTTACGACTAGCTCTCCGCTTCCTACCGCTACCGCAACCTTTCCGCGCCGCCATCTTTCTTGCCTTCTTGAACCCGCACGCCTGATTCACATCGGGCTCCGGCCCCTTCTGAACAACTCCGTGGTTCTCCTCCCCGGGAAAACACCTAGCGAACCTCCTCCTCTCTTTGTCGGGCAGTGCTTGCCAGGTTCGCGCCGCTTGCACGGCGACCTTCAGCTCCGGCTGCATCGGGTGTTTCACTCTGAAGGTTTTCAGGAAGTTGAAGAACGGATTCCTACGGTATTCAGTGGGTCGGCGTTTGGCGGCTGGGGCGGCTATCGCCTTTCGGCGCTTCGGTGGCGGTGCGCCCATTCTTATTTTCTGAATCACTGAGAATTTTGGTTTACTAAAATTTTGACTTGTTACTTGTGTAGCTATGACAAAACAAATAGGCGCACGTTGCTTGATGTTATATTCAACCAGAGCTGGGCAAGATGGTTCGAATCCTTTTAGAGGATTCAAAAGGGTTATTCAAATACTTCGATGAGAAATGATTCGCGATCCGTATTCAAATCTAAACATAGATGATTCGAATCCTTATAAAATAATTTGAATTATAATAATTTATCCAAATTATATACAAAGCCTTCATAATCGAACGGTTGATCGAACGCGCAAAAATTTCTCAAATTATTTTTACTAAGACGGTGAATTCTAGATCATTTATTACCAAAATACATGAAACTGGATCAATTATCCAAACACAAGAAAACGGCAAAATTGACTACGGCCCGCTGCAACGAACGTCGTTCTATCTTTATTAATATATTTTTTTAAATACTCAAGTAATTTTTAGTTTCGAGTATCAAACTGGTATCCGTTAGAGCACGGGCAGGACCGGGCTTTGACCTGACCCGGTCTGCCCGGCCAGCGCCTCGAATTTTTTCAAGCGGGCCGGGCTTCCAATCCAAAATATGAGACCGGGCCGGGCCCGACTGTTTTTTTAAAGTTTGTTTTTATTTTTAATTGCAAACTATATCTCTAAACAAGTAAATATATACAGAGAGTTTTATGTAACACCGAACATTTCCAATTTTCATTTTCGTATATTCTATTTATCAAATCAAAGCATCCAATACAATGGTATCAACCAACTTTCATTTTTAGGTTATGTGTAAATTGAGTTGCCTATATGACCATTACAAATTGTAGCCAATCAATCAACTTGTACATACAGGAAGTTTTTCTTTCAAGTATACATGTCCCAATTACACCGTATATGCCGTAAATATTTAGATAATCCTTGTTTTTTTTTAAAGTTCAATTTGAAACTTAAAACGAGTGTGATCCACTCCCTGACTAAGCATGAAGTAAAATTTCGAGTTTAGAAAAGCCTGAAAATTTGGTTTGGTCGCGTAGCGCGAAGCGCGGAGCAGCCAAACCAAATTTTCAGGCTTTTCTTAACTCGAAATTTTACTTCATGCACCACGCGTATTAAACACTGAGAGCACTGAAATATTGTGATAGAGTAAACTTCGCTTGAAATCAGTGTCTTATACGCGTGGCGCATGAAGTAAAATTTCGAGTTTAGAAAAGCCTGAAAATTTGGTTTGGCCGCTCCGCGCTTCGCGCTACGCGACCAAACCAAATTTTCAGGCTTTTCTAAACTCGAAATTTTACTTCATGCTTAGTCAGGGAGTGGATCACACTCGTTTTAAGTTTCAAATTGAACTTTAAAAAAAAACAAGGATTATCTAAATATTTACGGCATATACGGTGTAATTGGGACATGTATACTTGAAAGAAAAACTTCCTGTATGTACAAGTTGATTGATTGGCTACAATTTGTAATGGTCATATAGGCAACTCAATTTACACATAACCTAAAAATGAAAGTTGGTTGATACCATTGTATTGGATGCTTTGATTTGATAAATAGAATATACGAAAATGAAAATTGGAAATGTTCGGTGTTACATAAAACTCTCTGTATATATTTACTTGTTTAGAGATATAGTTTGCAATTAAAAATAAAAACAAACTTTAAAAAAACAGTCGGGCCCGGCCCGGTCTCATATTTTGGATTGGAAGCCCGGCCCGCTTGAAAAAATTCGAGGCGCTGGCCGGGCAGACCGGGTCAGGTCAAAGCCCGGTCCTGCCCGTGCTCTAACGGATACCAGTTTGATACTCGAAACTAAAAATTACTTGAGTATTTAAAAAAATATATTAATAAAGATAGAACGACGTTCGTTGCAGCGGGCCGTAGTCAATTTTGCCGTTTTCTTGTGTTTGGATAATTGATCCAGTTTCATGTATTTTGGTAATAAATGATCTAGAATTCACCGTCTTAGTAAAAATAATTTGAGAAATTTTTGCGCGTTCGATCAACCGTTCGATTATGAAGGCTTTGTATATAATTTGGATAAATTATTATAATTCAAATTATTTTATAAGGATTCGAATCATCTATGTTTAGATTTGAATACGGATCGCGAATCATTTCTCATCGAAGTATTTGAATAACCCTTTTGAATCCTCTAAAAGGATTCGAACCATCTTGCCCAGCTCTGGTTGAATATAACATCAAGCAACGTGCGCCTATTTGTTTTGTCATAGCTACACAAGTAACAAGTCAAAATTTTAGTAAACCAAAATTCTCAGTGATTCAGAAAAAAAGAATGGGCGCACCGCCACCGAAGCGCCGAAAGGCGATAGCCGCGCCAGCCGCCAAACACCGACCCACCGAATACCGTAGGAATCCGTTCTTCAACTTCCTGAAAACCTTCAGAGTGAAACACCCGATGCAGCCGGAGCTGAAGGTCGCCGTGCAAGCGGCGCGAACCTGGCAAGCACTGCCCGACAAAGAGAGGAGGAGGTTCGCTAGGTGTTTTCCCGGGGAGGAGAACCACGGAGTTGTTCAGAAGGGGCCGGAGCCCGATGTGAATCAGGCGTGCGGGTTCAAGAAGGCAAGAAAGATGGCGGCGCGGAAAGGTTGCGGTAGCGGTAGGAAGCGGAGAGCTAGTCGTAAAAGGACGCGCGCTTCCGCGCCTAAACGCAAGGGGAGGAGTAGGAGCAGGAGTAGAAGTAAGAACAGGAGTAAGAGCAGGAGCAGGAGTAGAAGTAAGAAGAGGAGTAAGAGCAGGAGCAGGAGTGGGAGTTGCAAGTCAAAGGGTAGGAAGCGCAGCAGGAGCGGGCACTCGAAACGCAGACGCTCTCGCAGCCGCAGCGGATCCTGCGCTAAGAAGCGGCGCACTAAAAGTCGCAGCAAGAGCCGCCGATCCAGGAGCAGGAGTAAAAGCAAGTGCAAAATCAAAATCCCGTTCGCGCTCCCGCTCTCGCTCTAGGTCCCGCAAAAGGCACTCCAGGAGCCGCAGTAGGTCTCGGAGGAAAGACTGCGCGCCGAAAAGGAGGCACAAGGCGAGGAAGTGCGGGGGGGCCGAAATGTAAGGGGAATTAGAGGAGGCGGTCGAGGAGCAGACGTTCCTTGGTGAGCAAATGCCGTAGTAAACATTCACGTGTTTCAGAGTCGTCGGGGAAACGGCCGATGATGATCAGCGATCGGTCGGTGAGGATTGTTGGAGAGGCTGCGCGACCGTTTCAAGTCGCCGCAAAGGAAGGCGCGGATCAACTGCGTCCTCAAGAAGTACAAGAAGTTAAAGAAAAAATAGGTGTGGGAGTCATTTTCTAATATTTTTTCGATGCTTTGCATTTGTTTTTTTGGTGATTAATAAAAAACTACTCTTGTGTATACAGTTTTCACTGCGTTTTTACCTACGCCCTATTGACAAGTATTACTGACATTACGTACACATTCACGTAATAGCTTTGACAAGTACATTACGTGTTGACAGCTGAACCGTACAACCAATTTCTTTGATGTACAGGGTGGCCCAAATTGGATGTTACTATAGGGAATCTCGGTTATTAGAAGAGATAGAAAAAAATATTTGAGGAAAACACTGTATGATCAAATTTATTTTCATACTTCTCCATATTTATCACATTATCAGCACGGTTTTATTCTGAGACGTTCTACGGTAACTAACTTGACTATTAACACGTAATGTACTTGTCAAAGCTATTACGTGAATGTGTACGTAATCGACCACTAATGATAGGCTAGTTGCTTAATCCATGACTGTCATTCTAACCACGCACCTGTTGCAAATACCAGGTTGTGTTTTTAATCTGTTTTGTGGAGTTCGTGTTTTGTTGATGAGTGTGGCGTGTATGTGGTGGTTTTAATTGTTACAAGCGACGGTGATGATGTTCGCGGGCTGGCCCCGAAGAAAACGCAAAAAGGA